>OZ023165.1:7762319-8394819 GCA_963678695.2 Diplodus puntazzo | reverse complement strand
AAGCATTCAGCTGAAAGACAGGCGACCGTTGCATTGTGTGTGTGTGTGTGTGTGTGTGTGTGTGTGTGTGTTTGTGTGCGAGCATACAAGTGTGTGCGGGGTCGAGGTCCCTCCTCTAATTGAAGTGTACAGTGACTTGGCAGGCTGCCTGATGTCACCGAGTCATATGGAGAGACAATAGAAGAAGAGAGGGAGTGAGGGAGAGAGAGGGGGAAGAAAAGAGGGAGGGATGGATGAGTTGTAGAAAACCAATGATGGGAGAGGGACGGGGAGAAAAAAAAAGAGGATAAAGGATGGTGGTGGAGGGGTTGTAGGAGGAGAAGGGGAATGAGCCGGGCAGAATTAGACAGTTACAACAGAAATAATGCGGTTAGCCTCCTAAATGGATCATAATGCAACGATATTACATTTCACATATTGTTTCATATGTTTGGAGTCATTTTTCTAAATGGCTCGGAGATAGATTTGATGAGGACGTTCCTTTTAGCTCCTTTATTAAAGAAAGATGAAATCAGCATGCGTCGTCTATTTCAGAGCCTGGGAAAAAAAAAAAAATAAAAAAAGTGTAGCTTCCCTCAGACAAAGTCAGGACAACTGCATCCCATTCCAAGTGTGCTGAATTAGCGGTTAGCGGTTCCTGTTTTGCAATGTACCCGCTGATGAAGTGATAACCGTCACTGCTCTGCTCTGATGTTGAAGATAACTCAATGAAACGTGATGTTTCTCAGGCAGGTTATGAAGTTGCTAGGACCATCTTTTGCCTGTCATCTTTAAAAGAAAATAAATATGTGTGTGTGTGTGTGTGTGTGTTGAGGGGAGCACACATTATGACAGTCTGGTGCTAAGTGTTTTCAAGTGCCTTAATTGAGCAGCGAGCTTTGTGTTACATTCACGTCTGCAGCTCCAACAGTCGACCACGCTGACGAGCGGAGCCAAACTAAAAGCCCCTCTCACCTCCGCCCATATCTCTTCCCTGTGTCTCTCCATCTCCACCCCGGGGTGATACTCTATGCTCCACATTCAAACACGGCAACATTTACATTGTGAGCTCCTAATATTGTAGCGTGTCTTTTACTCGATAGTTATTTATGTTTTTTTTTTCTTTTTTTTTTCTTTTTTATCGTACGTGCAGTCAGTTGGTGCAACACACCATCGGTGTGATTTGGCGCCTCTTTGCGTCGGGCATCCCAGATGTTAGCCGCCACATGTCGGCGCGAACGCCAATTAGCACCCCGTCTCCAAAACGAGAAGGCTTAATCCACTCAAGCTCGTTGCTCTGTGAAGTGTGTGCGCTTGCGTGTGTGTGTGCAGGATTTGGTCTTGTGCTCCTGATCACCCTCTGAGCCAGGCACGAGTAATTCAGCCCCATCAAAGCACCACACATTTAGTTAACTGTGTGCTTGTGTGTGTGTGTGTGTGTGTGTGTAAGTGTGTGTTCCCTTCGTTCCCTTTGTCCATTTACACCCCAAACTAGCTAAATTTAAACTCTTAAAACGCAGGTTGTTAGAGGTATTATATTCCCACCATATAATGACATGTTTTTCTTGTGCTTCACACTCGGTCTCAGATGGAAATAGAGCAGAGGCAGTTGTGCAAAATGCAATTTTTACTTTTCTCTCTGCTTATTGTTGGTTTTGGCTGCTTTAATGTGACATATTTTGATATACCTCTCCTTTCATCTGCCAGAAGAAAATATAAAATCCCTTCTATGCATCTCTTGTTATATTTTTCTTCTGTCTGGTCATTTATTTCCTGCTCTCTCTGTCTTTCATTTTGCCTCATATTTTAAATAAACACATAGAAGAAATCCGTGCACACAGGCGAGGAGCGAAAATGAGCAGCCGTGGCTGAAGCCACAGCGCTGAACCAGAACCATCCACTGATGAGAAAAGAGCAGTGAGGTTAATCCGTCAGATTACAGCAGATTACAATGCACCGGGGACGGCTGAATGGGAGATTATAGCAGAGAGATGAGGGGGAGAATAATGGAAGGGTGGATGGTGGAGAGTGATAGAAGTTAAAGGATCAGGGGTAGATAAAGGGCTGGATGTTCTGCTGATATAAACTGGTCATGGAAACACTGGTTGAGGTTCGACTGTTTTCCCCGTCAGAGAAAATTAAAGGCACCGAGCAGAGCGGCCTTGTTGGACCAGTTGTTATTGTTTGTGACACGGCTGAGGTCAGTCGGTAAAACTAAAATGCCACAACAGCCATGTTCCTTCTCAACTGTCAAACAAAATATGAGCGAATGTTTGCAATGCCTCAGTCGGTACTCAAACATTTGGTCAGTACTGGAGCAAATACATAAAATGACTGTACAGAGCCTCTGCTGAAATATTATACAATACGTTACATTCCTGCTTTTACATATACGTCACAGTGGTGCCATCGTTTCAGCGCCAGAATCCAGTGAAACAGGACAAGAGGAGGCAAAAGTGCATAAAAAAGATCAAATAATGCACAGAGCGTACAATAGATCACTTGGGTGGAGGAGGTGTGGGGTGGGTGTAGTGACAGAACAAATGTAACTGTGATTCATGTAACTGTCAGGAAGCAACTGTGATAACTAGAAAATAATATCTCTGCCAAATCTGTTGGCTTAGCACTGTTCAAATCCCAGCCTGGGCAGGGCCTTTCTGTCCTGCTCACCATCCTAACATCTGTACTAGCTTCATTCTCTCATCAGTTCTCACCTTCACCAAGGAGCTGGCTAAGAGCTGGAGTTGGTCCCCTAGTGCTGTTTGTTGCCTGCCCACTGGTTCTCCAGGATGGGATCAATGCACGTATTATGCTGTACATACGATTTTATATAACCAAGTGTCTTGTTCTTCTAAATTCTAAGAAAGATTTAATATGTAGAGTGTATAAAGATCCAGTATGTGCAGTCAAATGAGGTTAAGTACAATCATCCTCCACTGACGGATGTTTGTGCTCGAGGACACTACTGAGCAGTAAATGAAATATGAAGTTTTGCTTTAGTGTCAAAAGGTTCATTCATACATCAGAATTCATTCATCTGAAAGTACGAAAACGGATGATTCTTCCAAAATCAACTTAAATAAGTCAGTTCAATTTAGGGAAATATTGTCGTGGAAAAAACAACTACAAAAAACTTCTAGATCTGTGTTAGTAAGTAAATTATTATTATAGATAGTTAATTATTCTGATTGTCAGGGTTTAAAGTAGGACGTCTCGTCCATGCAGATGTAAGTTTAACCATCAGTACCTTTTCTGGCAAGAGACAAAACAACCCTGCTGTTTTTTCTCGTGAGGCCTGTACTACTCAAAGTAGGAGTGTGTGTTGACATTCTCCGCTCTGACCGAGTGTCGTGACATTTAATCCGTGAGCCCCGGTCACGCTGGTGGTAAATGGAACCATGGGACCTCTGGGTCCTTCTGACCAGGTCAGTGGGCCACGCAGCCATCCAAACATATGACTTTCTCACACTGATAGAAAAGACGTGGACATTGGTTAAAGTAGTGGAAGTGTATTAAATGGTCATAACACATTCAACTGATTCCCATACAATCATGTCATTGTACACTTGAGCAGCCAGTATTGGCCCTCATTTGTGTCCGGTCCTCACTAGATGGTGTAGTCGAGCAGACTGCACTCGGGGAACATTATTAGGACAATTTATGGACGATTCAAAAATAGCACAATTACACTGCTCCACAGTTTCCTCAGGGGCCCACTGGTGCTCATGCAGGGACCTCACCGGCGTCCCCAGGGCCGGTTGGAAGCCCACTGGACAGGAGAGTGTATCAGTGTAATCAGATTAGCACAGTGTTCACAGGCTCCAAGGAAACACTGTCTCCAGTATAATGATCAGATTCATCCATAACGATGATGACCATTAGTCGCAGGCTATGTAAAATGTTTTAAATGAACTTCACCTCATTCAGCTTTTACATTAATGCAGGATTAATGATAACTTAAAGATATAATGCATAATAGTATCACAATCATGGAGGACAATTTCAGCACTGAGTACCTTTACTTCTAATACTTTAATACTAAAGTGAATTTTCCTACATACTCTTACTTAAAGGAATATTTTCAATGCAGGACTGCAGAGTGTTTTCACAGTCGGGTGTTCGTACATCTATTTGAAGGTTGTTTGAATTTTTGGGTCACATTCCCAATTCGTCAAAATGCTGGTGCTTTGGGATTGGAGGTCGAGTTGGCCGCATTCCCAACGTGTTGGTCTCTGAAGTTGAGTTGTGAATGACACTCAAAAGTCAACTTTCTTACAAGTGTGACCTGATCTAAAGTGATGAACTTAAATCTTCATAATATATTGTGTCCAGTTGTATAACTGATGCTTGAGATCTGCACGGTTCACCCTGTTGTTGCATGAAGATGGCAGGTCCCATAAACGGCATTCCGTTCGAACGGGTGACTTTGAGTCAGACGAACAGACTGATGGGCTGGACGAGTGAGGGAATGGAAATGGACAAGAGAAAGGGGACAGATTAGAGATGAGAGGGCTCTCCACATTCTCCTGTATCGGTCCAAACAGCCCGCACGCCGGCCAAGAGTCTCACTCTCTCTCTTTCTCTCTCTTCTTCTCTCTTTCTTTGTCCGTCCTTCTCTCTTTGCCAGACAGATGACAGAATGTGGAGAGACGGATTAAGGAGAAGTGATGTAAGGGAAAACAGATTTTTGGACATGTGTGTTTGTAGACTTTTTTTAGATAGTTCCTGAGCCCGTGTGTGTGTGCGTTT
This sequence comes from Diplodus puntazzo, assembly GCA_963678695.2. Classification (NCBI taxonomy): domain Eukaryota; kingdom Metazoa; phylum Chordata; class Actinopteri; order Spariformes; family Sparidae; genus Diplodus; species Diplodus puntazzo. The sequence goes on along the minus strand of OZ023165.1, from coordinate 8,390,091 downwards.
GTATGAGTGGATGACTTTATGACTAGAAATATGTGGACGCCCGGGAGTTACAGCTCCAGCATGTGATGCCAGAAAAACAAGAGGCGCTGGTCACACGCTCACACAGGGACATTTTAGGAAACTGGCTGCAGGAATTTGGTCCCATTAGCCACGAGATCATTAGTGAGGTCCGATACTGAGGATGGGTGACGGGGTCTGTGTCCCAGTTCGTACCAGAGGTGATGGACGGGCATGTTTTCCCCCCAACACAAGCAGAAAAAACATGTCTTACAGAGTTTATTTTGTACAACTGCTCACACCACTGCCCAAGTGTGTCCAAATCCATGTTGACGTGAGGGTGCACAAACTACACAAACTACTGATTTCAGAGCAGGTGAGCTGGTTACAAGATTACGCCACCTGGAGGAATCTGAATGGAATCATCACGAGTTTTAAAGAAAGTCACAGATTGCGACAATCGTGCACTGCATGAATGTTTTTTTCCCTGGCGTGGCGTTCAAAGCTTTGTCACTAAAGAAACCCCGACAGACCGCACCGGACCATAACCCAGACATTATTTCTACATTTTCGACCGAAACTGGCCCGGCACATCAGGGGTCTCTCTCCTGTCTATTCGTCATGTTCTTTGATGACGTATTTAAAATGCAGATCACATTTACCATGGTCTGTGTAGTGGGGACTACAGTTATTTTCTAGCCCTTGTTTGAATTAATATGTTTCTATTTAATATACAGCTTTGTATTGATTTGTACGTGGGTGATTACTTTGACTTGAGAGTCATATTTTCCCGACCTAACTGTCAGCTGCATGTTATATTAAGGACCTGTTGTGTTGCAGAGAACTGGGCCAGCTCAAGACCAAGAGGAACTTGCATCACGATGCAGTCCACTGCTGTATCTGCGCCGGGTTTGCATCTGCGGTTTGTGTGTGTGTTACACTGCAGTCCCATTATGATTCAAAATTGCTTAAGGATAACACATTTTATATTGAACGCCCCCTCCCCTCCTCTGTAAGTGTTTTATTATCCGAGACAGCTTAGCACAAGAACAGAGGAAATGTTGCTTCGACTACTGGGCATCAAGCGGGATTGGAGCCCATGGGGGACAGCAGCGTGTTTATATATATATTGTGGTTTTTTTTTTTCTTCCTACCCTTTATTGTTTATTCGGTGTGAACCAGCAATCTGCAGTGTTGCTCCCAGGTCGGCCATTGTGCCTTGTTTACTTCTGTGAAGAGAGAGAGAGAAAGAGGGAGAAAAAAAAACAACACAGAAGCACTGCGAAACATTTTTACATCGTCAGTCAGCCTCAGGGCGAAGAAGCCTACAGACTGGGTTCAAAAGGCAAAAAGCTTCACTTTTGGAACTGGCGGGGAGCTGGGAACGACTGGGTCAGGGGTCAACACACAGGAAGTTTAATAAAGAGGGGGGAGGGAGGGCGAGATGGGGTGGGGGGGAGGAGGGTGTTTGATTGATTGTTTCCTGTCTGTGCTCCAGCCTGCTCGCTCCGTTCCCTCACCCTTTGCTGCCGCACGGCTGCTCCGTCCACTCCGCTGTCTCGGACGGTTGTTCATCGGGAGCGCCGTTGCCAAAGCGGTTAATAAAAATATAGTGGACGAGACGGGAGTTTAAACGGTGAGTCCACACCGAACTGATCATTTATATTTGGCGTTTAAAACATTCACGGCACAGCAGTATACATTCACCAATATCTATAATAACCTGAGAGAGTTGTAACAACAAAATCATTCAAAACACAGAAAGGGCAAATGGGACAATGCAGTAACTATTACCTGTGTGTGTGTGTGTGTGTGTGTGTGTGTGTGTGTGTGTGTGTGTGTGTGTGTGTGTGTGTGTGTGTGTGTGTGTGTGTGTGTTCTGGGTCCACCTGTGGGCTCCCTCTCCTCTCTCCCTCTCCCCGTCCCCTCCCGGGTAAAGCGGCCATTCATCGCATTCCTTTGTTTAACCTTCTAATTGGAAGATGTCTAGAAGGGAGCGCACAAAGTCTTTTTAGAGCCTCACAAGCCTGATCTCACACACACGCACACACACACACACACACACACACACACACACACTGACTCCTGCACACACACTCCACAGTATAATCTCCCACAGCGGCTGTGAGAAAAAGGGACAAAAAAAAAGACGGAAGACAAAAAGATCAAATTATCAGCTACATTTAATTACCCACAACTCGACAGACACAATAACGGCGCTAAATCCAGATTTGTCTGCGCTCGGAAAGAAAAGGGAGAGAGAGAGAGAGCAGTTTGAAGCTCCCTCTCCCTCGCTCCTCTCTCTCATTCCTTTGCAGCATGGAGTTGGTTTTTTTTTGTTGTGTTTTTTTTTTTTTTTTGAAGGCATTGCTGCAGAGTGAAGTGATGACAGCTTATCGGATTAAGGATCGCTGGATAATAAATACCCTTGTTTGATTTCTCCACCCATACTCCTTAAACATGATTACTGCTTACTGTTACCGCCAACATCACATTATAGCGTCGCTGCGCGGCGGCACCGACATTTGCATAATGTTTATAGAGACGGTGAGGAAGTGATGGCTGCGGAGCGGGAGGATGCTGAGCAATGCGTTGAGCCATCACTCCCCCTCCATCTTTTTTTCCCTTTATCATTTTCGTTGCTCTTCTCTTTTGACCTTGTTAGCGCTCACAATGAAAAACGCATGGAGCTTCTCTCTGCACTGGGGTTTGTAACACATGCTGGCTTGCTGCCTGCTCCAACATATTTACTTCACAGTACCGATGATAGTAAAAGGATGAATAATACCTATATGCACTTTTATTTTTCCATTCAAACCAAACTTTTGGATCCAGGACAAGGTTGGAGAAATGCCTGGATTTGCTGCTGCTGACAAATCTCCTGCTGAGTTCTTTAAATCTCCCTTTTCATTGGCAAAGAGAAATGTCAGTGGTGGGCGGATCTGACCGTCTCCTCCACCCAGTCGAAAAGACCAACGTCATCAGTGGCAAATTATTTACCAGCCGTGGCTAATAAACATTAATTCCATTAGAAAACTTGACAAAAGGCCAAAATGAAACTCTTCGGTGCTCTGCCAGAGAATATCCGTTAAGGAAAAGACACGCCGCTCTGTAACACCCGCCGTGGGGCTGCAAGGGAGTTGTGTTGTTGTGCCGTTCAACAAGACCAACAAGAGCGTTGAGTTTTCTTTCATGAAACTATAAAGCTGATTGTGCTACAGGAGTCAGCCTCGAACACAACTTTATCCTCGCCTTATTGATGATTTATGATAATCAGTTTAATAGTTCAGACTCAGAACCTCCAGTTTTTTGGATCAAGTAGTTCACGAAAAGTAAGACGTGTAACAGTTGGTGAGCAGAGATGTGTATTTGATTTCAAGGTTGCATTTTACACGTCTGCGTACAATATTCAGGTTTATATGTATTTCTCTAATCTCTCAGAAAACTAAAGGTGATTACACATATAAGTTAAGTTTTGGTTATTTTTGGTTGGGTAACTTTTTCAACCTGCTTATTTCAAATGTCTCTGGATGAAACCCAGATGTGATTTACTGCAGTTTCATTTCACTCAGCCACATATAAGTCACTGGTTGGCCATATCCCAAACCTGCAGCCCGTCATAGTTTTCTCAGGCCACACCAGTCCAGAGGGTTGTGGTAATGCCTCTCAAGTCTTTTTACTAACTGCCAAAAGTAGCAGAATAAGTACAACGTTGTGCACTTCAGCAGTTAACTTACAACAATTAACAGTTAGCTAACAGCTATCCATAAACATACATGAAGATGACTCGCTTTAACGGACCTTGTGTCGGACAGTAGTTTTATAGTCTTCGAAGACTCCTATTAGCAACCCTCTTTCCCAGAACCAGATCATTCAGTGGTCAAACTGTTCACTGTTCTGAGGATCAGAAAGACATGTGCTATTGTAACGCAAGCACATTGCCTTCATTGTGTAAATGTTAGGGCTGTAGCTAAAGATTATTTTCACTGGTGATTTATCTTTCAGTTATTTTTCATTGATAATCAGTTGCTTTTTGGATATAAAACGTCATAAAATGGTGCAAAAGTTCAATCAGTGTTTCCTTCAACCCAAGGTGACGTCCAAAAATGTCTCATCCTGCCTACAACCCACAGATATTCACTCATAGGGGAGTCAGAAAAAAAGAGAAAAATTATGAAATTATTCACATTCGAAAGCTTTTACATAAGTTAAAATTGGAGATCAATTTAAATGTTGACAGCTAATCGATTAATGGTCGTGCTTGTTGAAATTTGCCGGAGCTGCTTTTCTCCCTGGTCCCTAGATTTGACAAGGACTTGAGAAGGATTCAGATTCAATAACTGGAGACTGGATAGTAAATTTTAATAAAATTGAACAGCCACCCAAATGGTGACAGAGAGCAGTTTATGAAACGGTGGCCTTTGGCTGGACAGGGAGCTAACAGAGCCATCAGTGTCTCCACTCCACCAGTGACACTGACCAGACCACCCCAATATCTGTGAGTGTGTTACAGTGCTGCAGTACATGCATGTGTGTCACCGCAAATGTGCATTATCAGTGTGTGAATGTAGAAGCTATCTGTGCACTGCGTTTGTGTGTGCGCATGTGTGTGCTGTAGCTGGTTTCTGAACTCGTGACCTTGCGGTGAACTTCGCTCCATTCTCATTCAGCGAGCATCACGACGAGCCTTTGCTAGCAGCATTAGCTAATTACAGCTGGGACGCTTGTTGGCTTTCCGTCCCCACAGCTCTTGTGCACATGGGCATGGGCACGCACATGATGCCCCCAGCAGGGCTCTGAGGCAACTCTGTCTAGACAGACGCGGCCATGATCGCTCTCTCTCTGGAGAAACAGTAACTCATCTGTTGAAGTCTGCAGCGTCGACTCAGTTGTCAAACATGAATCGGCTGCCAGAGGAGTTGAGCTCTTTTTTTTTTTTTTTTCAGCTACCCTAAGTTTGTTGAAGTACTCCTCCTTCAGCTAATGGTTTAGTTGGTCTTTATTCCATTAAAAAAACAACAACAAAAAAAAAACACCTTGAACAGGATGTCACATGCTGTTCAGTTTAGATTGAGAGAAAAAGACGAGAAACTTCACTGACAGATAAATAGAAAGACGTAATGCCATGCTTCTTTGCCAACGTTAGCTTCTTTCCTGTCACGCCAGTGCTGCAGCTTTGATTTAAATTCAAGAGAACTGAAGGAAGAGAGGGGGGGCGAGTACGAATGCATAAGATAGAGAGAGGTATAGAGAAAACAGGGAGAGAGAGCAGAACAGATGCGGCAGACAGAGGGAAAGTTTGAACGAGAGGAGCTGTTGTCAACATCCTCTCCCGGGAGACAAAGGTCTCCATTGTAATTCAGTTGTCGTACTGTATTTTGTTTTGATGTCCAATATTTTGGGCTTTTTGCCGGTGCCATATGCCATAAAATGTCTGTGAGATTGTTTGTGTGCGTTTGTAACGGCCCCCGACGCACCGAGCCGGCCGTCAGCTGCTGTCAGGCCATCACTGTGGCCGAGGCGTCACCTGTAGTTTCTGAGGTGCGTTTCCTGTTCGGCTGATCGTTGAATCGGCGATGGAGGCGGCCCCGTGAGAGAGAGAGAGCGCCGATCACACAAAAAACCCAGATTCCACCCATTTATTTTTCTCTGTGTCTCTTCTCTTTTTCTTCCACAAGCTGAGCACCACAGGCTGACAACAACGATGCAAATCCAAGCTCAACTTTACAGTGTCAGCTGCAACTTTGCCGGATATACTCTCAATCTGTATCCCGAGCACATACGGAGATAGATTTACAGTAGCATGAGACAGCCTTATTTGTGTTAGTTGTCTCTCCAGGATGATTTTAATTCAAACTGCTGACTATGTATGATATATGTCCAAAAGTATGTGGACAGCCTGCCAACCCGCTCATATATCACATTCCAGAAATCATGTGCATTAATCTGCTGCTGCAACAGCCTCCACTCTTCTGCTTCCAGGCATTCCACCAGATTTTGGAACGCGGCTGCGAGGGATTCGCTCCCGGTCAGCCACGAGAGCATTAAGTGAGGCCGGACACTGATGTCGGGTGATAAGGCCCGGCTCGCTCGGCGTTTGAACTCATCCCAAAACTGTTGGATGAGCTTGAGATCGATCGGCCAGTCATGTCCTTCCAGACCAGACTCAGAAAGTATCTTCTTATCTTGCTCAGTGCACGGGGGCGCTGTCATGTCGAGAAACAGGAAAAAGCCCTGTGCCACACAGTTGGAAGCACGCCATTGTCTGAAATGTAATTCTACTGTTGTAGAAATAAGGCTGTAATTTAAATGGAACTAAGAATATTTTCACACTTAAGGTGTTTGGTTCGATCCAGATTGACTCGAGTGCTTGTGTTTCGGTTCATTATGGCTGGTGTGAAAGCTGTCAATCAAAATAGGGTTGCGGATTAAACAAATAGAAAGAAACTGTCGGGAAAAGTGGGTGAAATAGAACGCGATTGCTTGCAGCATGAAAGCAAACCACAGTTGATTTGAGATAGAATGAATTCCAGAGCACCACTTTTAAGTCAATCTGTTGATTATGAACTGTCAAATAAAAAGGAGTGATCGGTATCAGAGACATACTGTTATGTAAATTAGTGCCCGGACTATATTGGCATATCACGGATATATCGGTATTGGCCTACATTTTGCCTAATTCCTGCATATTAAATTCACAGTGAAGTATAGTGCCTCTGTGAAAAGTTAATCGCCTCATTTACATGTGAACCTTTCACAAGAATTTAATACCCACATTTGACTGATCACTGCAAAAATATATTTTGTGAATATAGCGATATCGGCCGATGAATCAATCTTGGAAAATCTTTACACTGTAATATCGGTATCGATATCGGCCTCAAAGATCCGGTACCAGTCGGGTTTTAATGCAAAATCTGTGGGAACACAAGCAGTCCAGAACTGAAAGGCAACATGTGACCTTGACTACCTAACTGCAGGTGTGAAAGCAACCCAAGGAGCTTACCCAAAGCAGAGATGAAACAGCCCCAGAACAAAAGTATAAAGGTGCAATAGTACCACATAGTTTGGCCGGAATATTCGTTGACGATCATTGTCTTCTCATGTAACTTGAGGAGTAAGGAAGTAAGGAATTCTTTGAGGTGTGCTTAAACGCGAGCTGGAGGCAGTCGTCACAGCTGGAAACACCCTCGGCTTGAACAAGTAGCTCCACCGTCTCTTGTGGAAAAATGATGCGCTCAGTTCTCTCACAACACTGCTCTCAAATATGGGGAATGCAATTTTCAATGGATTTGACAGTTAGCAGAACAAAGCGGCACGTGTGACAGATTTCCTCCCTGGTGAAACGTGCTGTCGACTTATCGACTCTCCTGACGGCTCCCTCCTTTATTCACTCCGTGTGCTCACTGCCTCCTGAAGCATGCGCATTGATGAATGTTTTCTAAGTCTTTGCATCGAGTTTGCATGATGAATTAAAATTCGATGCGCTCGACGTGCGCTGACGGCATTGTTAGTACTTTAAGAGTCGACAGTGTACACTACATAATGAAAAAGAAAACACAAAGTTTGCTTCTTGCTGGAAGTTGAAAATGACACCACAGAGATGAACTTAAAATCAAGAATTGGTGTTACATTTTTGGGCTAGTTCCAGATAAAGATAAAGAAGATGATGATTTCATTGCAATAGTGAGTACGGTCATAAAAGACCTAGCAGCTTTTACATTATTCCAATTGTAGCCTCCCAGAAAGTGTTATTTGTGTGTTTTTGTCATCACATATTCACAGCTTGTGTCTTACTCCACTGAAATCTAATTTGATTGAGCTTTTACTTGCAGGCGATGCATGAATCTCTCTCCGAACATTTCCTATTAAATCCATTTAAGGAAGTTCAGATGACTGAACAGTCAGGGAAAGAAGGCTATTTGGCCACAACATTGTTTATGTGTGTTTGTGTTTGTGTGATTGTGTTTGTGTGTGTGTGTTTGTGTTTGGCGGACGTGAACTTATCAACCCTGTCGCTAACATGATTACCCTGTAGCCATGTGGCCTAGGAGTTAACACAAACACACGCGTGCTCACACACACACAAACACACACACACACACACACACACACACACACACACACACACACACACACACCAGGCCAGGCCAGGCCACACTGTCTGTTGCGGCAAGTGTCCTGGCTTGGAGACCCAACAGAAACAGACAGCACCAAAATATCACTGCAGGGTTCCCATGTCAACACGAGCAGATGCAACATTAATTCAATCAGCCATGGAAAGTCACCGAGCGGAATGGCTGCGAGAGGGGCCAGCATCCAAGAGCTGCTGTGGCAGGGTTTAGGAGACACCGGGGACCTCAGCCGACATTTTTTTTTCTTCATATTTTGGGTCATTTTGGCGAAAACCACTGCAAATGTTATTTTCAAATGGTCGAAGACATCTCAGTTGCGTCAAAAGTAAAAGAGAGAATAGTTTCAGGATATTCCAACAGGGAGCATCTTCTTCTTCTTCATCTACATGCATACAGCTCCCGGAGAAGTACATTGGATTGTGATGATGTCACAGAGCTACAATCATTTGCTGTCACAGTGGTCTCCAAACTCATATTTATACTTATTTGAACTAGAAGTAGAGAAGTTATTACGCCTGTGCACCCCCGATAGCCGTGGTCGGAAGGCATTATGTTTCCGGGTTGTCCATCCATCCCGTTCTCATCAACGCCATATCTCAAAAACGTCTTGAGGGAATCTCTTTAAATTTGCCACAAACAACCAATTGTACTCAAGGATGAGTTAATTAAAAATTGGTCGTCAAAGCTTCACTGCAACCTCACAAAACCCATTCGTGGAAATACCCAACAATTCATGTAATAATTATGACAACATTTTACATTAATGTCTAATAGGATAAATTATTGAAGTGATTGTGTTTTATATCCAAAAGGTCAAAGGTCGAATTCAGTGCGATGTCATGATATTCAGCAACAGCTTTTCTTAACATTATACAATCATAGCTCAGGCACCACATCTTGACTGGCGTGAGAGTGCATCCAACTGCAATGTGGTAATTCCAGTTTGCTTTAATTTATCATCATGAAGTAAATGGTGATTGCATAGCTTAATGGCTATAGGATAACGACACCAACTGTGATTGGTTCTCTATAAACCCCACCTTCCCTATGCAATTTTGTCTGCCACTGGGCACAAAAGCTCCTGGAAAATGAAGACTGACTGGTGCCTGGCATCATTTCTATCTGCTTAAACATCTTCATTGTAGATCAAAATAATGCAATAACCTACGAAAACGGAAAGCGATCCAGTTGTCGTTGCGACAGCGGTGCCAACAGTAACACCACTTGGAAAATGCTAGTGGGAGATTGTCTGTTTCCACTTCAACTTTATTCAGTTTTCATTCTGTATTTCATGCCATGCTTGTTTTTCTTTTTGTAAATGTCCTCCAGTTAGGTTAACTGCTCTGCATTGAAATTGGCAAGACCTACCTTAGAGTGTTTACAGCAGCCGCAGATGAATAAATCATAACAATTACACATCAGTTACAGTAGCAAGTAACTGAAGTATAAATAAATGTGTTCTAAGCCTCAGTCTTGACACTAAAAGGGGAGAATCTCTGTCGTGTCTCAGCATCTGCGCCTCCGCTTCGCTGGCCACGGGTTCCCTACCTTTTTGGCAGCACTGACTGTTTAATGTTGACAGTTTGCATGTTATGCAGATGGAGTAGCTGTGGTGGGTGATGATGCACTGAATACCTCCCATATGGATGACCTACTTAAGTTCAAATTCAGTGCCCTGTTGTTGTGGGTGTGACAGGGACTTTGGTGAAGATGTAGCACACATATTACTGCTCAAATAGCCACCGAGTCTGTAAAGCGATGCAGTTACTGTTCAGCCTTTTCTCTTTTGAATCATATTGTTTCCTCAGCAAATGTTCTGTGCTGTACACCAGTACTGGTCTGAAGCCTCAAGATTAGAAACCACTGCTCGGTTTTTGACTAGGGAGATATGCATAATTGAGTCAACATTGGCTGATCCTGTTCCAGATGAACTTCCACCCGCATCTCTAAACTGTTAAAAGGGTTCAAACCGTGGATCTTTTAAGGTCCAGCGGCCATTTACCACATCTGTATTTATTTGAATCATCCAGATTTTGTTGTTGTATATTCTTCGAATCTTCCAGTCTCATTTTTGTCAGTTAACTTTCAACTGATATAACACCAAACAAACAAAGTCCTTAAAGCACAATCAATAAACTATAGAAAAAAGATGTCAAAGACTTTAAACGTCGAAACAGATACTGATATCATGTGTAGGAGTGTGATATCTGGTGAGGGATTTAGGATTGTACATGCTCCAGGAAAAGTTAGTAAGAGCAATGATTGAGCTGCTAGTGCTGGGCAAACTCCAACTTCCTTCAATGCAAAGACCAAGATGTCACAAGCACTGGATTTACTATTTGTCCCTCTGCACAGCAATGAATGCTTATCATACACGCTATAGACAAAACAATCAGTAAAACACAGAGACGCTCTCTGCTTTCCTGTTGTCACCTCTTTATCTCTTCGAGCGTTTCTCCCAGGCTCTCACTGTCTCTTTTGCCCCCCCGTCTCAGTGGAATCTAAACCAGATTTAATATTTGCAGAGGGAGTATTGGATGACCTGTGAAAGAGAAACACAGTTGGGTCTGTGTGCATCCAGCTAATCTGTGAAACTGAGACAGAAGCAGAGGCAAACAAAACACAGCCCACCATGACTTGTGTGTCTATAACGAGTCACACTCGTAAAGAGGGAATACGCTAAATGTCCGTGGACGTATTCGTGGATCGGCTGTTGTTTATCCTTTGACATTTTCAGGTAGCACATGCCTGACAAAAAGCACAATTTGTAGATGTGTTTAAAGGCTGCTGTGTATCCTTGCAGTAGATTTGTGACTTTCAGAAGACCGCTACGGCTAGCCTGTAACTCTTGCCGTGCATATAGCACGCTGTGTTCTCTAATCCCTCCTCATCCTTTTGGTGTCATTTGCAATGAGAAGTGCTGCACTGTGCAATCTGGCTGACATTAAGCATATCCTGCCATTCAGCCCTCTTCTTTACCTCCTTGACTAGTAGCTTACGCTTACTGTGACACAATCTGTCGCCTGCATTCTTTTTTAAAGCTATTCATCCAGGAAGTGTTTGCTGAGCACACGTTCTTTGCGACATCCTTCTGCTTGGCTTCCATGTGGTACTACACGCATGAACCTGCTCAGCAATGACACAGTCACTAATGCGGCCCACAGAGCAGCAGTTACGTGTTCAATGTCTGCTTAAAGGACAAGCCTTTAGTAGGTGTTAAAGAATGTATTGGCATGGTTTTAAGGATTTTGTTCACCATGGACACATAAGTAAAGATATTTGAGACACAAATATAGTGCCACCACTCAGCTGTGGTTCCAGATTTGCCTAGCATTTTCCGCATAGACCATCATTATCAAAGTGACACATGGTAAACTGTTGACAGGGCACCTTGAACCGCAAACAAAGTCAGTAATTACTCTTTATATTATAGGTATCAAACTTTGATACTTTATGGCACCAACTGAATTGCCTCAATACTATCTAGGATCGAAAAATGTCTTGTCATTTGATCCACCATCACAAATGTAAGGAGCTAATCTCATCAGCACAAGTGAAAATGGTGTGCTTTTTGTAATAGTGCTGGTGATTGGTTGTCTCACAGCATGCATGAAAAACACTTCAAGGCTCACCATGTGTATATGACATGTAAAACAAATATTATAAAATTGAAATCAAAAAAGTAATGTTAAGGATCTGGTATTTAAGTCACGAAATTATTGGCGGTACCATCAACCAACATCCCTAACCTCTTTACCTACTAGAGCACCATCACAAGTCATCCCATTAATCCCTTAAGAATGAAAGAATGGGACCAATAAATATGATAAATACATTAATAATCTACTCTACTTTTGATTTAGACCCTTTTTGTCAAATTGGAGCAGAGGCCATCAACAACTCTCCTCTATCGCCCTCAATCCTGGGTCACCCGTCCTCAGCCCTATTCGAGATCCTTTACTAGCGGCGAGCTTGGGTGTAAATATGGGAGTCAGCTGGACAACTGACAGCTTTCATTGTGCAGCATCATGTTTGTCTTGTAGGGGAAACTGATCAACTTCAGGCCCTGGCATCAGAGATTCAATGTGGTTGTCTTCATAATCACTGTTATCCCCTGGGCACGGGATTGGCCAACCCCAGCATCATCAGAGCCATGATAGCCAGCTTGTTGCCAGGTTGTTCTGTAACGGGCCTTCTTGGCAATGGAAGCGGCTGAAGCAGAAAACTGCCCACTCTACATAGCCCTGGTTGGCGATCACACAATCCAATGTTTTCCATCACCAATGGCGAGGATGAGGGGTTGGACCATGGGAGAGTGGGAAGGGTAGGAAATTTCACATGAGAGAACAGCTAGGCAGGGGGAAATTGCTCGTCATAGAGACGGCTCTGTTGTCGTCACGTGATCCGAGTACTGTATGGATCCTTGGCTAGATAATTTATGTGACAGAATCTACACGCCACTGTGCCAACACCTGCTATCCTGAAGGTCCATGCTTAAATTACGTTCAAACAACTGAGCCATCCCCATGACAACTGAGCAAACTCTTCTGATAAGGACGACGAGATGCTCTTTGGAAAACCTCGGTAGGGGACTTTGATTTAGGTTTTTTAGTCAGAACATGATTTTTTCGATGATGTGAAGACGAAAGATGTTTAGAAGTCTAGGATAGAAGTAGGAGACTTGACACATGAAACCCCATCAGAAATGCATCTGTAGCAAATGCACTGGTGAGCAAAGCGGAACAAGTTAATGTGAGGTGCCTAAAACTTGTTGGACTGATCGGAAGTTCAGTACGAGGTGGTCGTGTTTGAATCGAATCGTGACTTTGCCGTCCCTCCATGTCCTGGCTGTTATTTTGCCCAATCTGTGAGGGATTTAGATGTGGCTACAGGGTTCCAGAGAGAGGGGCAAGTCAACATGAGCTGGGGCAACAGAAGGTGTGTCTCTCTCTCAATTTTTGTGTATTGTGTGTGTGAGTGTGCGAGCGCTAATCTGCTATGAGGGGGGTCCACCAGGATTAGTATAATCAGGGGCTTTTGAGGACCCCCTCCCAGCCCCCCACAGCGTCTCACCTCCTTATCCCATCATCCCTCTGCCGCTCTGCCCTCCATCCGCCTCCTCATCCTTCCTTCTCCGCAGCCTCCGTCACCCCCTTATCCCTCTATCCTTCCCTCAGTCTCTTCGCCGCTGCTCAATTCCTCATTCTCATCCTGCACTCCTGTTCACCCCACCCCCCTGACCTCATCCTCTTACACTTATCCTTATCATTACCTTCTACATTGTAGGCATTTAGCTCAGCAGCCTGGAATTACAAGCTCCCACCCGAGTGGAGTGCACTTCTGAGATACCGAGCATCAAAGTTTAGACGTCCCAGCTGTGTCGAAAAAAGTCAGATATCCCTGTGAACACTGACCGACCACATGAGAGTGGTGCCTGGAAAAGTAATTTCGAGTGAGGGAGGTATCAGGGTGTCGAGCCGCACTACAGATTCAAGGTGTGGAGGTTGAAAAGAGCTGATATCCCGACAACAGCTACAACCAAAATAGAAGCGGAGACAAACGCAACGCTGCATACAAATTTCTGCTCGCTGAGGCTTCATGTTATTAATTTACACTCCACAGCGGGGGAGATTAACCTTTCGAACTCTGGACTGCTTTCCCTCACTGCCGTTTTTTACAACCTTATGTCACAGTCACCAACTGTACCTGATTTAGACATGTCATATGTTGTTATATCCAGGTTGGCTACTGAAAATGTCATCGGTTGGCACGTATGTGGTTTTTACTCTGTTCAATAACACTTGCATTCTATGACTGTGAGGATGGCAGTGTTGGTGCGTTGATCAGGACTTCAATATCACAATGATTATTTGATTTTTGCCATGAAATATTGCACGGACATTCATGATGCCCAGAGGATGAACCTTACTTGCTTTGACGATTCCCTCTAGACCCAGTGTTCTTCAATCCTGGTCCTAGGCAACTGCTGCCCTGCATATTTAAGCTGCCTGGATGATGTTGATATTAATGTGAAAGGAGACATGTTATTGTCCCCGTCATGATGAATTCTAATAACTTTGGTAAACCTCTGAGGCCCTGTGTCCATTTAGCAATTTATTTCCTGGCAGAAAAGCTACGGCCGAGATTGGGCTCAGTAGGATGAAGTGCTTGTGCAGTGAGGGAAAAATAATACCACACATGGGATTTTATTGACATTAGCTAGGTAATTATTTTAATGCTATGTCAACAGAGGGTTGACTACACAGCTAACAACAAGCTAACAGCTTGTGTAGAGTGATAAAGGCCCATTACTCAACAGCAGCATTCAGTGCCTGGACAATTACCTCCAACAAATGGGCTTTTCTGTCTCTGTATCTGACATAAAGCTCAGGATTGAGAGCCATGGCTAGAACAAGCTCCTCCATTTTCTTGGTTAAAAGGGTGACAGGTGATGAGTCCCCCCTCCAACTAATATGTGATTGGTTGCCTGAAAAGGAGTGACTTTCTCAAAAGCTCAAATAGAAGCGCTCGAAGTGGCCACACACACAAAAGTTGGGGCACTCTGACAAGCAGCACTTTTTTCTCTAGGCATCCACATGCTTATGTATATATAGTCTCCTCATTGGGAACAATTGGGAAGGGATGCTTATGCACAGAATAGCAAACACTTCAACAACACGAGGCCTCACTCTAATACCATCATCGCCATTATTCTGGAATTTGTCCATGACTTTGGTTCATTATCAAACAGGCTTACCTTTTCTTTCCTTATATTTTGCCTTTCTCATGGCTTTAATGGATAGAACAGTGAAGAGTGACATGAAATGGAACGAGAGAGAGGGAGGGATGAGATCCACAGGTCGGAATCAAACCCTGGGCCTACCTGTCAAACCATCACATTCCTCTTAGCTGATGACACTGAGTTAAAATGGTAAACATTATATGGTAGGTTGTCTCATTTACAGCTTTTTTTTGATATGGAAGATAGCAAACACTGTAAATGTCATACATAATATGTTAGCATCATCATTGTGATTGCAATGAGTCTCACATAGGAGGAGTAGATTCAGAGTCTTGCTTTGAAGTACCCATTTTACACAATTTAAAATGGATCACTTTTTTTGAGGAACCATTCTGTGCCATAGCACTCATGAAGAAATATATGTATATAAATAATTGATGGTGTATATTGGGGAAAAAAGGATAATTTTCCTGTAATGTTACCATGGAGACAGTGAGTTGGTTGTTTGCTACACTTGAGCCCTATATTATAAACCCTAAGACGATAATGTTCTGGATCTGCACTGTAAAGCCCTGCTGCATTACCTACGCAATCGCAGCTTCATGTTTGTGCTGTGCCATAAATGTGTAGTAGGCAACCAACTAACCAACCAAGGTAAAGTCTGAACATGCATTTCTGCGTGTATTTGTGGACATTCATCCTCAACAGTGCTATTATTGGATGAAGCTGAACTACTTCCAGTGCAAGTTGTGTGTTAACCAAGTGTAAGTGGCAAGTGTAACTCTGAAATGACGCTGGCTCAGAGTTTGCCAGTCAGGTGCTCGGATTAATAAAGGTTCTTGGCGGACCATGAGATGCCAGCGCTGAAGTGTAAACACAGTGGATGGAGGGTTCGGATCCCTTTCGGTTTAATATTCAGTGTCATCCTCCATGTTCCCTTCCCTCTGTCTGCATATATCTCCCTAAATGCTCCACTTTATCCCATCCCTTCATCCATTTATCTTCCTCCCTCTGTCATCCGCCCCCTTATTTCAGCACTGGCTCCTCTATACTGTAACTCAACGCTCCTCACAGTCAGCCTCATCTACTTATCTTCACCCTTTTCTAAAGGTCATTACACGCACAGCCTGTTTTGCCAGATTAAAATAGAGGCCTACGGAAAGGAAGATGAGGGGTGTCATATGTGCCAGCCTCCCACCTTATCAAACGCACATCACACACATATATGGATGCAGATGTGCACACACACACACACACACACACACACACGGATGTAGACGCAAATGCATGCTCTTATAAGCTGCCGAAAAGTGTGAAGACGCACAGGCACCTTTGCGCATTTCATGCATGCGCAGAAAGAAGTGCATGATTGTGTGTGAATGGGAACACACTCACACATACACACTCCCCCCATGACGTGCACATATTGTGTCACGCGCTTCCAGATGTGCAGGCTCATAATTCAGGGCACACATTCTCTCACACAAACACACATGCAGGGAAACACACACTTTTTTTCCCCTTTCTTCAACACAAACAAACATACTCTGAAAGATACTTAGCAAACACACACACACACACACTCAGTAACATCTATGGATGCTGTAGATGGAAAAAGGCGTTACTTGAAAATCAAAAAGGAACGAAGAGACATCTCTGAGAGGGAAATAAGCGAGAAAGGAGGAGTTTATGAAAAGAAAGAAGAGGAGGCATGGAGAAAGGGATAGGGGGCCTTGAAATAAAACCCGAGCCCGGCCTTTAGAACAGGAGTTAAAAAGGAAAAGGGAGGTGTTTTGGTTTTTGATTTTCTTTTTTTTTTCCTTTTTTCTCTACATTCATTTTTGGGGGGAAAAGAGCTGGAGGGCGTTAAAAGGAAACGCCATAGTAGAAGGATTTGGCTGCGATTGGCAGTGGAGCCTGCGCGAATACAGATGAGTTTGAATTCACAGATGTATAAAAAGGACAGAAAAGGGACCGTTGCGGCTCAATAATGGCAAAGGTAGTTTCTGTCAATGGTGCTCTGGCTGGTGCGACAAGAGGGGGAACAAATTGGAATTCCACGGTTGCACAAGTCTCCCTCGCGGTTTATTGTGCCCCTTGTTGGCGGTCTGTCGGTTTGTTTGTTTTCTTTTTTAGCGCTCCCGCACTACAAAAAATTTGTTCAGACTCACAATAAAGTAAAAATTCAGGATGAATGTATATTTTGCTTCAGCGTAACAAGAATTTCGTATTCCACAATCAAAACGATTTAGTCCAGAGTTATCTAATGTCGCCGCGTCCTGAAAAAAGAAAATCTTCTGTCTTGTTCTATTTTTGCAGTGCGCAATCGTCTCGTCCCCCACCGTCGCCTCCCTCTCCTTTTGTTTGTTGTTCGAGTGTGTGTGTGTGTGTATCCATTTCTTTGAGAGGGTCAAAGCCTTGTGTGAAGCCCCCATGTTTTTCACATGCAGATCAGCCACATAGGCCCCTCCACACAGGCTTTCACATGGACCTGCTATTGGTCTTCAGCTTCGTGACAAATCCCACTTGTCCAGTGTGGCTGGCTGACTGGCCACCAGCTCCTTTCAGCGGACACAAAGCTCGCTGGCTGCCGCGGCTGTTGACTCGGCTGAGGGCTCGAGGGTCCTGTTTATTCTGGTCGAGTCCGAGCTATGAGCAAACAACCTGTCTGAAGTTTTTTTTTTTTTTTTAATGAGGTTTTTGAGTTTTGACATTCTGTTTTTCCTGAAAGAAGTGCTCTTATGTTTAATCTGTTGATTCCAGTGCAGAAATGTGAGGATTTTTACAATTCAGCCGTTGCCTTCATGAAACTATGGATTGTATATTCTCTCTTAAGGTTTCAGCCCAGTTGTTTACCACACCAAACCAACCACGTGAGTCCCATATGGGTCAAATGTAAAATCTTTCATGGGTTCCATGGTAACCCCACCTGTGTTTGCCCACGTGTTGAAAGAATGATAAAAAAAATAAAGATTCATGTTGGCTCAGGCGTTGGAATACCAATTTATCTGCAAAGTAGGGCGTTGGCTTTTTAAAAGATATATTTTTATTTTATGTCATTTGCTTTGCCAAGCTAACAGGTGATTACAGAATTATTGTTGTGCTGATTGAGGCTGCAACGATTATGTTCATTGTTCATTGAGGATCTTTTGATTGATTTTGTGATTAATCACTTTGTAGTGTTTTCACATTTCTGAGTTTTTCTCATGTCCCACTGCATATCTCACAGATGCATTTTGCATTTGTATGAGACACAGGAGGCTTTAAACTAACTCCAACTCCTGTCTCCACATTTTTTCCTTAACCTAACCAAGTAGTTTTCTTACCTAAACCCTAACCCAAGTGTTGTTTGACTTTTAGCCGCGTGGCTTTCCAGCAGGAACTAAAGGACACTCTGTACATCTGAATAAAACGCTGAGATGCGTGAAAAAAAAAAAAATGGCGTCTGTATTTGACAACCAGGAATACAAATGTGTTGTTTCAGCTGTATCAATGTTGTTACTTTAAGGCAAGTTTTTTTACGTTGTCCTCTCAGCAGAGCTTGTGTGTTTTCTCCATGTTATGTCAGTGAAGACAACAATGACCACATTCACTCAGGCAGCAGGTCTTGCATGAGATAAAAGTGATTAGTGCATCTTAAAAATGCCCCCAGCGGCGTGTGAGTCCAGCCTTGTGCACAGTGAATTTTAGATTTCAGCATTGCCTTTTTTTTGGTCATCACAGAGCAAATATTGAATTTGCTCAGTCCAAACAGTTTTGAGGTATTTACAGATCCTCAGGGGAGCTAATAAAATCCTGGTTGCAGAGGGAGTCAAGACCTACAGTGTTTAGATGTTTAAATATCGTATTATAGGCGTCCAGTATTTTACATTTTACTTCCGAGGGGAAAAGGTTCTTTAGCGGCGCCAAAAGCCTGCATTTTTACTGCCATGAATTGTATCTGTAGCCTAGCAACATGATCTCATTGACCATTAGCTCATCCCCTGTGTGTGTGTGTGTGTGTGTGTGTGTGTGTGTGTGTGTGTGTGTGTGTGTGTGTGTGTGTGTGTGTTCATGTTGTCGGTTGTTGGGATCTGCATTGTGTGTCTATAGGGGCACGTGATAGCAGACATGAAAGGAGAACACAGTGCTGATTACAGAGAAGACACACATAAAATAGACATGAATTATTAATCTAAATGTGTGAATAAACCATTCACTGTATATAGATATTTTTTTTTTATGAACACCATTCACTCGTGTGCCATTAGAGATCTTTTAACGGCGATTATGACAAAAGCAAACCCAAGATTTTAGGAAAACTCTCCCAGGAAATCTGTGCTTATACGCAACTTTGACACAAGACATATGCAATAATGAACCTTAATAGCGACCACAGTATATCGTGGAATTCAAAATTTGAATTTCCCAAACGTGTTACTAAGTTTTCTTAATTCACAGTAGTCCAAAGTGCTGTGATCGGCCCCGTTTTCTCTCTTCCGTCTCCTCTCTCCTCATTAAGGCGCGGTGCCCGAGCTGTCCTTCCAGAAATATAATTGAAAGCCGGGAGAAAGGCAAATGTTGCTTTAATCTCATTTGCAGGCGAACAATGGGCTTGGGACTGCGCTAAATTCATAAAAAGTGGCTTTAATGCAATGAAATTTAATGAGGTAATTTGTGACGGAGCGAGATGGTGGAAGTGTCCTGCCGCGCGCCAGGGTACATATGCACACATACATGAGGGCGGACACACAAGCCGAAACGTAAATCCGTCATATTCTATGAATATTTATAAAAGGGGTGAAAGAGAGAATATGCAGCCAGAGAGGAGTTTATTTTTTTTTTTCTTTTTATCTAAGTGGATTTGAATGGAGCACTCGTTCATGTGTGTGAGTCGACTCGTGCTCACAGCCGAAAAACCTGATTGTCAAGGTCCACATACTGACAGAGTTCAGAATTTTAGCCTTCGCTGTCAGTGGATGTGATGGGAGAATCTTCACGCCCTGCATGCCTACCCTTGTGCACACAAACACATTTTTATGCATCTGCTGGGATGCTCAATTTTGATGAAGCACAGATGGGATTAGGTCCTTAAATTTGATAATCAGAAGGGGAAAAAAAAAAAGAATGACCATGTTTTTACTGCTTCATCTGTCATAACCGCCCAGACTCGACCTCCCGTGCGCCTGAGGCAGTCAACGACGCTTCCCAGTCCGACACAGACACCAGATGGCGCTGTCCACCTCACTCACTCGACAACCATCTGGCAAGCAGCTTTTGGAGCGGCCAGTACCAATCCCAGTGCCGCCACGTATCATATTTTAGTCAGCGAAAAAAAGCTCTGGTGTCTTCCTAAGATAACTGAGAGCTGGAAAAAAAAATTAGCCTCCAAACACCAGGAAGTGGCACCATAGAACTATTCAACTGTCTTCACAGAATATTTAGCTTTAGAAATCTCGGTAGTGCATGAACTAGTCGCTAACACTAGCTCCTTAAGCTTTTTTTTTTATATTTTCCTAATATTTTTCTGGATTGTACAACACTCAATCTGATACTTTGCTTCATTAAAGAGGGGACAAAACAAACTAACAAACTTCCTAACATTTTTTTATTAGCATCCTTGCTAGCACAATCGCTAATGGGACAGTAAGTGCACACAACTTATTTTAAAAAAAGTATTTGTGGCATCAACTGTCCACAAACCAGAGAGAAGAAGCTTTAATAAAAAATGGAAGGATAAACTGATTAGCTATGATAGCTTTGTTCTTTGTTCTGTTGCCTCAAAGTTTAGCACGGTCAACACGGTCTGCTGTTGGTCAGAGATGTAAATATATTTGTGTTGTAGGCCTGTATGTGTTTTTTTAAATGATTGATGGATTTGGGCAAAACAACAGAAAATAGCTCAAATGAAACACTAGATAAGAAAGTGTAAAACAAAATGGCCATTCACTCATAACTAGTGAAATAGAGGCCAGTGTTAGCATGCTAGAAGCTAACAGAGAGTGTTTGCAGGATTTCGAGGACTTAAAGAAATATTAGAGTTTTGCATTTTCAGAGTTTGTAGAATCAGGGTTTGAGATCTCATCTTATTTTGTGACTCGAAAACATTGCTGGACTCAAAACGCTACAGCCAGATGGATTGGTAGTGGCAACACGATGCCATCTTCTTTCTTGGCGCTCTCACCAGCTGACTAAAAGAGACGTTGAACTCGCTGTGAAATCATCTAATCATTGGAGTTGATTTTTGATAGTAAGTAAATTAGATGTTGAAAGAAAGTAAACTCCAGAATACTGTCACTCTTTAACATATACCAGTTACTTTTTTTCTTATATTGAACATCAATGTTTTGGAGGGTGAAAAGGGAAGTGTAACAGGATAATATTACAGGGAGAATCTGTGCATTTAGTTTACACTTGATTGTTTTTATTAAGCATCAAATACAGTAGGCCTCATAAATACAGTCATCAGCAGCACTCATATATTCCAGTCAGGTAGCCTACATGAGTACATTTCACTTCTTGGTAGCAAACCTGCTGACTTCCATTTTATTATGAATGAATTGAGACTGAACGCTGAAATTAAAAGCTATGAATGATTCTCTTTTATTCACATTTAATGGTAACATTCAGTAACCTAATGAGTGTTCCCAAAGCTGCGGGATTTTGCACTGAGGAGTGCACATATACAGCATGCGTGTTCTCTCGGGTGCAGGTGAATGATGTTCGGCTCAGAGATGGCACTGAATGGGGGGGGTGCACTGTTTTCTTTGGAGTGTCTTGAAATGTTATCATATTTTTCTTACTGCATTCCCCGCCCCCCAGTGTCCCTCCTTTCTCTACAAGAGTCGTGTAACTTTTTCAGCAGTTGCAACGATCCATTTGAATCGCATACTTTTATATTTGACTTTGCAACAACAACACACACTCAAACACACGCTTGTCTTTTTGTGCCGCCGAGCCGACGGTGCTGCTGCTGCTGCTGCTGCTGCTGCTGCTGCCTTTACTTCCTCTGCAGAAGCCAATAACAGTTTAACTGTACTGTCACTCAGCAGCACGGAGCGGGGGATAGAGGGATGAAAGTGAAAAGGGAGGAGAGGGGAGAGTGAGACAAGGAGAGAGGGAGCGATTAAAAGCGGAGAGATGGATGAGACGTGGAAAGGAAGTGAGGGCGGGGTGGGTTGGATGCTGGAGCAAGGACCAGATGAGAAAATGTGACGGGGAGACGAGCGAGAGGGAAGGAAAGAAAGGGAGATGGAAGTGAAGAAAGGAGGGAGAGCCGTGAGAGAGGAAAACCTCGAGTTAAGTACAAGTGCAGTGGAGAGGAGAGCAGAGTGGTGGTCGATGCTAGCAGCTTTATAACAGCAGCGTTAGTGGCTAAAATCTCTGCCAGGTCTCCATCGATCACAGGTCACCACAGGCTAAAAGGACCCAGCGCTCACCCTGCTAGCAGACTCCAACTCCCACAATCCATTTAGAGCCTCACACAACAGCAGAGTCATATCGAACTTGATTATATGGTACATACAAATATGGGTATCACATAAATTATATTTATGGAAAATGATGCGTGTTAAATGCTGTTAAATCAATCCAGAGACGCTCCAGCAGGATCACATGCATCCTCTTTACTGGACTAAAGTGGACATGAAAAGTCTGTCTTGAACCGGCTTCTATTCTATTACATCTAATGATTCAAAGTAATCTGCGTCCCAAGATTAAATATCCCCTCCACCCTACCTCAGCCAGCCCTCCAGGCTCCATTAGCCAAGAGATGAGGTGAGGACGGGGGACATTATCCTAACTGAGGTGAATCACCTTCCCACCGGCTCCATAGGAGTTAATAACGCTCTCATCTAGGGAATGGGCCGGAGAGAGAAGAAAAAAGAGAGGGACCTTCCCCGCTGTACCAATATGGGCTTCGGGTCAAGGTAAATGGGTGTGGTGGCAGTTTGTAATGAAGCGGGCAGACACACAGGAGTCACGGTCACCCTCTCTGGAGTATATTCCACGCCTGTGCAGGCATCATTTCAGTGCACACATGTGATATGTGCTGCTTCTGTGTGTGTTCATGCATGTTGTGGTGTATAACAGAGTAACATGGAGGAGCAGCCGAGCAGTAAATGAAGTCCAGCTACTGGATGTTCATCCCTCTGTACGGACACCAGAGACATCATGTAGGTTTTATCTATGTGGATTACCCAAAGTAATGGCAGTCAAGGTTTTACAGTCTCTGCAATATAAAAAATGTATTTCTAGTGAATACATGTCTTACAGGTCCAGTGTGTAAGATTTAGAAATGGACTACATGACACTGCACATACTTATATATCATGAGCGTAATCACCAGTAAGTAAGAATTGTAGTGTTTTTGTTAACTTAGAATGAGTTCCTCATGTTGCATCACCATGTTTCTACAGCAGCAGGATGGACGTACCAAACCCTGGATCCAGGGAAAGCCTTTCACGGTTAGGGTAAGGGTTTGTTGGAGGCATGGGGATATCAGTTATATGAAAGCTGCCCCAAAATAGGACTTGCTGGCTGAAGGCAACAATACAGATTCAATAAATAGATACATACATTTTTAAAATTAAAGTGTCAAAACATTCTCTATAAAAATAGTGCTGGTGGTATTTTAATTCACGCTAGCAGTGTAGCTCTAGCGATAGCTATGTCAGTCGGTTGTTTGGTCCAAAACTTTGGTGAAATGAAAGCACTTTGGTTAAGGTCAGGAAAAGATCTCTTCACTATGTCTCAAAAGTGAATCTGTAGTATTTACTTTTGGATATTGTTAGGGGAAAGATCGTCCCTTGAATTATCAACAGTTGGCGAGCTTACGTTCTAGAGTGGCGAATGCGGTGAACATCATTAACATTGTGATTGTGAGTGTGTTAGCATGCTGACTTTAGCAGTTAGCTCAAAGCACAACTGTACCTAAGTAAGCCTACAGCCTCACAGAGCAGCTAGCTTGGCCACAAACTCTTAGTCTAGCGAGATCTGACCAGCCAATCACAGCACACCCTGTCAGAAAAAAGAAAAA
The DNA here is from genome assembly GCA_963678695.2 of Diplodus puntazzo. Lineage (NCBI taxonomy): Eukaryota > Metazoa > Chordata > Actinopteri > Spariformes > Sparidae > Diplodus > Diplodus puntazzo. The sequence goes on along the minus strand of OZ023165.1, from coordinate 8,366,201 downwards.
TGATAAATCTGCTGCTTCACCCTTTGCTGTGGTGTTCCTCCATAACATCGCCTGCTCACTCTCAGTGTTCTTTGTTCCATATCGCTGCAACACATTTGTATGCATATTTAATTTGATGGTCACAGACTCTACAAGGTTTGGTATAATAAGACACGTGACCATATGTCACGTTTCAGGGAGAGGCGTTCAATTTGAGGTATGGTATGTCTGCATATTGCATGAAATATGCCTGTCAAAACAGTGAGATTGTCTTTATACATTAACAATCAGACTCGATCCCCCCTTCTGATTGCTCACCATCCAATAAATTCCACAGTAGATAACCTCTAAGTCCCACACTGACACCGCTGCAATCAGCGACGAGTGCCAGGTTGTTCCAGACACCTTTCCCCCTTCTCCTGTGCCGCTGTCTCCCCGCCGCAGACACGCATACCTCGCCCACCTATATGAAGTGACACTAATGGAGCGTCCCATAATCTGCTCCATCCATCTATCAGTAATGGGCCGTGCTATCAATCCAGCTCAGGTGTAGGAGGAGGGGTGAGGAGGGGTGGGGGAGCCGGCTGAGAGGTGTATCCGTAGTCACCCTCATCGTAGCAATCCCTCATAAAATGTGTAATAACCATTCTCCGGGGTAATCTCCGCTGGGATGGGACGGGTTTCCAGCCAGCCTTGACCCCCGGTGACACCGCGGCTGATGATGATGTCATTTGCTCAAATAGGCTCCTTGTCTTCGAGTGCGTTCGTGCGTGTGTGTGTGTTTTTGTGAGACGACCGCTCATGAGTAGAGGTCAAAGCTCTGATCTCATCCATCTCTCTCAGCACGCTGATTGAATCGAATGACCAGAGAGAGATACGGAGAGAGTGTTCAAAGTTGAGTGAGCTTGCACGTGCATGTGTGTGTGTGCTTGTGCGCGCAGCGTCTGTGTGTGTGTGTCTGTGTGTGTGTGCCGGTTTCTCATTACTCTGAGGAGAATATGAAGCAGGTGTTCAGCTGATTCTCCTGTTTGTGAGCAGGAAGTAGCAGGAGGTTTCAGCTCTTCCAAGCTTCCTGTATTAATGAGCGTGTTCCTGTGAGGAGTGCCAGCAGTGCCCGGACGGCTCGCTCTCCGCCGCGGCTTTTTCATCTTCAGAATAATGGAGAAAACACAAAGACCGTCTCTCCCCCTCGTCCCTCCGAGTTCGCATTAATTCACCGGGTGCTTCGTTGGCATGACGCTGGGACGCCATGCAGCGCTGACACGGACTGTGACAGAAACGAAATTGCATTCATTACAGAGCAACATGTTAAAAAAAACCATAAGGACGACTGCCTAGCTTTCCCCCTCCTGTTTCCCTTCACTCCTGCACGCTGATTATTCTAATCGCAGGTGCTCGTAACTTTTAAAAGGACTCGGCTCTTTTCCTGAGTTTATTTTTATCAGCGGTAATTGCGAAGCAGCTTGTTTTTCTCAGGTTGCCTGTTGTCGGTCCAGTTTCCCGCTCTGTTGTCTCTGTTTGCCGTCTTAATGAGCGCGCTGTTGTGAGGGGCACCAGAGATCCACGACCTGTTTACACACCTTTCAGTTTAACTGTCTTTTTAGGCCGACATCCATCTTTATAATAACTGCGCCGTACGTGTCAAGCTAAGTAGCTTCTAATGGATGCAGGGCTTAGCATTATTAAAATAGGGTCCTTTCAGGGGGATGAAATGGCAACATTAACAGTTTTAATGAGAGGCAAATGTGATGCTAATTCAATCAAATTCTTCATTTTCCATCTGCAGCCAAAATAAAAAGCTGTCGCATGAGTTAACTACTTTGGAAAAAAAGACAAAGGAATCATTAACTGCTAAAAATGCGCATTTGTACAAACATTTGAGGAGGTGCTCACTAACATTGCACATTAGAAAAACGAAAACACGCTTTTTAGCAAGACAGCAAATGTGATGCAAATGCAGCGCAGCTCCCTTTGTTGCTTTTATTTAATTCTTTGAGAATGGGTGCTTTTAACAAAATGTATTACGCGCAGGTCTGTCTGGATGTGCTCTCGGACCTGCATGGCTTTCTTTACGACAGAATGGACCCAGGAAGTGGAAGTGCTGACCTAAAATTAGGCATTGTAAAAACCATCAGTTTGCATCTTTGGTGATCCGATCATGAAGGCACAGAGGTGTCCTGACATGAGGGACCACTTTGGTTCTGGTCTCACTTCCCCACTCTTTCCCACAAAATTAAGTTTTTTTTACACAAAGAAATGAAGAACTCAATGTGTCACATATGCTGAATTTTCAAGAGGGCCCAAATGATTAAGAATTTATCATAAACAGCTTATCACAAAGTTTCTGATTCAACAACTCACAAAATGGAGCAATTTTTTGAGGCAGTCTGGGGAAGTGCTGTCCCCTTTTATCTCCTTGCTGTAGTTGACTGTGGTTGATGCGGCTGTTGATGTTGGTGTTAAAGTTCGCTGCCGTGCAAAACATTCTCAAATGGTGGTTAATAACTCATAGATATCAGTCATCCTGGGCATCCAAATTAATACGAAAAACATGAACATCGCGCACCATTTACAATGACATCACTTTAAAGAGTGACATCTCAGCACCCCAGACTGTGACTGACTTCATACGTCCCTATACTACAGTTCTTTGGGTGTCGGCATACACAGACATTATCATAACATGTGCTATGGGATGGAAGCATGTAAAAAAAAATAGCATCATTCCTTTCAGTAAATGCTATCAAACAACATATGTTGTTATGAGCATGGATCTGTATGGAGGGTGGGGCAGAGTGAAGTCTGCAACTATTTGATTCGATATTGTGATCGGACCATCAGAGGTGTATATACAGACGGGAAGAACCTGAATAAATGAGTGGGGAAACATTACAAACAAAGGCTATGCTATGCTGTGGGGTCATTTTTCTGGCCATGGTTCTGAGATCACCTTGAGCCTATTAGAAACGTTCACTGGGGTGGTATCTTCCAGGATGACCATGCCTCCACCCACAGGGCACGAGGGGTCGCTGGATGTTATGAATGTGACAATGATTTGAATCATATGGCCTTCGCAGCACCACATCTAAACCCAACTGAACACATTTGGGAGTTGTTGGACAGACTTGTGTGACTATGCTCTCCACTAACATCATCAGAAACACAAATGAGGGAATACCTTTGGAAGACTGGTGTCCATGCCTCAAGTAAGCTTTCAGGGACTCACTATAGAATCAGCGCCACGGAGCTGTTCTGATGCCATGTGTAGGTGCTTTCTAAGATACTTTATGTTGGTGTGTTTAATTTGCCATCCATCTGTAAGTGGTTAATTGTAAAGGACAACAATTGTGAAAATAATGTAATCTTATCACAAGGTGACTAAGTCTGCAGAGGGAGGAGTTCAAGGGGGTGAGTGGGTCGATGAAATGTTGGACTTTGACTACGGAAACCTTTATTTGCAGCTGTTGTTGTTTTCCTTTCACCATGATCGCTCCCCTTCTGTAACCAGTAGTTATCATTTTAACTTTGACAAGGAAGGCCACCTAATTGTTTTTTTTTTATTATTATTTATTCATTTTTTGTCATGGTTTTGAAAGGCACGGAAAATTAAATCATCCTGTTGATAGGGATGTCACATCAGAAAGCTCTTGTATGAGAGGTCCCGGAGGGCGATGACAAACAACATATTTTGTTGTGTTTTAATTTGAAAGGACTTGTTGCAAAATGGGGACCTTGACGGCATGAAAAGATCATTTCCATTAACGCTTTTCCAGATCATGTTGCATGTTGGTTGCTGCAATTGTCAGACTGATAGAAGTTGCATCTAGAAGTCAGCATCTTCAGCGTTCGCCTGTGTTTTTTGTCAGATTGCATCAGTTTTCTTTTTCCTTTCCTCCATCTCTCCTTCTTCCTCCCTCTTCCTTCCTTTCCTCCATCCCCCTGTTCCTGTTTCCAGTGCAGAATGTTTGTTGACCCATTGCACTGAGTCATATTTCTGTTGGACACACAAACACATAGAAAAAGAGGAGGCTGTTTTTCGTTTTGTCTGTCTACTGTATCGCTCTGTCAGCTCTGTCGCTCCTTAATTGATCTTTAATAAGCCAACTTGTCTTCCTTCGGTTACAAGCATCAGCCTGTTAGCTGGAGTTTTAGTCTTCCCACCCAGTTAGCTTGTTTCCCCTTCTCTCGGGGGTCCCGCGAGGCTGAGAAACAACCTCATTCAGAGCTGCCAGTTTTGGTTTTAATCACCGAGTGTGTGTGTGTATGTGTGCGAGTTTCCTATTAATAGAAAGAAAAAGAAGCAGAAAACTTTACTCAGACTTTTATTTAATCATTCACAGACACAGAGTCGGATCCAGGAGGATTTATTCATGCTGAGATCAGACAGTTAAGTATTTAGCTCTTAAATATGCAACACTTTCACTCGTAGATTTCATTTCTCAAACACACAGTTCGACATTCAGCCAGTTCACGGCAGCATTATGTCCTGTTGCTGTTAGGTAAATTCACGATGCGATTGTGGATGAGCCCATGTTATGGCACAAGTGAAGGATTAGTGTTGGAAATATAATGATGTGGATAAAAATAAGACGTCTGCACTTTTCCAGAGATTTTTCCCTTACTGCAAGCTTAAATGATTTTGTCAACTAAAGTCACACTCCATTCCAAACAGGAATCGAAGCATCAGAATGTTTAAGTACTGAGCTGCTGTGTGTATGGTTATGTGTGTGTGTGTGTGTGTGTGTGTGTGTGTGTGTGTGTGTGTGTGTGTGTGTGTGTGTGTGTGTGTTTGCATGCACATGATGGAGGTTAAGAGCGACAATGGCCACATTGTTACTCGCAGCAGCTGTGATCGGTTAAAGTCAGACACAGAGAGATTGTGTGTGTGTGTGTGTGTGTGTGTGTCGGTGTGTGTGCGCTTTCCGTGGCGTCCATGTGGTGCCAATGTGACTGCAGGATGGTCGCACCTCACTAATCATGACATCATGGTTTCCACTGGGCCGTTTCCATCTCTCCTCGCTCTGTCTTCTGCCCTCCCTCTGTCTCTCCATTCATCTCCTCTGACGCTGAACTTCCTGTCTCTGGAGGGCAGAGCGTCCCGCGTCTGCACACTCCGAATTTGCTGTATTTCTCTTTTCCCTCTTTTCCTCGTCCTTCTCTTTCGTTCTTTTTCTCTCTAGCCTTGTGGTCTGCCAAGGCAAAAAAAAAAGGGGAAAATCTTTCAAGCGAACAGACGAAACGAGAGTCAGAAAAAATGAAAGACGTGCTGAAAAAGAAATGAAGGAAGGATGGTGGGATTAGGGCACTCAGAGCAGGCTTGGTGTCTTTTACTGCCTGGCACAGCGCTCACCGAGGCCCACCCACAGTAACCAGGGAATCAACGCATGCCCACATTCCTCTCAAGCTTACAGCACGCACACAGTTTAGCTGAGACTGGCATATAATCACACAAACTCTCTGCAATCACACATACACAGTTTAACAAACACGTTGTTTGTTAAACTGTGATCCTTTGTGAAGACACTATGTGGTATGGTAGTCTGTCGAGAGGATATCTTGCGTACAGATCTGGCGTATTAAGGCCGGTATCTATGTGTACAACTGATGCCGATCCTAGATCTGTTGAGCTTATGTCTTGGCACTTTGTAGGTGGTTAAAAATTACGATTGATACAAGGCTATCAAGTTTCATTTTGGTCTAGGTTTGATTGAATTAAAGTGTTTGGTCTCGGTGGAGGTACGTGCTCTTCTGAGTGCCATTCTAGTTTTCTTAAAGTTATGCATGTAAATAACTGATATTTGACATCAATGCTATTGTCACTCCCCACAACGAAGCACCAAGCTCAGCCAGCAGAAAGCGGGGAGGGTTCGTAATAACTATGTCATGAGGTAACAGTGGGCCAGAGCTTATACAGACGGTTGATGATCGGGTGGAGATTTTTTTCAGGCAGCAAAAGACTGAACAGAGCACTAAATGCCGTTGAGGAATGTGATTGTGATTTGGGGCAACATAAATAAAAATGATTTGATGGCTTAAGTACACCGCAGTGATTAAAATGATGTGAAATATACATGTTGCAGTGGGATGAGTATGCGAGAAGGCTTCCATTGATAAATGGATAGGACATGTTTTAAGTTTTCCTCCTGGTTCAAGCTGAGGTTAAACCTGTCAGAATCACTGGAAATGCACCGTATTTATGCCTGGCTAAGGTTTACACGATGATAAGGGAACTTGTCATCCCGAACATGCACACGCACTCCCACAAACGCAACATGACTATTGACAAAACTCCACATTTTAAGCTGACAGTTTCTCTCCCCGACACACTCAAGCTCACTCCTAAAGCCTGCTGGGCCCCTGAGGTCACATTCAAATGATGACACTGTCACTTCTGCAACAGCCGACATTCGAGCTCCTGTCTTTTTATTCACAACACCAGAGCTGCAAATGAGTTGGTTTTTTTTTTTTCGGGGGGTAGTGACAGGAGATCAGCCCCAGGATAGTGCTCCGTCAGTGGGCAGGACTCGAGACAGCACCCGGGCTCTGTCAGGGTGGAGGTGGTGGGAAGGTTTTGGAGCATCACGGAGCAGCCTGAGGAGAATATCTAAAACTGTGAAAAAAAAAAAAAGTTCTTCCTTGCATTTATTCTCTTTATCGTTCGCGTACCTTCCTATAAAAACACCCATCCTGTTTCTTTTCCCCTCACCTAACCCCTGTCTTTCTTCTTACAGAAAACACTGCTTCTCCCTGCACCATGCGATGATAAATTGAAAAATGAATAAAAGCAAAATCGCCTCGTTCCAGTGTTGCTGTAAAAAATGTACTGTCTTCCGTGCAGATGTTACTGTAAAATGTTTTCATAGGGTTCAGCCATTATTTCTTTTTCTATGAAAACATCACTTTGGAGCTCGTTAACAGTCTGACTGTTGCAGTGTTTACTGGGATTGCGGGGCTCGTAAATGGATTTACGGACAAGTTTAACTGCGCTGAAGCAGGTGACCATAACATACTGTAGAGCTGTATGCAGTATGTGGAATGTGCAGTAGATTATACAAGCTGACAATGTCTGGTAGTCAATCAGTCATGCTGTATGTACTGTAGACTGAACGCCATGTGACCAAATGCTTATTGAGTCATTTATTCAATTGTTCAATTATTTGCAGGAATGGCCCTTTTATCACCGCTCCCTACATAATTCCTTTGTTGCATCCGTCATCCGGTTATTCATCCAGATCTCATTAGTGCATAACGGAGGATCAAATGGGTGCTGTCACCACCTCTATGATCGGTCGATAGAAATATACCTCGCTGACTGAGTGATCGGCAGTGGATAAGCACACGGCCTCACGGTCACACACACACCTCACACTGCCTTCTCTGTCCTCAGTGTCTCCTTCGGTCCGTCATAACCTCTTCCACACTTTTCCATTTTAAGTAGACACATAAGAAAAGAGAGACAGGAAAATAAGCGGTGGGAGGATAATGAGCGGAATGACAGGTCGTCATCAGGGAGGAGGAAAGGAGGAAGAAAAAGTTATTGCAGAAAGGAGAAATTTGCTGGAAAAGGATCTGAATATATATAAAAAGTGAAAAAAAAATAAGAGCCTGCATTTGCTTATGTTTGGAATCCCATTCAAATCTGCTCCTGGGGGTGTGTTTGGTTTTGTAACTGTGTGCGCCGGCTGGGTGGGTGGCTGTGTATGTGCAATGCGAAGCTTTGGCTTTGGTGAATACAGTTGCAGCAATAATGGGAAGGGTGAAGCCTCTTATAGCCTCCAGTCATGTGGCATCTGCCTGCAGGAGCTCCGGTTTACAGCCGACATTATCTGCCAATGATGCTGTGGTAAATAAAAAAGGTGAGTAAAGTGTTGTGTTCGCCTCAGACGTAAGGCAGCGGCGTAAACAAAAATCAATTACATTTGCACAAAAGCATTGATTTATATTTGGCCCTTAAACAAATCCGTCCTCCAATAACCTGCCCCAGTTTGACGCTATTCATTGTAATGTCTACAATGAATTCACATCATAAAAGATTTTTTATCATCTCAAAAAAAAAGTTGTTAAAGGTTGGTAAACACCATTCTGCACTCGTAAAGAAGGGTGGTTTGGATTTAGTGCGGTTTACACTCCAGATACCTTTGTTGTGGCTGGTGTCCCATTTGTTGCCTGACACCGTAAACCCTTTACACATTGTATCAGATAGAGTCGGAGACTGTATGGAGCTGGTGGTGTATTTAATAGCACAAGTGGAACCCTTGAAGTACTTGGGTGGGAGGTAGAAAAGGTCAGTGGGCTGTACTGTGTGTGTGTGTGTGTGTGTGTGTGTGTGTGTGTGTGTCTGTGTGTGTGTGTCTGTGTGAGTGCATGTCTCTGCCCAGCACGGTAACGAGATTACCGGTCATGGGAGAAGCTCTTCCTTCATGTGTGTGGTGACGCCGGCTTGTGTTCTGCGAGAGAAAAAGTATGACATGTGAAGCCTGTGAAACCAGTGCTAGCTGCTCACCACCTGACTAAGATTTTGGTGGGTCGGATCCTTGGGTCTTGGGGGTTCATTCTAGCCATGCTGGCAGCACGGATCCATGGATGGAAATGCCAGACTGTCGGTTTGAAGTTCCACCACATCAGTCCATATTTACTGATCCAAGCAACTATCAAATACAGTTTGCAGACATTCATGGTCACAAGAGGAAATAGTCTTGGCGATTTGGTGATGACCTGATCTCCTGTAGTGCCACCGTGATGTTGATAGTCAGGTTTAAATGCAATCTCTTGACACCTATTTGATAGCTATCCAAGCTAATATCCAGGCCACTGCTAACCATGCCAATGATAATGATCTTGCTAGAGCGGAAACCTGAAAAAATAATGATGGTTCAATAATATCACCAAATACTTGCAAAGCTATGGACACTGCCAAGAGCCTCACCTGTACTTTGTGTTTAGTGATAATTGTCAAGTGTAAGCAAGCTACGATGATGAACAAAGTATACATTAAACTTGATAAACCACAGCATGCTAGCATTACCATTGTGAGAACATTAGCATGATGATATTAGCATTTGGCGCTGTGACTAAGTGACGTTACATAGCTGCTAGCATCACTACACATGGCCTGTAGGCTTAACCACTCATACTTATACTCACTTATTTTAAGTGTCTAGTGAACAATTTGAACTTTCTTTAATTCTTGAAAAAAGAAAAACATTTTTTTCCTCATTCTTTCTATTGCAGCAGAACCTATATTCACTATCTGGTCGACTGCAAAGTTTTAATGCCTGTCTCTTTGAGGCCCTCCTCTTGAGTGAGTGTGCTCTGATTGGTCAGCTGTCACAGGCCTGAGCAGGCACTGCCTACTGTGTTTTCCGTATCAGCTCTGCCTGTGTTTATAAAGCGCCTTGACCTGCTGTGTAACAAAAAAAGACTCATTCTCTGCGGCACAGGACCTTTAATCTTGTTTAATTTTGTTTAGCTGGTGACGTTATTGTCCGTTGGACCATTGTGATCTCTGCTCACTATGTCTCTTGTCCCAAACAAACTGGCAGCGTTAGTGTACTCGCTCATGAACTGAAGAACGAAATAGCCTAGATATTAGACGACTGGTTTTCATCCGCCAGCTTTATTTATATTTTCAGTTTGGGCATGAAACGTGCTGTGTGAAAATGCCAACAAATCTTGTCCAGTTCTCTGGAGCACATTTGCATAAAAAGTACATCTCATCTTGTTGGAAATTGCTGAAAACTTGTGACACACTTCAGTGGAGGAAATATAATTCAGTGTGTGATTCGAGTAAGGGTTTCCATTGTAACAGACTGTTAAATTGAGGGTACCTTCGCTGTGGAGCTGAACTTCCGTGAGGCTCTTGCAGTGGGGCTGCGGACCTAACACGACTGCAACTGATATCTGACTGTATCTAACCTGGTGTTAGTTACAGATAGGAGCCGTGTCTGGTTACAGCTCCTCTTACACTCATTACACTGATGGACTGTAACTCTATCTCTCTCTCACTCACACACACACACACACACACACACACACACACACACCCATGCTGGTAATTAATTGACACATGAGTTACAGCCCATGTAAACCCGAGGGAGAGTTATCAGGAAACACACCAATAAAGAGTGCGCAGACACACACACATACAGTGCACACACGGCAGTGAGCCCTGATCGCATGTACACACAGCCTCCACATCTCCTCTCCCATTACACACACACACACACACACACATCTAAGAGTTTTCGTAATGAACATAAATTGAATGATGAGTCATTAGTGTTGGTTTCTCGTCTTATCCTCCTGAAGCCATTTTATCCATCTCTGTGTGTGTGTATGTGTACGTGTGGGATCAAAGTTCAGCTCGTACGCATGTCAAGAGGTGCGCACGAGTCACACCGTGTAACGCCATGGCTTATAAGGAATGTGTGTATTATTGCAAGGTCTCTTTATTTTTGTGTGGTTGAAGTGTCTGTGTTTGAGAGAGAAAGAGAGAGAGAGAGAGAAAAGAGAGAAATAGAGTGTGGTGGTGTTCCTGTGTGAGTTAAAGATGACCAGAGGCAGAGAAAGATTGTTTCGTTTGTGTGTGTGTGTGTGTGTGTGTGTGTGTGTGTGTGTGTGTGTTGGCAGCGCTCGTTCTCCTCAGAGCACATTCCACCGCAGACCACAAAATCCCTCCTTGTCCTTTCTCTAGCCTTCCTCACTCTCTCATTCTGTTTATCCTCTCTTATCTCTCCCTCCATCTCTCCCTCTCATCCTACCTCCAACCCTCAGCATCCTTTCTTCTCCCCCTTCCCTTCCCTTCCTTCTCCTTTCTCTCTCTTTTTCTCTCTCTGCCGTTTCAATCTTGCCCAAAAGGTAGAGAATTTGTCTCCGTGGATTCAGACTCTGTTTCTCTCTCTCGGCGGGGTGACTGAGAGTTTCTTTTGGCAGAGTTCGGCTCGGTTAAGAGCGAGAATCGCTCTGCAGTTTAGTCCGGGCCGTTCGACGGCGTTAACCGGCTGAAGCTAAACAATATGGTTTCGAGAAAGAACGTGAACTATCAAATGATTGCGACTTAAAGCCTCACCCCGCCCGTTAACCTCCCGCGCCGCCCCCGAATCCTCTCCTGTAATCGGCCCCCACAGCTGTCTACACATTATAGAATTCACAGACATTTTAGCGGCTAAAATATGGCTTCCCGTTGAGGGAATCAGTCTTTTTTTTTTTTTTTTGGCTAACTGCGCCGCGGGCTACTTCTTTTTCTTTTGCTGCCTCTATTGCTTTCTCTTCTACTGCGATACCTCTGCGCAGACACGCTCGCTACACAGTGGTGACACCACCAGGGGAGTGTGTTATTGTCTCCCGCCGTATGGCTGTTTTAAATGGCAATTTGAAGCTCCGCTGGCTCTATAATTAGCTGTGAGCTCCCACAGGAGGGGAAGGAAAAAAAGAAAAAAAAAAAAGTGGCTTATCATCTCTCCTTTGTAATTACACATCCGAGTAGGGCGACAGACACACACACACACACACACACACACACACACACACACACACACACACACACACACACACACACACACACACATACACACACACACACACACACAGGCAGACAGGAGTGCAGCCAGATGCACAGACATAGGAGAGGCGTGCATGTATCAGCATCTAACATGCACATTCATTGTTATTCACCACCTGTGCTAATCTGAGGCTCCTCTCCCCCGGTCCAGCATTTTTTTTCTGCCTGTTTGCCGAAAGGAAGTGACTTACTTTCTGTGTCAACATGCTGCGACAAATATGCAAACGTTGGGATGAATGACGGCGCGGCGGGAGAGCAGACGGTCCAAAAATACAAGTGCTGCTTTCCGTTGCCAGAGCCCCGCCGGCGTGTCTCATCCCGGCGAGGCTCTCTCACACGCTGGAGCAGGTAGACACGGAGAGGAAGACGGAGTGTGTTGGAGGCCGCGCTCATTAATCTGACTGTCCGCGGCTCTCTCCGTTCCCAGAGAAAGCAGGGGAGCGAGGAGGGAGGGAAAGCACAGGAGCAGGAGAGACAGACACGATGAAATCATGTTGCAGCTGTCCCAGACAGGAGCTAGCTTAAACATAGCATGTTAGCTATGTTAGCCTTCAACTAATGACCTTCTCTTGAGTCCCTAGATCAACCTTCTGTTATCTTCATGTGGAACAAAGTTAGCCGTGCGTTTACTAGTTGGTCAGAAGCCACGCAGGATGTTATTTTAGCTACTTGCTAGCTTAGCGTAGTTAGATGAGTAACTAGCTGCGCACTGCTCTACAGTGAAATGAATTGTACATTTCTCGACAAAGGGAATCTCCAACCTTTTCTATGTCCTCCCCAGGTGGCCTCTTCCATATATTAATGCCTGAACGCTATGTTCCAACTGTCTCATGTACAGCAAGTGTTTAATAAATGGCAGATCTCCTACTGGAATGATTAAGGAGCTCTGGTGTTTCCTGCAGGACCTGAAGTAAAATAAAGATCTAGAATAAAGCAGAATGTCTGTCTGTGAATCTCTGCGTAGAACGGTTTTGTCTTTTGGTCACTGAAGCCTCATTAGGCCAATTCTCCCGATGACAGCACAAGTGATCGCCGGTGATCTGTGTGTCACAGATGGTTTTCAGTAGCTTTTAATCTCATTCAAGGCTGGCTGAGGGGAGTTTGATGAGTCAGTGACTCAACGAGGAGGGAGAGGGAGGAGGAGGAGGAGGAGGAGGAGAGAGAATAGAATAGGAGGTTGGAGGGAAAGCTTCAAGCTCCTGTGATGGAAACTTTGCTTCTCTTTACTATCTTACCAGCACAAATTAATAATTCACGCCTCTTTTATCTTTTTAATTGCTTTTCCTTAATGTACAATCAGCTCTCAAACAAACCCGAGTACAACAAATACTAAACTGAAAGATAAACTGCGAAAACAAACACACACGATCCTGAGGCTCGCTTATAACTTTGGGTGTGGCAGTGTCTGGATTCACATTTTATTTTGTGTGTGTGTTTGTGTGTGTGTGTGTGTGTGTGTGCAGCTGTGATAAGCTTGTGGCCTTTGAAGCAAGGCTGTCCAAACTATGTCACTCTCATTGCTCTCTCTCCCACTCTCTCTCTCTCTCTGCATCCCAGAGTTAATCGCCGTGGCAACAGGCCAGCGGAGGACAGCGCGGAGAGAAAAGAAAGAGAGAGGCATTTATCATTGGTTTTCGGTCGACGTTCGCCCCCGTGACCGCGCCGCGACACTGTTCTCTTTATTTGGTCCGCTCGGGCCAGCGGCTGATAATTTACGCGCACCGCCCCTTTAATAATGAGTCGTCGCCTCCTCGAGGTGGGGCAGGCTCTTGTTTACGCTGGCATCACGCGGACGCACGCGTAAAATGCTCAGTCAACATTGAGGTCTTGACCGCTCTTTGTCAAAGTCAACACTCACACACACATACGCACTGAAGGAGTGGCAGTGATGAAGTATCCTTTCCTCCTGGTGTTTGCTCCACTCAGGCTGATCCAAAGGAGCAGAACTGTGTGTGCGTGTGTGTGTGTGTGTGTGTGTGTGTGTGTGTGTGTGTGTGTGTGCGCGCGTGTGCGTAAGTGTGTGTATATACGAAGTTTGTGTGTAGCATCTCGTGGAATTTTCATCCTTGAAATTATTTTTCTTTTCTTTTAAACCCATTCTCTGTTTACCTTGAAGACAGCGGTACAGCAGTCCTCGAGGCCCACACCTCTCTGCTCTTGACAAATTGAGCTAGTTTAGCAGTAGTTTCACTACTCACTGCAGGGCACACACACATACACACACACACACACGTACACTCACACCTACACAGTCTGCTAGGCCGCACTGTACACGAGTGTGTTCTGCTTGGCTGCTCATGTGTGTCAGCTGAGCTGGTACATCAAGGGGAAAAAATAAAAAAAAATGCAAAAGAGAGCGAGTGTGACAAGTTGAGCAGAGAGCAGGGATGAGAGAGGGACAGATGGATGGAGAGAGGGAGAGAAAAACAAAAGAGGAACGCAATTGTTTTTTCCAAAGCTCTGAGGAGCGAGCGAGCGAGAGGTGGCGGGCGCCAAATCAGATACAGCGAGGGAAGTGAAACGCTGCGCAGATGCAAATACACACACACACACTCACACACACTCACGCACAGAAACGAGCACACACATATCATCGACAGGGGCGAGAGAGATGAAGATTTGTCCTCACTTGTCGTCATCTCAGAGCTGTCAAGATAAAACCGTTACGGTGGGAGTGTGAAAACAATAGCTCAGGGCCAGCGATTATATTTGGGTGCAGAAATGCGTCCTCCGTCCTGATCTCCCTCTCTCTCAACGTCCACCGAAGTTCTTATCTTCACCTTGAAATCCTCTGCCTCACTTGTTAAACAGGGCGTCCCCAAACACGCGGAAACAAAAGGATGTCGCTGAATATTGCAGAGGATCTGTTCGTCGGAACGATGCACCCTCCACAGTAAAGGGAATCTGACAGAGGCTATCAACATCTAGTGTGACACTTACCATATTAATACTTCTACTTCTGCTGGTGGAGCACTGTCTGTTTGTGTCTGACAGGAGCGTTTCAAGCTTGACGGTTGTTGTCAAATTAGTTTTCTGCTACTGATTTCAAAGCAGGCGTTAACCCGCTGTGACGTCACATGTCGGATTAAGGACAACTGCTCGGAAGCCTCGAGCTGGCATTACAGCCAGTGTAATCACAAGTTTTTGTAGACTGACTTTGCTTTGGACATTGGGTGGAGCTGGGGAGGTCATCCTGATTAGATCTGAAATAGATACTACAGCCACATCTTAAAGCATACCTTGCTTCATTTTCAAAATTGTTAGTATTAATTTACAAAATGAACATTATGCTGTATCGAAGAGGCCTTGAAACTCTTAGATGGGTCAGTAAATTGGGTAAGAAACTCTCTACCAGGGTAATAAATCAAGTGAGAAGTGGGATCATCTTTTCATAAGCTTATATACAATCAGACCTCTTCTTGAAACCAACTCTTTCATTAGAAGGGATTTGATAAACTTGCCTATTGACTTGACTTATCAACCCTGGAAAAGTCCATATTTTAAAAAGGCAAATGGTTCGAAGCAACAGGAACGCTTCTGAACCATAAGAGCTCTTGTTCCACTGCAGCGGCAATAATGACATTACCGCTACAGTACGTTATTATTGCCTCTACACTATAGGTGCTCTACAGTAGAGTGGTTCCATAATAGAAGGAGTGCCACATGGAGTGTATATCAACCCACAGCTTGACACAACACTTCTCACAACTAACTTTTACTGGAGCTTTCAACCTGGATGTAGGCTCTCAGCGACTATAGCCCCAGTACTGCTCTAAGTTTGTATCCATCAGGTTGCTCCAGAGAGAACTAGAATGGTACTCAGTAGAGTGCATACCTCTGCCAAGGCCCAGCAGTCTCCTTTAATTCAATCAAGCCTAATCCAATATAAAACTGTAGCCCAGTATCACTAACTTTCAAACTACCCATGACTCCTTAATCATAAATTAAGGATTGCATATTGTTTTTCATCAAGATCCATGCAGGATTCCTTCATAGATTGATAGTGCTGAAAAAGAAAGGTTAAAGGGGTCTCCTCCGGGCAGAGACCCTTCCTCTGTCCAAGTTTCATCATAATCCTTGCAGTAGTTGTTGTGTAACTGATGGCAGGTTATTGTGTAAACCTGCCTCACTGTTGGCTGACAAACCAACCAGCCGACCTGCGGATGGGCACAGGTGAAAACATTACCTCGGAGGAGGATGTAATTATGGGACGGACACAAAAAAGAACACAAGAAAATAAACGAGTTGTTGGTCGCATCAAAGTCGTCAACGAAAAGTTCTTAGTGATCCTCTTTTTTTGGGTCAAAACCCCAGCCAGTCATGCACATCGCTTTCTGCCACTTACTCGGAAATAAACATTGCGGTTTCATTGCTCATCCGCATCTCAGCTATTACCATTAAAAGTCTGTCCTCAAAGTGAAGGACACTGACTTCACACACCATATATATATATATATATATATATATGTATATATATATATATATATATATATATATATATATATATATATATATATATATATATAGCTGCAATAAGCTGCAATAAGCTCTTGGTTACGGTTATTTCTCTGTTTATTTTATATATTAAGGTGCCATTTGCCATGGGTAGAAACAAAATTTAGATAAAAACACGGACACATAGACCTGCCGGGGACCTGCTTATAATAGTATGTATATATATATATATATATATATATATATATATATATATCTATATACATATATATAGTATAACTTACCCAGATTCCCCCCAGTGCATCCTAGGTTTCAAACTAGTGACAGCACCACTCTGTATAAGTTTGTCGATGTCATTAGCTTCCCATTGGCCTCGGCCCGCAGGAGCAGCCTCGGGGAAAAAGTGTGGCGCTGCTGTTTTAGCACGCATCCAGACCTAGTTATGTCAGAAGCACTCCAAGGTGTCGCATGGCACAGTGGGAGCGAAGGAAAGAAGCGAAGGGGAGCCTCACAAAACCCACCTGAACAAGTCATTTAATCTAATCTTTAACTGCCGACGGGCAGAGACGATTCCACTCCATCTCAGTGCAAATCAATTCATTTCAAGATGGTGAATTAATGAGTTGTCATTTCTTGACAGCAGCCGAGTGATCTGCATTATTCTGCCTTGTTTCGTGACAGTAACACTTGTTACTGAAATGAGTGAGACAGCAGTGAATTAAGGGCTCTTTTATGGACCCCCATTGGCCTTTACTTGTTTTAAAGCAGATAAGACTCTGGCTAAATGACTTAAGAGTGACAGAGACCCTTTTTTTGCATAACTAGGTCTGGTTGCAGTGCAAGGAACAGAGAGCAGAGAGACGGATGTGAGAGGATAAAAGCGGGAAGAAGGGCGGATGAGAAGGAGCAAGAAGTGCAAGAAAATTATGAGAGAGATGTAGTTAACAAGAGGGGCAGAAAAGAAGATGAAAGAGATGGAGAGCGAAGAAGCAAAGACGACAAAGAGAATGAAGAACGAAGCAAGCTATCGTCCCGGGGACCGGATACAACTTGCGGTTATGATAGCAGCAGGCAGGGCAGGGGCGCCCTGTGTGTGTGTGTGTGTGTGTGTGTGTGTGTGTGTGTGTGTGTGCTGGAAGAAGGCTTGTGAGAGCGGCGCTGAGGGGAAACTCAAGTCCATCACGCTTGTGAAAGATTAAAGAGGCCTTGCACCCGCAAACACACACGCACACACACACACACACACACACACACAAATGCAACCATGCCAGCCCAGCCTGGCTGACAGCAGAAAAAAAGTACTGTGCCATGTCTCACTATCTGACAGGAGGGGTGTACAGATGCAGCTCTGGTGAAGGGAGTTGAGCCCGCGCCTGTGCTTATCTGTGCGCTCCTGACTTGAATAGAAAGAGACGTCTTCTGTGAGTGTCTTGTGGTTATAAAGTGTCATTTTATAGCACATATTCCCCAGCAGGGACGTAAGTCAAAGGGATGCAGCAGCACTTTGACGCTCCCGGCGCCCCTGCTGTTTCCCTGAGAAATCCTAACAGTGCTGATAGCGCTAATAAAGCAGGGCCGAGGGGTCTGGGGGAAGAACAGTGACATCCGTGTAATTCAAAGCTGTTGTCGATACTTTTGAGGATTGTTTTTAATGAGAGAGTATCTAATTGCTCTTGCTTGCTTTAGCCACTCTCGTCACATTCTGGCAAGTAGAGGCAGCGGGAGGTGAAAAGGCTTCACTGCTGCTCAAAACAACAACAGCAACAGAGATTATGTACAACGATATACATATAGTGAAAGTTAGTTTTTACAACTTGCGACTTCATTTTTTTTTTTTTTTTCCTTTTATATTATTCCTTTGGCTTATGATAACATTTTACTCCCCAAGTTAATATTTGGCATGATCATCATCCGATTTGAAGAGAAAGGAAGATGAATGTAAGATTATCCAAACTGTTTGTTGTACTCATCCATCACAATTTAAAGACTCAACTCTTGGTTCAACTTTGAACTGCTGCACTTAAGTAAGTAATGCATGCGATGTTGTATTGTAATGTGGAAGTGGACTGGATAATCTGGTGAAGCTGTCTGCTTGTTCAGAACATGTCTGGTTGTCCAAACGCTCATTGTTTATTATTGTTAGACTCAGAATCTGGAGATGGAATCTAGCGCCTAGGCTGATTCTGTCATATTTACAGTATTGTTCATTTATATGCACTTGTCCGTGAGCAATCAACTGAATAAACTGATATAAGAATATACATTTATGAAAAAATGTTAAAGAAAATGTGCTAGAATACTTTTTTTTGGCCTATTTATTTATGGAAGTATTAAGTAAGCTTTACAGATGGCTGATAACAAAAGGTCAAAAAATTGGACAAAAAGTGCACAAAAAATTAAAATGTCATCAAAAGATTGAGAAAAAGCCAAAGATGAGCAATGAGCTTAAAAATTGCTTCTTGAAGATTTGCCCCGATTGGGCTTCTTTGAAACTTTGCATGGTGCTGGCCATAAGCAACAACAGCAAGTCATTTTGTCTACGTCTGTATTGTTAATGCAGCAGCAACAAATGTTTCAGTTCTTGCGAGTGTTCCAGAAAGTCTAATCAGCCTCAAAGCATTCTTATCTGACCACAACTGAAAGCCATGTGGGATCAGTTTGAAATCTGAACAAAGCAGCTCCGCTCTACGTCGGTATTGAATTGATGGTATCAAAAGACCACTGGATATGGATTTTTGCAAAAAACTCAAAAAAGTCTATCCGACCAAACGGTGACGCTGTGTACTGTACATCGACTTGACCACACCTCAGCCGTGTGTCTTCAGCAGAGCCAACTATTGTTAGCTGTTAGGGAAACAGCTTTATAGTGGCATGCTGTCACTGGCCAGCTGTCTGCCTGTCACTCCTTGTGTGTGTGTGTGTGTGTGTGTGTGTGTGTGTGTGTGTGTGTGTGTGTATGTCTGTGTATTTGTGGGTGTGCATATATGTGTGTGTCACCTGGGGCCGGCCTCCTGTTGTGAGAGCAGCGGTGCGACAAAAGAACGATGATTAATTTCACTCTGAGTAACCTGTCTCGCTGATGTGGCTCCACCAAACCGTGTGTGTGTGTATGTGTGTGTGTGTGTGTGTGTGTGTGTGTGTGTGTGTGTGTGTGTGTGAGAGAGAGAGAAAGAGAAAGAGAGAGAGAGAGAGAGTGAGAGAGAGAGATCTGTAGACTGTGTAGTCAGCAGGTGTGCTGTGATACTTTGGATGCCCTCCAGTCAGGGTCAGACACATGCACTCACATACACATTCACTGAGATGACTACCTTATAAATCCCACCTCGCCAACTCACACATTGACACCGTTCAGTTTTCCTCTCTTCCTCTCTCACACATAAACACACACAGGTTTGCACCGCTATTCTTGTTTGAACTTTACACTGACTTCCATTCAGTTGTACAGCCTAACCAAACTCTTGCACTAAAATGTTTTTTTTTTTTTTTTACTTATACCTACAGTTCTCTCTTGCTCACGCCCTACAAAGGAGTGTTGCATTTTAATCTCGACCAAACCAATTTATGCCTAACCTCCTACCATAACCTAACTTAACATCTATTGCTAACCAGGCTCTCAGAAATCAGGTATTGCAGCATTAGGGCTGGTCTTTGGGGACTGTTAGCCCTGACAGGGTCAGTGTTTATGCCAGAAAAATGTCCCCATAGGTAACAAAAACACATACACAAATAAACAAACAAACAAACACACACACACACAGAAACACACACAGACACACACACCTTAAACCAAGTCGTCGACCTAACATCTGTTAATTTACGTAAGGATTTGTGAACCCAAAAGGAAGGTGGGTCCCCACAGTGTGACTGTGTGAACAGTGTCCCCACACTATGGAGTAAAACTGTTCATGCATACACACATTGCACGAATAACTTTGACAGCAGGTATTCTTTTTCCAAAAGGAAATTCAATGTAATACCAACGGTTAGCAAAAATGGGTTTAATATTGAACAAGAAACAAGTCGCATGTTCAGAAAGAGATGGTGTGTGTGTGTGTGTGTGTGTGTGTGTGTGTGCGTGCTTGCATGCGTGCACCCCCTCTCAACAGATGAGACCAAAATCAATTTCATTAGGGATCATGAATACAATGAGGAGCTGTTAACACACATACACACACTCCTACACACACAGCCTCATGGATTTCATTAAGGAGATGCCTTTTTTCCCTCCCTCTGTTCCCTCTATCATCAAAGAGCCACTTGAACATTTAGGACCTGGGTTCATTACTCGTCCTCGCTGCACATTTGCAACGTTGGTTTCGGTGAGAAAACGCTAACAGGGTTAACAAGCTGCTCCTATCGTCCTCTCTTTCTTCCTCTCCGCAGCCCTTCCCTCCTTCTCTTCATCTCCCCTCCCTTTGTCCAGCCGTGTAATTAACTAGATGTTTAACAGCTGAGGTTGGACAGGGCACTGCTGTGTCTGGACACACATGCGCCCGCAGACGCACACACGCGGTAGGAGAAAGAGGTCTGTGTCTGTGAGGGAAGAGAAAGGACAAGGGGGAGTCTTGAAGCCGAGCGAGGGGAGGAAAAAGGGGGATGGAAGGGAGGGAAGGGAAAGGAAACGGGATCAAGAGCAGATTTAGGGGATAAAGTGAGGTGAAGACATTAATATATGAAGCAAGTAGAACGAGGAACGTTAGAAGGAGAGGAAGGAAGACAAACCGACTCAGAAACACAAGAATCGAGGACAATTTAAAAACTTAAACATGTTTCAAAGAAAAGTATTGGACTTTGGTTGTGTATCCGGGTTTACCTGACCCAAACCCGCGTGACCGCTGGTTGAACCCAGCGTGGTATTAATCACTGCGGCACTCAAGCCAAACCTCATTACTCCCCTTTGTTCACTTTTATTACCTTGTCCTCCTCTACACGCTCCCGACACACTCCTGTGCACACACACTAAGCATCCTTCTCTGTCTTCCACCACACCTCCCACCTTCATCCCACCCTCATCTGTCTCCACCATCGTTATCAGCTTTTGCCTTCATCCCGACCCAACTTCAGCCCTCCTGCTGTAAAACAATCCTGCTTATTAGCTCGCTAGCTTGTATTTATGACTTAGATGCACTATGAGGAACTTTTAACTGGCAATGAAATCGGTGTAGTCTATTTAATGCCTGCCACTGGGTCAGATTCTGACCTGTAGCTAGGTTTGATAAGCCGTAAAGATTAAAACTTATGATAAAAACTCTGTCTGTGATTGGTTGGTCGGATGCTTCAGAATTAACCTTGATTGACTTTGTTCTGTTAAGTCCAATTCATGAGGACGTTTCATGATATCAGTTGACGTTCGATCATTACACAATGTCAAGTCTTCAGACATAGCACTGTTCGGTTGTCTTCAGTTAACACTTGAATACTTCTTTGGAGAAAATCCACTGCTTTATTTTAAATAGCTGTGGTTCTCCTGGTCTCACACTACCACATGCCACCTGTGATAGAGAGAGCTATACACTGATCAGCCACACATTTAATACCACCTGCTTCACACTGTGCTGGTTCCCCTTGTGCAACCAAAGCAGCTCTGACTCGTTGAAGCATGGTCATAAGCCCACCCTAGGGGTCGCTTGTGGTGTCTGGCACCAGGATGTTTGCAGTAGATCCTTTAGGTGCTGTATTTTGAGGGGGTGTGCCATATGTGCCAACCCTCCTGGTTTTCCCTGGCTTTCCCTCTCCTTGTTTCCTCCCGGGGTTACGTTTCTCCACTATTTCTCAGTTTTTTAACACGCTTTCCCCATCTAGCGATTGTCACATTTCTGGAGTTACTCAGCGTGTAGTCTGCCATGCCTTGTTTTTCTTGGTGAGTAAGAGATGTACAGAGAAACGGGGAGGAGAACAAACATTTAACTAAATTTCAGATACCCTGGGGAAGAATAATTCCTGTTTGGATGTTTCTCTCAGTCACAAGGGGTCACACCGTATCAGTGTCCACTGAGGGGCTGACAACCAGGGTGGTGAGAAGTTAAATGAATGAATGAAAAGTTGGAATTATTACTTCATGACACAGATTTCTGCAAGTTTACGCTTGAGGGCGGATTACTCTGCGTTGTTTTCTGATAATTCAACGTAAAAATTGTATTGTTTGATGTAAAAAACTTATCATTTTTCTTATTTTGTTATTTTCTATTTTGTCTTTAAATACCACCAGAATCCAAGAAACACAATCCTTGAATCTCTTGAATTTTGGGGGTTTGTGAGCACCGCGAACCCCACTTTGGTCGTAATCCTCCCTGTTTTTGAGTATGCGGTGCGCACAATGAAGGCATCCTCACAAGGAAATTGATACATTGTTTGTATAAAAACCTTGGAGTTAAAGGTCTTCTTGGCGCATCGTTGTGCACGTGTATTACTTTATATGTGAGTGTGTGCATTTTGTGCTCAGCGTGTGTGTAAAGGGTTACAGTGTCCTTGGCGATATCAGCGTTGGTTTGGTAATGAGCCTAATCCCAGGAGGACAGAGGAGACAGAGAGGTCCGAGGGAGGGACACACAGGATGGTGAAGAACAGAGGAAAAAGAGGAGCCCGGGCTGCAAACTCATTAGGAAAAGTCACCTTTAACTTTCCTCCTGCTCCCAACTTTCTCTCCACTGTTGTCGTCGGAGTTGCGTAACTCAAGGTGGCCGAGAGAACGGCGCTTCAGCTGAAAGGTCAGAGACATGATGCATGTCTTATTGCGCTGTCCTTAAGCAAGACACGCAACCTGTTCCTGCTTCCTCAATGTACATCACCCTGGAAAAGAGCAGCAGCTCTGATGCCTGGAATATAAATGGAGGGTTTAGCAGTCGCACGCAGCTCGGCAGCCTCACCGCTCGGCGTGACACCTCGTCCCCCGTTGAAGCGACCCGATTGATATGTCACTTAACCGACATATATTCCAAATAAACATTGTGTTTTGAAACTAATTGATTGGTGGAAGATTTAAATGCAAATGGCAGCAATTAATGTTCAGCGCCCTCATTGGGAGAGTGGCACTGCTGAGCCTGATAAAAACACATATGATTGTCTCGCTTCAAAGAGGTAAACTAATCAGTACAGGAAAAAAAAAAAAAGCAGAATACTTTAATGAGACCTAAGCTGTCAGTAACATCAAAGTCGAAACATTAATAGCTCTTTTTTTTTTTTTTTCTTTTCTAATCACCCTGGGAGCAGCTATAAAGGCATATTTAATAAGCACCTTTTAAAACAGGTAGACAGGTAGGTTGCTTTTGTAGCCGAGTTTCTTTCATCTTATAGCCCGGGCTCTCCGCTAATAAGTTCCAGAGAGTGAGAAACTGGACAAACAGAAAGATAAAAAAGTTCTAGATGCAACGCTGTCGCCCCCCCCTTTTTTTTTTTCTCCACTTTTATGGCTTTGAACTTAGTGAGCGCTGACAACACAGGGAGAAGTGGTATCTATGAAGAATGTTCCTGCATGTACTTCAACTAGGTACACATGCAACATTTATTTAAAGATTCTTAACATAATGCAATAGTTGTTGCAGAACGGCCATGGTGGTCATTCTTTCTACTGTTTGATTATATGTGCTATAACGTTGTTGAATTAAAATGTACTGCTGGTACCTGACACTCCTATTGGTGTCTTTATATATTGTATTAGTCTTTCTCTTTGCCTTTTTGTATTACACAGAAGGCAAAGAGAGCGTGATCATTCTTACCTATCTCGGCCACAGGCATCCATATAGACCGCACAGATTTTGCCACAGTTAAATGGATGATGTTTTGTGTGGTAGGAGATGCATCTTGGTATCTTAGCAGCTGTCATTGTCTGTCACCAGAAAACCTTTGTCTAGAACACAAAGACTGATTCAGGTGAGTTTTCTTTGAGAAGCATAAAGTAGGTGACCTGGTGAGGTTGTAACACTTTCTTTTTCAGCAACCATAACCCGCAGAAATGTTTTGTTAGGGCTCTGAAATTTTGACACCAATTAAACTGACTTTAACTAACTAAAAAGCAATGTTTGCTACCTTTTTGTTTTTATTTTTTTGCCCAATTAAAAAAAAAATATATACATGAGTAAGACAGAGATATTAGGTTACAAGTGAGGCAGAAAACCCAGTGGGCTTAATAATTTAAACATTTCATAAGGTTATATAGAACATACAGAGAATCAAACTACCCCATAATACTGATGGTACATACATAGTATGAAATGTTTGGCAGGGTGTGTGTGTGTGTGTTTGTGCACGAGTGCCTGTGAGTGCGTTTGTAAAGGCAATATTGACTTTTTAAAACATATCCATACACGATAAATGCATCACTCTCTATAACGGGTGTTTGTGATAGATTATAGAGTTTGGAATCTAGTGCTCACAGCAGTTCTAGTCATTAGGCACTTCCGGCCCTTTTAAGCTTTCCAGTAGGTTTGATCACACAGTCTGCAATATCACAGTGTAGCTTCCAAGAAAAACAAATGAAAAAGAGCAGACGATGCGAGGGTTAATCAGAGTTTCTGGCCTTAAGTGCCCCCTACCTCCGCAGTGAGAAGTCTGTTTGGACAGACTAACTTCCAAGAGTGCAGAGGTCGCAGAAGGAGAGCAGAAAGCTGCGGGGCGAGTGGACTCGATGGGAATCTACGGTCACCTGCACCAGTCTGCAGTCCCCCCTGTGCCAGCTGACCTGAATCCCACTCCAACTGCCCTCTGCCCCGAGCTGTAGGGCAGTATACGCTCTGTGCTCCTGTTCCCCCCTCGCTCCGCCGCAGTCCTTCACTCATCTGAAGTGATACGGCGGCCTAGGGCATGTAGTTGTTTTAGAATAAAGAGGATTTTTTTTTTTTTTGCTTTGCGACTGGTCGTGGGGGTGAGCTCGCCTGCGCCGTTGTCGAGAGAGAGAAATCATCGGAACACAAAAATACGCGGTGACAAAGGTCACAGTCACATCAATAAAAGGTTCAGTGTGTGTGTGTTCATGTGGGAGCAACAAAGGGCCTGCTCAAACAAATGGCCTTTGGATAGTAACAACTGGGATGCACCTTCTTCAAAACACACACACACACACATAGGCACACTTTTCAAACTTGGGGAAAAGTTCTGCAATTTGAAACTTTCCCGACACAAACAGAATTGTCCAGATCCAGTAAACGTTACATAAATGTAAAATCGAGCGTAAGCAGCGTTTGCCCTATATTTGGTTTCTAACTGATCTCGTTCTCTCTCCGCTGTAAACATACTGAACATTTGACCTTATAGTGTAAAATTCAGAGATTTCAGACTCTCACCTCCCTGCTGAGTAACTCCTCAAAAGCTGATTTGTCAAAGCACTTGACTTGGATTTAACCAAAGCCGCTTCCTCCTCTTAAGCAACAAAAGCACATACAGTGATGACAGCCTGTCTGTTAATGAACCTTCTGTTCAGAAAAAAAAAAAAAAAATATATTAAGGAAACTGATTTGGCAAATAATAACAGCAGAGACTGCTGAGACTGAGGAGAAAGCAGAGAGAGATGGAGAGAGAGAGACGACGGAGGGAGTCCGGGCGACAGAAAAACAGAAAAGTTGTAGAAGACTAAACTGCTGTCAGGTGATGGATGAGCAGATGGAGGTTGGGAAATTAGAAAGAGAAGGATCCAGACAAAAAGTAGAGAGAGAAGGAGAAAAACCATTTACTTGCTGGTACACAGGGAGTCGCACTCATAACTCTGTAATTTCGTCAGTAGACTCAACACTGTGAGCACCAACAAAAGAGCCGTCATTTAGCCGTGTGCTGTAGTTACACCCTCAACAGAGCGGCACCGGAACCAGTTGGTATGAATTTTTTTTAAACGAGTTTTAGCATAAATTGAGAGGCAGGTGAAAGTGCTGAAAATTGTCATCCACTGCTTCGGTGGCTGTTTTTTTCAGCTGACGTTAACATTTGAAATAAATTTTAAGTGCTACGCCGGGCTGCTTTTACAAGAGGTGGAGAGGATCACATCATTTTCTTGAACGTTACTGCTGCACCTTAGAAGAGACCTTTGCAGTGAAGATGGGATGACTCTTGCAAAGTATTCGGCAATAATATGTCATTGTTCCCGAGGGAGAGCCTCAGTGACCAAATGATGTCTGAGGATAATAAAGAAACGTCATGGGAGTGTTAGAATAAACTCAATAACGGTGCATGTGGAGCAGCAGAACTGAAGAAATTGCAGAAGAAGGTTATCTCACAACTCAAAAACAGATAAAACATAATAGTCAGTCATCTAATGTATTAACTGATTAAAATAGCATGTGTGATAGCTGTATGGCTTGGTTGTTTGGGGATTTGTTTTGGGCAAACGCTAGCTTGCATTACCAAAAACCCTTTTACTTAAACATGCAGAGTAGCAGCTTTCAGCTAACTACAATGCTAAAGCTAATACAATAACACTTTACAAAGACAACGAATAAATGGTAACCTTATGGTTAATTACGTCTAAGTTAATAGTTATTTAATTATTAACAAACAATACAATGCTTCCAAACCCATTATTTTAAAATACTGTAAATTGTTATAAACATTTTTAGTTATAGATGGACTACACAGTATTTATTTACTATAATCCAAGGTATTTTACAATTTCAAATTTTACACAAAACTATAGTAATGGTTTATAAAGCAATTCATAGTTAATAGTGAAAAAAGAGCTATTATTTACCATTTATCAAGGATGGCTATTATAAAGTATAACCTGTAAAAAGTTGGCTAGCTAACACTGCTAACAACAGCTTCCATCTTCATAACTTTATGCTCATCCTCAAATGATGAACTCTTATTTTTATTAAGCACCACCAAGGAACATCAATACTGTTTCCACATGGACTATTTCTTTGTTAGTTTTTCCTGGGTTGTTCCAAAGAAAAATGTTCACCATGAACCATATGGTTTATCTATCGAATATTCGTCTGTACTTTATATTATTGTTGAACCAAAACTTAAGAAAGTTTCCTTTTTCCCCTGTCCCCTTCCAGATCCTGGTGAACTCCATCATCCAGCCTGCTTTGCTGTATGAGAATGTGGTGGTCAGCAATGGGAGCCCCATCCTGAGAGATATGCTCTTCAGCCCAGACCATCAGTACTTATACGCACTCACGGATAATCAGGTAAGAGAAGCAAGCCTGAAAACCCAAAACACAATGATCTACAGCCAGGCAGGGTTAAAAGTACAGCCCATAATGCAGCCTGCAGTTGCCGTTGACAACCCTGGGGAAGTGATGACTGAATATCAATAGTCATTTATCTGTCTGGTGGGTTTAGTGACTGATCAGGCAATACGTGACAGCCTATGGTCGAAAAATACACACTTTGCTCAGTGCTATGTGTCTTTGCAATGGTACACTCACACACTGCTTTCACACTCAGATGCGTTCACATGCCGCACACTTTCATAAATATACATTACTCGCTGAGTGTTCACAAAACACACCTCCTCACTACTGACAATGGATGGAGTGTTTCAGTGGAACAGCTCCGTAAAGACTTGATGAGGAGATATGTCTTAAAAACACGCGCTCTGGGAGTGAGCCATCAAGCTAATTACATGCATATGGTACACCATACAGTACGTTACACATATGCAGTTCAAGCAATATTACACGCACGCACACACACACACACACACACACACACACACACACACACACACACACACACACACACACAGAGTCATAAGTGCTAATTAATGTCATGAATATTAATGTGTGTCATATATAGGATGAAGCCCCATACCACCATTCCACCAGGGATACAGTATGCTGTACATGCAAACCTTTGCATATTAAACGGGAGAAAGATGTATTTGTTAATTAATTAGACTATTAGAAGATGTAATGTATAAAAACTTTTAATGTAAAGACCCTGCCCAGTTTAATACATAACAATTCTAAAGCAGAATCAATGGACAGTGCTGGCCTTTGATTGTACGGATAGCCGTGGAGTCCAAAATGGAGGCAGCTAATTAGCTGTGTTCCATCACCCTCTTTTATTAAAATGATCCATTATAGTATAACCTGCACTGCAAAAAAGGCATGGCTTGTAGAGAGTTATGAGATAGAAGTCAATGGTACAAAATTGTTTAGAACACACCGTGTGAACTCACTGTGAGCTTACAAACCTGCAAATTGTCAATTAGCATTGGGATTTTTGTCCGCCCTTGTAAGTCTATATTGAAGGAAATGTGATGATGTATGATCTCAAGAGAAAATTACAGAGTGGAAATAAACATTATTGTACAGAATAAATAGAAGAAAGCTCAGTAAGATATTGTGACTTAGAAGTGCTAGTATAGTACCATCAGGCCATGTCATTAGCTGTTAGCTCTCCAGCTACAGGAGTTCAACTAGCCCTGCGAGCAGTCCATACTTACATCACCGTCACAGCTTCTAGATTCAAATAGTTATTAATTTATGTATGTTGTGTATTCGTATATGTGTTGGGACAATACATGCAGGCATTGTTACATCAAATTCAAGTGCAACTGATTGAATGTACACAGGACATCTAGCTGTGGTTAACTTGCTGTCCTTGTCCCTGGTTGCGCTTTTGGGGAAAGAAACACGATACGACACTCTCAAATAGAACAATCAAGCAGACATAGACAAGCAGCCACAGAGATACATAGTTTGCGAAGATATAGATGCATTTCGCTGTGCCACTTTATGTTGCCTCAAGAAAGTCTTATTTCAAAATATAATAAAAGGTTTAGGCAAAAATGGAATCCAATAGTTTGCTCGTTAAACCGATAAGGGAATGACACATAGTTTCATGTTCTTCTCATTTCCAATACTAATCTCATCTTCAGTATATACAACATAATCCTGCCGCTGTGGTGTGTGGTTGTTGTTATGTCTTTGTCTTTGAATGACGTCATTCAAAAGAGTTGGACTTCAGTCATGTCCTCTTCTCCGTCTTTACCTGCACGGCTCTCTCTTATCTCGTAACAGTTAATGACTGCGATGTGATAACCTTCAACAAGACTTCCCTGGTACGTAGACAGTAGCTGCCATGCGAGCGCTGTGTCATTTACCAGCAATTAGACGTAATTGACTTCCTTGTGTCTGCATAAGCGCAGAGAGGAAGTGGAATGTAATTGATACCAATGGGCGGCGACAGTGTTGATGTGACAGGGGGAAATAGGGCCATCGGATCATAGCAGCCCAGGAAGCTGAAATGTACGACACAGAGAGTCCAGATCTCCAAAGACAGATGCATTGATTTTGGAGAAACCGACTGGAACACGTATTTACAGTATTACAGTACATATATTTACACGTACAGGTATTTATACATGCAAGGAAAGCAAGCGTTAATTTTAACTCTCTAATTTATTAATATTTATTTCAGTGCTGTACATCACCAACATGATGGATATAATAAGACTGCCAGTATTACAAAAAAACAGTGACAGATCATCTCAGCCAAACTACTCAACAAGCAAAGAGAGCCTTGGGAAAGCTTGACAATAAAACATCTACGCCCAAAAAATGACCTTCTTTCAACAGAGACTAAGATTTCCAATTTAAATACATCAATTAGAATGACAATCACTGCGCGGTGTTCAACAAGTGTCTTTGTTTCAGCCACCAGTGCTCAGCCGAGTGAAGAAAGCTTCACTGCATGCTGGGAGTGTTGTCGGATTTCTCCCTTTTAACTCCTGTCATCTGCATTAAAGATGACAGCCATCGCCACCAGGAAGTCCTTTTCAATTATTAAAGCCAGCGTTTTATTTTTTGATGAGCGCTGATATGTCCACTACATGTCTGTGCATGTCAGCGCAGTGATGGCAGGGAGCTCCGGTGACGGGAGAAAAGACCTCGTGGAGACCACAATGCTTGCTCTCTGTGATGATACGAGGTGATACTTTTTTTATAATTTACACATGTAGGCAGGAAATGCGTGCGTACATGTCGTTTTCGCTCCATCTTGAGAGGAATTGTCTCTTGAAACCTGACGTGTAGATAAATTCGGATCTGGTTCATGGGTTGTATAGTTCAGCATTTTGGGAAATTCGCTTATTCCCCTTTTGCAGAGCCTTTAATGAATAGGTTTACCAATTTCATGTCTTGCCATTAAACACGACAATACTATCAAAAACGTGTATAAATCTAGAGATATTTAAAAAGGGTTATTGATAATTATGAATTAATTTACATGACAAGATCGATACTATTCTCATATCTGCCAGCTGGAACAAAAAACAATTAGCGTAGCTTAGCATAAGAATGTATGGCGAAACAGCTAGCTTAAAAGAAGTCTGCCTTCTAGCACTCCATCATAGCACCTCACACATTCAATTTATACAATCCATACACCCACAGATATATCAAATCCACAAGTTCTACGTGCTGTAGCTATTTCTTGTTCAGTCGCAGGGACCTCCCGGAGTTTCTGTTGGTTGCCATAGCAGCCTCAACAGGACTCAACAAGAACATGTTTCTGGCATTCGAGGTGCTTTCAGGCAATTGTTTTAGTTTGGACAGAGCCAAGCCCGCTGTTTCCATAGGCTGCCAGTCTTTATGATAAGCTAAGCTAACTGTTTGTTCTTCTAGAATCAATCTTGTCATGTTAATTGTGAAGGAAGGGAATGAACCTCCAGTATTTCCCTAAATGTCTTTTCAATATCCATTAACCTTTCTTCTAAAAATCTCTATTAGCAGTTGGATGTGTTTCAAGTTCTGTCTTTTCGGTCCGCCTAATTATGTTTCTGACAAAATCCGAATGACACCAAATGATCGGGTAGATGAGATGAAATGACCATCAGTAATGGTCAAAGCAGCGATGTTCCTTCACTTCCAGAGCTTCAGCTTCGACCGAATTCACAGTCCAGTCAGAGAATGAAATGGCGAGGGAGAGGGAGCTGGTGAGAGCTGAGGAGGTGGGAAAATATAATTGGTTTGCAGGATACGGTCCGTTCCTTTCTGCGACTCTTCCCGCCTCATCTGCTCAATATTCTTAGGGGTCCTCACTTCTGTCTCTCTCAGATGGAGTGAGTTTGTGGACTAACTGCTCTCCCAGCGGTGGCTTCAGACAGCACAGAATAGAATAAGGATCTCCCCTCTGCTGCAGAATGTGAACTTGTGTACCAGACTGTACAGGACCAGAGTGTGTGCAGAGTATCCCTGGCCTACTGATGAGGACCGTCTTCATAACCAGAGGCTGTCTGGGCCAGAGATAATGCATTGTGGTTTAAGGTCGCTGGCCAGGCCCAGGGGTGTATAAACTTCTGCTGTTTTCAAGCCAAAAAAAGTATCCGGAAGAAAAAAACTGTTGCTGGCTCCTCTGGACTTGTTTGTTATATTAACAGACCTGGTTTAGTAAGAAAATGCAAGAAATGATCAGAGATAGCACAGTTGAACCACGTTTGATCAGTTGTCACGAGACTGATGACATTCAGACATCCTCTTTTCCCTCCAAAATGGCCGGAGGGTCTAACTGTAAACTCACCCCCCATTAGCCCAGGATAAGGAGATGAGAATTAAGTGAAAAATATGAATAGCCTTTTAATGTTGAAGCTGTTAGCCTGTAGCTATAACTATACCCTAACTTTTTATATCGAAGATGTTCATATCAAACATTAGTATTAGCAAGGTATGATAAAAATGTCATGCTAATTAACAAAGTTTGCAGGTTGCTAATGATAATTAGCTTGTTTTATGTGGCACAC
Organism: Diplodus puntazzo; assembly: GCA_963678695.2. Classification (NCBI taxonomy): domain Eukaryota; kingdom Metazoa; phylum Chordata; class Actinopteri; order Spariformes; family Sparidae; genus Diplodus; species Diplodus puntazzo. The sequence continues at coordinate 8,334,531 of OZ023165.1, read as the reverse complement.
ATGGAAAAAAAATCACCAATACAGTATCAAGCACTGACAACCCAGGGTATCTTGAAAACAGTTGAACCCGCGTGCCTGTACGGGTCCAAAGCTCCTCTGCTTGCGGTGTAAACACAAACACTTCCTTGGAAGCTCATAGCCTGGACTGCTAGCTGCACAGCTAACTGAGCTAACTAGCAGCACTGAGCAGTTATTTTGGGTTATTTGTTGCCCCAATTCTTTGAGCGTGAATTTGACAGGACTTACATATTGCACCTTTAGAGCTGGGTAGGTACACAGTGTAGAGTGGGCTTAGCATGGCTTTTTGTCCTCGTTTGAACCAAAACAGTAAAGTTCTGGGCCATAAAAGTAAAAGCTGAAAGGAGTGATGCATGGACCCTCTAGGTCCTCGGTGAAGTCAGCATTAGGACTCTCCTCACCCTGCCACTCAAAAGCCTGTTATATACATACTCTCTCTGATGGTCACTCTCAGAAGTGAGGTATACCTTCACCATGTTTGTGCTCTCCTTCTCCTCTCCTCCTCCTCTTCATCCCTCCAGTCCCTCTCTCCTTGTTGAATAATAGAAATGCCAAGTGATGAGACCTCAAACATCAAAAAGCCCATTTCCCAGCTTGACAGAGCAATTTACCTTTTCCCATATTCACTCACACACATAATTAAAAGTGGTGGATTGGACTGCAGCATATAGACTGCGTATCTGTACAGCAGCGCTGACTCACATAGAGGCATCTACACACACACACACACACACACACACACACACACAGCGCGAAAACATAAAACTGTCTGATTCACCGAGAGAGGAGAGTTTTCGATTAGCGAGCGATGGATTTATACATGGCTCTCTTTGTGTCTCTTCTTCATACACACACACATACACACATACACACACACACACACACACACACACACACACACACACACACACACACACACACACACACAGCCTCTCCATGTCCTTTCTGCTCTATGTATATCTTTGCCTGCCCGTAGCCTTTGGTCTCTCCCTCTGTGTTCGGCCGCATCACATCATATCCGTGCTCATAAAAAAACGAACAACGGCACTAAATCAATTTTATCATTGCCGTTGTTTCCTCATTACGTGGTCAAATCATACCCGATCTAATAAAAACAGCGGAGTAAGAGAGATTTTTCATCCTGTCATCAGCCTCTGGTGTGGATGTCACTGAGACAGAAATATTTCTGGTCTTGGTGTGCGTGTCCCTATGGATGACATCACCCTAATTGCTTTAAAGTAAATGACTAAGTGGATTACAGCTCATAATCTATTGATTTCTACTCTACCTTTGTACAAAATTACTCTCTTATCATATAATTACCAGTCTTGCTTCTACTATGCAGCTACGAGCTTTTCTATTCACCTGTTTCCTGTTACAATGAATGACTCTTTTATTTTAATACATTTAATAGCCCTTGTTTATTTTCTGGATTTTCGAATCCACTCATTGTATCGATGTACAAGTGCCGCTGCGAGGCCAAGCCCCGTCTCTGATCTTCTGTCAGCCGTAACATCACCGCCACATTTCCACTACTGAACTCACGGGGCAAAGTCAAGCCTGCCCCGCTTGTAAAACAGCTTCGTAAGGTGACCTGTCGGCAGCAAATGCCTTCGCCCCCTGCCTCGCGGGGCCGCCCAGACAGTGGCATAATGGTCTGATGATGTACCTCCGTGTATTGATTTAGCTACAGTACAGAAATGTACTCAGCCGTACTGTACCGCACAGTAGAGAAACCCTACCCCTGGCACCACATCAGACAGGGTTCATATTCAATTCACTCAGCATTTACTGCACTTGGAGGTCAGGGGGAGAAGACTGCTGCGCGCTCCTTTTATAAGCAGTTCTTTTGGTGTTTGTCCAACTTTTTAAGTTACTAAAAAATGATAGTGAAGACAGAGACAGGGAGAATAATGAGGAGAGGATACAGAAATCTAGTAGAAGTGCCCTTGGCCCCGTCAGCTAATTGGTGATTTGAGTCTTGGAACGGCTTGTCTTAGCAGTTGTTTTGCGTGGGCAAGCTGAAAATTAATGACGGGGTGCGGTTAAGACACCGTCATTTCGAGCGGAAGACAACTGTGGATGTCTTCTCTGAAGTCTCCGAGCGAGACGTCGACATCTATCAGTGCTGCAGAGTCCGAGGCTCAGGTTTAAGACTGTGCTTTCAACTGGCCACCGAACCCAGTAGGTTTTTTTTTTTTTTTTTTTTTTTTATCCAGAAGGGTTGCAAGAGGCATGAATAGAGACCATTTCAATTTAGTTTTTTTTTTGCATAATCAATAACGAGTGGCAGCTCGAAAAACGGATGTAAGCAGCCACTCTGTGTTTTCCCGAGGCAGAGAAAAATCTGTTGGAGTTGACAGCAGTCGGGGAAGTGCTGCTAGAAGTGTTGATGGCAGTTGCTCCTGTGCTCATTAGCAGTCTGTGTGGAACCCATGCAATGTGTTTTCATGAACTGGACAGAAGTCTTGTTTCTTCATGGTGATAGCAGTTCAGGTTACTGGCATGGAATTTCCAAACCGTCAGCTATGTATGTTGAATTGTTATATCAAATATATAGAGTACATTGTATTACATATCCTAGCGTGGCAAAGTTAAGATGGCATATTTGCAGTGTGCAGTCAAAAAACTCAACCAAACAACTTGAAATGGTGCGGTGTACTTAACTAAATTTAGCCCTGCACTTGCAAATTTTTGGATGGCATGATGTCTGCTGGAAACCTTCCTTACTCACACACATGCACACACACACACACACACACCAGCTGTCAGTTGTCTGTCAAGACGGAAAGATGAGTGATCGGCTGATCAGAATGTGATTTGTGATACCGGTCAAAAAGACAGCGAGCGAGAGAGACATAGAGAGAGAGAGAGAAAGATGTCTTAATATGGCTGAGAGGATCAGTGTGACTTGTGTCTGAATAAGGAAATTGGCTGAATTTGATTAGTGAAAGAACTAAAACTGAGTGACTGTGAAGAATGTGTGTGTGTGTGTGTGTGTGTGTGTGTGTGTGTGTGTGTGTGTGTGTGTGTGTGTGTGTGTGTGTGTGTGTGTGCCAAAAAGTCAAGATCTGTCAGATCTTTTAACTCTCGTGTGTGGAAGTTTTAACGTCGGAGTGCATGTGCAGATTTTTGGACGAGGACGTATCGAGGGACAGTTTTATGTAGGGCTGGGTATTGTTAAGAAGCTCATGATTCGATATAGAGTCTTTAGCTCGAAATTCAATTCAATATTGATTCGATTCAATATTGATTTAAATGCTTCGATATCGATTAAGTAACAAAAAAAATAAAAAAAATAATTTATTAGAGTACCTGTTGATACTTTTTAAATTCAAAAAAGTAATTATAAGTAATTATAAACCTCTCCCCTAAGAAGTTCTAGATCGAATTGAAATGTAAACAAAGGCACACAATGTTTTTAGTTAAAAAATAGTGCAACCGTACTTAAGCTGAGAAAGTGCCATTGTTTCTGGGACTGCATGGTACATTTTTGTCTGAAACATAGACATAACCGCGGTCCCTCTGCCCTCCGGCTAGATGCGAGGGGGTAGCACGTTGACACTGAACCCCCCTCTCTCCCCGGAGGAGAGTGCTACCCGCGGGCGCACGGTGCAGCGGGCAGGGTGAGACCGGCTGTGCTGGGAGTTTGCAGTCTCCCAAAGAGCGGTGCATCAGACATCGGCTACCCGCCTCCGCAGCTCCGACGGTATTTCCGCGGCGCATCACCCTCCGACCCTCGAGTGAGGTCACGGGCGAGGCGCTTCCAGCTGCTTGAGGCGGGGCCGAGAGGTCCGGCGAGGGACAGCGGGTGGTTGGGGACCGCTGCTTACCTGAATAGATTCAGAGGATTTTATGAAACGATATTTAATTGGGAAAAAAATATATTACAATGCATTGACGAACTGATATTTTTACCCACCTCTAGTTTTATATGTAACTTTAATAGTTTGGGATATAATTAGGGAAAATAAGGTTTCTTTCCTGCCAAGACTTAAATGGTGATTACATCAATACCACTCTTTTTTTCTTTCATTTGAATATGTGGCTACAGCCAGCTAGCGGTAAGCTTAGCATACAGTTGTAGGGACATACACTAAGCCAGACATTGTTCAGACTTAACAGTCCACCTACCGGCATCTGTAAAACTCTATAATTATCCTTTTGTGTCTCGTCATTAAAGTAATATATGTCCACCTGTTGATTTTACACTCCCGAAAAATATGGCCAGCATGTCACAAGAGTTATGGCTAACTGCTGCTTACTGTGTTTTGTTAATAAATACATAACTGTAGCTGTGTAGATAGCCAAACTACAAGGGGAGTGTCAGTGTTCACACACACAGGAAATCTTGCCCACTGGGAAAAAAAAAGAGGCCAGGGGCTAGGTAGTTAGCATGCTAACTTCAGTAGATATCTCTGCAGCACAATAAGTAGACGTCTTTGACAGAACATGTTTTTACCACTTGATATATTACATGTCGCACATTTAAATTAATTTAAAAAATGATCTTGTCGGGGCCAGGAGGATGTTATGCAACCGCTGGAAACTTTGTGAAGTCACTGCTCCTGGTCCAGAAATAATGGGGTTCAAAATCCCCAAGAAACACTGCAGCATATTCGCAAGGAAGCAAATCTTCAGATGACAGCAGAACTATTCCTTTATTGTATCTTCAGGGGAGAAAGGTGAAAAGGTAATCCTACTTTGGATAGTGTGACTTGACAGTTTAAAGGAAGCACTCCCCTTTTGTTGTCACTAATATGGAGGGTGTATCTTTACATCAGGCCACACCCAGTGCGGTTTTAAACTGTAATATGCAAACTGAAATCTTAGCCTGACTCAGACAATACAGAACATTAACGTCACACAAAGCAATGTACCTTCCCCTTAGTATCTGTCTTGCGCAGCAGTGACACAAAAGGAAAATATGACAAAGAGAAACATGTTGAGGGGGATTACTTTACAGGTTTCGCTCTTCATATCCACTGGCAAAGGCATTTTAGTTCTCCACAGCCTCTGATATGACGCTGCCAAAGTTTCCCATTGTGCCCTCGTTGTTGGGAAATGGCTAATACCTGCTTGTGATCAGAGAATTTATGAAAACCAGAGTAGAACACACTTTGAAAGGATAATGATGGAGAGAGATCCTCTCTTCGCCAGACTCTATATTTTTCCTCTTTTTCTTTTCTCTCTGTCCGTCTTTTTTTTTTTCCTCCAAGGTTAGGTCGTTGTCTGCTCGTGATCTATGGCCTCATTTGCCGTGTTTTTTGGTGTGTCCAGCCGAATTCATGACAGATGAGAGCATAACAGAGAGACAGAGGGGCAGGGGGAGAAGCGAAGGGGGAGGAAATTGGAGAGACAAATAAATAAATAGGTAGAAGAAGAAAAAAATGTTAGGGATGGCCTCTGAAAGAAAATAAAATGTGTATTTTAGATCCTGGTGTCATTTATTATATACCTGTGTGTGTGTGTGTGTGTGTGTGTGTGTGTGTGTGTATCTATGCATGTCGCGTACATGACGAGCGCCCCTTGTTTTAATTGAATAATAAATCACACCCACATGTGAGAGTTTATATAGTTTATTAACTCACATGTGCCGACCACATACGGCTATGTCAGAATGCGCAAAGTGCAAATTGCATTTCTACGTGCACTTTATTGCTGGTTACATGTGTGTCCGTGCGCCTTTGCAGAGTAAGCCATCCATCAGCCTATTGTGGCATGATGGCGTCTTATATTCTCCTCAGTATTATACAGATGGGACAATTACAGCTGGGCCTATAGCCACAGCTAGCTGGGACGGCACGGGCCCCATATGTGGAATGAAACATCAGTCGCAATTACATTTGTGTGTCTCTCTCATCCATCCTTCTCGCCATCCCTCATTTCCGACCCCCTCCTTCCATTCTCTGCACCCCCCCCATCTGCCATGAGCTAAATTAAGAGCCTGTCTTTCGTGACCCAATCGAGAGAGGCTCATTTTTTGTGGCAGTAATTTATTTGTAATAAACCCCATCATCTACTCGGCCCCCCACCATTTCATTCACTCACAAAAAAAAAAAAAATAAAAAAAAAAAAAAGAGAGAAAAGTGTCTGAATCCCATTGAACATTTCCTTTTGGTCACAAACTATGCCCATGATGAGTTTGATGGCTGAAATGAATGGTTGAAATGGACATTTTTTTCCCCCCACTGTGATCTCATTCTTTCTATCATCCTCCACCCTGTCTCCTAATTCTCCTGTCTTCTCTCACCCAACCCCGCCTCCCTCCACTGTCCATAGATGAATGTGTTTCCCTCGGCAGCGGCAAATAGGCCAGGGATGAAAATGCCATATTTAATATGAATAGGTGGTACTCACTTACTTACTGTCACACACACATACACACACACACACACACACACACACACACACACACACATGCTCCCCAGCCACCTCGGTAAGACAAAGAGTCTTTGGCCGAGCATCCTCCGTTTCCCATCCCATTATCTGTTTTCTAAAACTCAATAATTGAACTGTTCCATTGGAATACATCATCCGCCCCACTACCACAAGGCCCCATTGAATAAACTTCTCTCCCTGGCTGTTGTGCTCCAGCGCGACATGTTTTTTTTTTTTTTTTTTTTTTTTTCCTCCTTCTCCCTCCATCAGATAGGCCGTATTACTATTTGTCCAGGCACAAGTAATGACTGCAATTTGCTGCTATTTGGTGTCCTGTGCGAGGCCTGTGCCTTGGTAATGGTGGCATTATAATAGTTATCAGACACAGGTTACTATTATTGTGCTATGAATCTGCCATAAGCTATTGTGTCAGACTGTACATCAGAATGACACGGGAGGAAGAGGTGTACAATCTGAGGATGAAATGGAGGAATAACCAGCATCCAGTTCAGAAATGTTTTCATTATGGAGGCTGTTCAGGGATGCAACTTTATAAATAACCTCATATTATGAACATATATGTCCCTACCACAGAGAAGTAAGGAATTTTATCATTACTCAATTTTTACTGGAATGACTTTGCTCCCAGACTAGTGAAAGTTTTTTGCTGCTATGCTGTCATCTTTAATGAGCCCAAGAAGCTGTACTCTACCCCTAATTAGCTTACCATGATATTCTTATACTGAATATAACCAATCACACTAACGAAAGCAACCTGTCAGGGGCAGAGCGGGGTGGGTCTCAGCACGGACAAGCACTGGGATCTAAAGTAACTACCCTGCTGTTGGTCCGCTAACAAGCTCAGAGACACTGCGGCTGAAAGAGCCGAAGAGGTCGGTGTGTTTACTGGGGAAACTAAAGCTGACAATCTGCTGTATCAGTTCTGCAGCTGACCAAAAAAAGCTTTGGAAAAATCAGTGTTGTGTATGTCACTAACACAGGAAATCTTACTGTGTCATTTTAAGAGTTACAAACACATTCCCTGATCTCCCTGATCACTGTCAGATTTATTGCGTTCTTTCGACGAGAAGAAGGTGCCTGTTAGTCTAACTGTTCTCAACTTTAGCATGAAGTACCAGGACCGCACAGCTGTCAAGGCTTTCGTCATGACGCCTGGCGATGGACACAAGCCGAACAGAGGCGCAATAGGACGGTGCTTGGCTAGAAAAGCAGTTTTCATCCATATGAGAGCTTCTAAGAGTCAACAGTCATGCTAGTGGTACTGAGGCTGCACACTGTTTGGCACAATAATTCCTTGAGATAAATTCTAATGCAAGCATGCTAGCATGCTTACAGTGACTGACAAAGTGATGTTTACCAGGTTATTTGCCAAAATCACCATGTGAATGAACCTTCACCTTTTTTATTTAGTTTTAATGTTTTGTAGCTTTCTTTTTAGCATGATAACATTTGATAATCAGCACTCATTGCAATCACCTCTGAGGACAATTACTCTTTGTACCACATATCATAGCAACATGTCCAAACCTCACACCTGGACTAGAGAAATATAGAATATCATGCCAGTCTGAACAGTGGTTGAGATATATCAGTCTGAATAAAAAACATTGATTTTAATTTGTTTGTTTCTTGCTTTATACTTTGAAGACGTTAACTGCATCATGTACCGCTACATCCACACAGCACTTAATTACGCGTCAGTACAGTTTCTTGGAAATATATAAATATTGTGCACTCTCTTTTATGTATAAGACATTGTGTTTTAATGCTGCCTGCAGAAATTGATACTGAATTTTCAATCGTGTATATCCTAAAACTACTAAATCTTATATGTCAGAAGGGGAAACTTGACGGGCACCAGCAACCGTCTCAGCACACCACAAATTGACAGAGAAATGCTGTCTTGAATGTCAAGTTTCGCTGCAGACTCGGAGAATATTTTGCTTACACCGGTCACGACTGGAGCAGGTTCTAGCGGAGCGACAGAGAGAATGAGGAAGATGAATGTTTTTTTATTCGAGAAGCTGTGATGTTCAGTTCAAAACTAATGTGCTGATTGGATGAACGAGAAATAAAAGATGGGATAGGAGAATGAGCATATTTGAAGTACAGTGACATAAAAAAAAAAAAAAAAGCCGACATATGCATCCGCGTCTGATTAATCATGCAGCAGTTGTTCAGGCGAAGGACATGAAAAGAGCCTGATTTACTGTTTGAAGGTAGAGAAGTTAAAAAAAATCGGCGCATAAAGGCAGAGCTTCCTCTTTGAAGGTTCCTCCACTGCTGTGCCTGCAGCTGCCATTAGAATTCACCCTCACCACCTTCCAGCTCACCTGGCGTGCCCCCTGCCTTCGCAGCGTTATTGATGTCGTACTTCACCTGACTGAGGCAGCTGGAGTCGTGTGTGCGCGCATGTGCTCATGTGTGTGAACGTGTCTTGGGTGGTCAGTGATCTATTTAAGTATTTAACAAGTGCCCCAGAAAAAACTTGTCTCAAACTCTCGGTTTGCTCCAAATGGTAACTTTCGCACCGGTGTGTGTGTGTGCCTGTGTGTTGCCTCAGGCAGTTTTCTGTCCTGCCAATCCGTCTGTCAGCGGCAAACGGCATCCAGCAGGTTGAGATACAACACACAGAAGCGGATACTCTGGTGATGTTGGAGATTTAAGAGAGAACAGAGTAGACCTGAGTGTGCACGGGTGTGATTAAAGCGTTTCAAAACACCTCCTTAAAGGATAATTCCTCGACTACAGACTGTTCTACCGCCTGGGTGAGATTCAAGGTAACTCTGCCTGATGATTGTGCAGACAGATGGTGGATGTTGGAAATGCAGACAGCAGCAGAAAAAAACATGTCTGTTTTATGATAACGGCAAAGACAACTATGTGTGGAAATGGACTCCTTAAATGATGATTTGTCTCCGTCTCGCCGCCTCGCCTGATGTTCGGATACGTCTTTGCTTGCAGTGTGAGAGACAGGTACATTTGGACAGCATTGTTTGATGTCCTTGTTAATACCCAAGTTCTCAGATTTCCCCAAAGAGATCATTAAAGTTTCCTCTTATCTTAGTCATGCAGACACACAGATGGCAGCCGGTAGAGATTTAGCGGACAAAAGGAGTAATCCTTGATGTTTATCTCAATGGTGTTAAGTACAATAGCATATTCTTTGCAAGGAATTCACAGGCATTAAGCAAACTTGGTTCTCTTACAAGGGCTCATGCAGAAATCTGTCTCCCAGTGTGTAAGATTCAGTGTACGAAAACAAACCGAAAGAATGAAGGTCAAGTATTTCCTTTTGGAATAGCATTTCATTTGAGTGCTGCAGCTCCAGCTTTAGAAGGTGATTTTGAAATGTTGTAGTTCTTGACAACATGAAGGATTTGTCAAGAACATATGTTCTTATTTATTCATAAGTACAACTGAAGTGTGATAATTTATTATGCGTCAGAATGTGTTGTATTGAAATTAAGGCCAAACAGCCTGGAGAAATGGGAACATTGCTGCATTACAGGGGTACTCAAGCATTTTTATTTTTATTTTTATTTTTATTTTGGTCACACGTCCATAAATTTTGCGGACTTGCACGTGGCATATTGAGACAAAAATGGTCTAAATTATTGCAGCAGAGGCCGAGATGTCCTCACTTTTAGTCCTGTATACGGGTGAGACTTCAGAAGGCTGGATCCTACTGAGTCCTATATCTCCCATAAGCTCATTTACATTTAAGGGCATTTAGCAGATGCTTTTGTCCAAAAGGACTTATAGTAATTCATACATACATTCATACACTGATGGCAGTGGCTGCCATGCAGGGTACTGACCAGCACATCAGGAGCAGTTTGGGGTTCAGTATCTTGCCCAAGGACACTTTGACATGCAGACCAGGGGAATGGAACCAGCGACATTCCAATAACGAGACCCTGGCTCTGCCCCTGAGCCACGGCCATCCCTCATCTTCTCTGCCTGCCATGCTTTCAGACACCATGCCCCCGACTTGTAAAAGGTTTCATTTACAGGTCTGCAGCCATGCTAGCAGCTCTGTGAGGGTGAACTTGTACAGCTGAGGCTGATGGGAATCTTATTAGTTTTGCAGACGGGTATTTAATAAACCAAAGTGTTGGACACATACAGAGCGTTGACCTGATAATGGTGCCAGATAAAAAAAGGGGGAAAGGGGAACATAAACATCTGTACCGAATGTCATGGCAACCCATCCAACAGTCCAAATTAACTTCTTATATATCTCATTTTTAAAACCATTTAATCTTTTTTCCTTTTACTCGTTCTTTTATCCTGGTTTTTGTTCTCACTCGTTTTATCCGTACCTTAATCCTCTCTTGTGATGTCATCTCTTTATCGTCTTTATAGAGCTTTGATTCTTTTTATTTGTTTTTAACTGCCTCTGTCTGATGTTGACATTTTTTTTTCTTCAGTTCTGTTTTTTTTGTAATTACTATATTGAAATGTTGTGTTTTGCCTTCTCGTTTTAATCCCTAGTCTGGGCTTGTCTCTGTTTCGCTTGACTGCCTGGCCTTTCTCCTACGTTACATCATCCTCTGTTTGCCAAAGTCTGATTATAAAATGTGTTATATATATTAAAAAAAAAATATTATTATATTATAACATTTCACTCAATATTGAGATTCAATATATAAATATATGAATATACTATGAGATAGGAATAAATATTTTTAATTGTAGGCTTAGTAGTTCAAAGTATCGAGTGGTCTGGGACCAGTTTTCTTTCTGTTTTAATGCATTTGTAATCCATTCTTCATACTAACAGTGACATGAGGTGGTTAAAAATCCTTCTACACACAATGGAAAAATTATCAATGTACAAATAATATACAGCAGTACTATATGCAGCTGTTAATTTGGACTCCTGTCATAACAGTTTATAGATGATCGGAAGTGAAGCAGTGACCGGAAGGCCCTGTATGTTTTAGTTTGAAAGGACTTTTGAGGCTTGTTTGTGATTTGTGATCTACTTTTAAAGATCTAGACGTGAACTGCATGTTTTCATCAGTTGTCTGATCCCCAGGAGGACTGTAGGCGGTGCACAGTATATTACAGACAGACAAGTTTGTCCGAGGGTGTAATCTCAACCTGCCGGTGTGTTTACATGTGTTTAAATGTGTACCTCTGCCCCCCTCTGGCTAGCCTTGTATGCAGCGGCATGGAGTTGTAAGCAGCACCTCCAGAGCTGTTTATCTCTGATAGTCACAGTGGGCTCGCTCCTTTTTAATCTCGTGTTCCGGGGCGCAGGACACCTCCGGTAGATTCCCGCGTTCATCCGGCCTGTACGGTGTAAGCTGTTTGAAGGTGGTGTACGCGGGGTGTGTGTGTGTGTGTGTGTGCAACACTGACCAGGTGTGTGTTTTATTTTCCAGGTCACCCGTGTGCCGGTGGAGAGCTGCGAGCAGTACGACTCTTGCGGGGCCTGTCTGGGATCGGGAGACCCTCACTGCGGCTGGTGTGTGCTGCACAATGTGTAAGTGGCGATCCTGCTCATTATGTGTGTGAGCAGTAGTTTCAGTGCTTACATTACAGTGAGTGGGTGCCCTACTGTTAATCATGCTCTGCTACTCTGGCGGAGGGGAATTTGTGGAAATTCTACCAATTCTATCCGTTTTTATGAGTCATGTCAAACTTATTTATAGTGCATTTAGATAAAAAAAAAACAAAAAAAAATACATGATTTGACTGAAGTGTTTTACAAAGACAAAAGGATATGAGGTTAACGTAACAGACGATGAGGGATCACGCACTCAGAGTTTAAAATTAACATCCCTATGACAACAATGTGAAAACTAGTAAAGCAGCCTCTGTGAGAGCCCATTTGTTGCAGCAGTCGGAACGAAATGAGCATCAAAAGACAAAGAAAAGAGGCGGCTGATATCCAGCATTTTATTAATGTTTTACTGTTCAATAAACAGATTGTCCGTAGAATAAACTCATTTTCAAAATGTGCTTCTTTGGCTCTGATGCAGCGTCCTCTCACACAAAGTCCCGCCTACAACAACATCTGATTGGTTACATGTCACAATTGCCTATAAACACTGAATAATATGAGTGGTAACTACGTAGAAAATGACTAGTACATGTATCAATTAAATGGAAATGCAAGGACGTATAATGTAGCAGAAAATGGAAATATTCTTAAAAAATATTACTTAATTACAGTAGTTGAGTAAATTGCACTTTGGTTTGTTTCATCTCTGGTTGTTTTGACATGAAGAGTTTGATTTTTTTACTGCAAATGAACATCGGTCCCGGACATCGGTTTTCAGTCTCCTTGAATTCTAATTACCAGTGTCGGTATCAGCCCTGAGAAAGCCACGTCGGTCGACCCCATTGTATTAAGTCTTGTAAGTCTGTTTGGCATCGCATTTCAACATGACAAAAGCTGCCAGGTGCCGCCTTGTAAGAGCTGCATCCAATAAAAACAGTCACAAGAAGATGAAAATGCCTGTGATTAATACCACAAACACATACGTTCAGTCTCATGTGCATAGGAATGAGAAGAACTGTCCCCCTCAGAAGCTCCTCTGATCATAGTTTTACGAATATGGTCACGTTATATGTGATTTTTGAATATTCATCTGTGAGAGATAAAGATTCCCTGCAGCCACGGTTTCACTTTTTCACTTTGCTGCCACCAATGATGGCTGCATTCTATTTAGGTGAGCTATTTCCAGTTCTCTGGCATTGTGCGTGCTCACTCACTGACACGGCTAACTGGGACGCAGGTAGAATGCAGCCATCGTTAACGTTAACCGGTCACACCTGTGCCTCTCCTGCTCCGGCGAGTCAGAATGTGTGGCTGTTGGTTCGGCCTGTGACCTGATGCTCAGACTGAAGGCAAACTCAGTCTGCTACACGCACGTACGCGGCTGAACTGGACAATCTCCGTTCAGACTCATGAAAACGCAGATCAGACGGCCCTTCACGTACATCGGGCTTGTGTGTGAAAACAGAGAGTCCCAGGCATGGAAAGGGGAATGCTCTCCACAGAATCCTTCTTGACATCGCTGTTTTGGATAAAACATTGACGGCAGCCATTTTGTCTCCCTTTTTCATTACAGTATTATCATTATCCGTAAAATGTAAACAGCATAACATCCATCCTATCAGTGTGCAAGCTAAAATACTCCAGTATTATGCGACACACTCTGAGTTGACATTTGCCAGTGATGCTACAAACACCAATGAGGCCCAATTAGGAAGTGATTGTGGGCGTCTGTGTCACCTTTTCTGCCCGTCCAGACACAAACACCAACACTGAATATCTTCACGCTGGAAGGACAAGCCATTTACGCTTGTATAAAAGGAGAATATTTTTTTGCCAGTGGACGGAGCCCAGAATTAAGTAGTCTGCACGTATCGTCTGAAGACAAAAGTATTTCTAGCCGTTCGGCGCAGGGTGAACAGTCGTAGCGAGGGGGCCTGATGCAATGATTGCTGAAACGGGGTAAACGGCGCACACATTCGAACAGTCTTTACCCAGACGGATTGATGGCGTTGCACTCCTTCGTACACATGAAAAACAAATTGCTCTGTGAAGATCAGGATGAAAGCTTGAGAGAGAGAGAGGATCAAACCTTTCCCCGCCTTCTTACCTCCGCATGTGGCCGATCGCTGGGTCGCGTTTGTCCAAGCGCAGGGCCTCAGATGTTTAACAATCATGATTTTTACCCAAGGACCTCTTTGCAAGTCCAATCAGCATGGAGTTGGCTGAGTCAAATTTTTAAAAAATGATGTTATCGGGTGCTTGGGGGGGGTTTGGCTCTTTCTGTTCAGTAAACTGCGCTCGATAATCCCGCGCTGCTAATCCGGCCGGAGACACTTGTGTGAAGGAATTTACCGTTTGCAGCAAATTAGTCAGCTGCGTTTAAAAAAAACAGCTCTGCTCTGCGAGAGAGGCTCTCGCAGGATCAGAGACGGATGTGTGAGCGGAGTGATGGTGAGAAGCGTCGGGGCTGTAAAGGCCACCGCGTGCACCTGCCGCTGACGGTGAGGCATGAACGAGCAGCCGGTGCCAATCAGCTAATGCAAAGTGTGGCTTCAGAGCTCTGCCCCGCTTGTTTTTTTGTTGTTTTTTTTTTTTCCCACCCTGCCTGTGTGTTTGATTGCTGCGCTGTGCTTTCATTCTCCTCTCACAATAATAGACAGCTGCAGCATCATCCACAACCTTTAGAATATGTACATTGTTCATAATCCACTCCCGCGCACACCGGTCGCTCTGACGGAGACACAGCAAACAAAACACATTTTGCATAAACAAGGACAACGGTAAACAGGATCAGTCTGGGTTTGATCCACTGAAAAATGTGAATTCCATCTTTTGAACGGAGATTTGACCAAAGTGTGTCCTCCCGCTCCAGGTGTTCGAGGAAAGACCGCTGTGAGCGGGCCGAGGAGCCTCAGCGTTTCACCACCAGGGTGGAGCAGTGCGTCCGACTCTCGGTCCAACCCACCACCATCTCCGTCACCATGTCACAAGTGCAGGTACAGTGTGTTCATGTGTCCCAGTGTGTGTATTACGTGTGACGGGAAAGGGATGAAAGAACGGGTGATGGAAAGAAATAAAAAAAGAGAAAGAGATGTGGAATGACGATGATGTCATAACGGGTCCATCATTTTGAGGAGGAGCTGAATAGGGAGTTTGGAGCCGAGTGCCCTGGCAGCCTTTTCTGCAGTGTAGCGGAAGAAATCTGTATCACTAATGAATCGATTATGAATTTATGTGTCCCTCACGGTGCTGCTCTCATCCCTTCTCCCAGTTGGTACTTCAGACGCAGAATGTGCCCAGTCTGTCTGCTGGGGTGAACTGCTCCTTTGAGGACTACGTGGAGACAGAGGGACGCATCTACGGTGGGCGGATCTTCTGCCTTTCCCCCTCTACAAAAGAAGTGGCCCCCATCACGCGAGATCAGGGTAAATACAAACACCCGGCCGTTACACAAATACATGGTGTGCAAAAGGTGGTCGTAGATTTGTTTCCAGGCCTCTGAGTTGAATTCTTTCAATTTTGCTTTTGAAGGAAAAAGTATATTTTGTCAAACAAATTAATAAGTAAAGGGACAGTAGTTGTGCATTCTCTAGTATCGAACACTTTGGGCTCATTATAGTCTGTACTACTGCAGTAAATCCTGCTGCCACAGTTCTCAAGCAGGGACATGTGTTACTCTGTCTCTGATTCACCCTGTGTCTGGAGCTTCTGCTGCAGTTTCAGTTTACTGACATTTCAAACAATTAGCAAGCTATTATTTTGTGGGGGAAGATGACTCCACTTAATTCTGGGCCTTGTTTGGATGAGCAGTTTCGTTTGACGCTGCATAAACATCTCCTTTTTTTTTTTTTTTTTTTTTGCACAGTTCAGCTTGTTCATTCAAGTGTGCCAAACAGTCACGCTGCCCCTTAAATGCGCCCATTTTGTTTGTCATGATCAAAATAAGAAAGTGCTGATTCACAAGCGTACTGCACCGGGCCCATAGCTGTATATGGACAGCTGAGCCGCCTCCCTCACCGCGTAACTTCTCCACCAGTTCTATTGTTTCTGCCCCGGGGCTCTGCCTACTTTCTAGCAGAAACACTGTGGCTCCAAAATGTCAGCTATACAGGAATCGACAAGTGTTACCTCAAAAGGGGCTGTTAACATTTCCAAATACATCTGAAGGGCTTGGCCACGATCCTGGGTTCATGAGACATTTTCCATTCGCTCCCTGTACATTATAGTAGCAGGTGTACACTAAAGGCGTATGAGAAAAAGCTCTGGTAATATGGTGTTCTGTGACTCCTTGTAGGTGACCAACGCGTCATAAAGTTGTATCTGAAGTCAAAGGAGACGGGGAAGAAGTTTGCCAGCGTGGACTTGGTCTTCTACAACTGCAGCGTCCACCAATCGTAAGTTTGTTTTTTTATCGATTTTCTGTTGCTCAGTGTGAATGGAGTGGAATGAAGGAACAAATGAGAAAAAAAAATCTCTTTACATGTGGCATTTTTTTTTCCTTGGTTGTTTACCAGAAGGCAATAATGCTAAAATATCGGCCTGCAAATAACTCTTATACTGGAGAATGGAGAGAGCGGTGTGCGACCTCTGCTAATTCATTATTCAATGTATTCAAGCTTTTTACAAATCAATTAGTTAATTAAATCTCAAGCAATGAAGGGACTACTGGTGAGTGAAATAATAAATCGATTCCTAACCATGCAAGACCGAGAAGGGCGGCCAAGCTTGGGTGGCTAAAACACGTCAGTCGTGTTTCTTGGAAATGAATTATCCCTAATTTAAGTATAGGAATACTGATTGGCTCCTTGGTGTTGGTGTGAGAGCAGGTTGTGTGTTGCTATACATGGCTGAGCCTGGGACCGGGAAACAGAGAAGGATTGGA
The DNA here is from genome assembly GCA_963678695.2 of Diplodus puntazzo. Classification (NCBI taxonomy): domain Eukaryota; kingdom Metazoa; phylum Chordata; class Actinopteri; order Spariformes; family Sparidae; genus Diplodus; species Diplodus puntazzo. The sequence continues at coordinate 8,317,714 of OZ023165.1, read as the reverse complement.
GAGACTACAGTATCTGCATCTTTCTGCAGTTTCCTTTAAATTGTTAGGAATTTTACTTATTTTTAGTCCATAGTCTATCATCTGCATTGTCAGAGCTAAACTATAGTTTTGTATCAAAATTGCAGTTGAGCAATGGATGAGGCAGTGTTTCAGGGCCCAGAACACGTTACGTCTATGCAATTAGTATGCACAAAATTGGAATGTGATTGGTTCTCCACTTGGTAGATTCCTATTTCCATTTCCTGTCACAAACTCAGAATACAAAAAAAAGCTTGGCTCCGTGTGGGACGGCCTCCGTCCAGTGTGTGACCCACCCATCCACCAACCTGACCAGCCCAGGATATTTCCACTAACCTCACCCTGTAATTTTGGTGCCTAAACCTAACATAACTGCAGAACTGCACAACAGGTCTTTAGCTACAGATACATAAGCTCCTTTCTTAACACGTTTAATGAAATGTCAATATTTTATCTTAAGGAGCGGTGAAGGTGAAAGTTGTTTTTGTGGTCGACTTTCAGTGGTGTTGGCTGTCAGGGCAGCTCTCAGCTGGAGCTAATGAACCTTAATTATTTCAGTTTACCAAACTATAAAGTGAACCTGCTGTTCTCTGTTTCTCTACTTTTTCCACACTGATCTTGTACAATTAATCCTCCAAAATGTCCTATGTAGCTATACGATGATGACGTAATCCGTATTATGCAAGACTTAACGAAGCCTTAAAAAAAGATTAAATAGTCAAGTCACTCATTAATTGAAAAATATTGAGGACCCTCTTTATAAAAAAAAAGAGGATCTTGGGTCTACCTATTAAAGTCATAAACAAGTCTCCAAAAGGGTCTTAAAAATCCTGCGAGACAATAAGCTGATAACGCTGCAAAACATTGAAGCTCAAAGCAGCTCAAGGGCAGAACTGCAGACATTAGTGTGCAGCAAGGTGTCCACCGTTAACAACCGTAACATGGCTGTTTGGTGCATTTTCTACAGCGCGCTCGTTCTAATTAGAAGATTAGATTATTTAAAAGTCAGCGTCTCTCCCAAATGGCTCGTTTTAATTGGAGAACCCTGGCAGCACCCCAACAACAAGTACTAGTTTTATTTTATCTGATTCTTCTTCTGATGTAGTTACATGATACGTTTGTGATTATTGCCTTGTATCTTGTTTTTTCTTGCCATGGAGACCACAAAATACAGACCCATAGTGTAATCAGTGCAGTCAGAGGAATTATTAGTCAGATACAATGAAATCAAATATTTTGCTCAAATTGTTCAGCTTTGGTTGGTGTTCGTCTTTTAATGCCGCTGAAGGTTTTCAGCTGAACGTACATGAAAAGAGGAGGGGGAGAGAGGAGCAGTGAGATCGGCCTGATAATGAATGAAGAATGTGCTCTTAATTGACCTGCCTTGTTAGATAAAGGTTAAATGAAAATAAATAAAATGTCATTCCCTAAATGACTCTTGGCTGCTCCTCTGAAGTTGCTGAGTGGGATTCCCCCCCCGGCTATCTCTCTCGCTCTAGCCTCGTCCACCTGGCACAGGCTCGCGTCTCGCATTTAGGTATCTGCGCTTTCTGTCAACACACCTGAGAATGAAAATGCAACTGCGGCACGCTCAAAGTGGATTCCTCTTTCTGTTGCCAAGAGTAGATTGATGACAGCATTACTTCCTCCCCCTAATGTTTACATCATTTAAAATATCCTCTCGCTCTCTCCATTTTCAGCTTTTATTTAACATTCTGACTGCTTTTGTTATCTCTTGGAAAGGGGGAAGGATTGTAAGAGGGGAAAGAGAGGAAGAATATCAGGACAAAGCACAGCGAGCAGTAGAACCTACGGACTGAGGGAGCTCGATTGTATATTTCCCGATTATTTACAAGGGAGCACCTGAAAACCAGGTGTAGGGGTTTTCAGGTGCTCCCTAGCGGTGCTTTACAGGCTAATGTTAGCAACTGGAAGTGCAGCAACTTTGCTTCTGGACTTAAGTTAAAGCTGCCGTAAGTGATATATTTGTCTTAAAATAGCTATTTGATGGCAATACATAATACCATATATTCCAAAAGTAAACACTGTTACAGGGTGTAACCTTATCTCCTCCTCCCCTTGCTCATGCAGTAAAAGAGAAAATAAATGTTCTGGTATCCCTGCCCACGTTATCCAATCAGGACCGAGAGCTTCATAAAGAGGCGGTCTTGTCTGCTCGTGAACATGTAGAGGAAAGGATCGTCCTGTTCGCTGCTATGGATGGAGATTACCTCTGCAGGTCCATGCGGCGACGTAGACTAACTGTAAAACGGACAGGAAGTTAGCTAAAAGGACGACAGCGCTAACAGCTTTAAATTTTGGATGTCAAATGCCGTCAAAGAGCGGGAACGCAACATTGAAATATGTCAAAACAAAGGACTGTCGTGCACAAATTAGTAGTTACAATTTAACGTGAGATAGACAGCTAGTTAGCTACCGGGACGTTAGCAAACCTGTAGCGATTGTTTTATGCTTGTTGTAAAGAAAATACCTAATACATTGAGTTCAGTCTGAAGTGAGCCTCTTAAACAGCTCTGTTTGCTGGGGCCATTTCAGTCTCTCAACTGCACTGCTTTCTGGGTTCATGAATATAATAGACCAATACTAATTCAGTCTCTGGCTCCTCTGTTCAAAAAGTTCCCCGGCCAAAACACTGCAAAAAGTACACATTGTGACAGTAACCTTTCATTTCTGAGTCAGACCTTACAAGTAATGACTAGTAATGAGGAGTTAAAGTGCACTTGTCCTGCTTTCATTCTCTGTGAAGCTGCCGTTCTCCCCTGTCTCCCTCCTTCCAGCCCCCTGGCCCTCTCCTCCTCTCCCACCCTCCAACTTTCCTCGTGTCCACCCATTACTTTCCCTTCTCGTTCTCCCGTCCCTCTCTTTTACCCGTCTCGCCTTCCCCCGGCCCTGAACCCCTCTTACCCCTCTCTGCCACCACCCCCCATGTCCCTCTTCTTGCCCCTCTTTCTCGTTCATCAGGCCCATTTATTGCCTGCGCTCTGCTCTCGGCCCCGCATATATCTGCATAGTAATAGGCCGTTAATTAGCTCGAGCCGGGGTGCCTGTGTGGAGATGGTCATAATGGAGTGGGCTTGGAGAGGGAGCTCACCTGGGCCACTTCTCAGGGCCTCCAGGCCTGGTTCAATGGCTTTGATTCATTTTGTGAATGTGCGCATGTGTGTGTGTGTGCGTGTGTGTGTGTGTGTCAGTGGAGTTTTCTGTTTGTTCTTTGTGAGTTAAAGAGCGTACGGGATGTGTCAAAACTGCGCCGGAGTGTTTATTCATGCGTATTTGTGTGCATGCAAGAAAGTGTGTGTCGGCGTGTGTGTGTGTTTGGGCTCGGCGCTCCTGATTAAGCGGCCCACCTAGCCCTCCTCTCTTTGCTGCACAAACAGGCGTGCTGCTGTTTAAGCCTTTGATGTTGGCTACTCCGGCCCCCTCAGGACTCTGCAGGCCTGTAAAACCACAGTGTAGTTATTACCGCAGCAGCTGTAACATAAACCCACATATTATACGCCACTCCCCCTCCTCCGCCGCAGTCCCCTTTCACCTCCAAACCTCTGATCCCGCCTGTCGGAAGGTGCTGGAGTCAGGGCCGTTGAGCTGCAGATAATGGAGTTCCTACTCTGTGGGTGGTGGCCGGGTGAAAGTGTAGCACAGACTCGCAGCGGCAGACGCACGGACGTACACAGTGTCTGCACAGATGCACTAGGCAAAGCAGGCCGCAGGCGAGCGCCCGGACGGGCTCGCGTGCTAACCTCACACGGCCTTCGCTCGGCGCGCTCAAGGGTGGACGCACCAGCCTCACACATTCTCATACAAACACATACAAACAGGTGCATGCACAGTCAGAAAGGAGCACGCCGGAGACAGAAGGCGCAGACTTGGAGCGGCAAATTGCGCCGCAAGCTATTTGCATACACTGTTACAATATTAGAAATTTGCATTAAAAAAGAGCTTTGGAATAGTTTAATTGAGCATGCGGGAGGAGGAATAATGCATCTTTAAAGAGAGGAAGAGAAACAAATGGAGAGGGAGAGCGCTGGAGGGAAGAGTGAGACAGGGAAGAGAACTTGCGCTCCCCGAGAGCTGCTGAGGGAGAAGACGACTGAGAGGGAAAGAGAGACACAATGTGGAGCGTTAGCGAACGAGACAGAGATTGTGTCCATTGTGTCAGGAATAATGCGTCCCACACAGCTAAAAGGTTAGCGCCGCAGCCTCAGGCCACCATGACCATTACAATATGAAAGGGCTGAAAGTCTATGCAGTGAAAAGAAGCACTCCAGGGAGGGGACCGGCCCACGCTCCGGCCCCTAGGAAGGGCTCTCATGTAGGCAGACCATCAGCCTCACCACCCGCCCGGAGACCGGCAGCACTCGGCAGCCACATTATCGACTTCCAGAGTCGTCTCATTGGGAGCAGTTTAGAGTTAAACTTTTCTGTATTGACATCACCAATTAGTTGATTTTTGTGGCAATAGTCCGTGGTCCAAATTCCAATGAGTGTGGCCCGTTTTAATTAAACTGAGGGTTGAGACTCGCAGACTTTGGACATCGCTGTGATAAGGTGCGATAATATCTTATAATGAGTCTGAGTCCCCTGTCGAGAATCTAAACTTCGGTTGCTGTACTTTGTAACTTAATGATGTATGCATTGCTTTATTGCTGCACACTTTGGAGCTTTATGGCTTTAAACATAAAGAAGCCTATTTATAGATTGCATCGCACAGCCCGACTAATCTAGTCTTCTGTACACAATCCACATTAAAAAGAAATCTGGGAGATTTGTTTTCAAACCGATTGGAGGTTTGAATCAGAAACATGCCTATAGTTTAGCACTGTTTAAGCTAGTAAAGCTTTATGCTTTGTACCTTGAAATGGGTCACCGGCCTACTTCTTTGGGGTCGGCACATGTTGACATGATGTGGCGAGCTTTAGATAAAAGACTAACCCCCTGATTAGAAAAGAATTGCGACTTTATCTGCGACTTTCTCGACCAGACTTAAATGATCGCTTACTCCTTTCATATACGTTTGTGCGGGGCCGTTGCTCGCATATCAACAGCTTTGTTCCATCGATCCAGGCTCGCTTAGAACAAAAGCTCGAAGAAGATGAAAAAGGCGTTTGACCCGGCTATGCTGCAAGGCCTTGTTAAATAGCGGGGGATTTTATTGACTACATTGCAGCAGAGCAGCCACTTACCCAAGCCAGTTGTCCAGGCATTGACAGCTCTACTGTAGGACAAGCCTCCACTACCCAGGTGACCCAGAGGAAGGCTACGATGTCAACACGGGCGACAGCTTCGTGCGAAGAAGTGTGTCTCAGCCTGTCAGTGTGTGTTGCAGTCTCGGGCGCACATACAGGCACACACACAAATGTTGTGTGCACACAGCCCTGCAACAAGAAATCGATGAACCCCGGGGTTAATAGTGAGGAGGAACTGGCTCACCAGCTCTGCTAACAAACATCAGACTGTTAGCATAACCTCAGTCCACCCTTCTCCCCATGGAAATCCACTGGCATTGATTATAAACCTCACACTGCAGCTCGGTCTAGTCTCACTAGCTTATCGCCGGCTGTATGAAGCCCCCATCACTCTGTCACTCCAATACAGGCGATTTAGGAGTTAACCCTCGGAAATCTGAATAAACCAAGGACAGAGGGACAAAGACGGAGCAAGGATTAGACTGAAATCCAATTTAAAGTCAGTCTTTCCGGCAGCAGGGTGGCATTGTGAGCTCAGCGATTGTCCTTCAGTTTGGAGGACCTGGTTTTAAACTCCCACGGTGGCTTATTACCGTGGTGTTTTTGCACCAAACTTGTTGGAGATCGCTTGTCAGTCAAACAGTGAAGGTGGTGTGATTTATTTAACCTTTGACTTCGGTGTTCGAAGTTTGCATTTCTTTATGTGGAGCTTGTTCCAAGAGCAGTACAATAATTTGCTCAGCATAGCTTGATTTGATTATGATATGCGAAAGAAATATCAAATATCAAATACATCAAACATCAAAATGTAAGTATTTTAGTAAAACATTTACTAATTACTAAAATAATGTGTAGAAATAATAGTTTTTAAAATAATGTCTAAGTTGTCTTTTTTTGTGTTGCAGACTTATCTTTGGAAGTTAGCATGCTAACAAGCTAGCCCCTAGCCACTATGTTCTTCCTCAACAGGTGACAGTCCGATAGTAAACAGCACCAACTTATTCTGAGCCGAGTGAGCTACTGTAACCGCTAGCTGCACAGTTAACTGAGCTACTTAGTTAGCTACAGCTGCAGTTAGCGGTTACGCTGGTGATATGATGCCTTGTATTTGTTTTTGGCCTTTCTTGGCCTGTCTTTTTTTGCTGGGAAGCTAGGAGTTTAATGCACAATAAAACCAAAACAAGCTAAAATAGGCTTATATGTTCTCTACAGTCCCAGATTCTCTGTGAGTTTGTCACCGCAAGCAACCACATTTTTTACATCTATATCTATACATCATTTTTAGATATTAACAATAAACAAATAATTAAATGTTGCGGACAAGATGTATGCCAAGCTAAGCTAACATCCTGCTTGCTGTAGTGCCATATTAAGTGTGCACGTTTGAGTTGCATCAGTGACTGAACCAAGATCTTGAGTAGCATGTAGTATTGGTAGAATGACCACAACAAAGTACAATGTTTAGCTGGCATTACAGTTATCAGTACCATGCAACATTGTGAAAAAAGTGTAGGGGGTAATAACCTGAAGGTGGATGCATACAATGGACCCCACAGGTTCCCAGTCAGCTGTTTGTGTGGATGTGAGTCGGCGAGCAGACGCTGTGGGCGTGTGGGGGGGGGTTGAGTAGTCGGAGGCCTGATTGAGCACAATGACAGCATTTGAGAGAGAGGACTGGCGTGACATGTAATTATGGCTCACTTTCCTTCAGCCAGTTAAGTGAAATTTAGTTCAGAAGTGATGTATAGAGTACGAAGGAAAGACTTGTCCTAGTTGAAAGAGAATATCGGGGCTTTTTAGAGTTACTGAGCATCAACTTCTGTCAGGGTCTGCAATTATTGTTTGTTTAACTTGCAGTTTAACTGCTTTTCATCCTTTTGAGGCACCTTTACAGCTTACAATGGAGCATTTTTATAGGCTAGCAAAGACCTTGTGCATAAAGATTGATAATAAAGATCGGGAGGTGTTATATAATACAGCACTGATATGGTTGAAGGTAGAAACTTGGACAAAACAAGTGAAGTTACACTTTTTCTGAACACGTTGAAGGATGTATGCTTGCTTTAATTATCTTCTTCATCCTGGATACGAGGCTTTGCTGAATTAAAAAGAAACTATTGAACAACTTTTAGTTTAACTTCTCTGTATATTAAAGGTAAAGTAAATGCCTAAACCAACCTTTTGTTCTCGAACAACCTCCACTTCCGTTGTTTTTTTTTTCTGCTCGCCATGATAGCCTTGTTTTTAATCCATGTTTGAATGTGCATATATTCATTTTGCTTCCTCAACTCTGAAGAAGAAGGGGGAAAAAAACAAGTGTTATATAAAAACAGGCTTATCTTGGTCTGCCAGCTTAGTTCACTGTAAGCCTCCAAGCATGGAGAATAAGGAAGGAGGAGTGGATGGCCAAGGATTCTCTCCTGCTCTCTCTCCGCTGTTTTTTTCCAGCGTCCGCCCTGGCCTCGCTGACAGCTGGAGTAAAGTCTTAATGCGCGAGGCCGCAGATACACTTGTCATTCGGGTGCGATTTCTCGAGATTTGGCCGTGAACATTTGATTTCGTGCGTCTGTGTTGATGCACGTGCGCGCTCAGGCTGTCGCCGTGCGATACGCGTTCCCTGTTGAATTTTTCCTTTTGTTCTGTGTTGCCGCTCTCCCTGTATTTTACCCAGCAACAGTTCTGCCGCAGCACATTGTACCTAATCTGTGATTATGAATTCAGGTCATAGTAGCCGGAGTTTCATCAATGTGTTTTTTATGCTAATTAAGGAGAACAATTAAGTAGTTATGAATGAAAATAACAAAGTTTAACAAAAAAAAATGTCTTGATAATGTCCTTGTTTGTCTTCTGGATGTGGCCTCACATTAGGGATATCAGAATTTCATTACATGATTGTTGTGGAAAAAAAAAAATGTACATTTAAAATGTCATTGCTATGTCTATAGAAAAGCAAGAAAAAAAAGTGAAGATGCATTACTGCCTTCCACTACGATGAAGAATTAAAGAAAAAAAAAAATGCTTGGGGTATTTTATAATAATTAGCCATGACTTTTGATTTGGATGGCTTGGATAGCTGCAGAATGACAGGAAACAGCGAAGGGCCAACAGTCAGAAACAAACCAGAGGACTCTCCTCTGTACATGTGGCACACTCTCTACCAACTGGCAAATGGAGTTCCCAGAGTTCATTAATAAACATTTACATATCTTTGTCACAAATGTTTGATGACCACATTTCAGGAATCATCCAACAATGTACGTATCTCGGCTGATTATTGAGATTGAAATTGAAATATTTTATTCCCTAATATCAGTATCTGCCCAGACCTGTGTCACATTTCTACTGTGATATTTCATGGACTATAGTGCCCCATTAGCATCTTTGGTATCCAAACAACAGCAACATAACTGCTAGTTTGGAGTTAAATTCAAGCTGTAGTTTTCTTTAAACTGCAGCTCAACAGGTTCATTAGGTCGTTAGTGAAAGTGGTGTTTTTAATGATTTTTGAAAACATCATCAGATGTGCATTATGGTTGAATGACATGTATACATTTTGAAACAATATCGTGAAAAAAGATGATTATATTATTTTGTAAGCCAGTACGTGATGCAGTGGCTTTCAACCTTGAGGGTTAGTGTTAACTAAATTGTGATTGATTCTATGTAGAGTGTGGTTTTGGACACTTTTCTTGGAGTTTAAAAAGAAAATCTGAGAGCAACATGATGATTGGCCGATAGAGGAGTATCTTTTTGTCATTTTCATTTTTAAACATAAAAATACAACTTGAACGTTCTCGTCCCTGGGAGGATTATGATATGTGATCAGACAAGCTTGTTAGTGCTCTCCTGTGGAAAGAAAAACTTGACAGCACTGTGTATAAATTACCTTCATCTTCTAGTCTGGCATTTCTCTACAGCACTTTCTAGCTAATTAGTGGTTGGCTTATACACAGATACAGCTACGTCTGCAATAAGCTGATACTGATTTATCTATCTCGCTCTTGTTCTCTGGAATAAAAAGTAATTGCTGAAAAACTTAAACCTCTTCTCGCCTGCTCCAGGTGCCTGTCCTGCGTGAATGGAAACTTCCCATGCCACTGGTGCAAATATCGCCACATGTGCACGCAGGACGCCAGCGACTGCTCCTTCCAGGAGGGACGAGTCAACACCTCGGAGGTGAGTCTTCGAGCGTGCACACACGCAGGATACACGAGAGCGCAGGCAAGCATCGATGAGCACATGTATTTAAGCATTCGCACACAAAGAGACGCAGACTCGGAAGCACACAACAGGAATACATTTACAAGTATCAATTCATGTGCGCACACTCACACACAAGTATGTATTACTGGCATAGTAATGCCAAGGGTGCAGCTGGGACCTGTACACCATTTGAGTGTGGGTATGTGCTTGTATGAATGAATGGTGCTCTGAGTGGCCCAGAAGCAGCTGTTGTACTCCAAGCAGCGCTGGATTTATTCACTTATAAACAAGTCGTGGTGAATGAGTATGCAAATGGAGGCGCACGCTACCATCCCAAATGTTATATTTGCATGAAAACCCTCATCTATCCATGAGCTGACTCGCTTTCACAGTCCCTCTGTCTTAATCTGTGACTCTCACCGTCTCCCGCACAAACATGGAAATTCACTGTGACAAACACAAATAAACTTTTGTGCTTTCAGAAAGTTGCACTTGACATCAGGCCACCTTAACATCGGCTTTGTCTCTATTTCAGGCAGAAGTTTGAAATCATTTGTATGCATGGCTGGCTTAGGTGAAGGCTAATTCAGATATTATTCTTTAATTTTTCTCTACTTTTAGTCGTCTTTCCTCTCCTTTTTTTTTCTTTCTGTCCTCTGACAGCCCCTGTTAAAAAATATTCGGCATCTTGATATTAGTATTTTATCCTATCAGATTAAAGATGCAATGTGTTAGAACTGCCACCTGTTGAGGTATGAGGTGACAAAGAGCTAGCTTGTCAGCATGCTAAGTTAAACACTATATATATATATATATATATATATATATATATATTATATATATATATATATATATATATATTTAGTCACCACAAACTGCTGCATACTGTAGCAGCCTTTAGCTTGTTTAGCCATGCGTCTAGCGGTCAGGAACTCGGAGCACCAGAGGAATGTTGGTGTTTGCACCGCTAGCAAACTATTCATTTCTAATTACATACTAATTTCTTTACATTCTGTTGATCATTTTTGATCATTTTTGAATACTTGAAGCTAAAATTCTCCCATATAGCACCTTTATCGGTTATATGTTGCACACAATTACAAGTGGCCCCCTTCTCCTCTCTCAGCCATTCTTTTTGTTACTTTCCTGTTTTTTCTTAATTCTTTCACTCACTCCATCTTTCTTTGCATGAAGCCATCATTGTTTGTCTCTCTTTGTGTTATTTAATGTATGCATGGCCACTCGCTTTACTCAAGACATTTAGTGTGTCCACGTGCATGGGTTGCTATTCAATCAAAAGCAGTGAGGTCTGTGTGTTTTATAATGTCTGTTAAAGTGGTAAATCAGACAGCAATTACAGAGTGTTTTGTGCAAGTGTGTGTGTGTGTGTGGGTCGACGGAGCGAAAGAATTTGGGGGGGGGGTAACACTTGACTCCACACACCCTGTCATCACATGTTACACCCTCCTGTAAACACACCAGGCTGACATCCATCCTCATCTCGTTCAGAGAGCCACACCAATCTGCCCTTTTATTTTGTGTTATTTCTTGTTTGTTTTTTTCTATCTCTCTGATGCACTCTGTCTTTTTGGTGCAGGCGTTGCCGTGGTTACCAAGACACTTTGAATGTCAGGGGGGTTTTGCTGAATTTTGATAGACTCGCACACGCACACACACACACGTACACACACCAGTGGCATCGTCGCATCTTTACATGGATTATTGTTATTAGCACGACAGAAAGTGGAGTGACAGCTGTGGGCTTTTGTGACAGATGTTTTGATGCATCGTCGTGCACAGTCCCTGTCAATGAATAGGTTAATGTCTCGAAGCAGTGCATATGCATACTTGAGCCAACAGCGGCGCTTTTGTCGTCACACATTTATCTCCTCTAGCCTTGATTTTGCTCCAATTTGCCAGTTCGTAGCCCCTGCTGAAAGCAATATTGCCCATCTCCACTGCCTGAAAAAGTTTCCCCCTGTGTCATTAGCAGTAGGTTGCCAAAGTGATTGAATTCACACTACACTGGTTATCTTCCCAAAGGCATTTGTCATATTTCTTGAAGCTGACTTCACTTCATATCTGATCAAATTCATGGCGTCTGCGAATCCGTTCCACAGGTACATCACAAAAAATAAACACCTTTTTTTTTTCCCTTCTGCAAACAAACAGCCTCTAATGTGTAATGTTTGCCCTCTTAAAGTAAATATAATTCTCCATTGTCACTTGCAGGAGATGTAAACGTATATAAATCAGCTGTGTTCTGACAGCAGATATGCAGAGAGGCATATTAGGGGCGACCAGGCAGAAAATTGCCAGAGTCGGAGAAAACACTCGAGAAGGCCGCGGACAGAAATGTGTATAAACACAAACAATGAGAGAAACAAACACCGGGACAAACAAATTTGCCGCGCTCCAATGAATCCCTGCGTTGGGGCGGCTGGAGCCGAGCGGGCCTGCACCGGGCCCAGGGTTCGGTTCAGATGACTCCAAATGGGAAAAATAAGACAATAATAAAAGCCAACAGAAAAACATTATTGAAAAAACAAACACTTTGGTTTGCATTTATTTTCCTGTCGACAAGCTCGTCCGCTGCAAGCCGCTCGCTCGTTAATTAAGTCGTTCATTCATTTTGCATGGGGTGGCTTTTTTTTTCTTCCTTCAGATACTTCATGTCCCACAAATGAATTAAAGCAGTGCATGATTGACGGCAGAAACAAAATGGCTGCCAAGCAACAGCCCCAGATGGGAGCCTTGACAGGAAGTGACTTATTTAATTTTGTCGGCTTGTAAAGCGCTACAGCTCCATACAACAACAGTTTGGTCGTCAGTCATGGCCCAAGCATCCCGTTATTGATGATGATATCCTTTGCTTGCTGTTGAAAGTATTGCTGAGCAGAATCAAAGCCAAGTAAAGAACAGTAGTTACTAGATGTGATAACACTTTCTGTTAGGGCACGCAATACATGTTAACCATTAACTAGTAGCTTATTCGCATGCATATTCATAGCACAGTGACTATTTATTAGTCATTATAAAGCAAATATTCATGCCCCCCCCCCCAAAAAAAAAAAGAAGAAAAAAGAAAATGAATTAGAATTTTACTGTTTTCTGTGAGCAGACAAATACAAACAGACACAAATGAACTGATATTTACTGAACAATCTTTATTCATCATTTTTTCCCCCACGTTTCACCATCGATTGTACACAACACCATCAGGTTTACCGGGTGATGGCATTCCATAGAAACCATCATTAAGTGCAGGATGTGTGAGACAGTTCAGTGATGTCGCTGCTGTTGTGGTCTCGACTGGCCTTGCGATAAATTCCAGAGTTCTCTTTGTGTGCGATCGAGACAAGAGCAAGTAAAAATGCAGCCGATTCTGAGACGAGAGCTGGACCTTCAATAAGCGGTCTTAAAACTACAACAGCACTAGTAAGTAAGGCAGTTGTTGTACATTAATTATGATCTTACTATGCATTATTTAGTATGAGCCTTACAAGGTGGTAGCACCACAAGAGGAGTCATTGTCCCTACGCATTATAACCCTTAAGAGATATGGCAAAAGAACTAAACTCCAAATGTTAACCCCACTTTAGAATGTGGAACTTATTCTGAGTTAGAAAGACTTTATCAAGCATTACCTGGACAGTGTTAGTGTTTTGCTGTGTAAGTATAAACCATATTTATGAAGTTCAGTTAAAGGGAAATGTAAGGCCAAATAGAGCAGCAAAGAATATTAGGATGTCTTACTTACTATCAATAAGCAGTAATTACGAGGTTATTAAGGGAAAAACCCGTTATATTGTCTAATGAATATCCAATAAAACGCAACTAGTTGATGGTTAACATGTGCACCATATTATAAAGTGTTTTACTAACTGAACCTGTTGTAAAAGTTTTATTTGTAGCTTCCGACTCAGTGTACGAGGAGAACTTGCGGGTAGCGCAGCCATATCCAGCTCTGTCATACAGCATGATGTCGTATGTGCTTTGGAGCAGTCGAGTCAACTGCATTGGAGTTGGGTTAAAAATGAATGAATAAATAAAACACCTCTTAATCACAGAGACAGAGATAGCACTGAGATATCACTGAGATAGCACTGAGATAGCACTGGGATAGCACTGAGATAGCACTGGGATAGCACTGAGCTTGCACCGTGGAAGTGTTGATGGCTCTGGCACAAATATCACGGCGCTGTTTGGCACAGTTTTTGCCACAACACGGAAATTTCATCCAGCGCACAAGCACACATCCCCGGTAGAGTACTGTGTAACATAACTGTCAGACTTTAATGTGGTCCCAGGTTACCCTCGATGGTAATGTGTTTTCTAAGCCGAATGTCACATTTTTAAAGATTTCAAATTTCTTAAATATTTATGTGCATGGCAACCACAGGGAAGCTTGTAATTATGAAAAACACAGACTATCGACGTTGTTATGGTCAGGAAACACCCCGACACAGAACAGAAACCACTTCCAGCATTAGCACTTGATCATGTTGTTCTTTTTATATCAGTCACAAGCACTGCTGTGGTCTCAGCTAGTGTTGATTTTAGAACCATTCCTAATTCTGTATTTGTTTATTCATGTTTTCGGAAAGTGTGGCTTCCAGTCAGTATTTATTTGGGGCTGATGTATTCATTAAGACACTGCCTGAGTGAAGTCATCTGAATCTGTCAGGAGGAGTGCTCATTATGAGCCAGTTCTTGTTCTGCATCAGCTCTTCTGAAACCGTTTATTTAACTATCAAAGCACTGACCTTTTCAATATGTGAAACCTCAGCTCGCAAGCTCTGAATGTCTTCAGTGCGATCTTTCTTTCTTTCTCGTTTTCCTTTTTTTCCCCATTTCCTTTCTTTCTTTAACCTCCTTTCCTTCCTTCCTGGATTCCATATTTCATCCCCTTCTCTTTTGTTTTCTTCCCTTTCCTCCTCTCTTCCCCCCTTCCTAGAGGCCTGACCTCCTTACACTCTGTGAAATACAGTAGGTCCATGATGCATTGCTGCTGCGCAGGGGATTGAACCGGTGGCTTTGTAGCCTATCCTCATTGATAATCATTAGCAAGCTGTGTTAGGCTCCAGAAGAACAGAAGGTGAATATAGATATGTGGATCAGCGTTAGCCTTCGCGCTGCTAATTAGAGGATGAATCACCATGATGGGTGAGTTGGTTAGATGCTCATCTGTGTCTGTCAAGTCGCCTCGCCGCTGCGGGAAATGCAAAACGCATCCACGCAGGAATACATGAGTGCTTGTGCGCACATTGCATAAGCCACGAGCCAGCCTTTCTGCACACGCTGCTCAGCTGTATCACTACTCGGAGCAGCCGTCTCCGTTCGGGTTTCCCTTTTTTGATCTCTAACCCTGTGAGCTCTCCATCCTCTTGTTCACCCACTCCCTCGTTCCTTCAACAAGTCAATTAGCAGGAGCCAGACACCATCTCTTTTTGTCTCTCAGCTGAGGGTGTCAGAGTTACAGCTGTGTCTCCATTGTTGCTGGTTGCTGGAGCCCAGGCTGGTACACGGCTCCGGGCCGCCCAGCTCAGAGGCTCTGTGGCTGGCACAGACCAAGCTTCCCCTCTCCCTCCGGGTCCCTCTGGCTGAGGGAGCCGCCTGCCACTGACAGACTCAGCTGTGTTTGTGTGCGCGCATGTGTGTTAATTATTCAAAGTGTATTAAAGCTTAAAGATGCATCTCCAGATGCCTCTCTGATCGTCGGCGTGTTTAATGGAGAGAGACAGATGAGATGAGAAGCGAAAGGTGGAGTATCCACAGTGAAAAAGTAAGGGGAGGAGTGTGGCAGTGGCCTAGTTGTTAGAGAAGAGGCAAGCTTGCTAAAACAACCAGGGGCTTCATTTATGAAACTGTGTGCAGGCTGCACATAAATAATTAGGAGAAAATGCCTTCTGCAAAAAAAGACAATTCATAAAATTATTAGAACACTATCATTCATGCAGGTTTCTTTTTTTTTTAACAATTTTGAGTCTGGCTTTAATTTTGTGCACAACACTCAGATTTGGCCCCTTCCATTTCACATGTACTTGGCTGTTTGAATGCATACAAAACAAGATGTAATACCACGTCCATGTTTTTTTCAAGTGCCTTCTTGCCCCTCAGGACAGAGATACAAGGGCTAGTGCTCAAAATGTCCTCCTGTTAAAAGGGGCATCACTTCAAGTGACATTTAAGTAAACAAATATGTCCTCAGTTGTAGTGGTTTCTCTTGCATCACTGTGGCAATCCTGGTATTACCACATGGCTATTTGCCAATTGTCTGATGGAGATAGACACACACTGCACACTATCAACCCAGCCATCCAATAATGAAGAACACTGCTTCTGGACAAGATTATAAACCGGACATGCACCGACTTTGCTTATGTTCTGTTTGGGGAAATTTTGGTCATATGTCATTAAAGAGTGGGAACACAACATTGAAATATGTCAGAATGCAGGATGGTTAGCTTGCTAGCTAGTTAGCTAACAGTAGCATATCGTGCTCCTAGTCTTCCCTGCCAATCAGAGCTGGTATTGGTGGAGCGATACCCGATACAGCAATGTTTGCTGCTAAACTTTTGTTAGAATTTGAGCATTTTAATACCGTAATACTGGACTGTTATGCACAAATCAGCAATGACAATATAATGTTATTGTTAGCTGGAGACATCAGCAAACGAGTGGTTTGTGTTTTGAGATTGTTTTAAAGAAAAGGACCATGCATTGAAATGCATTGAAATGACTTTGCCCTACCCCTCTTTCCCAACATGAGTCAGGACACCCTAACCATGAAGAAGGTCAGCGGTCATCATCAGCTTCTTACTTTAATTGCATTGGCAGGTCAGACTGGTGCTCATGGCCAATTTTGTCAACAAGCTTTTCTGTAATTACGATTGATTCAATGTGTTGTTTTTAGTTACCATACTTTTTGTAAGGCCTGGGAAAATGAAAACTGAGACAGTAGATAAAATACAAGATGGGGAAGGTAAGATATGGTATAGGAGGAGAGAGAGGGAGAGAGAGGGAGAGAGAGGACGGGTTACCCGGGCTAGTAAAGCAAGAAGAGTTAAGCAGAAGAGAAAGACATCAGAGCTGGAGGGAGCGACATCAACAGCAGACCGAACAGAAGGAGAGGAAGGAGCGAGCAAGTTAATGAAAGGAGGAGAAGGATGGAGGCGTGGGAGGAGGATGTGAGAGATGTTTAACCATTCAGAAGATGAAAGGGTACTTGAGGGTCGTGACACCACCCGTGCCTGGCGTCTCCTTCGCACCTGCTTAATAATTCCATGTCATTTAGTTAATGCTATCTGCCCCACTTCTTAAATTTTTTTTTATTTCCTGGAAGCTCGGGCTGCTGGAAGCTATTTAATTGCATCGCATGTTTGTCTTTAGGATTACAGAACTTACTCTTGTCTGCGGAACGTAAATAGGAAATATTAAATGTCACTGATGATTAAGTCATAGAGTATTCAGAGCTGCTTTCACATCATTGTTCATTACCTTCTTCCTGGCTTCTATTCATGGCTCCTCTCGTACACACAGCACCGCGGAGTTGGTATTTATTTATGTTTTTGTAATGAACTCCTCCGGATGAGGTTTGAACAGTGAATCATGACTTATATCACTCATGTGATTTTCAGTCCAAATGACAATTTCCTGCGTTTGTTTCCCGTTCGACCCCGCATCTCCTTCCCGCTAAAGGCTTAATAAACGTCACTCCTTCACTATTGCTCTGAAGGTGCATGAGTAATCATGTGTGGGAAATCAGTTTTGAAAGAGTTTTGATGGTGCCCGCTGTCTCAGAGGATACATTTAATGGCCATCAGACGGTTGAATGGTGCGCTGAGGTGGAGGGACGAGGGTATTAACCGTGGTATCAGTGCTCTTCAGTCCATTGTTGTTTGCTAATAAGATGTATGAACCATAGGCAAAGCAACAGCTAGATTAGATTCTTTTTTTAATTATTCTTAAAAGGTTTTCATTTAAGATGCAAAAAGGTTGTTAGGGTTGACTAGAGGGCATGTACAGCTTCTTTGGAGAAAGCGTTATATGCCAATTCAGGTAACATATCATCTGATAGGTCTTTTACTGCCTAAACCAAACCAAAAACAGGAGGCTGGATGTAAACCCTGGACTCTGATGTCACAGTCCGTCGTCCACCACGACCACCTCCTGGCAATCGCAGCCTGGTACATAAAAAAAAATGTTTGTCTCTGAAAAGAATTCAAGCAGCAATCATATTCCACTACAACATAGTTATTTAAACAATTTAGCAATACAGAAAAGGTCATTTCTAGGAGATATGGTTGTAAAGCCATTTGAAGGACATTTGTGATTCAGATAATACAAGCAGAATAGAGAAAATGGAGGATGGCCATTGAAAGCCTGATTTTTTGATCAATGAATCTTTATTCAAATGCAAAAAGGGCAAGGCTAGGTCCCAGCAGCCGTTTCATTGATTTCCTTTACAGCACATTGGCATATAATGTAGTTACATTTCCTACAGTGTTAGGTTGGCCTTGTCGTTAATAAAGTTAATAAGCAGTGTAAATGTATTTGCATCAGCAAGTTCCCATTGAGATATGAAGAAAAAAGGTCACGACTTAGATTAATTAAGAGTGATTCATCTCGTTTGCTCTTCAAAAACTCCTGGCTTCTGATAAAGCTTTAATACAGCCACGGCGTTGTTTATATTCAAACATTTATGTAAGTGTCAGAATCTCAGTTCATAACAGTGTCAACTCTTTCTGTGTTTTATCTTTACCGCATCACCCGCCTCGCTCCATATCCCCCATAGTACCAGGGCTGCGAGGAGTGGGTGGACACTCCAAAAGGCTTCTAACACAGTTCAAAGTGTCTTTTATTGAACAGAAGAGCTCCTAGCTTGGTGCGATGGGGTGCGTGCCCTGCTTCCACCTGAGACTACAACTGAGGAACTCGGGTCATTTGAGCAAAATAGATGAAAAGTTTCCCCGTTGAAGTGAAGCGCGGGGGGGGGGTGAGTCATGAATGTGGAATACAAGATGAAACAGGTCTCGCAAAAGAGAAGTGGTAGCTTTCAAAAGTTCTCGGCCCCGGTGAATTTGCATACAAGATACTGTGAAATCTTTGGTTCTGAAGTTTGCTGTGTTGTGTATTGCGTAAACTTTCTGACCCAAGATCCTTGGGACTGAAAAACTCACTCACTTTCCCCGAGAATAACGCAGGAAAAGAACCCAAATACATGAAAGCAGTCGATGGGGGAGGTTGGTACATTTTTCATGGGCTTTTGTACTGACCTTGAAAGGTTGACTGATACTTAGTTGGGTCACAGAAATCTCTTATTATTCACTGGGTCATGGTCTAAAACGGGTTGCGAGTCTGTTCTTGGTCGGTTCCCACATGACCAGGAGCACCGTGTCATTTTCATCTAACAAGAGGAAACAAAATTCATCAAATTTAATCCTGTGGGCTGAAAAGAAAAAAAAAAAAAAAAAAAAAAAACAGAACACAGGGCTGTAGTTAGCAAGGCCATCCAGAATAGCTCCTCGTTATCTGTCATGTATCTACTGTGTCATCCTCAGAAATACACACACATACACTCACAAATAGGTTGTGTATTTCTAGAGGCCCCCCATCGATCCACTAGCTGATGCTTATCGGCTACATCCTCCTCTTTGACCATCCAGACCCGATAGCATCCAGATAGACACACAATCGCGCTTGGTCATCAGAGATACCGCACAGGGCAATGCCATTCTAATGGAGAGGTTTGTGATGAAGAGCTCTGTAGAGGGTCTTTTCCCAGTGGACACGGTATCTTTCCTGTAGTTTGATAGCTTCCTACAAAGTTGGACTGTTGAAAAAACGCAGACATGCCTCAAATAGCTTCATATTTTCTTATTATAATTATTAAGTTCCCCTGTTTAAGCTGGCAGACAGTTGGATTTTGTCAAGCCCCGATCGATCATTACTGCAGATCTCACTACATTTTAGCATACAGTAGCTTATAGAATGAATTACAGGAAGTATGTTGAAGATACAAACTGATCAGATGCTCAGTTTTCAGTGACTTACAAGTATATTGTGAGAAATGATGCATGGAGGAGGTGTGAAATGACAAAAAACAAACAAATATCCCTAGCCAAGAAAGGCCTCTTGCTTTAAAGTGGCAATTATTGATTTTTCTTTTTTTGTTTTTTATTTTTATCAGAGTAATATGGCAGGAAAAAAAAAAGTTGTTGCTGTTTCCCAAGTAGTTTAGCTATGTCAGCTTCAAAGCTGATGATGTGTTCCGCTCGCCCCAATGGTCTAATCTTAGAACCTGCAAATCCAATAACAACCAGCCCAAACCACGAAGTTGCCAGACACCCGTGTAAATCTGTAAAATCATAACGCATGCAATAGAAAAAACATCCACAGCTTCATATCTGCATCAAAATAACCACACATAAATGATAGATAAATAGGTTTTTGCAAATTGCAACTAACAAGAGCGCAGAAAATCAACCATTTCCATCAAGGCTACACAAATGGCAAAATGAACCTCTGGCATCCTAGCGCCAGGCCCAGATTAATAATAATGCCAGCTGCACGTAAAAAGGTGCACTCTTAAGCCAAGTAGGCCTAATAAATGTCATTATTTACATCACAAATGACCTGTATGAGGACTACATGCAAAATAATTTAAAACGAAGCAAAATTATGCACATACAGAGCGCCTCTCCCTCCCTCCCTCTCTCCCTCCCTCTCTCCCTCTCTCCCTCCCTCCCTCTCTCTCTTTTTCTCCTCCCTCCCTCTCTTTTTCTCCTTGCTGCTTTCCACACCTGTGGTGCTGACAGGCGCACAATGACCTGGCAGTACAGCAGCTGATTGAGATTCCGAACACACAAAACCACGAAAAACCAGTTTTTAATTCAACGAGCAAATGCCATAGAATAAGTGGGCTACAGTTACCAAAATCAGTCACAGTGCAAATAAGACAAGGTGACATAAAAACCATCTTACCTTTACGCAGAATCAGCGTCTTTCCATTAACTTGAACAATGTTGAGAACTTGAAGAGCTTTTTTACAGTCACTGGAAGCCAAGTCAGCTGGCTAATACATGGATGAATCAAATCTCCCCAACAACTGTCAGGGAGGTTTGAAAGTGGCGGACGTCAATCCGTTTCTGCTCAGGTCAGAACGCACATCCATGAGGCTGGAAAGGTGCCGTGATCCGATGCGATTTGTGGTGTCATCCTTTAGCAGTGTCCCCTGGGAAAACGCTCTCTCAACATGGGCATTTGATATCGGCAGAGTGAGCAATCTGATGACACCCAGTGCTAATTCTTCGAAACATTGTTTTCCTCCAGCATCTTGAAATGCCTCAACTTCCAGCCAAGAGGCGTCAATGGCCTGATAACTTGAGAAGCCGGCTGATGCAATGTTTCTCCACTGGCTCTCCAAGGTGTCCACCGAACAAGAGAAAAACTCAGCGGGCAAGTCTTTCACTCCTGGCCTATTTATTGTTGACATCACCAGCTTCGGTTAAAAAAGCTCCAGTTTGCAGAGCATTTTCATTGATGCAGGAAGACGCATTTCATACTGCACCAGCACTTCTTTTAGAAAATCAAAACAGCGCACGGAAATTCTATTCTATCCTTCCGCTAGTGTGCTGGCCTCCAGCTGCTGTTGGAATGAGGAGCCCAGGTCCTCGTCCTGGTGTGAGAGGTAGAGGCCGGATGATTTAAGGTCATGTTCCCTGAGACGACTGTCGTTGTTCATGCGCTGGGGGATATGAATTTCAGAGGACAGCCACCGTCATTGATGGCCTTGTAGACACTGTTATAGTCACTCTGGCGTTTTGCTGAGTGTGTGAACCAGTTGTAGGTTCCTCTTATCATACGTTCCAGATTGCTTGGAAGAAGTTGCATTGCTTTATGAGCCACTATATCCAGTGAGTGGCAAACGCAGCAAATAAGCTGCAAATTAGGCTGCTTCTGTTTGAGCAGTGTGAAAACGGAGTGATTTTTTTCCGACCATAACACTTGCGCCGTCTGTAGCAATCCCCACCATATGTTTGATGTCCAGGCCACATTCACTCAGGAAAGAAACAATCGCATCTGATATGTCTTGAGCATCAGCACTGAGAAGATCAACAAGCCCCAGGTAAGTACTGACAAACATTTTTTGTTTCTGTGATCGGTGCTTCACACATATGCAGAGGAGCTTGTTAACTGATATTTCGGTAGTTTCATCCAGATAGAGAGAATATAGAGACTCACCAACATCTTCCTTTAACTCCTCTCTGAAATGTGGTGCCGGAACAGATGTGATAACAGCTGTACACTTTGTCCTGTGCATTTTGAACGCTCCCATCTCCTCTTGGAGTGTACCTGACAAGTCCTAAACAGCACTGATGGAAGTGTGGCGGGCAACGTAGGTTGCAATCCTAAATTCACAATGTTTTTGGTCGTCTTTGACTGTGAACTTGTCCTACAACAGATGCCATCGGTACAGCAAAAGACTTCACACTCGGCACACAGCCGACTTGTGGCGCCATGTTCTTTCAGATCGTTAAGGTGAGCTCTTATTTCTGTGTTACAATACTTGCAACGGGCTTTAGAGTCGTCTCCTGGGACAGGCACGATCCAGGTTTTTAGTTCAGGGTCGGCCTCCCATTCCTTCCTGTAGGATTTCTTGTATTTTCCCCACTTCGGCATGATGCAAATTTAGCTGGGCCACCCGCTTCAAATTCAGCGCGGCTACAGTGCCTTTGCTGTCTGCTGAACTGACGTCACGGTTGAGTTGCCAAATGAAATGATGCTGATTGAAGAAAAAAAAAAAAAAGATGCCGATTAAACACGACTCACATCAATTTTTTATTTATTTATTTAGGCTATTTATTTGTTTAGAAAAAAGAGAGAGAGAGACAGAGAGAGAGTGCTGTTTTCACAATATTAAAAACTCGCCAAATGTGGACAAAAGCAGCCCAAATTTTATTCACCTGCCCAATGTATTTTTTTCCCGCCTGACGTAAACAAAAGTAATTAATTCCATGCTGGGTAGACAAATGTTTTAGCGTGTTACACAATATTACAGCACTGCACTGATTACACATGGCAGAATTCTCATCTTGTTTGGTGAAATGCAGCCAGGCTTTAGATCGCTTCCTCCTCTCCATGATGCTGCCTGGCAGTTGAAGGTCTGAGTCGTTGCAGAGAGAGTGACGCAAATGTACCACGATGCAAAATTTCAAGAAAACCTCGTGCAGGCAGGGAAATGAGAGAATCGTTAAGAAGAATCGATAAAGTTGGAGGTGTACAATTCCGATGGAATTGGTCAGTTGGAACCGGTTCTGAGTCAGAACCGGTTCTCGATTCCCACCCCTAACTACAAGGCAGTCGCAATAGAACGGCACTCTGCACTCCTCTGCCTCCCTCTGCTTAACACTACCCTCATGGTGCTTCATGCAGGGTTTGAAAAAAAAAAGATATGATAATGAAATTTTGAAAGATTCGTCTAGTTAACGGAAGCATTTTCTCAACACTACCCTGGCATGTAATTATTAGGAAGAATCCTCCAGTGCAAAGTAAAGGGTGCATTTTATGTTCGTAGTTTGTTTCAGTGGTTTGCTGGTTTGGTTACAATGAGTGGTGATGAGCACAATATCTGAACAAGCGAAAGACCACCACCTATGATTAACGAGTCCCATCTGGGAGGTGCAGTGGAAAGTACACATCTGTTTAATTGATATCTGGACAGGAAAGTTTGGTTCAGGTAGCCTCGGTCATTGGGCTGAAAAAGGCCAAGAGGACCGACGTTGCTGACAAAGTAGTAACAGTAAGGCACATACTCGCGTACATAGTAAACCAGTCAACAGGCTGTACACAATCCACATATCACACATTATTATTCTGCAGCGGAAGGGCCCACATGAGTATCATAGCACAGCCCGGCTGCCGCGCTGATAGATATCAGTTCATGTCTGGCCTTTGTTTGACCTCCCTTCTCTGGTTTTTACATAAAGAGATCTACAGCATTCAGCGTATTGACAGCCACCCGGGAGGGCGTCTTATTGTACAGTGTGCGCTCCAAGTACGGCAGAAATAGCTGCATGTCATGAACGATGCGTCGATAAAGCTTTCTCCGTTTGGACTTGTCTTATGTACGTTGTTTTTTTATGGGGTTGTAAGAGACAGACGCTGAGAGGTGAAGAGGAAAAGTTGCTAATGAAAAGTGAGAGGGAAAGACTGAAAAGGAAACACTGAGGAGATCTATAGAGATACAGCCTCATGACCTGTCTGTATGTTGATTAAATGGAGAGATCTACAGTGTTGAGATTACTATCATGCCCCATTGCACGGTTTTGTGGTATTCTCTGGTGTGTGAGAGTGTGTGTCTGTGTTACTTTCTGTTAAATTTATCCTCTAAGGGTATAAATGTATTAGTGTCTAAAACTGAGACATTTCTCAACAGATGACTCTTACTCATTCTCTCCTGGGAGATGTGGTCATCATATCAGGTCCTTTTTTCTTTCTTTCTGTGTGTGTGTGTGTGTGTGTGTGTGTGTCAGCACGCTGGTCGATGGGGTCTTGCCCCTCCTTTCTGAAATGGTTCATTGGACTGTAACGCTAATCCGCGGGGACGCTCTACACTGCGGTGACCCCCATGACACTCACACACATAGACAAACACACACAGACTCCCTCATCCATCATACTCGGGTCTTGTCAGCGCCTCATGGAGGTGGCCTCATCGGTGAGAGCCAGCAGCCAATCAGAGGCCTCGCCTCATCTATGACATCACCATAAATGCGATGCCTCCATCCCGATAGAACGTAATTAGAAGTGAAAGTAAGAAGGTAAATAGATAATATGATGACTGTGTCAGAGCTGGATATGAATTAAGTAAATGTCATGTTTTGGTTTTTTTTCCGCCTCCATATGTGCTGTAAGTTTATTATGTGTTTCTCCTTCTCTCACTCACTATGTTCTGTTTTTTTTATGGCCTGCTCAAAGTTCTATAACAAACAGTGAAGGATTGGCAGGAAAAAGAGGCTTCGGAGGAGAGGAAGAGTCAATATAAAAATGCAGCAGAGCGTCCCAGCCAGCAAGAGTGCATGGCTGCAGGCTGCATCGCAGTTAAATAAACAGCAGAGCAGGTAGAATAGCCGAGGGTGGGAGGGAGGATCGCATGAGAGAGGTTAGGAAGACGCATAGGAGAGAGCAGGGAAAGCAAACTGAAGAATGGACAAGAGAGACTGGAACAGAGCGGTGTGGTCGGGATGGATAAGAAAGTGCTCCACGGAACAGTATCTGTGGCTGAGCTCTAGGAAATGAAACACAAACTAGGATCCATCTAAAACCTGGTGCTTTTCATTATACAGCCCACCCCGAGCTAATTGTCCAGGATCCAAGCCCAAAGTCCGAACCTTGCACTTCTGTGAAGTCATAAAAAACTTTGAATTGCATTTCCTGTAGCTTTTATAGATGGAACTATGAATAGGTTGCTGATTTGAGCCATTAAATGACCTGTATGTAATTTTCTGTGGCTAAGGGTCTGAATCAATGAAACAACAAAAGAATCAAAAGATGTAGTTTTGATGGTGCCGTGAAGTGCCATCGGAGCTGTTGTCATCTTTGTTAAACGACCGCCATAGCTGATCAAACTCCATCTGATGTCACTCGGTAAACACATTCCCGGACAAAATGATGTAATGAAGTTGTAAAAATCGTTATGTGCAGTTTAGTTCACTGACTGCGTTTCTCACTCTGAAGTTATAGCGACAGGCGAACAAATGACACACACTGTTACCTTGAATGAAACTGCAGATTTCTCTGAGTTTGAACATTGTGGAAACGTTTGAGATAATGTAAGCACACAATGCAACAAAATGTCATCAAAACAGGCTTGTGTAGACATTTTAATGTGTGAGTTATATATTATATCTTTGAAGGTTTATCACTATGTAGTCATGCATTTTTTGAGAGATTCCATCACTCTTCCAGTGCATTTAACTGTGTACATCAGTAAGCAAACACACTTTCACTAATACCACGGTGGCATTTAGAACTTTCTTCAGTTCAGTGCAATTGTAGGGCTAATGATGGCTCTGTTCTACTTAAAGGGCAACTCCACCAATTTCTCACATTAAAGTGTGTTTACAGGTCTTAGGGAGTACAACTGCATGTGTGAAAAAAATAGTAGCTTTAGTAAAGCTTTTTTGTGGCTCCAGAGGAAGCTGCATGTAATCCTGATAAATTACCTCCAGAGATGTTCCTCAGTAGGTAAGTTGCATTGTGGGTAATGCCAAGCATTCCAGTGGTCTAGCGCTGCACTCCTATAACACCATTGGACAGTTTAAAAACAAATGATTAAAATCGATACCAGAGATTTCACCTTTTTTTTATTCCATGCATTTTTCTTCCTTTTTAAAACCTAGTTCCTACATTACCCATAATGCAATTTAGGAGGCAATTTATCAGTTGACATATAGCTTCCTCTGGAGCGAAAAAAGGATATACGCAAGACCTGTAAACATACTTTTGATTTGTAAAATTGGCCAAGTTACTCTTTAAATATCCCAGTAAGCCATGTAATGGGCCACTCATGCACAACAGCATAACCTTGGAATTGGTACATCATTACTGTTATTTATTTCAGCTGTGCTTTCAGACATATGAACACAACAACACGCTTGTTATGGCATTTACATTTACAGCATTTAGCAGACACTATTGTCCAAAGCAACTTACAGTAATTTATACACTGATGGTGTCGGCTGCCATGCAAGGTGCCAACCAGCACATCAGTGAGCAGTTTGCCCAAGGAAACTTCAACATTCCAGACCAGGGGAATCGAACCAGTGACCTTCCAATAACAAGACGCTGGCTCTACCCCCTGAGCCACAGTCGCCCTATAATTGGCATTCTTCCAGTGTGATCGAAATAAAAGGTCATAAATCATACGTTGTTGATTGTCGATTTACACTATAAAGTTATATGCTTTCCACCTAAGATGGCCGCCATATAAATAAACACATTTGAAATATACCAGACACTTCCCGAAAATGTAGGAGGTACTAATGTGTAGGTCTGGAGATGGCAGATGGTAGAAGCAGTCGACGGTGGCCTAATAGAGATTTTTCACTGGCACTATGGAAGACTAATTTTTTTTTCTGAAGGCTTACCTTCCCTCCTTTGATCTCTGCGTCTGTGTATTTGGCCCCAAGGCTACTGTAAAACACTCCACAGGCCTAAGACTGCAGTAGCTTACTGCAGAGCCAGAGGGCAAGATTTAGCCTTTGATCGGCGTGCGTGTAGTAGTTAGTGTAAGCAATGTGCACGGGGACAAAAGTGTACGTGTTTGGTCTGTGTGCATTTTGGGTTTATTTATCTAGGTGTACCATTGTGTGTGTGTGTGTGTGCCTGTCTGACTTTCCCGTCTGGTAAATAGTTTGGAGAGATGTATTTATATATTTATATGTCTATATATATATATAAAAACACGGTGTGAACGACTCCCATGTTGCATCGCTCCACCCCTGCCTCACTCAGTTGGGAACTTGACCTCCTCGGCTCTCATCCCCCACTTTAATAAATGAGTGTATGGCTCCCAGGACCTCGCCTCGCCTCCTCATCTCCTCCCCTCCTTCCCCTTCTCGCTTCACCTCTCCTCACCCTTTCTCATCCCGATGGTTTATCTCTGCTCATCCTCTGCATCGCCGTTCATCCCCGACTCACGCTGCAGTAAATTTATGTCTCAACGAGGCGTTTCTGTGCGCTGGTAGTTACTGGGGAGGTTCCAGTGGCCCATACCCGGGACCCCCCCCCCTTTTTTAGTATAGAGCCCAATAAATCAGAGGGAAGTTGTTTCTGGTATTAAGGAATGCGGCTCGGTTAACTCCTCTGCCTTGATGAAATGAAGGCTGGAAAACAAGGCGACAATGACAGAGGAGAAAAGAGAATAAAGACACGGAGAAAAGATCAAGTCTGAGTGAGAGGAAGAAAGAGAAAGAGAAAGAGAAAGAGGCGGAGTGAAAGCGAGGGATTAGAGGAATCCCCCAGGTAAAGAGATCGTTGTGTCTCATTGTGTAGAGCCGCTCTGCTATCTGATGCAGACTCAGCTCAGACACCTGTCACCACTCCTAATGAAACATCTCCCACAATCCTCTGCTCGCAAATCTTTTGTTCACTCCCTCCCTCCTGTGTGTGTACGTGTGTGTGTGTGTGTGTGTGTGTGTGTGTGTGTGTGTTACCCTCTATTTTCCCTTTATGTTTTAGCATGATTGTGAGTCTTTGTCACTGGGTTCTATGCGGGGAATGCCTTTGTATGTGTGTTCAAGCGTACGCGCGTTGTGCATATTACCGCGCTCCTCAGAGGAATGTGACGCTGTGCTTTCTTATCCTGACTCTGATGCATCAGTAATGAGGAACAGACCTTATGTGTGTGTGTGTGTGTGTCTGTGTGTGTGTGTGTGTGTGTCTGTGTGTGTATGTGTGTGTGTGTGTTTGTAGCGGAGAGGTACAGATGTGAAGTGGTCTCCGTGTGTGTGTGGCAGCCAGGCACGATTTCCGTGCCACGATTTGGAGCAAATGCTTCAGCCCGGTCCTTCCAACATTAACAATGACTGCTACCAGATACTCTTCTGTCCAGTCACAAACACACACACACACGCAGACTTTTTCCCCTTTTTCCTACTTTAGTCCTGTTTTCCATTTTATTACAGGCTAGAAGCAGTTCATTAGCGGTCTGTCGCCATCTGTGAATACTTTAAACTTTGACTGTCAGCCTCACTAATTGACAATCTGCTTCACCGGGCTCACTGGCATTGATCTGATCTCTTCTCTGTCTCGCTTTCCTCATTTCTTTCCTCCTCCTCCAACTTCCCTCTCACTGCATCACCGACACGTTCACATCATGTGTGATCCTCCGTCAATATGAGCCTGCTGACTGGGAGGAAAACCTGTTCGCCTCAGCCTCCCGCTGATAGTTTCGAGTAGGAGCTTTCACACCGCCCGACTGTGGTCTTAAAGTGGACCAGGACAGGTGGTGAACATACTGGTAAAGTTACTGTCTGTAGAATTATGTGTTGTAGTGACACATTTAGTCTGCTTGTATTCTGGCCACTTGGGGGCAACGGAATAGACTGAAATACTCAAACATATTTGCAGATAATTATCGCCTTCCTTCATTTGGGATCCAGCTAGCCTGAGGATGTTTTATCAGAGCAGCCGCTGCAGCGAGAGTCGAAGTCGAGTGGAGTTTACAGCCCCGAATTTCAAAACGATAAAGCTCAGACGCTAGAAACGTCTGTAAAGCCAGTTCGATGACTTTTCTGTGTGGCTTTGTGAAGTTTCACATCATGCATCATCGTCGTTTGAGCCAGTGTTAATTGTTTGATCAAAGCGTTTCAGCGACTCTTGAAGAAAAGACTCTAGATTTGTATTTTTTATTTTTTGTTACTGAAGTTACTTTTGGCTTTTTAAGTGGATAGTTGACGCAAACAGTTGAGAAACTTTTAAGTAGAAAACCTGCCTATAAATACTTTGTGTTGAAATTAAATATCTTTTTGTATAGCCAGTTAAAAACACAGTTTGCAGTCCAAATTAACTCCTGAGCAGTGATGTAACTGTAAGTTCCAAGTTGTTCTTGAGTTTTTGTTGTAGTAATTTTTATCTTACCAAATAGTTTCCGTTGCCTACGTAAACCGTACCAAGTAGTTTTGCTGCCAAGACTTAACCAAACTACGACCAATTCACTTATTAATGACACTCCAATAGTCATAATATGTCAAAGTCCAAGAGAGTCTAACCGGACATTGTATATCTATTATTCCTAACTTGATAATGTAGCCCTTATTGTACAAAATTTACGCTCGAGGGGAAAATAGATCGAAGCTATAGAGGCCACTGATCAAGCTGCTGTAATTAAAGGGTTGAAGTGAGAACGTTTTGATTATCAATAATCAATAGAATAAATGTTATTCAACAAAAAGAAAATGTAATACAAGCTTTAGGCCCAATATTTGAATGTCTCTGGTCAAAGCCACAAAAACTTGAGTCTCTGGTTCTTCTGCAAATATGTTAAATTATAGAGAAAACAATGCTATTTAGGATGCTCCCTATGTCATATATTCTCTAAATCTTTTCCACCTTTCACCTCCCCATATGGCGTCCATGCTGTCTGGCTGTCGGAGTGTGCTATATCGCCATGAAGGGAGCGGAGGTGTCTCCTGGCGCCATTATGTCCAAACACCTCTCTCCCCTCCGTGTCTTCTTCACCATCCCCAGGCCGATCTGCGAGTCATTACCACTGCTCCATTAGACAGCACCTCTGCACAGAGCAAACTCGAATTGAGATCGCTCTGCTGAGTATGAGGCTGCCGCCGTGGTTAGAACTTTAGGTATTCACCACTGATTAAATAGACTGCAGTTACCGCTGATTTATCATCGCGGTTATAAATGCCTGCCGTCCTAATCGGAAAATTATAGTTTGCGTAATGGCACTTAAAGTAGAATACGACTTCATTTACAAATTCCAGTTTTGTATTTGTATGGCCTCTGTAATTGTTTACCACATTTCCAGATGAATACCAAACAAGCTTTAGTGGATAAAACTTAGTTCAGTGGTAATTACAGCCTTTATGATATTGCAAAGGCTCTTTTTATCCGCTTACACTGCAGAATATGTCTTAACAAGTTGGAGCCTTTTAGTCTGGCTTAATAGAAATGAGCATTTTTAACAACGGATAACAAAAGCACCTGGAACAATGACTAGACAGGCAAATGACACCTTCATTATCAATAAAGACACTTAAATAACAAGTACTTAGCGAAAGTCTAAGATGCTAAAACTTCTCTTCAAATGTCTTTTTAAATGGATAGTTGTGAAACTTTTCAGTGCAAGTACTGATAGAAAACATGTCTACAGAGCTAAATACTGTCGCGTCAGTGTGTTGAAATTAAATCTCTTTTCACAGAACCAGTTAAAAACACAGTTTGATGTCCAAATTAGCTCCTGAGCGGCGATGTAGCATGAATTCTGGCCCACAGCAGAATAATGTCTTTTGATTTACTCAAGCCGGATAAAAACGATCCAAGATTTCAATTATTTCCCTTCAATTAATGTGATGCAAAGCTGCCGTTCTAGACAATTTTTCATTTTTTTTTCTTTTTATTGATCGAAGAGCAGCATAAAACCGCTGAATGGAAGCGCTGACCCCCTCAGTCATCCTCCTCTATGATCCAAAGACTGTAGCTGTTACAACGCAGAGCAGCAGAATTAACAGTGTCCGTGTTCCGAAGAGACGAAGCCTCGAGCTCTCATTTTTGTCCACGCTGGAAGAATTAGAGAAGCCTTTGGTGCATTCATTTAGGCAAAAAAAAAAACATACCTAATATCCATAACAGCCTCATTAATACTGGGAAAGGTTTGATTCCAAAATGGTGTGTACTCATTTTGACTAACTGCCATGCAGTATTAGCTGGTTCATATATAGGACAAGAATCCTGAGGAGTGTTGATCATTTGTGAGTGGAGCTTTTATGCTGCCTGATTCTTCAAAACTTTTCCACTGTGGGAACAATGGACGCTGGAATGCATGTCAAATGATGCGGTTGAATGCTCTTTGGAGGAAAATTACGATGGTTTATTGGTCATTATCGACACAAGATAGTTCTGTAATGTCATGGTGCCATTTCAGAGACGATTATTACTTGTCGATTAGAATAAATAGCCTGATTTGCGATTTTTTTTTTGTGAATTTTTCTTTTTTTGTCCCATCTCTCCAGCAGTGCATCTGAAACAAATCCGTCCATCCAGAATCTGCATCCCACTGAGACAGACTACTTTATTTTCCGGTCACGTCTCAATTCCTTTATTCATATGTTTCTCTCACATTCCAGGAGTGTCCTCAGATCCTGCCCTCCACCCAGATCTATATCCCCGCTGGAGTCATGAGGCCGATCACCCTGCTGGCCCAGAACCTGCCCCAGCCGCAGTCCGGACAGAAGAACTACGAGTGCATCTTCCACATCCAGGGCAACACGCACAACGTCCCGGCTCTGAGGTTCAACAGCACCAGCATACAGTGTCAGAAGACCACGGTGAGGCACAACACATTATGACAGTAGCTCACAGAGGTGAAATCCACTGCAATGCCTGTTGACCTGATAAATGTGAGTGATGTATTTGATAAGGCGTTTGTTATACCGCTTCACACTGAATCAGCATTCATACCAGGTCAAATGACTCTGTAATCTGGTAATCATATTTATTAGCTCCAGCTCCAACTGGGTGGACACACTAATTTTTGCCCCTTTTCTGGCTTAATGTTATGATGTGCATTGATGTTCCAGACATTGATGCGTGGATAGTTTTCCATAATATGATATTTTCACTGGCCTCCATGCTGATTTCTACTGTTCCCGGTTTTCCAGAGCCTACCTGACATAAAATGTGACACACCTGAAAAAAGAAAAAAAAAACACAGGGAGGCAACTTCATCGTCTGGCAATGGGAAATGAGTCAATTAGCTATATTTTAGTGGGTTTATCTTTCATATTTATGGTGTGTGCTCACTCCATACCAACTCACCCAGGCTCTCCCAGTTCATATCGTGAATTTTCTTGAGAAAAATTGTGTAAAGGCTTCTGTTTACTTTATGAGATCCTGCAAAAGCCTTATGTTGTACGCCAAATACTTTTTTCAGGAATTACCTCTGATCATTTTTGTGATTCTTTGTACGTGTAGCCTCATCAGATAGTACACAATGAAACCAGCCATAACAAGCTGTAACATTTTTCCCTGAAGCCAATGACAAACAGGCTCAATCTGAATCACACAAAGACAGAAAACCTTGAGCAAATATCTACCAATGAATTTAATATTACAGCCTAATAAAAAAAAAAAAAAACTTATTTCAAAGAAATTTAAATAATCCTTCTTGGGAAAATGTATTAAATTGTGTTTTTCTGCTGCTATCATATTTTTTCTTAAAGTGATAGAACTTTGTTAATACTACCCATAATCAAAATTTGGTTTCAAGAAAGTTGAGAGATGATTTTTGAAAACAAAAGATTCTTCTGTCAGGTCAAAAATGATTCATTTTTATTAATTATGTTAATTATTAATGATTGATGATTGTTGTAAAACATTGTGAAAAACTATTTAAATTAATACATGTTGCAAGTTAGGTCAAAATTCAACCCAATCCAGTAGAAAATAATTAAATATTGTGTCTTTGAGTACACATACAAAGAATCACACAAATGGTTAAATTTAGCAAACTTACAAAATCCATAACTAAAAAGTATTTAATGTACAGTGATAAGCTTCTACAAGGTCCTACAAGTTAATTGGAGTTTTTACATGAATTTTTTCAAGGAATTCCCCGACATGAACCGGAAAAAGTCCTGAATTCTGGCTGAGTTGGCATAAAATGACCCTAATATTGACTGATTACAATCTCAGCCAATCCTAATCATCTCTATCACTGCTCCAACCGAGCCCCAGCTGTTTAATCTGTCAGCAGGAGCTGCATTCAAGACAGCCACACTGGTTTAACCATTTGGAGGCTCCACAGCTGGTTAGCTGCAGTGACCAGCGGTAATAGACTGCCGTGGCAAAGGCTTGAAACTGAGGCGTATGGCCACGGGGAATGACTGTCGCAAAAGCGGCTCTCCCTTCATTCCCGCTCCTCATTCTAGCCTCCTAGCCCTCAGTCAAACTGTCACCGCTAATAGGGAGCGACCATTTCAGCAATGTTAATTTCCTCAGCTTCAATCAGGGCATGAGGCAGAGGGGAGACATTTTAACGACACCAATTATGACTTACTTAACGAGACATATGATTAACATGCGAGCCACACACTGCAGCGCTCGCTCACGCTGATAGGTCCGACAGCGAGTCCTCGTCTCTTGAAAAGGCAGCAGGAGCCAGTGTGCGGCTTTGGCAGCTTCGCCAGCTGCCTTCACTCCGGCCCGTCACACGCTTGTCAGGGGCTCCGGGTCATTTAGCCGGCAGCCGCATTACCGCTGGGCTCGGCACACGTCGCTGATTTGCGGCCGCTTGCTGTTTTTCTGAGCTCTACCTATTCACCCGGTTTCTCCCTACAAAGGGAAAGAATGAGCCTCAGCCCTGTGAACCTGGAAGTTGTTCTGCCTCTGATGTCGGAGGGCGACACGGAAAATAGTTCAGTGGCAAATTACTGAGGTAGATTTCCTAATCATAATGATGGCTCCCACAGTTCTTTTGTGTTTTTGGAAAGGGAATTTATATTTAGTTGCTCGTGTCTCTCTAATTGCTTCACGCGAGCGACTGTTCTTTCAGATTTGACTTTTCGGGTTGTTATTACTGGTTTTTGTCAGATTTGTCCCTCAGTGACCTGACTGCTTGAAAGCCTGTTGGAAAGTGTGAAAAATGAGCTGCACACACAGCAACTGCTGTAAACGAAGTTGAGAATTTGAATAAATTGGCTGAAATTCCTGAATTATTTCTTGCCATGGAATTACTCCATATGCCTCGTGCACAGTGAGCCCCTTTATGAGAAGCCAGGGTTTACCTCCATCATTACAGGAGACGTATTATGCACATTGTCATGTTTTTATTTTTTTATTTCTAAGATTAAGCAAATGTTTGACTCTGTGACGTAGTGTGATGTCACAAAGTCACGGAATTAGAGGCAGGACTACTGACGAGGCATTTAAGGAGTGGTGTTTCTGTGGGAGAGAGGAGCTCCTGCTGGTGTGGACTTTACAGACCTTCATAACTTCATAGTACTACTATACTATACTACTATAGGTCTCCTTCAAAGCCATGACTAACGATTCTCACAATTGTTCAATCGATAAAACACACATTGTGCGAACACCACAGCTGTATGGTAGATATTCCAGTTCTCTCTCTGTTAAAGTTAAAACGCCCACGCAGCCAAACACCGGCTTCCAGTCCAGGAAAGAGCCGTGTGCAGTTTGCATCCCCAGTGTTTGATAGACTCACGTACATTCATTACTACACCGGTACTACTACTGCTGAGAGTTGCTGATGCTGGAGGACAGAGACCTTCCTCAGCAAATCTCCGATTCACTGGCAAACTGAATGGAAACACGCACACACACATGCACTTACATCCGTTGCTTCACTCTTCAGTGCACTCCAACGTTTTTGCAAAATCCCGATTTTCTTTCTGCAGGAGGCAGGAAAAATAGTTAATACACCAGCCTGAACACAAGTTTGCAGCTGTTTACAAAGCTAGACATAGAGGGCTGATGTGTGTCTGTGTGTGTGTTAGTGTGTGTGTGTGTGTGTGTGTGTGCCCGCCCATGTGTGCAGATCCATGTGGTGCTGCGAGCGAGTAAGCCTCCTCCTCTCCACCACCCCCGCCTCTCGGCTCGTCAGGTGGGACTGTGATAGGATCCAATTAAGGTAGCTGTAGATAAAATGATGATGAATTGCAGCGGTGGGGTAGACTGACGGACACAAACACACACACACACACACAGGCAAACACAGGCGCGCCTACACAAGTCTGGCAAACCATTACAGCGGAAAAAAGAGGGGAAGCGAGAAAAGACAAAGACGGAGCGAGCCAAAGAGGAGGTGAGGGAATTAGGAACAGACAATGACGATGCAACGGAGAGCGCGACGGAGGAGGTAGAGAGAGGTGAGAGAGGATGAGAAGACTAAAGGAGGACGGAGGGGAGGAGAGAGAGACTGAGCCCGGCGAGCAGACTAGGGGAAACAAACAAATGAGGGAGGAAACAGATGGAGAAAAAACAATGTGGAATAGGACATTTTTGAGAAAGCGATGCTGAAAGAAGAAGAAAATCATGATCGGTGCAAAAGTGAAAGTGCTGAGATTAACTAGAATGGCCGAGGGTGGAAGAGGACAGTCGGGACAACAGGGACCGGTTAGAGAGTTGCTCAGCCGTGCAGCGTTCGGATGTACAGTACAAGAGTCAGGTCAGGAGTTGGTAATGCAATCTCACTCTGGGACCTGTTGGGAAAATGTTGGAGAAAGCAAACAGAGCACCCACTTTACACTCACCCACCCAACTTCTGTCCAACCACGCCGATGCTCTGAGACGATGGGACCACGTATGACATCAGTGTGAAATATTTAGCCTATTTTGATATTATAGATCTTTCTTTCAATACAGGATGAACATCTATTGGCACACTTCTGAAACTTGGTTCAGTTGTCGTTATTAATCACAGTGAACAGACAGAGTTCAGAGTCTGTCAGCGTTACATTATGGTTGCGTGGTAATGCAGTTTGAGTGCACATTCATTTGAATCGTCTACTCTGCAGTATTTTCGCTACTTTTGATAAGAACGAAAGCTGACTAGGTGTTCGCTGTGATGGATTACATGAATCAAGAGAGTTTCAGGTCTGCTGTGAGAATAGCGTATCATACAGAACAGGGTCACTCTGAAGGTTTAAACAATAACACCGATGACATCATGAGCCTTCAATTCTTAAACAGGAAAGTCTGAATTACAAAAATGTCCGACATCCGATCATAACATTGGCGGAATGTTCTGTGACGTATTGTAAACAATGCAATGTGAGTTATAGCAACATATCATTTGAGGTGCAGATCAGCTATCTTTAGTGCTAAATTATGTTGTAATGGTGCACATGGAGAAATTCATGTCTCGAAAATTGAGAAAAGATATTACATTTAGGTTGTGGATCTTGAGTAATGAAATTGTTTTGGTTTTTTTGACCAGATCGCCCAAGAGTCAGGATATCTTGGATTCCATTCATCTTTAAATCTGTCCTATGTGAATCCCACAAACTCATGGACATGCAGCCAAAAATAATGTCTTTAAAAAAAAAAGCTTTTGCAGCTGCGTTGTTTTGTTTTGTTGTTTTTATTCTTAATTAACTCCTATATGAGCATGTATATTCAGTGTTTTCTAAAGCTTTTTCATTGAAAACAGCTGCCAGCACCTGGAAAACACGCTGATAAGAACTTTAAGAGTCACCAAAACTGTAGAGTTGTGTGTCTTAAAACCAAAATAATGAGCTGAAAGTAGCTAAAACGTACCATAGCGCTAAGAAAGCTGCACAGTTGGGTAACAATAGAATATGTATTTGTAACTACTAATGACACAACTTTGATGATATAACAGTGATAAGTGCAGCTTAATGAAGATAAAACTTGAAATCACACCGCTGTGGTCTTTTAGCCCACATGTGGATGTATTTATAGCCTTTATTCTTAGAGTAACTGCATGCTTATAATTAATAATATGGTTGTTAACAGAAACACCGACAACGAAAGAGTTAACTTGGAGGATCAGCACACAGAAGGTCTATCTATGATGGAGAACCTGTGTACTTGCTACCATTGTATTCAGTATTCTCAGTAGGGAAGCGTGTGTACATGTATCACAGCTGGCTGTGACTGGGACAGTGGAGTGTAATAAATCACAGAGAAAATTAGCCAGCAGTAGACGTACACTCATCCATTCAATCTTGCTGTCTCTTTGTGCATTATTTAGCCCCTCGCCAAACGCTGAAACATTGAACTTGCATACTCAAATACACCAGGGACCCGAAGTACGCATGGATGCTCTCTGGGACGTTCACGGGAAAACACACGCTGGCGAGAGCACACACAGATAGTATGCCTGCAAGCTGCGTGGATACCTACTGGTTCATGGACAACACACACACACACACACATCCACACACACGCACACACATCCTCCCCAGGGGTTTGGAAGCCCAAGTGAAGCAGACATATGGAGATTCTCCACATGATCCTCTTCCTAATCATGTGGAGCAGACGGAGACTGTAGCATCAGCAACAACCAGCAACCTGCTTTACATGATTTATTACACTGACACACACAGGCTATCAAGCACCGTGTGTGTATGAACATCCCACTGTAAGTCCATGCATCTGGCTCTGTTGTGAGCAGCATGAGTCATTTTAGGAGCCTGACAGACTGTGTCTGTTCATGTGTTTACAATCCACAAATTGGTCTAGACTTCGCTCCAGTCTTGACTTTTTATAACTTTCACACACATGCCACGAATGGGACATATACAGTATAACACATGTACAGTCAGCCTGTTCTCAGGGTGGCTTGGTCAGTGGCCAAATGATTCGAAAGATGAGGCTGTAGGTACCCCTCATGCATCATTTATGTAGTAGTGTAAGGGCCCTGACACACTGACCGTGGGCCAGTACCGGGGCCATCTGTGAACATCAGTGGCCCAGTTGTTGCGGTGTATCCTGCAACGTCAGCACACATTAGCCCCTGTCAGCGGCTTTTTGGGCAATTGAGCATGTTGAATCGGCGCCCATTGCTGAGAAAAGACGCTGTGATTGGCTGTTCACCTGAGCCAATGAGTGCGATGGAAGAGAAGCGGCAAAATAAAGGGAAAGCCCCTCGAGTCTGTTGCTGTAGTATCCATAAATTCTGTCCTTCGGTGCAGTGGCATTTGCAACTTTTTATCAGACATACATTTGTTCAGAAGCTATATTAGTAAGAGTAGTGTAAAGAAATTTAAAAAATTAAAAAAAAGGTGACAAGTCTCCCTGTTTCCCATTTTGGAATGACAAATAAAGACTAGCTGGTGGGTTTAAGTGCAGCTTTTAGGTCCAGACACAGTGGATGTGGGACACCACAACAGTCCGGCTTTGTTCGCTAGTTCTCTGATATCAGTTTGGTGTGTGTTGGACCTAGTGGATGGATGGAAGTTATGTGAGTTACATACTGTGTGTCTGTTCTTTTTATGACTTCACAACACTGAGTTAAGGCAAGGCTTTAGTTAAATTAAAAAAAAAAAAAACATAATGCGTACTCCATGCAGAACAGCAAATACTATCTGTTGGCAGAGGAAAGCGAGGATTACGTTTAGTTGTTGTTGTTTTTTTTTCATTAATTGATGTACAGCATCTACGTTCTTGAGTGTAAAAACCAAAAGTATAATCTGCCATATCAAACATGTTTAATAAAGCCCTATTGAGCTGAAATGAATGGAACTGAGATGAAACAAGGGACTCTGTGTGTGTGTGTGTGTGTGTGTGTGTGTGTGTGTGTGTGTGTGTGTGTGTGCGTCGTGTGTGGTGTGTGTGTGTGTGTGTGCTGGCAGTGTATTTTTAACACACGCTCAGGTATCCTTCAACATGACTAATTACATGAGGGTGACCTGCACACGGACGCGCCCACATATACACACACCTCTCCGTTTTTCTAGCCCCCCCCCCCCCTCACCAGCCAGCTGCTCTGTTTTGTTAACATCGGCACTTTTCAGTCCCTCACACACTCACGCACACACACACCAGCACACACACACCAGCACACACCAGCCATATCTATTCATACAATCCATGGAGACATGCAATCCATGGAGACGATTCATGTAGCGAGAGAATAAACGAGTGCAGGAGCAGATAACGAATGAACCGGCGCCAGGCTGCTGTGTTACTGTAATGAGGCCAGGGACGGCTTTGTGCTCACCTTGTAGTTTTTACACCTCCTCCCCTCCCTCTCCTTTTTTCTCCCCTTGTCACCTCCCCTCCCTCCCTCCCTCACTCCCTCCCTCCCTCCCTTATGTCCCCTCTCACTGCCCCTCCTCGTCTCTGTACCTCTCTTGTCCCTTATGGCCACCTCTTTAAAACTCTTCTTTCTTCCACTGTCCTCTGCTCTTTTTTTCATCTCATTCGCTCTCCTCCCCTTCTTTCTATCTCCTATGTCCATCCTTTACTCTCACCATCTTCCCTTTACCTGCATTCGCTGCCTCTCCTCTTCACCCTCCCTTGCTTCTAATCTCCTCTCCTCTTTCTCTAATTCCACTCTTCTCACTTTCCCTCTTATCTGCTCTGGAGCTGTCCTCAACTTGCATCCACTCAGCTTTGCTCTACCTTATCCTTTTCTTTTTCTTTTTTGTTCCAATTTCTACCATTCCTTCCACCTTCGCTTCCTCTCCTCTCCTCTCATCTCCTCTCCTCTCCTCTCCTCTCCTCTCCTCTCCTCTCCTCCCTCTTCCCTAGGGGAGCCTACACTATGAGTTGGCTCAGGTAGATTAATTACATGCAGTGACATGGAGGAGCTGGCCAGAGGCTTCAGTAATGAGTCTGATTACTCATCTCCAGCAGCTCCGGGCGCTCAGGGGAGGGAAGTCACGATGGCAGGCCAGCAGAGAAGCCCGCTCAGCAGGGGAGAGCAACTTTTACCTACAGGGCTCCGGCAGCACTGAGTTTTTAACAGGCCCGGCGCCACTATTTCTAGATCAAAGCTGTACCAAGAGTCAGTGACATGCCGGTGGTCTATAGACGTTCAATTCAGTTTATTAAGAAAAAGTACCCAGGAGGTATACTTCAACCCCGAGGTGTTGGTTTTCCTTGCTTCTTACATATATGTTCATAACTATAATTAATTGTTCAAACAAGCTGAAGGCCAGCAGGACAAAAAGAAATTCCAAACATCTAATCACAAGTACACCAGAGGAATGACTAGTATGGAAGAAATCCTACGAGGACGCCAAAGAGGTATCCCAGAGCGGGACGGCTGAGACAAAAAACATAATTAAATGCAAAAAATGTGGAAAACAAGAGCGTGGATGATAAATCATAGGC
This sequence comes from Diplodus puntazzo, assembly GCA_963678695.2. NCBI lineage: Eukaryota > Metazoa > Chordata > Actinopteri > Spariformes > Sparidae > Diplodus > Diplodus puntazzo. The sequence continues at coordinate 8,277,722 of OZ023165.1, read as the reverse complement.
TTAAAAGACAGCAGCAGTTTTTTTAAAGGAGATGATTTAAGGTAAAGTGCACTGCAGTCGTATTACAATGCATTACATGTCAGTATATTGGCTGAATCCTGCTTCTGCCCTCATTTTGTCCTTCTGGAGCTCCAGAGGTACATAAAGCACAAACAGTATTATTGTATCCGCTTTCACACACACGGCCAGAGAGATTCTTAAAGTAGAAGACTGAAAATGATTACTATGCTTGATGTGATGTACAGTAAGCTACCTATCTGCTGTGTCAACACATCCTCATACCTAAACGACTGAGCGGGGTTATTGCTGCTGACTCCCAAAATGACGTACATCACCACTGTCAAAAAGAGATTTGCAGCTTACTTACTAGCAAACGTTGTACCAGACCATTGTTGTGCAGATGCAGTTTGGTTAGGTTTAGCCAATTAAATTACTTGGCTAGGTTTAGGCACTGACACTTTGCCTTAAATCAAGTGTATAACATGTATAACTGAAATTATGTTTTGTTCTAACGTAACTTAAGCTTCCTCATGTACGTGATGTGAGGTATTTACTTCTTAAAATAACTCACAATTGACTTTTGGTTTCACAAGGGACAGGAACGGAATGTGAGTGAAAGTCCTTTGTTGACAAATCCATGCACACCGATCACCTGTCTTTGCTGACTTTGTTGCTCTTTATACTTCTCTTTATACTGAGTTCCTCTTTTGCTGCTGTAATAATAACTACAGCCACTAGATGTCTCTCCGTAAATATACATGTAAGTATACGTCATATTTAGCTGCTCTCAGAGTTGACCAATATAGTATTTTTTTTTTTTTTTTTTTTTTCTGATGAACAGGAGCTGGCTGTTTTCTTCTAACTGCCAGCACCTCCAAATCATCAATAGTATTATTATCGTACTGAAAAAAATTTCATGATAAAGTAAATTGGCAGCAAGTTGAAAACTGTCAAAGAAGTGAACATGTCGGCAATTGTGAAAAATGCCATTTCCTGCAGCACTTGAGGTCTTGAAAGAAGATTTTAGCATTCCCACCACTTAATAGTCATGGCTGATATTCAAACACAGGTCCTTTAAAATGTTGCCACTTGTGAAGAAAGGTTCAAGAAGAGGTAATGGCTTCAGTAGCGTTCCATTATTAGATGTACTTTGAAGCCACAGTTATAATCATGATGTCGGAGCATCTGTCATCTTTTAAAAGGTGACTGTCTAATTTTGGAACAAAGCCCCTAATTTCTGTCTCAGTTGGACGCCTATCCATCAAAAAAAAAAAAAAAAGAAAACTTAAAGAAAGAAGATAAAATAGTAGATAATGACAGTTACCTCCTGACAAAATATCCCTGAATTGTTGATAAGAGCTTTATAGGAAGAGTTTGTGGATAATTAAAAGCTTTGTCGTTGTTAGCGGAACCCTAAGTCATGGCAAAATGCCTGCATCATATAGCAGGTGCCATCCATACTTGTAATTTCATTAAAGAAGAATTAAAAATTACAGAGGTCAGAGCAGAGGGAAAGCTGTGTGACTGACAAGACCAGTGTGATAAATTATTAAGTGTCAGCTCAGCTGAGCGCAGTCCTAATGTGGCTCCATTAGGCTATTTTTAGATAAAGTTCTAGCCATGCTAACAGCATTGCTCCAGGGATGGCAAGTTTGGTTGGTCTTAATAGTGGTTCACATTGAAATAGCTCAGCAGTTATTGGCCTTGGCCTGGATGAACCACAATGTGGTTAACATGTCTGATTTTTTGGTGAATGTCTTGATTATTATTGCCATTTCATTTTTGGTATTCAGCTTTTTGTCCCGTTATGTTGAATTGTAATGAATATGGTAATGCCCACAGTGTTTATCAAGCTTCATCTTAAGGTTAATATTTTTGTTTGTCATTTACAGTACTATAGTTTTACCTTGGTGCAATTGCCAATAATGACAATAAAGCTCAACTACCCACTAAATAAAAAGGATTCATGCTGTGTGGCAGATAGCTGTCAAAATAAATCATTAAGCCAGTGTTGTCTCCATTTCCCTAAAAATACACAGGGTCTGACTTATAAATGGAAATCAGGAGTGTCAGTAGACTCCAATGCAGACCTATTGTACTCCAGCAAGTAGGCCGACCCTTAGTAACGATTTAGCAACAGTTCCTAGTCCCTGTTGATTTAGCCTCGAGCTAATGTTTATACTTTCAAAGCTAACTTGCTGTGTATTTTTAAGCCAGTAGCACAGTGTCACAGAGATGGCAGATGCTGGGTTGTACTGTGATGCTGATTTGAAATTCTAAATGTCAAGCTGACCAATCGGATTGCTTGGTTAGAACTTGTATTACTTGTGTTGCTGTTCTATTAACTTTTAGCACCACTGTGTTTGAACAAAGCCTCATAGCATGCCTGTATATCCGATCCTTGTTCACTCACGTCTCTCTTTTATAATGACAAAAACTACAAGAGGAACTTTGGATCTCTTGGAAATTATACTGAGCAAGTTCCAGGTGACACTTGTGGTTTTAGGGGTAGTTTAGTTCTAAAGTGGTTTTAGCTTAGCTGGGCTGAACCCGTCTTCTGCTTCACCGTTCACCTTCTGCTCCTTTTCAGTGTTAAATCAGCCTCAAAGGTGTCTTTTACACCAAAGTGTCAGACGGAAAGGGAGTTCGACAGTGGGTGATGCTCAGTGTGACGGGGTGGCACGGTGTCGCGGTGTCACAGTGCGGTTTGTGTCGGCGATTTAAACCATGTGACAGCATGAATAAAGCATGATGTGGCGGGCAGCGAGGTGGGCAGGGACTGACAAGAGAACAAGCTCACCCAGTGTTTTGGTGACGGGAGACAAGTCGAAACCCTTAAAGTTTAATGGGGGCCACGCCGCAGAGAGGAGTAGTGTGTGGGCATGTGTGTGTGTGTGGGTCCTGTGGTTTCAGTGGGGGCTGGAAGCTGCCATACACAGGCTTTTAAACAGTGGGGCGTAATGGTGATGCTAATAAAGTCAGCAGGCTGCCTCATGTGTGATGGATCAGGGTCACACTGAACTGGTGGGAAGGGAATAAGTCCAATCAGCCTCTCCTTTGTGGCAAAAGAGTGTTTTGGTTGAATCCCTGTGCTCTGGAGCTGCTGACCTCGGAAAATCCTGTGGTTTTTACTGGTCTGTGTTCCCTCTCAGCTTGGATCCAGATTTCCCACATTTCTTCTGCTGTGGTGGCTTACAAAGTCTCCCTTTTTCTCATCTTTTTCTTCTCCTTTTCCTCAAGGGTTTAAGCTAAACCAAAACCACCAGGGATCTGAAATGAAACCATAAGGGTTTGCATGTGTATCAGTAGCTTTTTCTACTTTGCAGGCATATACACGGACAACCCATGTTGCTCATTTTTTCTTCAAGGAGCGCCCCACCTTTTAGTCTATTAACACCAGCTTTACTGATTCAGTCTCTACAAATCCGTGTTACAGCCTGACAAAAGAACTGATAAAGATTAATTCTAACAGGGGGTCCTGATGGTTGAGTGGTTGAGGGTTGAGGGGTGTGCCCCGAGCAGTTTTTGTTGCCTGAACGTAACCAAACCTTCCTTTAAAAAGTAAGTGGCAGATCAGATAATGGTTTTGGACAAAAAAAAAAAATGTTCTCGTAAAAGTTGTCAAGTTTCAAATTCCAGTGCTTTCCAAATGACTTCAGTTTCATTGCAATGATTTCTGTCATTTTGGCAATACTCCGTGAGGTCGTCACACTTACTGAACTGGGAAAAAACGCAGCCAGGAATCTATCTGAGACAAAAAGCAAATTGATGCATTTCTTAAAACATAGGGTTGTTAGTTTTGTCTGCAAGCGTCTGGGGAAAAGAACAACTGTTCAACATCAGATTTTGACTTAATCTACATACAGGATGTCATCAAGCATGAATCTTGAAATGTATCTTATTTAGTCCTAGGATATATTGAGTCTGGTACTGGAGGTACGCTGGTGAACCAAGATTGGGGTGAAGTTTTGGATGTACTATTTCTGTGTGTGTGTGTGTGTGTGTGTGTGTGTGTGTGTTAGTGTGTGTGTGTGTTAGTGTGCATGCGTGTGTGTGTCTCAGGCCCCATTGCCCATATGGGATGGTCGAGTCCCGTCTATCAAATCCAGTGTGTCAGTGAGCAAATTGGTAATGCCAATTTCACTTTACACCGCTCCGTATCTTATCTCTCCCTCACCCTCATCCCACCACTTAGCTCCTGCCTAAATGAATAAGGTCCTCTCACACGTCTACCAGTGTCCGATTTCTGTCTGATTTCACCTCTCCGACCACCCCCCGTTCCTCCTCCGCGTCTTCCTCCCTTCATCCATTCCCTCCCATTTCCCTCTTGTCACCTGCCTCCGTCCTCCATCCTACCTCATCTCCCGTCCTCCCTTCCCATTCCTGTCTCCATTCTTCCATGCCCATTCAACTGTAACCCATCTGTTATTTCTCCATGTGTAGTTATGAAATATGTCTGTTTTGGTAAATATGGATTTATGCATGTGTGCATGGTCGGGCTGTATCGCTGTCTGCAATGAACAAGCCGGGGCGAATCACTATGCAAATTAAACAATATCTCGTACAATTCCCGATTTGCATTGAATCCATTATAAATCAGCAATTTCTCACACACTCCTTGTCTTTTCTGTTTCTCTGTCTGTCTCAGTACGACTACGAGGGCAGTGACATCAGTGACCTACCGGTCGACCTCTCCGTGGTGTGGAATGGAATCTTTGTCATTGACAACCCGTTCAACATCCAAGGTACAACACTTTCTTTTCTCTGTGTAGCCATCCCCTTCTCCGTTCTCCATGCTCATTTTGCCGGCGCACCCAGGCATTGTTGCTCGGCAAAGAATTTCGAACAAGCTCTGGTTGTTTATCCGTCTGTAATGATTTTCTGTGGAGCAACAACGGCGTGTGCAGTTTTTCCCCTTCATAAGAAATCTGTAATTTCGTTTCTTGACAGCCATCAGGGAGAAAGGTGAAAGTGTACCATCCGTTTGGAAAAACACCATCCTTGTTTCGGGGATAAAAAGAGGGGCAGAGGGAGTGATTGATGGATGGCGACGATAACAAACATCCAACACAGAAATTAATAGGGATGGATGTTAGAGAGAAAGATAAACAAATGGCAAAAGCAATAGGCAGACGAGAGAAAGAAGGAGGAAGAGCGATGGGTGGATGACAGGTTGATAAATGCAGCACGTAACGGCGGGGGGGTAGATGGGAGTAAAGGGATTGATGAAGAAAAACAGAAAGCGACATGGAGGGATAGCATTTATTATTTTTCATCGGCATTTGCGCATGAAGTGGAAAACAATTACCAATTCTAAATTCTTTATCAAGTGTAATATATTTGGTGGCGGAGGCTAATGATTTTAGACGTCCCATTACACAAGATAATACAAGTCTTGCTCTCAAATGTTTCATACACTCTTTTTGCAGAAGTAAAGTGCACGTCTGGAGTCAGATGGACTGACCTTTCCTTCTCTTTTCTCTTCTCTACTGTTCACTATTCACTTCAGTCTTTAGGTGACGCACGTGCACATTTTAATCTCACATCCTTTGTTTTCCATCTGACCTCATTTTGATGAATGTCAGACATGCGGTTCATTTTGCAGATTGCTCGGAAATTAGTTGCTTATCGGTCCTGACCTAATTCTTTCTGCCTGTGTCATTATGTTTAAAATATGCTCCTTTAGGTGTTTCGGTCTCTCTGTGCTGCAAAATCCTTTTGTGGGGATTAAACATCCTGAGTTTAGCATGTGCTGAGAAGTATTGTAGCTGCCACCGACGAATAAATAATCACATTTCTGCGCAATCAAACAGATGGATCCTGAAGTGTACTGTAATTTTGAGCCATAGATTTGATGACTTTGATCATATAAGTACTCGACTGAGCACTACAGGCTGATGTTTTGTGAATAATCCACTCTGTACTTGGTACGAGCATCCCTTTAGTGAGCCAAGTAAGACTGCACATTGCATTTTGACGTGTGTATTTAATGGAATTTTACTTTAGCTTTATGAAATTATAGAAAATGTGCTAGTATTGTTGTTAATACTATTATTGTTGGTAAAATGACAATGTTTTAAAGTCTAAAGACTTCATGAGGTTATATTACTGAGGATGTGTTTGGTGCATTTTACATCAACACTGGCACATCTGAAAACCATTTGGTTTATTCACACTAGTGTAAAGATTCTTATCCCAACTAGGCAGAGGTTGCTCTGGATCTCAGTCCCCTAAAACCTATGTGCAGTTATTTCTGGCATAAGTACCAACAACTTTGCTGGTCCTGCTATCTCCTGATGCCCAAGGTGATGCCAATGTTGCAGGATAGCAATCACCCAAACTGTTCAACGAAGGAGTTACGTGTCAGTCAATATAACTTAATCATCACCCCTTTCCTGTTGTCGAACTAAAAGTCAGGTTGCACAATATGTGTTGGGCCGATAAATGATTGGCCTGATACTTGGAAATTTATTTTACCTATTGGTCAAATTTAAGCTGATTAATGTAGCTGATAATAAGAAGCCAAATTGCTTTCATTGATTTAACAAGAGCAGCATCTGCACATCCTGATACAGCAGTTGGCAGCTTTAAAAGTTGGTTTGTACCCACAAGTAAACACAGATGAGAGGAATGTGTTGTGTTAAAACTCTACAAGTCGGCTCAAAATATATTCATGTCATGCATCTGTCACTTAAAGGCAATAATGTACAGCTTCACATTAGCTGTGTTGCTGTATAAATAGCATTGACATTTGGTAGTTCTTTGGTTCAGTCTTAGATATCTTCAAAACAAGCGGAAGGAGTGTCAAAGATGTTTGTACAGATATTCATATTCCCCAGAGGATGACTCCTGATGACTGCTGAAGCCATCAGCATGTAAACGTTGTCATCTAAAGCTGCCAAAACTTGGTCATTGTTATGTTCAGTTAAATTGAAGCAATGGCTGACCACAGAGAAGATACAAATTTTGGGTAAACATGATCAACTATTGCTAAGCTTTGAGAAAATACGGAGTGCAAAAATGATAAAAGTTCATACTTTTGAAAGATACAATCTGTGGTTTTGTTGTATAGCATCTCCACATCCCCGAATTTCCCTCACTGCTCATAGTTTATAAATTGAAGATAAACACAATTTGCCGTTAGGTTGAAACCATTGAGCTGTGCGTTTTCATATATCGAGGATCAGTCGTGCCTTTGAATCAAAGCGATAACAGGGCTTTTGACATGGGTTCATGCTCAGGATGCGTTTCAATACAACAGGGTTATCCTGCCAACTCTTGAAACAGGCCCTCGGGACCATGTGTGCCACGACGAGCGCTTCATATCTGACAGCAGCGGTGTTGAGCTCTGAGGTTGGGAGAGTGAAATCCAATGATCTTAGAGCCAATGAGTGAATGAACTAGACGGGTATGTTCCTGTTGTTGTGACAATGAGTAAGCGGCGCTCGCTGCTCGACTTCCTAGGTGGCAGGGAGTTTAAACAGGCAGCTTGCGGCCTGTGGCGTATTCATCACGACAAGCCAAAGACAGACTTCTGAAACATGTGGCGGCGTTATGGATGAGTAATGAATCAACAACCCGATCAACCCCCTGTAGATATATTATACTTACTGTGCTAAAGCCTCACAGAAAACCTATTAGGATTATGAGTTCAATGCAACGCTTAGTGTTAAAGGTCTGAAACTCTTTGGAAAACGTGCTTTATAAAACCGTCCTCACTCGTACCAATCTCATAAAGACATTCTCCTCCTTTTCTCCTCCTCTTTCTCTCCATCCTCCATTAATCCCTCCTCGCCCCGTCCCTGTCTTTTTTTCATTCCGAAATCAGAGCTGCATTATCCGTCTGCAGCACAGCCGCTTGGCCCGGGCCCGGCTTTGCCCCGGTGTAAAGTGGAGATGTTAATGTTAATTAAATCATTCATTTGGTTCAGATTAATTAGCGTCGCGGTACTTTTAAGCTGAGCTGCGGCTAATCAGATTAGGCCGAGTGGAGGGCCGAGGCGGGCAGATGGATACGGAAGAAGCTCGCTTTGAAGTCCGGCCGCCGTCTGTCTGCCGAGGAGGAGGAGGAAGAGGAAGAGGAGGAGGAGGAGGAGGAGATTCCTCTGTGCTCTGTTGCTTTTCTTTTTTTTTTCCGTCCCCCTCTTTGTTTTTCCAATTCCATTCATTTCGAAATCTGTTTAACTGGTGTGACAGCAAACAAACCTGCCTGCAGGGTTTGCTGTTGTTGTATCAATGATAGATAATTGTTATAGAGATTAACCGGTGACAAATGGCAGATCATAAAAACCTATCCACTTACCGGCACTTATTTTCTCTCCTGTTTGCATATGAATTTCTCTCCTCTATTTGTCTTTTCTGCACTCACACAGATCCTCTCTACGTCTCTCTCTCCCATCTCCCCCTCTACCTCGCTTTCTTCCTCTCTGGCTCTATCTGTTGCTCTGATTCTGTCGTCCTCGCGGGGCCTCGCCATCTTTAAATTCATAACAATTCTTGTTGCTGTTTTGTTAACAAGCGCAGCTAAAAATGTATCCTCCCCCTCCTCCTCCTCCTCCTCCTCCTCCTCCTCCCCCTCCTCCTCCCCGCTCCCTTTCATCTCCCTCTCCTCTCTCTTCTCAGGTGTTTGAGGTTTAAATTATTTATTTATCTATTTATTTATTCATTATTTTTTTTTTACTTTTAATGACTTTTTCCACTCCGCAGAGTTGAGGGAATGTTTTTTTTTTCACACAGCAAATTATCAACTCCCCATTGGCGTTAGAAGACATTACCTGTCGAATTAATTTCTTTTATATCCCTGCAGGTCGCTTGTTCGTTTTTTTCTCCCCCCTCCATTTATCTGCTGTTGAAACTGTTATTTTTCTCATCGTCACAGCCTCCGAGTGGCAATAATCACCCACTGAAGGTTTTAGGTGTTACGTTGGTGATTAATATTCATATGTGCTGTTTCCTGCTCTCTTGTCAGGCTAATGGACACAAACTGTATACTTTTGATTACTTTTTTTAAACTTATTTTCATGCCACAGTTGCTCTCTTTCACATTAGCAGTTTTCAGAACTTTCTGTGCATCAAAACTATTTCTTCCAGAGGATGGACAAAGTTTCCAAAAGAAAGTAGCCACCGGCTAGTTTTTAATTTAAATCACAGCAGCAAGTAAACTGCTGTTTAAACATGTACTCGGGTAGAAAATGGAGCACAAAACCAACACTTCTAGGACTGTTAGCTCATTTTGAACAGTGTAAAATGAATATCAAATAACTTTTTTTGCTGTTATAAACTAACAAATGAACCCTGCAAATTTACAAGTGGGCTAGAGCAGTAGACTACACAATAATTTGCGTTTGACTACACCATTGTAGCTTTTCAGTCATGCTAATTAGCCTGCGTGCTCATATAAAAACACATGCCTGAGCAAACTATAGAGCAGGCCCAGAGGTGGGACCAAACAATATGCCATTAAGCTACAGCAGCATGTATTTATATGCGTTGTTAAACAAATAGTGAAAGGTAAGACCAGAGAGTTATGTCATTAATTAGCCTCTACTCCACCAGTTTTTGGGTTTCATATAGCCTGCTTGGAATAGTTGGAATCAAACATTTCTTGATAAATATGCTTGTATACTTTCTTCCTGGGAGTTAAATTGGGTGTGTATACTAGTAGCAGCTGGTTAGTTAGCCTAGCTTAAAGACTAGATATGCGGAGAAACAGCTGGCCAGGCTAACAAAAAAAAAACACTTCTACATTTCTACAACTGTTAGCTAATTTTAAATAATGTTAAACCAATATGTAGTTACTTTCTGCTGTTATTAGCTAACAAATTAAGCTTGCACTTGTGTAGAGTAGTAGACTGCACAATAATTTACCTTTGACTGTCTGCAATGTTGTTTCTTAGCTTTTGAGTGACATACGTACAAGTATTGTTTAACCAAGAGTGAAAGGTAAGACTAGAAACAGGGAGAACCAGCTAACCATGCCCCATCAAAAAAACACTTCTTCTTCACACTTCTACTGTTGATACTAGCTCATACTAAATAGTGTAAAGTGAATATTAACTTATATATTTATCTGCTGTTAGCTAACAAATGAAGCTTGAGTTTTACAGTGTTTTTTTTTTTAGTTATGTAGTTTATTTTTATTTGGCTAATTTACCTTTGACTGTGAGGAGTAAACAACAAAACTGTGTCTGAGCTGTTCAGAATAATTAGCTAATTAGCCTAAAATCATGAAAATATGGCTAAAAATGGATGGTCAAGTGAATGCTAGGGCAGGCCCATATATGGGTCTTAACAATTCGCCATTACAGCAGCATCTAAAGGTTTTGTTTAACAAAGAGTGAAAGGCATAAGTTGACATGTTGTTTCTTTAGGCCAGCCAGCCTCTGCTCTTTTAACTTTTGGTTTTCATATTGCCTGGCCTACTTGGAATGGGTAGAACAGGGTTGTGACTTTCTCTAGTATAATATTGTCTTGCGGTGAAGCCTAGCACTGTGGCTGCTAACTGAAAGAACAAGTCATGTTGCTTTAGCCAAGTTATCCAGCTAGGTTGCTTGTCTGGCCAACTTTGAATTCAAATGATACACACTGTTTTATTAAGCTAGTTAGCTGGCATGCCAATCTGCTATAATCATAAAAGCCATTGCCACATAAGTGAATGTCACTTCCATCTGTGTTCACTCATGTACTGACCGTCACGTCACATTAACACTAAACATTTAAGTTTGGTAGTTTGCTAATGCTGTCAAAATCTGCTGTTCCCCACACAGCCCAGTGACTGAAGTAATTAGTAGTATAATTGCAGTTCCAGTCACATCTCATCTGTCTCTGTGCACCCCGCTTCAGCCCATCTCTACAAGTGCAGAGCGCTGCGGGACAGCTGCGGTATGTGCCTGAAGGCCGACCCCAGGTTCGAATGTGGTTGGTGCGTCCAGGACAGGAAGTGCTCACTCAGGCAGGAGTGTACCGGTGGAGGAAATTCCCACCTCCCGATGCAGATGACTGAAGGCGGAGGATGGATGCACGCCACCTCTGGAAACAGCCGCTGCACCCACCCCAAGATCACTAAGGTAAGTGTGAATGGGAAAATGACAACGCCCTCTGGTCACTGAGTCGGCTGCAGGCTAATGACAAAATACTCGGACACAAAATGACTGCCATTTTGTAGCCGTGCATCGAGCGTTGTGTAGATGCTGTGTTTATGGAGTCGTTAATCATAACCATAGTTGTCTATGTTTGTGAGAGAGGATGGACAGTATGTAATACACTACTCTCATATCAAATTCTGAACTACACTGTGCTTTCATAGACTCAGAATCAGGTTTCTGGAGAAGCAGGTTTGACATGCAATTTTCCTTGGACACTTACATTTAAAGTTATTTTTTGTAGGTCCCTCCCACACAAATCAGACAAATAACACGAACACAGACACACAAACACACACACACACACACACACACACACACACACACACACACACACACACACACACACACACAAACTCACCGCCAGCTCTACTTGTTAATGGGGAACTGTTGCCAGGTAGACGAAACGGGACTGATGGCCTCTTTTCAGACAGAACAGTGTGTGTTCCAAATCAGAGAAAAAGTCTGTAGAGGAAATCACATGATTTTTCATGAGCCAGTTCTCATCAAAACATGGAGTCTGCTGCGACGTTGGCAGTTGACGGACACCAGCATGAGCTGTGATCTCTTTGCTGCGGTCAAAGAAGATACAAAAAAGCGAGAAATCAGCAATGTAGCACATTCATCCAACCTCTGGAAGTTAAACCTGTGAGTGAGTGATAACATTGAAGGCACAGTCAGTAGTTTGGACAATATAAACTCAAGGTACAATCACATGTATATTGACAGAAGGCCTGTTTAATAGCAACACCATGAAAAGAGAAACGTCTTTAAAGGTCTTAAGTTGTTGCCCAGTGTAGGTTCTACTTCAGTCAGTTTGGGACTGTAGTGCTGTGTTGAAATTTGTTTTATTTGTGTTTTTTTTTTGTAGCTGTTATTTAGATTGCAGCTCATGCCTTTAAATACTCCCTTATTCTCTATTATGTTTCAGTTGTTACTGGATTGTAAAGCTTTTGGTTTTGATTCAGTCTTTGAAAGTGGCAACGGACATCTTGTCCCCTTAGCGTTTCCAAGTGGTATTACTGTTGTCGCCGCTGATGCAAATACAACTGGATTGTTTCTGTTGTCCTCGGAGTTGCAAATAACAACAACACTGGACAAAATGTGAGTGTGTTCAATCATTTAGTCTTTATTAGAAATTGATTGCCTGTTTACCTTCCTTCTTCTGGCTGACCATGGGCCTGATAGTGAGGTTTAGTGGGAACAACTGTAAATGCAGATGCTTTCATTATTCTGTACACATTACACTGTGCAATCAAGAGGACTTCACCACACTTTGAAGCAGAACAGTTGTCTATTGCCAGTTTAATTATTAATAAATCAACATAGTTTACTTCAATAGACCTAAATTAAATAATCTTGTATTATTTTTTACTAATACAAAAATAACTAGTCATGCATAGCAGTACACCATCAAATGGTAATATGAACACTAACCACATAATTATTACCAAATAATCATTAAAATGAAATACTGTTGCACCGCTAAGACAAAGTCTTCTCTATGCTAATATAAATGAAATTGACCATATCTTGAGCTACAGTCTAATACCTGCTGAAAACAGCTTTCACAGTACAAACATTGATTTTCATCCATTTTGGTCTGCTATTATGATGTTTACAGCCAAACAGATGATACTAAAATTTGCACTTATCCTTCAGTGGTCTCTCTCCATGTTCCTTCTCAAAGAAGATATATATGAGAAAAAGCGGAAGTCACTGTATTTTCTCTGAGATTATTTTGTGCTCAAGGTGAAAAACACAGAGCATCCTGCGCCGCTATTTCACTTCTGTGCAATGGCTCGTATTCATTCAGACTTTAAATGACTTCTTGGAATGTAACAAGTCAGACATTTGGAAATGTATGTATCTATTGAAAATTATAAACACACACATTGACGTTTATATCGCGTCTATGCAAAATAAATACAGAATTTACTTTCAAGGCCACGAAGTGAAGGCAACCCAAATTACTCAACAGATGCATCACAGTTGGCAAGAAAGAGAAGAAGAAAAAAAAAAACACTCCACATCCATAGTTGACGACGACCAAAAGAAACTCTTTTGATCAAAACTCCCTTCACTGTTACAGTTCTAAAATCACCTACAAAGAAAAGCAGCGCAGCCTCTTTGAGCGCCACACCATAATCTCGTCGACTCGTGAAGAATGTAGTGTCACCTGCGGAGATCCAACGCCGCTAAGCCTTGATAGGCCGTTGCGTCAGCTCTCCTTCGTGAAGCCCCTGTGGTCACGAAAGCCCTACGTGTCCTGAACTGAGAATGAAAGCTGCTCTATTTTAATGTGTTCTCATGTTGGGACCTTGTGCCTGCCCTTGGCACAGAAATGGTATTATTACTCACTGTTACATCAAACTGGCACTCCAGAGACAGAGGCACGTAGAGGTTTGTTTGGTTTGGATTTCTTTCTTTTTAAACGGTATTTTAGGTGTGTTCATTTTGTGTCCAGCTCTGTCGCTCTGTGACGTGTTTGGATGACTGATTGGGTCAGAACCCAGGACTAGTCACATAGATTTTTAGGTTCATTTATGTTTGTTTCCTTCCTTTTATGTATTGTTTGCTGTTCTTTTTTTTTCTTTCGGTCTATACTGCCATTGTGTATAAGACGGATACGTAAGGAAATAAAAGGCAAAGGAAACATATTACTTCTATAGCTGGTTGATTGATTCCACCTTAAACGAACATTTAATGAATCAGATGATTATCTTGATATTAATGGAGTTATCTATTCCCACTTGGTCTTTTCTATTCTCATTTGTTTTAAGAGAGTCTCATTAAATCCTAATTTCTTGATCAAATTACTCAAGACATACAATTTTTGGTCTTTTAATTGTCTATTTTACACTCAATAGCTTAATGTCATGGGAAAGCAGGCTTTTTTATAAAAGTCTTTTGACCTTATCTCAGTATATGGGACTTTTTCTCACTTGATACAAGTCAAATCATCATTTTAAGGTCACACAAATTGGTTCAGACAATACTATTTGATCATGGTAGCGTGACTCTGAGGCGGTGGCTCATGTCATTGCAAAGCTGGTGATGTCACTGACATAATGTAATGTTAATGCCTTTACTATTACTGAAGTTAGGCAAACGAGAGGCTTAGAAAATTAGAATGCTGTGATGATACAGAGGGTCTGCCCTCCCTTCATCACAGCATTCTAAGGGATTCACAGCATTCTAAGGGATTCCTCCACAGTGTTTATTTCTTCTTAAGAATCTCTGTTGTTTTCCGACACCCCAAAACCTGCTGAAATATACATCCTTTTTTTCGCCCTAATGTTGTGACCATCCAAATGGGTTTTTAAATGCATGCATTCACAAAATTGAAAAAAAAGGACTACTTACCTGTTTATCTTTGTTTGTGCATGTGTCTGGGTGTGCATTTCTGTGCGAACACAAGGGCATGAGAAGGAGAAGGCAGAGTAAGAGTTATGTGTTCTTACATTGCGATAATACTGCAAGTGGGGGAGTGAAACAGGGAGTAATAAATGTCAATGGAGTTATGAAACCAGAAAGTATAAGAGATGTTGATATCTAGGAGATGTCTCTGTTCCCTTGACTCAAGGATTTATTTACCATTCATTTTGCATTCAGTACCAGTACAGGTACTTATTCACTCAACAGTCATCCTGCTGACTTCAACAGGGTAATTAAAACAATTACAGTACAATATGCTGCCTACATCAGCTATTTAAAAAAAAAAAAACTAAGAAACATCCAATGATGATCATGAAATAATATGATGGGTACATTTATCAATCTAAACTGATGATAGGATTGGATATATAGCACCAATTGCAATGATGAGGTTACTTTGTTAAGTTTCGGGTTATGTCGTATGCATTTAAGATGAACCAGATTTACTAGTCTCTTTCATAACAGGGAGTGTTACTGGTTCACTCCTCAGTGTCCTAATGTTTACTGACGGCCCTGTATGCATTAAGTGAGAGTGGTGGAACAAGTACAAGTACAAGTACAATGGAATAAGTACAGGTCCTGAATTTAACAACTTTCTTAAGTAATGATATCTAAATAATATCACCAAAATGTACTTTGAATTTCTTAAGTTATTTGAACATATTAAGTACGCCTTTAGCTAATTAGTTTGAGGCAGTGTCGATTGCAAATTGGATTACCCGTACTCTCTTATTGCTTTGAATGCCTTCGCAGAATTCCCAAACTATTTTCTGACCACACAAACAACTTTCCCAGTTTTTAACAGTTGCTGGCCTTCCATGGTTTATGTGCCATTGGTTACCACTCAGGCCACATTAAGATTACTATGTAACAGAGCACACATATGCACACGCATGCAATATGTGCACAGGCTGGATGACAGACTACTAGGAAACCACTGCTGTAATGTTGATGATTTGATGTGGCTACTATGCGGCCAGGACTGCAATATAAAGGCCACACCACCACAGAGCGACGCCACAGTACTTTACCTCCTGTGGATTCCTGGTCAGCGGTATTCAAAAGAACTGGACTAAAGCATGAAGAAAAATATGTCAAAGAGGAAAAGATTAATTGGATTTATTGCTGCTTCCAAAGCCGTGGGCTCCCATAGACTGCATTAATTTACATCTTGACTCTTCTCCAGCTTTGAGGTGGAAAACAATGGACTTGGTGAAGGCAACTCCTGCTTTTCATCATCCTTGTCAACTTCAACTGTGGTTCTCTGCAAAACTTGCTTAACTTAGGCTAACTGTACTGGCTAATATTGCCTCAGTGTTGACTGAAAATGACCAGCCACACGCACAGTAAGTCATCAAATCCGCCCCAAAACAAAACACATGAAGGAGGAATGCAGCGTCAGACTGACTTGCCATTGAGTCTGAATATCAGGCTTTTAGTTGATCAGCTCCAGGGTTTCGTGGTTAGTGGCTAGTAGCTGGCAGAGATTGTGTTATGCTAGTATGCAGCCCCCAAGTATTTGCGGTCCTTGTATCAATTGAGTCCCAGATCATTTAGGCTGCTCATAAGGAACAATTATAGTTGTTATCCTTTTGCAGATGTGTCCTATGGCTTCTTAGTTGGTGCTTCAGTGTGGTTGTGTCATATCATATCGCTATCCTCCCAAAACCGCCTGAGGTCTGTTTTAAACTTCAGGCCATCTGTATTTCACATTCCCCAGAGAGTGGTGGTTATGTGCTTTAATGCAGTAGTGTTGTGTCAGATCACTGCAACATGAGTCCAAAGCTGCTTGAAGTTCCATTTCCACGCTGTGGCGTCTAACTGCATGCCCACAGGCTCAGTGAGAACTGGTTATCTTGTTATGTGGTGCCATACTTAATACTTCCAAAAGTTTCTGATGTTCCAATGGAAATCCGCTCTCAGGTATGATATGAAATTATATGATGATACACAACCATTGCATTCTTTTAGGAGCTAGGAGGTGTAGTGGTCTGGCTCTATCTTCTGTCCCACAATGATCATATTTCAGATGCATAGCTAGAGATCATGACAGAGATTACCAGAGGAAATGTTTTTGCTTATTTAAGAATCCCTGCTCCATTTAGTATGTAAGGCATCAGCGTTCAGTTAGGTGAGTTGCAACCAGCGTTTTCATTTTCTCATCAGTGCCTCCCCACTCGAAGATTTTGAGGGATGTCGAGATTTCCTTTTCCATGTTGGGATCCATCATGATACTAAAGCTATATTCAGTAAATGTGGTATCTCTAGAGATGATATTCATGATTAGTATAGCTTAGTATTTATGATTAGTATAGTTTGCACCTAAAACAACCAGAAAACCTTATTTTGCATATGAATAGTTGACATTGTATCTTCAAACCCCGTCAATGCCCATGCCATACTAATAAAGCTACAAAACTACATGTGAAAGCACAAGACCACATTTTTTTAAAGAGCTGTGGTCTGTTGATAACTAAGGAGGTGGTATTTTCCCTGTTTCTGTGTCATTACCCAGCCTCTGTGAATCACAAATGTACTGTTTTAGTTGTTAGAACTGGGGCACAAGCCAAATGGGTCACTGCTCCAGTTGGCCATATCGCTAGCCCGGTTGGGTTTTAATCCATAATAATGAGAGGTGTAAGTCCACCCTTACACTGACTTTAAACCAAGCATAAACCCACTGTGACGTCATCCAGTGGTTTGCAGACTAGAGGCCTCCAGTTTGACATTATGGCTATCGCCGTTTTAAAAATGATAGTCCGCAAACCAATGGGCCACTGTTACGATTGGCTTTTTTTCTAGCCCAGCCGGGTGTTAATCCATACTTCAATAATGAGAGGTTTAGGTGCAGCCAAGCATCATCAACAACAAAATTAACTTAATGCTGTTTTGAGAAGACTTGAAACTAACACTTGATACCATAAACTCTGTAAGTAACAGTTAACTGTGGTATTAAATCAAGTGAGAAGTAGGTAGTTCTTATAAGCTTACATACCGTTGGGCTTCCTTTTTGAAACCAGTGGAGTTTCACCCATTTGGCCATTAGAAAAAATGTAGGTCTCAGGCACTTCTTCTGTGGCCTCACTTCTCAGACCTGGAGGCTTTGTCCAGATTTCATACAGTCAGTGGTTTTAACATGTAAAATCTGTGATTAATCAGGATCGGAACTGACCTCCATGCAAAAACTATGAAAACACTACCAGTGAAAAGTTATTTCTTGCAGGATTTGTACAATGTGCATATTAAGCTGTACCATGTGTGTAACGGAATATACAATCTCTCTGAAATGTGCCTCACATCGGTCATGAAAAAATTTCAAATTTCAGTTCCAATGTAAAATATGTTTATGTTAAGCATTACATTCCCTAGGGCATTTTTGCCACAGCCTGGTGACTATTGTGTGCGCTTATGGTGTGATAGTATATGTTCCCATACTCTTCACTGGCCCCCTTTTAGTGCCCCCCTCAGATGATGGTAGTAATCCCTTTTAACAGCACTCTTCCCTCTCTTTCTCTGTTGCCTGTCTGTCTGTGGCTCTGCCAGTGTTTATATCCCAGGGCTTGGTGGCAGGCTGATATTGTGTTTTGTGGTAGCATAGCTTCATTCTTCCAAAACCATCTGAAACCCCAATTCCACGCCCTGACATCTGTTGTCCATATCGTACCCTAGAGCTTGATGGCTACTCACTCTGGTCAGTGTTTACCAGCTATTGTGTTTGTGGAACCAAAGTGCTGAGGCTCTGCTGGCGCCTGAGGTTCCAATGTGAGTCTGCTTCCAAATAGGAGGGAGCATTATCACTGGCCACACTGCTCTCAATTTGGGCTCTTGTATCACTTCAGTTGCTGTGTTGTTTTAGAGACTGTTTTCTATTGTGGCAAATCAGGTACATGTTGAAAAAAGCAAACACATGACATTTCATATATTTATGATTATTTCATGACAGTTTTACCTGGTACAGTAACTATTATTGACGGATTGGAGCTGTGTAGCTGTTGCAGGACTGTCTTTTTGTCACAGACTGTCCATCCATGTGTGTATCGTCTGTTCTCGCATGATGCTGCCAAAGGTATTGTGTTTTTGTTCCTTACATGCGAGAGCTTCCAAAATGGGCTTTGCCTGGCAGTCTGTTGTGCTATTATTTAGTAGCTTACTGGCTAAAATAAATGTTTAGTTCATTTGGAAGAATCATTTGGGACTTGATATTCAATTATTAGTATTTTTATGTTATTGTAGCATCTTTGAAATTATTCTAATGGCTTAAGTTTTATTTGTAGAAATATGAGATGATCCTGGTTATAATCTCAACTACTGGGAGTTGCCAAGTATTCAAATTCCGCTCATAGAGGCTTTAACTTTTTCTGTTTTTATGCCTCTGCGCTGACAATATCTGGGTCCAGAGGCATTAGTGTTTTCGGGTAGTTCCATCCATCTGTCTGTTTGTCCCATTCTTATGATTGACACATCTCAGGAACAACAAGAGGGAAGCGCATTTGGCACAAACGTCCACCAGGACACAATGATGAACTAATTAGATTCTTGTGGTCAAAGGTCAAAGGTCACAGCTACCTCATGACATCACATTCTTGTGATAGCCATGTGAAAGGAACATCTTGAGGAAACTAGAATTGTGTGGTCAAAAGTCACGGACCTCACAGAGTTTACCCATACACAACAATTCAAAGGTCTGCCTCACTGTATCATGATAATGTTGCAGTATTGGCCAGTATTCAATAAAATTACAGTATCCAGTAATGTTGGAGGCTTTAATTCCAGTTTTATATGATAAACTGAGCTTGTTATTACTGGCTTTGAGGCACAACCTCAATTCAGTCTTCCAATTTCAATTAAATCTTTTACATTTAAAGTTCACATTTGATTGTTTTCATTTAAACTTTGCCATTTTCCACTTTTCCATTCTAATGTTGTTTTAATTTTCTCCATGTTCCCTTTTAATTGTACTGCACTGTAACATTACACCCCATATGTGTGTCCGTACATTAGACTAAATGTTGCATATGAAAGTCTGGACCATCTGGTAACCTTTTTTTGTGGAGAAAGTCAATTGGTATTGCTCTTCTCTTTATCGGTGACTGCCGATGAGGTGCCTTTGAGCAAGGCATTTAGCCTCCAGCAGCTCCACTGATGCATCAGCCAAAAGTGTGGCCTTTGGTGAAGCGGGGTGCAGAAAACTGAATCTCTTTGCACAAGTTTGAATCTCATGTTTTCTGGCAAGACAAATCAGTCAGTCCCCAAACTAGTCCACACTGCTGAAATCACCATTTGTCAAAGTCGGTTGTCTGTGGTATAATAATAGCACTTTGCCTCCATACTGTCGGCCGCCTGAGTTTGCATTTCCACACTGTGCTGTCTGCTCAGCCAAGCACTGCAGGAGAACAGGGCAATGGACAGATTACACATAATTACCTCATAATGCTTGTTAGGGATTAGGTGTGTGTGTGTTTGTGTGTGTGTGTGTGTGTGTGTGTGTGTGTGTGTGTGTGTATGCGCACGCCGGTACTATTATATGTGTGTGTGTGTGTGTGTTTGTGACAGCCACCGTCCATCAGTCACCATATTTGTTTTGTCACACCACACCTGTCCCCGTTACGCGCCGTAATCTGGCTAGATAAATCACATTATGGTTCGGCGACGCCACTGAGCGTTACACCGCCACAGCCCCGCCGACGAAGCCAAGCCGCCGTAATAAGTTTCAATTAAACCCCCGAGATTACGCCGGTTTGGCTCTGTATGTCAGTGCGAGTTGTTTTTGCACCCTCTCTTTATCTCATTTTCATTGTTTTTCAATGCCAAGGGGGTGATTTTTCTTCATTAAAACTTAAATCACCTGATAGGTGCAATTCTGTATGGTGTGTGTGCCGTTTGTGTTGGCCAGTGGCTGTCTGTTTTGACTGTTTTCATGCTTGTCCATGCCTGTTTCTGTAGAATTGTCCATGCTATGACATATTTGGAGACTATTTTTTAAGACAGCAAATGAAACTGTGGATACATTTTGTGTCAAAGATGTACAAAATATTGAATATTGTTTTGTCTTGTTTTCCTTCATCTTCCTGTTCTTCTGTCTCTTCTCTGTACCCTCTTCTGCTGTTTTTCTATCCCCCTTCCTCCTCCATCCGTTCTGACCTCTGTCCTCCACCTCTTGTTGATCCAGTTGTTCCCTGAGACGGGGCCTCGCCAAGGGGGAACCAGGGTGACCATCCTGGGGGAGAACCTCGGTCTGCAGTTCAGAGATATCCAGATGGGCGTCAGACTGGGCAAGGTGCCCTGCGTGCCCGTTGAGGAGGAGTACGTGAGCGCGGAGAGGTACGTCAAGGAGCGGAATACACAACCAGTACCCACATGCAAGTGAAAGACATTCTCTAACTGTGAAAACTTCAGAGGTCTGTATGCTCATAAAGCACGGAAACACAGATGAATGCATCTGCAGACACATGCAGGCAGCAATTATCTCTCACAATCACACACACTCGCAGGTCTGAGGACACACACCAAAGGCAGCAACGACCAGCTTCTCTCATCCCGACCAATCAAACGACAGAAAAAATGTCAACCAGAAAACGCATTTTCTTGTGTGCAGGTGCGCATACAGCTGAAAAAAGATAGTGACGTCAAGTTTTTTTTTTTTTTTTCTGTCTGTAAATTCCATCTGTTGTTCCCCTCCATTACTCCCTACATATGCTCTTCCCTTTATTTTCCTCATCCCTCTGTCCTGACATTTACTCCTCTGCGGGGTCCTACACGGCTGAGGAATTGAGTTCACGCAGATCAAACAACCCCTCCGTGGTGCAGTTAGTTGGGAAATGAAGCATGTTGAGATAGAGGGCATCTCTATTCAAATATTGCACACACATGACTTATTTTACGCATTGTCCCTGACATCCCCGCGCCAATTTTAAACAGGGTGTATTTTTTATATTTCCCCCCTCCTTCCTTGTGTGGTTTCTTTATATTGTCTGTCACCACTCCTGATACACAGACTGAAATATATTGTGGAAGGTATCAGGGTTTGTAAAATGCATACAAAGCCTTCTGTAGTCGTTTGATTGAATGCGCGTTTCATCTTGCTGCTTCAAAAAGTCCACACTACAGCTACTGAGGGTAAATCTCATGTGGCTGTGATACGATAGTATTGTGTGTGCTTGCTTTTGATGTATGGTGCTATGGTATTGTTTGGTAATTTTGCAAACCCCTTAATTAACACAAACTGTGAATTTGAGGTAAAGTACGTTGAGTAAATGAGTATCGGTTTGTAGCTGCATTTGATAAGAAGATTTGGTGGTAGGTGTATTCCTGTAACTGCTACTGCGGATTATAAGAAGCAGACTTGAAATAAGTTCAGATAAAAATGTGAAAGATTTACTAGAACATCAACAACCCGACCCTGACCTTCTACTCTCTTCTTCTTGGACTCTGCAATGCAGACTCGCAGCAGAGAGAGCGAGAGAGCGGGTGCTCATGTGGACGACCGAGTCAGAGGGAGCCTGAGTATATGGACAGAAGTGTGCACAGGATATAAAAACTTTCTTTTGATTGTGAAGCCTGTAGATACTCAACATTCTCAATGTCAAAAAGGAAGGCCCACGTTATATACTCCCATCTTCTCTATGAAACATCTATTGTATATCCTCACTGTGGTGCATTATTATAAACCATGAGCCATCTTTGGTGATCCAATCTCAAGTAGAGAGCTCAAAGTCATTTCTTACCTGGAATTAACATTTGTCTCAGGAGACCACTGGTGCTCTGATCTCACTGGAACAAAACGGAGTCAATGATTTTTACAAGTAACAAAGTCTAAACAATTCACATAATTGAGTGATTTTAAACGGGAATCTGGGGAATTCTTGCCCTTTCATCTCCTTTCCCTTGTTGACTGTCTAGTCGAGCTGGTGCTCAAATTTGCTCTTTGCTGTAGTGCAAAACGTTCTCACATAGTTGTAAATTGTACTCCTATTAGATTCAATTTATTCTGGCCACTTGAATGAATACAAAAAACATGGATGGCACACCAGTTACTATGACATTATATAAACACTGACCTTTCAGCACCCCCCAACTGTGACTGACTTCCATCCCTGCTCTTCTTTTCTCTGTTAACCCCTTCAACTTTCCCTCTACAGAATAGTGTGTCTGCTGAATGACGCTACCAGCTACAGGGTCCAGGAGGCTCAGGTCGAGGTGTGTGTGAGAGACTGCGTCAACGACTACAGGGCCCTGTCGCCCAGGCCCTTCACGTTTGTGGTAAGGACCATTAAAGGGACCTTGGTTAGACAAGAACCACAATGACTCAAAAAAAGATGTTGCTTTCCCTGATGTTCCTCTTTCTCTCTTCTTTTTAAATGCATTAGGACGATGTCTCTGTTTACTTTTGCTGAAAGATTCTCTTTCTCTTTTTCTAGTCGCCGTTCTTCACCCGTATCCAGCCATCTCAGGGTCCCATTTCTGGCGGCACCCGCGTCACCATTGAGGGAAGCTACCTCAATGCAGGCAGCTACGTGTCTGTCAGCATTGGACCGCAGCCCTGCTACTTCAAAAAGTGAGGAACAGCCTTATTTTACATTAAAATTAAATAATAATCACCGCTGTGGGGAAATTGGACCGATCACAGCAGAGGAGAATAGGATTTAGATAAGAATAAGACCCATAAAAAGAGTGCTTAAGATGGTAAAACAAATTCATAATTATGACTTGAGGTAGATTAGATAATACAGAATATGAATGAATAAAGAGAAAGAATATATGTGCATAAATAAACATGCTCTGTTTAAAAGATTTGCCTGTGTGCATTGCAAAGAAAGTCATTACCATAAAGATATTACATGCACGTGTAAGCATGTAATCTGTGTGTCAGGTTAGGACACTTGTGTATGAGTGTGTGCGGGATCCTGAATGTTTGTGTTTAGGTGTGTGTGCATCTTTTTGTCCGCACTCACACTGGCTTCGCTTTAATCTAGTAAAAAAAAAAAAAATACAAACTATCACCACAGTTGCCTGCATGTCAAATGCATGGATTAGCCTCTCATGGCTAATCTCTATTGAAGCAACTGTATGCTAGCTTTGGTGTCACAGCAGTCACTTCAGTGCTGCAGCTTCCTCGCAGTAATCCAACAAATTCCACTTCAACACAGGCCGCTCACTCACCTCAACTCTGTCTTTATCTGTCACACCCTAACTGTGCGACTGTGTTCGTGGCGTCTTGTGAAGGTTGCTGGAGCATGTGTTCTTTGTGAATGGGGTTGCTATGGTTACAGGCAGAGGGACTTGATAGAGTGGGTATTGTAGAGTCTCTCTTGCTTTTCCCTCTCTCTCTCCCGATCCATGGTATATAGAGGCACAATAGAATGTGCAACACTGCATTTAAGTACACACACACACACACACACACACACACACACACAGACGACGCTCCTGTGAAGTCATGGCCCAGAAAAGCAGACACCACTCAACTGTGCTAAATACATATTAGATAATGTAGCTACTGGGGACTGCACTCAAGACTGCAATTGAAAATGTTATTTTGCCTGTGGGACATGCAAGCATGGACACACACACACACACACACAGAAACACACAAACTCTTCTTCTCTCCCCTAGTGTTTGTGACCAGTGGCGTTGATCCTTGTCAGTAAACCAATCATAACAGGTGTAAACTCTCTGATTCCTTTGTTTCTGTTCTTTCTCTTCCTCCCTACACTAAAAAAATCACATTCCTTTTCATATAAAAAAGAGGTTGCTCCAAATCTTAATATGCATTCCCGTGATCAATATGTCTTATTGACATATTGTAGTCGTCTGACTTAACATTCGATTATGTCTTAATCGTTGATATGCCTAATTAATGACTTCATTGTTCCCATCAGTCGCTATTCGAATACTAATCCAACACAAATTGAGGTTACTAAATGGTTGAATGTTAAACGTACTAATATCAGTTTGTAAAGAAGTCGTTACTGTATTTACAAATTCCTTCTCTGATTGTCAATTAATATATTTTTAATTGGTTCATTATCTAGTTTTGACATATCCTGCAAAAATGTCACTGCTAAATATTTCAAAAATAAATAAAATATATCTGTGTATGGACTTTCATTTATGACCCGTCCACTAGAAGTGTTTGGTGGTATCTGTATCTACTTACCTCCTCCCTGTGTTGTCTGTGTTCAGTATGACTCCTGGTGTCAACGATTCTAGAAAAAGATAGTTGATTGTTGACAGTCTCATTGCGAGGGTGTCAAATACCGTCACTTTTTGGTTAGAGGCTTGACACCAACAAACAGGTACTGTCAAATTCTGCATGGTATGCCATTAAACCTTGTCATGATTTTATTTTAATGTCTGACACAGCCTTATATACAGAGCCCATTTACACTATGTGATCTGAATTCACACCACCTTCAGACGTGATCTGGCTCACATGGTGACTGGATCTCATCCAGGTGTAAATGCAGAGCGGAATCTATTTGGCGCGGCTTACTGCTAGTTTAAGCAAGACTTGCAAAACCTACACCTTATAGAGCAGCTAGCAAGTCTTCCCTCTTAGCAGAAGGGATTTTAAAAATGAATGAGTCCCATCCACTATGTCGCTTCTCTTCACCTGGGACATGCCGTGTTTAAAGCCTGCCAGCACATTTGCATACTGAGATCTGATCACAGTGCAGACAGAAAGGGGAAGTCTTATTAAAACTGGGAGTGAATGCATAGACTATTGGACCAGATGTTGTTATCCAGTGGATCTAATGTTAATACCAGCTATAAAAGTGGCCACAGACACTCATGCACACACATAATATACATGGTTGCTCACGGCTCACAGTGCTGTATTCGGAAGCTTGAACTGTGAGAGGAGAGGGTTCATTTAGCAGGACCTGACTGGCTTTGTGACTGAAGTGCATTGGTTGCGAGTGGAATTATCTAATCGCATTAACGGGTTACATTATGGATTTAAGAAAATGAGACTAATTGACTTCCCGGACTGGACACTGTTAATTACAAGCACAAATGAGCAAGTCATTAAATATGTCAATGCTTCAGCTTGGACCTCAGTGTTTAAGGAGTGGCCTGGCACGAAAAAGTACTAATTGTGTCTTTATTATTATAATTCTGTTTTTAGTGTGATCAAATTCTGTCAGACAGCTTCTTTGTGGTCTCTCTGGTGAAGTGTGGGTTGTCTACTCCTCTGAAATGATTCCACTCCACTTTTACTTTCTCTAAAGTCTTGTATCTGTTTGTATCTCAGATCTCTCTGTACATTAGAAATTCCTTTGATAAGACACAATCTGAATATCTTTCAAACATCAGTTCACAGCAGTGTCTTATGCCATTGTCGTTTGAACTTCCGCTTCCACAGTGTGCCACAGGGCTTTTTAGCAGTTGTGTGGCTGACATTGATTTTGGCCACCCTCTAGCTGTCTGTCTAATGTGTGGGATCACCTTCCTCTAAATTTTCCTCTGTCCGTCCTTCCAGGAGGAACGCCCGTGAGATAGTGTGCGTTACACCAGCTGGAATAGCACCGGGCAGTACGTCTGTGTTGGTGGACATTGACGATGCCGAGCTCAGAAACCCAGAGGTCAAGTTCAACTACACGGACGATCCCACTGTCCTGAGGATTGAACCTGACTGGAGCATTGCAAGGTAAGGTCCATTTATGTTCTCAGTTCCCATTACTAGCTCGACCAGATTAGCATGACTCATTATCTTGTGTTTGGGCAATTTACCATCTCATCAAATAACAGCGTTTGCTTGACAGACGAAATGTGAGCAATTCTAGCAACAACATGGATTCAAGAAGCAGTAGATATTGACTGCAGAGAGCTCAGTAAATGTACTGAACCAAAAATGAGTGCAGGGCAGACATTCTGAAAGGCTAATGTCTTGGGGACCAGGTTTGGACCTTGACGTCTGCACCACTGCTTGTGATGCAGCGGCATTAGCAGGACACATTTCAGAAAGGGTTCTTGAAGCAGTCCGAGCAGAGCTAAATGCTAGATGAGAGCTCTGACAGCGGGTTTGGATAGAGTTAAATTGACTGTGCCTCGGGAGATTTTTCATCTGGCTCCAGCCAGACGTGTTTTAGTGGAGGAAATCATCAGCAGTAGCAGCAGCTTGGGTGATCGGAAAATGGGGAGAGTCAGCTTGTCAAGTTATACAGCCCATGGATTGTTTGGATGTTAAGCTAATACTGATCAGCTGACGGTCTGTGAGACTGAAGTTCCCTGCCTAACCTAATACAAGTCTTAGTTTGAAATTCAGCTTTCCACCGCCTGCCAGTACTGTATACCCCCTGCTAGATAAATAAAGACACTCCACTGTTCAGCACAGAACATGACAGGAGCATCACTGGGGAGGAGACACAGCAAAGACTTTGCCATTAAAGTAAATATAGTGGCATCAAGGGACTTGGGTTAGTAGTTAGTAACCAAGCTCTGACCTCAGTGGCTTTTCTGAAGCCCTATTCGGCTTGGGTTCTATTTATATTGTATATGTATACACCGATCAGCAACAAGAATAAAAGGACTTACAGGTGGAAGGGATGACATGGATCATCTTGTTTCAGTGCAATGTTCTGCTGGGAAAACCTTGGGTCGTGACATTCATGTGGATGCCACTGGACACGTACTGCCATTGTTGCAAACTAACTATGAGGGGTGATTGATGAGCTCATGGTCTAAGGTAGAGGGAGACAAGTTATACAGCTCTCAATCTATGTAAATGCAGTCCCACTCTGAGTGATTATGCAGAAAGTTTTAAGTTAATAACTTCAGTGGTATTTCTGTTTTGGGTAATTAAAAAAA
Source organism: Diplodus puntazzo (assembly GCA_963678695.2). Lineage (NCBI taxonomy): Eukaryota > Metazoa > Chordata > Actinopteri > Spariformes > Sparidae > Diplodus > Diplodus puntazzo. The sequence continues at coordinate 8,250,333 of OZ023165.1, read as the reverse complement.
TAGCAAGTCAGCACTGTCTGTGAAAATGGACAACCCCGCGAGTCCACAGTGGCAATGGCTGCCATCCAGGAATATAGATATGAACTTGTCCAACATTCCTCAGACTACTTACTCTTCTCCAAGATGAAGAGGGAGCTCACTGGTTTCCATCATGACAATGATGATGGAATTATCACTGACGTGGACCACTTCCTAGAAGTCCAAGAAACCAGTCACCAACTAAATGTGTAAATGTAGAAGGGACTATGTTGAAAAATAAATGTGTTGATGTTGACTCCTCCCACCTCAGGCCATGAACTTATCAATCACTCCTCAAACGCCCCGGGTCAATGCCTTGAGCTTTTAGTAACGTTCCTCAGGCCATTCCTGAGCAATTTCTCTTTGTTTGACAGGCATATTGTCCATTGCCATCAAGTGTTGCTATGAGTATGTATTTGATCTATAGCAGTGTTTGGGTGGATGGTGCGTCACAAGTCATATCAGGCTGAATACCAGGACCCAGGGTTTCCCAGCAGAACATTGCATAATAACAAAACAATCAGTGCTCTTCACTTTACATGTTTGTTCCTTTAATGGTATTGCAGATCAGTGTATATTATTTGAGGTCCAATCAGTATTTTATCCTTCTGGGGCGCACATGGTTTTGATCTCCCTGTCTGGGTGTTGATCAAAGTCATGATTTTTTTTTCATTCATTTCATGATCATTTTTGTCTATTACATTATTATTATTATGATGTGGCTGCGCGCATTTACTCCCTATGTTTTTTTCTCCGGTATTCTGCATTTTTTGTATTCACTGTCCTCTAAATGTATCTCATGATATTGAAATGTGCAGCCATCTTGGTCTGTCTCCCATCATTTTACCTCCCTCCCTCATGCTCCTTTCTGTCCTGCCCTGTGTTGCTTTCTTCCCTGTGGTGACTCATCAGTAGATGGTAGCAGATAGATGCAGAGCTGGTTAGAAAAGAGTGTTGATGAATCCTGCCCTGCTCCTTCTGCCCAGTAGGACTGGCCGAGCAACAGCTGAGGCCCAATCACTGCCCAGCACACCTGCTGTGGGGGTGTTTTTGTATGTTCGTCTGCAGCGCAAACTAGGTTTCTACTTGAAGAAGCTCGCCCTGGGGTGATGATCCCGCATAAAAGAAGACACATGCATGCACGCACACACAGACACACACACACACGAGCACACACACAGACGCACACCCTACTGATTCCCAGAGTCCCTGATGTTTGGCCCCAGATCTCTCTCCATCTGGCTGAGAAAAACCACCAAACAACACAAACACACACGCACACACACACACACACACACACACACACACACACATTTCAGGAACAACGAACAAACAGTGATAGACAAAGTGTGTGTGTTGCTTCCAGCTAGTGGAAGCTTTCATTTAGCCAGTGCCCCGCTCTCGCAGTATCACATGTTGGCTCAAGTAGAAAGTATAGTGAACCAGTCAGTTGTGATGTCATATTGGTTTATATCTGACTCACAAAGGTAGACACTTTGAGCGAATACATGCCTCTCTGTGAAGCATATCACTGTGCTTGGGTGATGATTGGAAGAGTGGATAAAAGACAGAGAGAAAAGGGAAGTAAAGGGAGGGGTGCGGGGCATATCATTGTACTTGGCTGATATTCCATTTAGGAAGAAGACGGAGCACTTCAAAAATTAATCACTGAGGAGTGCTCATCTGGGATACCGATGGAAGATATCTGGGCAGCAGCAGAGGTTAGAGAAGCAATTTCTAAATATCCAAATCTTCTCCCAAACTGGCAGGGTATATAAAGCGTACTCCAGTGCTGCAGCTCAGAGGTAACCAGTACAAAATTGGTTTTACTGGGTAGGCCCTAAAGCCAGTTTAAATATAGGTGTTTAGGGAACAAGGAGGCAACTCCCATAATATCCGAAAAGGATTATTTCACCTCAGATCGCACTGGAAAGTGTCCTAGCAAAGTGCATCTATATGTGTGAACTGGTGGTGGCAGGGATTCTTGGTTAACTATGTAGTTGGAGAGCTAACAGTGGACATGCTAGCCAGCTAGAGAAAGCACAAGTTGGTCACAGTAACTCTCTAAGATGATTAGAGATAAGGGAAAACTTTTTTTTTCCCTGTATTTTTTCCCTGAGTTATTGAAGAGGAGAAAAGAATCTCTTCATGCTAGCTAGCTAACTAGCTAGCTATCTTGCAGTTGCTTGAATATGTTAACAAGCCTGTTAGCTTGTTTGCTAACTGGACACAGTGTTTACTCAAATGATTTCACAGATAATTCACATCTACATGTGAACACCAACTAGGCACAGTTGGCATGGGGCCAGCAATATTTGGTCCACTATTGTAGTTGGAAAGCTATTGCTAGCAACTTGGGAACATGCTAGCACTTGTCAGTCAGGATTGTAAAAAGAAGCTCTCAGTGCTAGCTAACTAGCTAAGTGCCTGTTACAAGTACCTGTTAACAAGCCCATTAGATTTCATGCTAACTGGACACACACTGTCTATTCAAAAGATTTCACAGATTATTTGTACAATTGACCTTTGTCCCACAACTGTTGATAAACCAATCCTTCTTTGTGAGCTTTAGTAACATATTATGATGCAACACAGCTATTGTGTGATATGGCTAGCTTCCCCCATTGTGGACTCTTAACAATTCCCATCAGCGCTGGTACCATGGGCTGGTGTTTGTGAAACGTGCAAATTTGGCAATGATTTTGCTACAATGAATTTACTAAATCTACAAGTGATTCTGATTTTGCCATAAATTAATGCTGCCCTAATAGGGTGTTGAATTCATTGCCATAATCAAACATAAATAACAAATATTGGCTATGTCCAGCTAATCTTCCCCCTTTTAATGTAATAAAAACAGGTGCTTTCAGTCAATTTACAGGCAGTCTACAAGCATCTCCTTTCGGAGAAAATAATGTCTGATATTTTACAGTAAGAGGAGGATTGGACCAAAGAAATGGTGAGAAAACGCAAAGCTGAGGGAGTGCTGAAACATAAAGAGGGCACAGAGATGGCAAGAGAGGAAGGGAGAGCAGACAGAGAGCAACACTAACAACAGTGGTTGGATTTCCCCAGCTATCTTCAAGAGTTTATCCTGATTGTCTTGTTGTCTGCTCCCTGAAGCATGTACCTGAGCTAAAGAGACTCACTTAGACAAAAAGAGGAGCAACAGGGACAGAGGGACTCAGCACAAATATACATCAAGCAGAGGAGGAGGGGGGAGGGGAGGAGGAGAGAGGAGGCAGAGGACAAGCAGTGCTATAAGTGCACTCTGCCTAAGATGTGTGGCAATGACATAAACATCAGGAATCAAGAAATCTTTTTTTTTTAATGTGGCCTCTGCTCTATTGGTCTACACATCTCAGAGAAATGTGACAGAATTATTAGCAGTTTGCATATCAATTATTAACTTATAGAACATATAAATGCTAAATAAATCATGGCAGCAGTCCAAACTAGAAGATGAAAAATCCAAGAGCACATTTCCGTACTGTGACACATCAGGAAACTAATTTGCATTCAAAGTGGAATGAGATTTAAAAAAGAACATTGAAATAGTTTAGATTGAAGTTACAATACACAATTTTACAACTTACACTTCTTAATTAATGAGACTGCTCAACAGAACACACTTGATTTATATTAAATTAATTTTACCACATCGTGGCAGAGTTTCATGGCACTCAGCCATAGTGAATTGCAGTGTCCCACTTCCAGCCGCTAAAGCTGAATGTGGCTCTTGAAGATTACAGTACTGTAGCAGAAATGACAGGAATACTGTGCAACAAATAGTAAATGCGAAATGTCTGTCTGTTAGACAGTAATACTGTATGACACGTTGAACTGCCATTCAAAGACCTGATGCCCCCATAACATCTACAATCACATCTTACACATGGTGCTGTAAGGATGAATAGCTCATTTCCCTTAGCTAGTAATGTGCAACTTGCTGAAAGACATAAAAAAAAAAAAACTTTAGCTGAGAAGAATAGCAAACATGATTCCTTTTATCTATCAACAACACCAGAGATGGTATATCTACCTTCTCCATTCCCTTCCTTATCATTACCGCTTGCTGAACTTGGATCAGAGTGAGAGATGAATGTCAAGCATTAGCCAGCCAGACTATTCAAGACATAAAGAGATTCTGCTTTATATCACCATTACACTGCTGTCGAGGCTTTGTACGCTGAGTCATTTTACATAAGTGTCACATTAACGTCTACAATGAAAAGACACCTGCATATTGCAGGAATCAATGGTAGTAATACATGGTAACCCAACAGAAGGAATGTGCCCTGTTCTTCTGCAATGGAGGGTTGAAGAAGGTATTCTCTGAACTGCTTGTTAAGCCAAGTCACAGAGGCTTGCCTAATGCCTCAGTGCATGCCATGTTGTATAATGGAACGTCCTCGTCATTGTGTCAGCCCTTTGGTTCTTGAGATTTGTTGTCTTGATCCGTTACCTGATCTTGCAGAGAGCACTAGAACTTCCCCTGATTTTGCAGTCACTCTGACAACCAAACTGAGGTCCAACCCTCCTAATCAAGGAGGTAGACCTCAGAATACTTTGCCCTGTTTTTAGCATGGCTGGTGTAGACGGAAAGGGTTGTCAGCTCTAGCCATCACAATCTTAATCCCTGCAATTTTGGAAGCGGTGGGTGATAGATAGAAGTCACCACTCTTCTGCTTGCAGCTTCAAAAGGTAATTGGTGAAAATACTCCTGATGTTTGCCTCAAATGACAGAAGGTCCAAGGGATACTTTATGTGGCAAGTCCATCACTTCCACATGGAGTCAACAAGGATAGACTTGCAGGATTATTCAAAGCCATCCAAGTTATTAATGATCCTGGAGAAATTGTCGATTAAGAGTAGGGTTGAAAGGATAAAAAAACAGTAAAAGTGCTGCCATTTTACAGGGCCGACTCTTGTCAGTCTGTTTGGGACTTGATTGATCAAGTTATACCAAGTTCAGTTTTTCAAATGTCTGCAATAATACTGTCGTCAATATTCAAAAAGAGTTCAAGAGCAATAGGAGACAAGTGCCAAGTCAGTCCACAGAGAAGAGACTAGCACAGTAAAAAAGCCATGGCAGTGACATTAGGCCTTTCCCTACCTTGAAAGTACCCCCTTGCAGAGGGCTGTTACCAGTGAAGATACCAAAGCAACAAAGGGAGTAAATCTTAAAAAAACCCATCTTTTAGGTGGAGATAGAGGAGGCAGGAGGCAGGAGGCAGCAGTCAGGCGCATGGATTTCTAAGCGGAGAATTACACTCCACATCCAGCCCCGTAAGATGTCTGCAGAGAGTTGTGATTCCTTTAAGTGAAATATCATAACCGTGGGTGTTGGCAGTGGGTGTTTGAACTCCAAACTTCGCCAAGGCCCAAAATACACATTGAATGCCCACTGCATGCTTTTAGAAAATGCTTTGGTGTCCAATGTGCAGTAAAGGAGCTGCTCTTTGTTTATAACTTTTTTCAAGAAAAAAGGCTTCATCTCCACATTTCATTTCAGTTGGAAAGACTACTGTATGCCCCTCCAGGAAGTGAGAAGCCTGCAGAAAGACATATGATGGGGAATCTTGTAAACTATATTTTTCAGAGGCACAGATAGCAAAGGCAGCCGTGAAAAGGAAGTGATCTCCCAACAGAAAACAGAGTACCAACAGAAACTGCCACTGTATCAAGAAAGTACAACATCTTTCATGAAAACCTCATAAATCCATTTTAGGTGAAGCAATGAAAAGGACAGACCAAAGCCATTGTCTTTACAAGTGGCAGGAGTCCTCCTATGATAAATATTTTATGCTTCCTGTGAACCTCATGATCCTTTCTCAGCACAAGTAGTCTTACATTGTGGGAGGTCATCAAAGGAATCAAGTCCATCAGTCATTTTGGGTCAGACAACATGGGAAACCACTGAAGGGTACTTTTTTTTCCAAGAAGTGCATCACAAACTTCAAAAACTACTGTGACTGGTGGAATTTGCAAAGCAATCAGCCATTGTTTCCAATATACAAACATTTGCAGTCATGGAGGAAAGAGTGAAATCTTTCTAGAATTGATTCAACCAAATAGAAATTTTCTACACCAAGCAGGTGTGAGTCTGCCTTCACACACTACTCAACAGCAAAATGAATGAAGCTTTGGGCTTCAGCCAAGTTGTGGCATCATTATTTACTGGATTCAGTCCACTGACCTTCACCGACTCAAGGCAAACACATATTTACTGTGTATAGACTTGTGATTAAAGTATGTAGAGTGTCTCTGTGGATCTTCCCCCCTGACTAAATCTCTCACTCTGCCTCTTATTCTCCCCTATTCTCCTTTTTTGTCTTTGACTTTCACTCACAAATATGCTCCCTGGTGTTCTCATTCTATACTTTCTATTCTCTATAAACTCTCTTCATCTCTAAGTCCTACCTGATGCCAAGGGCACAGCACTACACACTTGTGGTCGAACTTACTTTATTTTCTTCCCTTGAAGTGGTCAGGCTATACTTTTCTAAACTTTATGTGAGTGCTGAAGTTACCAGTAACCAAAGTTTTATACATATTTTTTGTTATTTTTTTTGGCATTTGGCTGATACCGGTGTTAATTTATAAATGTCCATGTCAACCAGTTCTGTCCTTCTCTGATTTGTAAAAGTGGTATTACCTTTTCCTTTAACATCATTTTGAACTGTTGCTAGTTAATGCACCTCGCAAGTTGAAAAACACTGATACAAAACAAGTCAGTAAAATGTACATAATATGTTTTTGCAAAAAAAAATACAAAAAATTACACTACAGAGATCTTAAAAGGCAAATATCTCTGAAATTAACAGGCTTGCAGCTGGATCAAAAGTCAAGAGTTAAAACAGTCAGTTGACTATGAGCTAATTGATCCCAGTGATCCAGGATTTCCTTTTTTCCCCACTTATTGGAGCTAAGTAACCTAAAGCGAGCCAGGTTTAATCTAATTGGATTTTGCTGTTGACCCACTCTGAGTTTTATCAGTGTGACTTTGTGTCTTTGGTTGGATAGCGGTGGAGGAGATGGCCCCACTATATGTAAAATTGCAGAAAAAATTGTAGTAGCACATGTTTCCAGCCCATTGATGTTGAGGTTATGGGCACCCAAGGTAACACTCTACAATAATTCACCCCAGATGGGACTCGAACCCACAATCCCTGGCTTAGGAGGCCAGTGCCTTATCCATTAGGCCACTGGGGCTTCACTTTGGTTAACAATGACCAGTTCTGAACTGATCCAGTGAGCCCAACAACAAAGCAACTATATGAGAAGATCAATGTGTGCTTTGAATAACGTGACAATGGCCCCTGATGCTACTGTGGCAGCATCAGAGAAACAGAAAGAGGAGGGAGGACAGGTGGGCATGGACAGGGAAAAATATCTTTTGAGCTAAAAAACACTTTGGCTCAAATTTGGTACAGATTCTCATTTGTTTTATGTTTCTATTCCACCACCATCCACAATCTTCCCCTAGTCCCTCTGAATATATCTCCCTAAATTTAGCCACAGGAAGTGAGCCCCAGTCGCTGGACTCATCGTCATGCACTTTGGACACACATCTTCCACCCTGATCACTGCCCTTTGACTTCTTTGTAGCAGATACATGTACCACTAAATTTACTGGGAGACATTTTGCCTGTTTAGATAATCCAGACAGCGATTACTGTTGAACACCTCTTGGTTATTGGGAAAACAAATCAATGATATTTAGCATAACTTAGCTAAGCAAATGTGATGCTGGCTGCAAGTTGGGACTTTTTCTCAGCTTGTTATTGGCAATGAAGTCTTATTATGAGCAGACCATGTCATTTATGTTTCTTGCTTATTGCAAACTTGATAGATCCTAATTTCACTATTGTGATCAGATAAAGCTTACTGCCACAGTGCTGCTCTTGTAAATCAGTCTGCTTTTTACACCTACTTGTATTGTATGTATCACGACACAAGCTGCAGTAACGCAATTTTGCTGTTATCAGTGAGACATACCTCGATATTTAGCAGAGCCTTCTTTAGCATGTCTTGCCAACTTACTTTTTTTTTTCTTCTTCTTTATTTCATTCTTCTTCTGCTCCTTTCCTTGGCGTGCCTGCAGTGGTGGCACTCTGTTGACAGTGAGCGGCACCAACCTCGCAACCATCCGGGAACCAAAGATCAGGGCCAAGTATGGGCAGGCAGAATCCTTTCACGTGAGTATTGACGCGAATGCCGCGCACACCACATAAACACAGCCACACACAAACACACACAGGAGGGGCACATGGACTGACAAACATGTTCACATTCACAGGCAGCCAGTGCACACACAGCTGGCATAAAGTATATGCAGTATACATTGTTCAGATTTACACAGTCGTGCAGTACATACATTAACTGACAAATATATTCAGATGCAGCCCTCCACACAGGAGCGCGTCTGCAGACAGCTAGTTCTACAGTGCCGCTGAAGGTGGCAGACAGTCTGTCTCTGTGTGTTGCTCACGTCTTCTCTCTCTGCAGCTACAGCTTCAGACATCTGACGCTACCTCAGGCCACATGGCTTTTCAAATGTCACCGCACCACATGAGTGTTTGTGTCACAAAAAGAAAGAGACAGCATGAGAGAGACTGTGTATGTGTGCATGTGTGTGAAAGAGAGAGGGACAGAAAATGTTTTTTTTTTTCGGGAAAGAAGTTAAAGAAAAAAACACAAAACCCGAAGTTCCATCTGAAGAGTTTGAAGTGTTTCGGGGGTTCTATAGAGACTGTTTCACAAAGCACTTTGGTGATTGTCGCTGTGAGTTGAAGCTCTTTAGTTGTCAGGGTTAAGAACCGAGCTTCAAACAATACGCCGGCACTTCAACCTGCGGATAAAGCCGTCGTTTATTGAGGCAAACAGCCAACACGACGCATCCCACACAGCCCTTTATCAAAGTGCTATACTTTAAAGGACCATGCTGATGTTTTATAATGCTGTCACCCATTTACCACAAATCATGAAGACTTAACTGACAGCCATTTTTCCAAAGAGTACTACAGTGTTTTACATTTTTCAGTACATTTTTCCTAACCCTCCAGAAAGCTTTTCATCTTCATTTCATGACAGCCAGCTTGCTTGAAATGAGTAGACGGTCACTATGAGCATCATCACGTGCTGACAGGCTAGCACTGCATTCTGTAGTTATGTTGTCAGTAAATAAAACAAAACAGAAGGTGTACAAACCAACACTTTCTCACTCCCAACTCATCAAATACAGCATCTTGGTCCTTTAGCATCCAACTGTGATGCTCTACCTACCTAAATGTCAGTTATGCACACAAAGGGCTGTGCAGTTAAGTTAGCAGTTAGTATACAGCGTCCAGTTAGGCCTTCAAAATAAACGACAAACACAAAACATATTTTGATGTTTAGACTGTAATTAATGTTGTCAAATGCAGTTTGGTTAGGTTTAGGAAAAGATCAGGCTTTGGGATTAAATTAACTATGCTATCAATGTAAAATACATTTCTAGCATACGGTATAAGCAAAACAAATGATATGGTCCTCCAAGCAGTTCTGTAAATTGAGGCAAACATGGCTGTGACTTCATGTACTCTCCAAGGCAACGATGTACAATAATCTCAGGTACAAGCAAAGGCACACAGCACGTTGGCCCATTATTAACAGTTGATCATAAATTTGCAGCCAATTTACATTTCCAAAAGGTATAACAGCATTGCAGTTTCACAGGGCATTGACTTACAAAAAGGATGGGTTATTATACCCTGCAGATCTCTGTTAAGAGAAAATGATAGCCTGCGGATTATTGTCAGTAATTAAAAAGAAGACTGGGCCATCTGATTTATACATAATGTTCTCTTTTAAACAGAACTATGACTATATTATGATGAACAGTAATTAGATTTGTGTCTTCAGTCAGTGGAGATACACAAAGTTGTCTTTTCTCTGCTCATGTGTAGTAGATTCTCCCATTGACTCAAATCAGAAGCCATACATTTCCTCTCTCTCACTTTCAGAACTGTACTGTATACAACAACTCCGTTATGGTCTGTCTGGCTCCATCAGTGGCGGATTCAGAGCTGGGTTTTGCCGAGACGGGCACCGGCCCGGACGAGATCGGGTTCTACATGGACAACGTGAACGCTCTGGTGGTGGTCAACGAGACATTCAGCTACTACCCGGACCCGGTGTTTGAGCCACTGAGTCCCTCTGGAATACTGGAGCTCAAGCCCACTTCGCCACTTATTCTCAAGGTCAGAGAGACAGAAGTGTTGTTTTTGAGAGGCTTTTCTCTGCCCTGTACGTTTCAATTTATTTCATCAGTGCTCTGATCTAAGGTTTTACCTTGCAAGCCGGGAGCTTTGTAAACAGCGTTTTAACTTGTCAGGGACTTGTTCTACAATGCAGCTGTGAAGATGAAAAGTCTTAAGTGCACTGCCTTTAGAAAACATATTCAGTGGGAATGAGGCTACCGACACCTACACAGAACTGAGAACTGTTACATTAACTCAACATTTAAAAAGGTGCTAAATTTGCAGATAATTTAAATTCTCTTTTGAGTTGATGCTCAGTGTTAGATTAGCAGTTATATAAGCAGTTCCTTACATTGCCCTTAACTCATCTACAATGCATGTGGTGGGAAGAATGGAAAGATTTGGAACATTTGCCCCTTCTTTAACCTTTCATCAGATGTTGATGTCTGCCCAATTGATAAATTAATATCATACTGTTATGTGTGTGTGTGAGCTGATATGTAGCTAATGTCAAGATGAATGTTTTGATCATCCCTCAAACTTATAGTGAACCGTCATGTCAGATTTGATGGGAGATGTTCTGAAGTGACCTTTTCACAGAGCTTGTTCCTACACCTGTCAGTCATTCTGCTCTTGCACACCACATATGCAGGTCACAATGGAAGATTACCACTCACAATTTATAGTTATTTTTGAAACAATAGGCCCTCAACTTCAGAGGTCAACGGATACAGACTTTTCATTTCTAGTCAGAAACTTCATCTTTCAATTTCATCTGCCTAATGACGCTGTTACTGGCAGACTTGTCAGCTGTAGCTAGCTAGCTAGTTATGATGAGGCTAAACTTTGAGAATGTTGAAACCATGTCCCTAAATGAATCTTAGCAGTTACTCATTTGGGACGCTCATTTTTCAGAAAAAATCACATCAAATGCTTTTATGGCCATCCATTAAAAACCAGGACACACCCGCGAACAGTACCCTGAAGTCAGCATTTGGTTTCTACAATGTAGGGATATGCTACACTGGGGATGGACTAGTTGTTAATGGGGCTGCTTATAAAAATAACCTTTAGCTCTACAAGCTCGTGATGTTTTATTTGGCCTTTGGCGTAGTGACGGGATCGATTACTTCTGTATTTGGTAAGCTAGGTAGCTGGGAGAAATCGGAAGCAAGACGGACTTTTAAAATTTGATGATTTGCTAATCCTTTTATGACATATGCATTTCAAAACAACAAGACAAAGACAGCATAATTCATGTTGTACTTCATCAACTTTACAGATTTTTGTAAATATATGCATATTCAGAATTGCAACAAAAGACCCAGTAAGTTGTGGAATGCTTGGATCAGATCATACTACATGGGCTCAGGGACACTTGTTTGGAGGACGGGATAGAGGGTTACTAACAGTCATTTCCCTCAAGTAAAGAAATAATTATTTTAAGTGTAAAACCGGAAGAGGCTGCTGTTCTTTTATTGCAAACAGAGCTAAGGGTAGGTCTAGTCAACAATAGTATGGATACTAAAGTTTGTATGTTCTTTTAAAATATTGATTTTTAACAGAATACTGATGCCGAGCGGCTATACAAAAAAGTGTTAAAATGCAGTATGTGTGCGTGCACTTGTGCACATCCTTAATATTTCATCTGAACCTAGGTCTCAGGTAGCGCTAGATGTTTTTCTTTCTCCCAAGGTTTTCCTGCTTTAAGATTGACTACAGGCATCTCAAGCATATTGAACCCATCACATATTAATAATGGCAAAGCCCACATAGACCGACACGCATTCACTGACATCTTTTTTTTCCACACAAGAAATGAAAAAAAAAAGCTTGCAAATGTGTTTACAAGGTCTCTCGGAGAAGAGGGGCAAAAGAAAATCTCACAAATTCATAATTGAAAGCTGAAAGCAAACGTCCACACCTTTCCAAGGCCATTTTCTGTCCTTGAGTTACTAACAGTTACTTCTTTGACTGCCATCCTCCTCCGCAGCCTCGAGCCCTCTTAAATAACAGGGCCTTTCAATTTGTGTAATTAATTTCCAGCGCTGGAAGGGCAGCGTGGAAGCACACAGGCCTACGGTCCATGAGATTTGGATTATATTGGTTTTCGTTTTCATTAACAGTGATTGGACATAAGTATATGAAATTAATTGGCTATTTCTGAGTTGTGTGTATGTGCCGGAGTGTTATCTTACTGAGCTCACCTGCAATGTTTAGTCAAAGAGTGATTGGAGAGGAATTAGAGTGGCTGCTTCGGAGGCAATACATATACATGCTATTACCAATGCCAGAGTAGGCGAAGTAGCCAGCAGATCAGTGACCGGGAATAGATTTAATGGTGAGAATACAATTTCTTCAGTGCTGACGCTTTCCGGACTGTACAGTTTATGTCGTGCAAAATGGTTTTACTTCATCTTCCATGAGAGTTTACACTTTCCACTATGAAAGGACAAAACAATGTTCATTTTCCTTCCAACCGTTGTCACATTGACATGTTATATATGCATTGAATCCAGTGTTCAGTGCTTCTATCTCCATCCAGAATGTGCCCTGACTATCTCTTTATGTTATCACAGAGAATGTGCTACGCTGTTTATTTCCGTGAAGAGATTGAAAGCAGCGTAACCGTCGTCATTTATTCCTTAAATGATAATTTATTAGCAAAGAGTCTCTCAGTAATTGCCAAATCTCCTGCTTGGCTTGTCGGCGGAACTGCCTACCCATTGGAAGCGCTGATGAGATGGACAAAAATGCAATTTGGCGGGGGTCGGGATGTGGGGGTTGCGTTTTCTCAGAGACGCGTGCGCCTCGCTCGCCACGCAATTAATTTCTCATCTGAAGTGTCGGCTGTGTTTTTACTGAGGTGTGTTAGCAAGAGAGAAAACATTTATCTGGTCTCGGTGTGTTTCGTGAGTGCTTTCCCGCGAGCGCACGTGTGTGTGTGTGTGTTTTGAGATCGCTTCCCCGCATGATGCTTCTTCCCTGTCGCGCGTGTGTGCGGCAACAGCTCCATGTGTGGCTCCAGCTCGAGTGCGTGTGTGGCTTGATCTCCGTGTGTGTGTTTGCGAGATGGAATGGGATGCATGTTTACAGGGTTGCAGAGCGGGGCCGGGTGGCGGCCTGCAGAGACGATGGGATTGGAAAACGGAGTCTGTCTCTGCGTCCCACTGCTAAGCCAGCGGGAGGCGCGACAGCTATCTACTCTCTCTCTCTCTCTTCATCCCTCTGTCTATCTCGCTTGCTCACCGGCTCTGTTTTTTCGGCTCAATCCCTTTTTTTTTTTGCTTCCTCACTTCGGAGTGTATCCCTTTCATCTCTTTCTGCCCCTCTCGTAATCTTTTCTCCGCTCTCTCCCCTCCATGCGCCCGCCGTCCTCATGTTTTCCCGCCACGTTTCCTATCCGTCTTGTTTTCTTTGTGTTCGTCTTTCCTCCTGTTGCTTTTTGTTTTTCCTGATGTTACGTGGCTCCTCTCTCTTTCCACACCACTGACTCCCCCCCCCCATTTCCATCACAAACAAAGTGTGTGTCAAATTGGAAGTAGTTACACGATATTGAAATGAAAAACTGGAGCTGAAATTGACAAATTTTCGAATTTACACACCTGTGGTGTCGACTTTATGTCTAGAACCCAGTTAAGTACACAAACAGCGCTGTTCTACGTCGGTGGGAGTTTGTGTGCCTCTCCGTTGCTCCTACTTTGCATATAAAGTATTCATTAGTGCACTTTTCAACCTTCCTATTCCTTCCTCTTCATCTCCCTATCTTATTCATCATCACACTCAAGTTCATTGCTTCATTTATCAGAATTATTTCAATATAGAATCCAAAATGTGACTATTCAGTCAAAGAAAACCACAATTCTTACAATAGCACAACACAAGCAGATAAACAATAAGTCTATTAGCAACTGTTCAGTCTCAAGCATACAACTGAAGCTTGCAAGTGCTTGGATAAATCTTGCCATGTTCTCTACTTTTTTTCCATTATCAACAAAAATCCCACAAAAAGACCAAAACAAAGAATGAATCGGTCCTATTAGCAAGTATTGTCTGTGAATCCAAAGCTTGATATATCATCGTCTTTTGTGCTATGAAGCACCATTGTTGTCCAAGTATAATAAAATACTCCTCAATGATGCATTATTTAAACCTGCTCAAGGAAGGTTTGCTAAAAGATTTAGTGCCGAGCTGCTTGTGGAAGTTAAGGAGCCCATTACAAAAAGACTTGGAACTGTGTTCAGCAGTGTTGAAAATGTTTAGTCAAGTACAGTATAATGACTATTGAAAGTATCTTGTAAATAAATTACCGTAATTTCCGGACTATAAGGCGCACCTGAATAGAAGCCGCACCAGCCAATTTTAGGGAAAAACACAAATGTGTACATATACAAGCCGCACCCGATTATAAGCCGCAGGTGTTTTAGCGTTTAATTACCATATGTAAAGGCTCGTGCACAGAGGAGATTGTCAGGAAAGAGACTGCTGTTTGGGGAAGCTTCCATTTTATTAACATTTCAACAAACAAGTTGCATATTTGCATAACCTATGACCACGCAAACGTCAACACGCAAGAGTCAGAGACGCACAAACAGACGCACAAAGCTGCGGACTGGTTCGCACGGACAGTTAAAGACAACATGAATGTCATTTAATTCAACTAACAGCGAAGTAAAGTGAGAAACTTCTCGGTCAGACTGACAGACAGCTGTTAGCTCCGTTAGCACCGCCACCTGTCTGACTATGTGCTGTTAGCATAACAAACCTGAATCACTGACGTTGATGACGTCCACCGACAGAACGACGCGTTCCCTCGACGCAGAACTCCGAATGCTCAATGACGGTGTAGGGTCGACGACGTAGCTACGCTGTCGCCGCGACGCAGAAGCATAATAATAAACCAGGCGTTAAAGGTGAGGGACGTAACCTGTACAATCCATAGATTGAGGAGGTCCCCTAGTGGCCGTTAGCTGTAAAAATCCATAAATTAGCCGCACCGTTGTATAGGCCGCAGGGTTCAAAGCATGGGGAAAAAGTAGCGGCTTATAGTCCGGAAAGTACGGTATTTGAATTATGAAACTTACCTACGTTATTTATGCATTTTAAATGTACCAACGTTACACATGTAAAATTAACGTCACTTCAGTTAGCGAGTTATCAATATTTTTCACCTACAATTATTGCAACCGACGTCAGTTCACTTGCAGAGGGTTCCACGATTTTTGAAAATACTGACATTGTTTTTGTCTTTTTTGCAATATATATCACAATAGACAAAGTACAGCCATTTTCTCCAGATGACTTGAAAAGCTTTACATTTCCTTTGAGCATTTGTAATCTGTAATCAGCTGCTTGTGCTGGTTAAAACATAAAACACACATATTTAATTTTTAAGGTAATGAGACATTTAAGGTTAACTGATCTGACAAAACCTTTGAAACTCACTTAAATGTCACTCAATAATAATTTTGGTTGCTGCCAGATAGAAAAAACCATGGTGTTATTCATCTCATCTTGAATCGTGTCTAACTTCAAACCTTTCTACAGATGGTTGTCAGTTTTCGTGACATGACGATGCCAAAAAATGGGGCCTGCAAACAGACAAAGGAAAGCCTTTACTGTATTGCCTAATATGGCACAAGTGAAAGGTAGATTACTGGCTACAAAGTATATTCAGGTAAAGAGTAGAAGAACCCTTTTCTTACTTCACACTACCCGGCCCTGATCTTCAGAGGTATCTGTTAACAATAAGAGAAAGATAGATCATAGCCAGCCTCATCCTTGAAGAGGGTTTCTAAATGAGCAATTGTATTGTCAGTGACTCATTCCTCTGCATTTATTTACAGGAACAAATGTGATTCACCGAAGAACCATATCATCAGAGTTATTCTGAACAAGCTCATTGTGAGATTGCAACAGTTGAAAGTAATTTGAAAGAAACGGTGTCTGATGGCATTTCACTCGCTTTGTAGTCGAGTGAAAGATTTAAAACGCAATCTTGCCAGCAACTTCTGTATGAAATTAAAGTGTGTATGGATGAGCTGGGCGCCTCTCCTCACCACATGTCTTCTCTGTCTGTGTTCAGGGTCGTAACCTGATCCCGGCGGCTCCAGGTAACAGTCGCCTCAACTACACGGTGCTGATTGGAGAAACTCCCTGCGTCCTCACCCTGTCGGAGAGCCAGCTGCTGTGCGAATGGCCAAACCTCACCGGACAACACAAAGTCACGGTCAGATCACGACTCTGTGTCCTCTGTCTCTTTATCTCTGTCTCCATCAGTGACTTTTTGACTTTGACTTTTCTAAACTATTGCACTTTTCTGGCCCATTTTTGTACCCGCACCCATTGAATAGATTAACTAAAAGAGAACCCCCTCGATATTCAGGCTGAGACCTTCATGGAAGACTTCTCTCCTAATGTCATTTTTTTTAGTTTATATCTTTCTTATTCATTAAATAACTGGGTCAGGTTTCAGGATTTAATCAAAAAACAATTTAGAACAGGATAAATACCACCTGTTATACCTGGTATATCGACTGAGTAATTCATTTTTAGGAATATGAAAACATTCCAGTCCAACAAACTCATTCTATAATGTCACTCTAACCTTGTTGACTAATGTGAATAACCCCTCGCATCATTTCTAAACAATTTCCTCCGACAGATTCACAATGCGCTCCATTGAGTTTGCACACCAAGGCTGCTGTTAAATGTGTAACGCTTAATTAACATGTTGATCTTCATTGGCCTTCAGCCGGCCTGCAGTGAAAGTTTAGTTGTGTCATCAGAACAGATCCCTGATAAATGCATAATTCAAAAAAACAAAGCATAGATCTGCAGACCTTGCACCAGCGCGGTTAAATCCATTAAATGTTTGAAAAAGCCAAAAGTCATTCACTTCGTTCACACAATGCACTCGACAAGACCACAGCGAACCTCTAGACATGTGTGCAGATTAAATCCCATGTTTCTTTTCCAACCGCTGAAGTGTATCCACCTCAGCAGCTGTCAGCAGCGTCAGCACTTCTCCGCTGCAGGTGCTGCTGGTTTCAGATTCTTTTTTTTTTAAGTTCCTCAGTGCCTTCGCAATTTTTCATGTATTTTTATTAGCTTTCGCTTTGATGGTGTAGACATTCAAAAAGTACACAAGATATACTGTGCCCAATCCTCAGTAAACCCACAAGCCAGTCCTCCACCCACACTCGAGTCCAATCGAAGCTACGCTCATCACCACTGCACGGAGCAGCTCTCTCTCTCCCTGCAGCCACACTTAGAACAGCATTATAGCTCGACCTTTTTCAAGTTTAGCGTGTTCTCAGACTGCCGTTAAGCATGCCGGGACAAACACACACCAGTGTACTCACTGCGACTTCAGGCATGTTTGATTAATCGATCGAGCCTGCAAGGTTCAGTTAAAAAAAGGAAATAAATCTCTCTGGAAAGAGACAACTGCATGTCTTTGTTCACCCTCTGTTCACTTGCATTCACTGCATGTGATGCAGGTGCTCCTTGATCACACATTTAATGCAAACTGAGCTAAGCTCCTGTCTGGCTCATGCATCAGGACACCAGCATCTATTGTTTTGAAGTCAAATCCCATACACTTAAGGCGTCTTCGGTTAACTCTCCAGAAAGCATCAGTTTTACCACATTCACTCCCGGGACTGACTCATCCATGAAATCTATTAACTCATGCAAAACTATGCAGTGGCATCAATGGAGCCTGACTGTCACTACTGCTTGAGCCATGTTGTGAAGGAGAGACGAAACAGGCCCAACAAGCACTCAGTGTCTTTGTACAGGCTGAATGACACGAAGGATAATGACAAGGACAAAGACAGAAATGATTTGAGCTTCAATAAAAGATCATATTAATAACATATTTATGTAGACAAATGTATATATATATATATATATATATATATATTGTCAGAATAAAATTATCTTTTCTTTAAAAACAATATTATGACTGTGACTGTGAAAATTATGTCAGGTCCAAAACTATTGCTTTGTTGAACTTTGGATGAAAATGATGACAATTAGTTCAAGCTTCTAACAAGGTTTGTCAGTATAACGCTATATATATGTAATGTAGTATAATGCTGTAGTATCATGTGGTATGTCTTGGTAGTTGCCAGTTTTGGAGAAAAAAAATAAAAATTGTCTGAGTTCTACAGGAAGCACTGAGCATACTTCACTGCCCTCACACTGACCAACTAGCGTTACCGACGTTAACCTTAGCTAGAATTAGCAAAGTTAACTAGTGCAACAAACTGGCAACCACTGGAGGTGTTCTATCACAACCACTGGTTCTGCTATCACAACAGAACCCGTTCGGGTTAGGGGACTGTCCGTGCTGAAGTTCTGCCCATAAATTGTATGATAATGGCTAGAAACCATGGATAGGAGTGGTGATAGCTTCATACTGGAGATCTCTCTTTTTCATTAAACCTGACATTTTGCCTGTGTGAAAATGTCAAGTTAATTCTTTTATTTATTTAATTTATTGGGAATATGCAATCAACGTAAGGTTATAGAACTACTTCTCAAAACTAATTAACAGACTAATAATAGGGTACGAAAAATGTTATTCATCAGACTAAAAAATAAACTAAAGTTGAATGTGGGTAAACAGAGAGCCGCATTATTTGTGACATATGTAGTAAGAGATAAGAAATGCATCTGAGGATCCAGTTTTGCTACAGTTTATGTCCATGACAAGGCACTGTCGACAGTGGTGCTGCGTCCCCGAGTTATGCAGCAACATAAAAGGTGGTATTAAAAATAGAATTGTTTCTCCAGGATGCCACTGATACGCAGACACTAAGCTCGTCTCTAAGCTCTAATCCTGGAACCTCGTTCACTGTATAAACCTTTCTGATGTGCAAATTTCGTCCAACTCTCAGCAAATCCAAGCTAAAAGTTGCATTTTTTGAAAGTCACATTATACTTCCTGTTTTCTGCCTCAAGTGTCACAAGCTGCAACTATTTATTATATATATATTTTTTTTTTATCACCACCCACCATGTGAATGCAGTTGATGTCACTCTCATTCGTGGCGTTTCATATTTTCTGAAACTGTGATACAGCAGGAAGGTAGTGTGGGGGTAAAGTCATGGAACTGGCTTGTGAGTGCATCCCGCGGCAGCCGCTCAGAATCACTTGTCCAGAGTGTTGAGCTGTCATCAGACTGCACTCTGAAATCCCTAGATTCACTCTGACTGGAGCAGACTTTCAAAATCAGTGCACAGCTCCTGGAGCATCTGCATTGAGGAAGGTCAAACCTCAGCCGGGCGACGGAGTGCTCACTCTAAATATATTTGGATGTTTGTCAGAATATTCCGCCAGTGCGCCCACTCAACTCTTCCCCCACCTCCTGCCCCTTTTAAACTTGTCACCAATGTCCTTTCACAGTGATTTCACTATATCTATACGACATTTACTTCCCGCTAGCTACAGCCAATATACCTAGAAAGCCAATGACAGCGCATCCATGTAATTCAATATGATAGCTCTCAACAGAACCAGCCTGTTCCAAGGTGGAACTCTCGTTCCTTTTTCCTTTTTTTTTTTTTCTTTTTTTTTTGAGCGAAATGTCATGTTGAATATCGGAGCGATGCGATGTGTTAGCGGGGGTGGTGGAGTTAGTCCTTCGCCTGACAATAGCCGAAGAAAAAATAGAGCTGTCTGTTCCTATCTCTTCTGCCCGTGTGTGTGTGCCCGCATGTGTGTGTGTGTTTGTGCCTCGTTTCTTGTGTGTGTGTTTTTGTGTTTGTGTTTGTGTGTGAGCGCTCGTATGTTTTAATTTATGTGCACACATCTTTGCGTCTGTCGCGCGCGGTGCTGCAGAGAAGGACACAGCTGTACAATAATATTCCCCATGTAGAATGACCTACATACAGGGGACCCCAATGGGTGTCCAGACATACTTGGCTTGTGTGTGTGTGTGTGTGTGTGTGTGTGCATGTGTGGGTGTACAGAAAGAACTCTATGTGTGTGTCACTGTGTCTTTGTGTGTCTTTGTGTGTCCCCCTCTCCGATGCTCAGCTGTGTGTTGGCAGCTGTGTGCCTCCCTTGAGTTTTTCGAAGAAACTTGTTTGTTGTTTTGGCCTTCAGCTTTTTAAGTTCCTCCATCAGTCCTTCAGCCTGTCAGGAGAATAAAAATAGACAAATGCCTCGAAAACGTGTTTCCAGCTTAATATTGCTTATGCTTAGGCTGTGCTCAAGTCATCTGAGGATATGTTTCCCTCCTGGGTAATTGTATCTGTTACACCAGTGACCCCAGATTACATTACAATTACCAACCGGCAATTTGAGGACTAAACAAGCAACCCAATATCTAGAAATAGGAATCCTTTTTTATTATTGATACATTTTGTATGCAAGATATACTGTCTTTCCAAGATGTATGCATTGATTTTGAAGTGTCATATATCATAAAAATCTACACGTCCTTAACTAACTCGTACTTACAGTGGCAACATACAGACCCATTAATATTTAAAAGTGAGTGCCTCCCAACTTTGCTTTTGTTCGTTTTCACAGCAGACATTTTGACTTGTCCTCATTGGAAAAGAGCAGGTGTTACTGTTAACATTAGTGATGGCTGAGTTCTGTATAGTCTCAGTAAGTCATTGCAGAGTGAAATGGTATACAGCCAACATTAGTTTCATTATACCTGTGATTTTCCAGCCGGGGCTTGTTATAATGTCCTTGGCGAGAAGGGGCCTATTTGGCCTACTCTGAACTAATTTTTCAAAAGATAAAAAGACGTTTGGAGCCCTTTTTGCCACCAAATCCAATTTCATGCCAACACAGACATAATCATTTGTTCTGGTTTTATTTCTAGTTAGACTTTTCATCTGAGTTTGCAGAGTGGTTTGATTATCTGTAAAAGATTCACTCGCTAATACGAACCATTCATTGTACATCGAGGGTGATCAACAGGTCTCGATTAATCTAAACTTAATCTAAACTCTAAAAGGAACTGAACTCTCAGAAATGAAAATTCAGACCACCTAACTTTACTTATCTGCTCAGCCCCGTTTGGATGGAATGTCGAACAAAGTCTCTTAGTCCACAACATTTTCTGGAGATTTACAGCAAAACAGCTTTACAGCGTTCTCATAAACAGCTCAAGTAGATGGGAACTTTAAAATGGGAAAAACATCTTAGATAACATCTTTTAGATAACATCTTTTCAAATGATTTGGGGATCTCAGGGTCTCCAGCTGCTTCGGTTGTTTAGAAGAATGCTGCAATGCTGTCTTGTTATGAAACTGCATAAATGTTTGCAGGCTACGACCTAACTGTCCACTGGCATGATGTTGAGCAGATTGTGACTCAATTTTCATTTTTGGATGAAGTTACCCTTTGTACCTACAGTGGTTTCATTTCTAAGAACTACAACAAGCCAGAACAACACCATGACATGACATGATATTGCATGGGGCTCCTTTATAAATCCAATAACCACTAGATTTACAGCTCTGTTCTGAAATATCTGGTTCTTCAGCTGCTAAATGCTGATTGCTAGCAGTGTTTGTCTTCTATCTGGTGCAAGGCAGGTAGCGTATCAGAACTTTCGCACTGAAAACATGGTGGATGACGACAGCTGTGAGAGTGAACCTCTGTGGTTTCATTACTATGAGCGACTCCTGTCACATCAAGCAAAGCGTCGTTAATAAAACGGAAATGTTGTGGCAGCTTAAAGACAGGTGTTAGAATCTGTGAACAGTTACCAGTCACTCATCATAAACTGATTGCAGTATCATTTACTTTTCAAGCACATGAAACATAACTCATTCGCTACATGGAACTTCACTGATATCCTCCGATTTGCCTTCAAAATCTTTCAAATTATCAGCGCGAGCGCAACCAAACTAATCCAAACTCAAACACGAATGGATAATTAATTCACTTCAGTCTCCTTTTCACACCAGCGTCTTTGCAACCCGATCATGTCCACGTGGCTAATTGGCTGCTTAATCTTACACGAACCCCGTCTAATCTCTCAACTATTGCAAATTTAATTTGTAGGTATTGACTACATTGATATTGATTATAGCATCTTCTCTTTTTTTTATTTATTTTAATCAGACTTTGATAATGTTAACATGAAAGTGCTTTTACAAGAGCTTGAAAGTGCATAATCACACCTCATTTTAATCGGTTATCAACCCCCCTTGTGGGTAGCTTGATTTGATGCATTCCAGGGCTGTGAGCTTTTTTCTTTTTTTCTCGCTCTCTCTGAGACACACTGCGCTTATGTAAATGTATTTAGTGAAAAAAAAAAAAAAAAAACATTACATGTGTTTGACTTCCCATAATTACCAAGACTCCTTGGGGAGAGATTTAAATGCTGGTGATTACTTTGTTTGATTGCTTATGCTGTGTGTGAGCATGCAAATGGAGTATATGAGCGCGTGTGTCTTCAATGTTTTGTGCGTGTGTGTAGACTGCTTTAACGCTGTCTGTGTCTACCTCCACTGCACTCCTTTAACCTTGAGCATGCAAACAGCGTTCGCTCTCTGACCTAAATCAGTTTGTTAAAGTTGACTGTGATGAACGAGGACATTAACTTCCAAATATCTATCGTTAGAAAAACCCAAATAAAAGCTTAATATCTGCAGACAGTGCGGGAGAAGGTAAATCATTCAAGGGACGTAGCGAGTTAGCGCGTGAGGTCTTCATTACCGAAACCCTGTGAAGTTGCTCCCCCGAAGGCACGAATCGAAAAACCTTTCCTACAAGAAATGTTCACAGCAGTCAAGGTGATGTAAGCCTCCCCAGTATGAGCCTGTCAGAGAAAGGCCTGTTTAGTGCGAGTACGGAGTGGATAAAAATTTAATGATCGCGGTAGAAATCGGGTCGACCAACTTCTCTTTCATCAGACCACCAACTTTCGATCTCTTCAGACCACCTCATCTATTTTCAAACCATCTGCCGCTGGAGAAGTGACCGCCAACTGTTTTTTTTTTTTTTTTTTTAAGGCTCTCTGGAAGGTTCAAATCCCCAGACTGGCTGAAGAGAATCTGGTAGGGGCAAGTAAATAAGTAGCAATTTCCTCTCCCTTAACGGCTGCTGTGGAGCCGCCCTTTGAGCAATGAAACGAACCTTCAGCTCTGATAACGCAGCTGCTCGGTGGCAACCATGAGAAGAGAGAGGTCATATTGATTACTCTGTGCAGCAGAGTTGGTTAAAAAGAAACAACTTTCCCCTTGATCATTAAAATCACTGTGTGTGTGTGTGTGTGTGTGTGTGTGTGTGTGTGTGTGTGTGTGTGTGTGTGTGTGTGTGTGTGTGTGTGTGTGTGTGTGTTCAGATCCGTGCCGGTGGGTTCGAGTACTCCCCCGGGACTCTTCACATCTACTCGGACAGCCTGCTGACGCTCCCCGCCATTATCGGCATCGGAGGGGGTGGCGGCCTGCTCCTGTTGGTCATCATCGCCGTGCTGATCGCCTATAAGAGGAAGTCCAGGGACGCCGACCGCACCTTAAAGCGCCTGCAGCTCCAGATGGACAACCTGGAGTCCAGAGTGGCCCTGGAATGTAAAGAAGGTAGGCGATGAAAACAGCGTGTGTCACCTTTTATCCACAGCTGGTATAAAGTTTAGCGTGAACTTGTTTGCTTTAGGATTGTATTCAAGGACGGATGTCTTTTTTTAAAGGGTCAGTCATTAAAGTGCGTTTACAGGTACTTCTGTGAAAAGAAAGTGGTATAAAGACACAGATGGCTGACAAATTAATGGAAAAATAACATTATTAAGTAACTGAGTAGGGTGTTGTTTCACTACGAGCCTCAAGGAAAGCTTCATAGGTCTCTGTCATAGATATTTCTGTCTGAAGCTCAGCTGCAGGGTCCCCTAATTTGGGTATTTTTGATGACGATGACGGACAGGACTGCTCAGCTGTCCGTACCTCCGAGCGGAAACACACCACAACAAGACCAAGAGCATACAAAGAGTTGGATGGAGAAAAACATTTGGATGCGAGGCTGAGAGGGAGGGTTTTAGTAGCAGAGTATAGCTGACTGATGTGAGGACAGCTCAGGTGTTTGGACATAATAAAATGACACGGGCACAGTACAAGGTTAAAATATGATTACCCCACAGTCACGACACAGAGCCAGAGCTCTATCAGCTGCCGAGGATCAGTTGTCAAACAAAAAGACAAAAAACCCGCAGCGGCTTTCGATTTCAAGTACCACGGTGTCACAGTGACCACTGTTTGTTTTCTGACATTTGCAGAAAAAGTGTTCTCGGTTTGTTGTAGTGCCTCGTTTCAACATGTTGTCACGACCAGAAAAAGGTCCTGTTCTCTCCTCAATGAGATATCAGACAGTAATCGAGTCGATACAATAAAAAGCGCTTTCTTTTCTGGGGAGTGAAGCGTGGCCTTATTCCCACCCTCCACCCCTCCAGAAAAGCACCCCGCCCCACCTGCTGTACTCCCAGCTGGCCTATGGGGACGAGACAGTGTGTGTGGGCGGAGGAACAGATGAAGTGGGCGGGCCGCTCTGTGTGTCTGCCAGTGTGTGTGTGAGAGCAATTGGAAGTGTATGTGTTGGAGGTGGGCTCCGCTCGAGGAGTCTTGAGCGGAGGGACTGGGGACGTTTGTTTCAGCCAGCCGTGAGCAGCAGCCATCACACCGTGCACTGTCAACCAAACTAGCATATTAGCAGTCACGGGTGGTCAGTGACGCATCAGAAATGACTGTCAAATGTCACTTCATAGTTCTGGGGAGGTGATATGGATGTTTTTCAGCTGTTGCGTCACCATATGAAAGCAAAACAGGCTTTCAAACAAATTCACGGTCAAAGCACTGTTTACATGCCGATGTAAGTGCTCTCAGTGTTGTGGCTGCACTTCCTGGACTTTGTGTTGATTTAGGTCTTTATGTTGTGCACTCAAATCAGAAACACATGGTGGTTTTCCCAGGATGAACCAGCCACTCTTATCAACCGGATGTAAAAGCAACAGATGATAGTGAGACTATAGATTATGTTTAAAGACGTTAACCATCAGTCAGTGCATTTCAAATAATGGGGAAACTGTAGTTGAGCTCATAACGTCACTGGAACCATTAGGATGGCGGGGGGGGTTCCTTGTCTTCATTGGATTGTTATCTCTGCACACCTTTGCGGTTGTGATTCCTTTGATAGGGATCATAATATGTTGTGATATCAGTGTGAAATTAGTCGGCATAAATGTCCCATTTTTCAAGTGAAGCATTCAAAGGAACTAACACCTTCACATTGTGGTAAAAAACATCTCCTTATAGCAGGAAATAGAAAGTTTAAACGCATGAGTATATAAAACTGGAACCAACAGGCCTCAGAGTGCACACGAAAATCATGAGATCATGAGAATATAACAGCACATATCAAAAATCTACATTTAAGGCCATGTCCCACCGACTTGATGCCTGTTGGCTGTTGACTTTATGAGTGTGGTGTTACATAAGTTCTGGGAGGGTAAACTTTTCAATGTTTTCATCTCAAAAGTGAAAGTAAACACGCTGTTCTTTACCAGCAGACATGTTTGTTTTTGTCTGTGGTTGCATTCCTTTTGCTCTCAGTCATGTCGTCTTGTGATGATGTCTTTGCAACAAACTCCAAAGAATCTTCAGAAATGAAGGGAACTTGGTTCGGCATCTTTCAACTGCTCGTGGTCATGGAGTTCAAAAGTTATAGTCTTGCTTTAAAGAATTTTTGAGGCGTCTTCATGTATTATTTTTCACAGACTTGCAAGCCAATCAGAAGAATATTTTCTGAAGTCATAACCTCCCAGATTACTGAGTTGATCTTTAAGTAGACCACTGTACCATTTGAACAAAAAATAAGAGACTGATTTAGAGGAGAATGTCTGTGTCTATTTGAGTCCTATTTCCTTTCCATCTCCTCTTCTTTATTTGTCTCTCTGCCCTTTGCCTTCTGCTTTTTCTCCTCTTCTCACCACTTCTCTACTCTGCTCTCCACTCCTTCTCAGGTCCGACCTTTACCTTCTGATCTTTCTCCATCTTTCTTTTAGTCCTGACCACTCATGTCCGCTCTCTGAATTTCTGCTGTCCTCATTTCTTTACCTGCCGCTCTCCCTTTCTTTTCCCTCTCTCCTTTTTGTTTTCTTCCTATCCTTCGTCTACCTTGCTTCCTCTCCTCTCCAGCTCTCCTGTGGACCAAACAGTCCAATAACAGCTGGGAGAAATTATGCATGAAAACTCATCCGTCGCTCTCTTAATAATTATCCACTCATGCAATTAATTGACTTTCCTTTCCAGGAACTTTGTTTTGTGTCTCCTGGTTCTGCTTTTCCTCTCCTCGAGCTAGCTTTCTCATTTTATTTAACTGTGTTTGGGTCTTTTTTTTGGACAAGTGCAGGTAGAATTTGTCAGGGTTAAGACACGAAGGAAGTAATTCAGTTCATTACATTTCTCTGCCCTGTCTTTCAATGACATGTGGACTTTTATTTTTTTAATAACAGGATGTGTACTGAGTTAGAGACAAAATTAAGGGGAAATGACATGCTCTCTCACACATAATAACATGTCTGTTACTAAAAGAAACTGAATTGCTAAATCTGGATCTGTTATTATGTTTTAATCTCTACCCATCCTTGTATTTCCCTCATGCTTTTGTCTTGTCTGTATTTAAGTCCTTATTTATTGCCCTTGTGGGCCTCTTTCTTCATCACAGCTGACCTTTACCTTCTCAGCCTCTTCTCTGTCTCGCCCTTTTCAGAAGAGCCACACATTGTTCCTGAAATTATGCACATTTACGTTGCCTGTCTGCATCGCCTCCCCGTATCTGTCTCCGGCAGGCTCCTCGCTTGACCCATAAATTGTGTTTAAAGGGCTGTTGTCTTGCTGTGTGATTCTGATACAGACTGTTTAAGTTTGTGATTGTCGCAATAGGTTAAGCATCACATCATATGATTACTGGTTTACCACCAAACCTTTTCGCTGCTTTTCATGAAATGAAATTAAACTGAGACTACCAGTGTTACAGACTGATAGCATATTGTTACTTTCCAATTTAACAAAGGAAATCCTTGCTGGCAAGATAGTGCTTTCTATTTCTCACGGCATATCTTCCACAAGTCATTGTAACTCGTGAATTTGAGATTAATTTGTACCTCCTAGAAGGCTCATGTATGTTCAGGCATGAATTGATTTGATTTTAGTGAAATGGGTCAAAATTAAAGTGAGAGGAAGTGATCGCGTTTGAAATCTTGAAACCAGCCCCTGAACTTCACAGTCAACACGAACCTTGAATCACACAGATGGTCCAGGGGCAAATTTCTTACCCACCACTTCAAACAAACTGGGTTCAATTCACCAATTTTATATTCCAACAAATACAAATACCATTTTTCTCAAGTGGAAAGCCTGCTGGGGATCATGTTCTTGTTACTCCATTGTTGACTGTTACTGGCTAATTCTAGTTTTAGTGCTCCTAGTCAGGACCAAAAAGAAGTCGCTGATGAAACTGTATCCTCCTCAAGTCAAGAGTGGAGTGCTAAGTGAACTGCTCATTGCAAAGCTTGGCTTGTTCATATACAGGAAGGACTACTTGCAAGTAGATTTACTGAACTACTGTATAGGCGAGCTAATGGGCATCATGCTAGCAAGCTAAGGTGTTAGCGTTTGTCAGTCAAAATTGCTCTCTAAGCTGCTTTCTGTTTTCTCTGTGCTGTGTTGTTTGCTCCCTGTGTTGTTTAAAACTATTTGATTTTTAGCTTATTAGCTTATTTGCAAAAAGCACTTCACTCAGAGGTTAGCCCTCTCAAGACTATTTTTTTTTCTTTTTTAGAGGGAAAGATTGATGTGTCAAAGTCAGATTTACTCTGTCCCACTGATTGTTGCTAGTCACAATCTGAAACGCTTTTGTGGTTAAGCCTTCAGAACAAGGTATGATTCGTTAAGTGGACTTTTGTTGAAAATAAAATAATGTAATATATATAATATAATAATAATAACTGCAATACAGGTGAGGGTCTGCCAGCAGGGTTTCGAGACAAATTATGGAAATGACAAATTCACATATGATTATAATCACATGGCAGCCTTCATGCTTATTTTGGATAATTTCACAATACTAAATTGATTTTCAGTACTACTTAATGTGATTATTCTCCATCGCTCATCCAGTCACCTTCTTTATTTGCTTCTTTTTTTCACAGCTTTTGCCGAGCTTCAGACTGACATCCACGAGCTGACCCAGGAGCTGGACGGAGCTGGGATCCCCTTCTTGGACTATCGGACTTACGCAATGAGGGTCCTGTTCCCAGGCATTGAGGACCACCCTGTGCTCAAGGAGATGGAGGTACGGGTCAGTACACCACCAACTGAGCTTAAAACTAAAACAAACTCACTAGAATTAATCACTTTAGAGCAGAGGACTAAGCGCTTGCACTAATAAACTTACATCAGAGGCAGAAACAGTAGCTGCTTATGCTAACTAGAAGTAGTTCACCTCAGCAAGATGTTCAGGAAAATATCTCTGAGAAGTTCTTTTGAAAGTTGGATTTAATGGCATAAAAATGTCCTTCTGGCTTTACTGCTTCGCACCTTTGCAGCCATTATCCCATGACAGGCTCTAATCAAAGACAGGCCTCTCCAAAAGTCTGAGAACAACTCCAGACGCGTCTTACCTTAAAGCAATCACATAGCCTATATTTTACCCGCTCTGTGTTAATGTATTCAGCACGTCGCAATGAATGCAAATGACTTTGACAAGAGCCGCGGTATCATCATTAGTTTGATCTCATGGGACAGATGCTCACCATATTCTCTTGAAGTGGGAAAGAGGAGTTTTAAAGTGTGGATTGCTTGAAAATGACTGAAAAGAAATGTTATGTAAGAGAGATGGAGAGATGTAGAAGGCAGTTCATAGCAAAGACGAAGCAAAAGATGAAGGAAAAGATAGCGAGAGGATTAGAGCTGAGATGGAGAAACAAGATTCAGGGTTACTAGGGATGTTGCTTGCATTATATATCACTGTTAAGTTATTAATTAAGCCGGTACATGCAACCACCTTGCCAGCACAGCTGAATTGAGATAGTGCACTCAATCTATGAAGACATTTCACCGCTGAGACTAAGGGAAGTAGAATTAATAGTATGTCAACATAAACTACTCTCCTCCAAAGCTCGAAACCAGAGAGCCAAGTCTGTAATCAGCGGTATCATTAAGATGTAGAATCTGGTGCTGCTCCATTGGCTTTGATTGGAGCACTGACTTTTTGGAGTGGAGGAATAATTTGTTTGACCTTTTACAGCTTCATTTAATCGTTCTAATCCAGAGAGTGGATTTATATTCCTAGAAGAAGAGAAAATGTCTCTCTGGGCGGCCTCATAGCTGCCATTTCTGCCGTTTTTGATTCGCTCGCGGTGATTCATCCTCTCTTATTTTTGGCAAGACGGAACCATGGTGATTACTTAAATATGATTGAGTTATCCTTCGATATAGAAAAAAAGCCCATTGTGGCTTCCAAAAGAGACCATAAAGCTATAACTTCAAACTATCAGTGAGAAAAATAACCCCCAAAAAATACAAAAACAGGGTTGTTAGAGAGTTTTGATCTGCAGGAATGCGGCAGTGAGTAAATCCACTTAAACCCCATTATTTCCTTCCCTCTTATTTGGTTTACAGCTTTTGCCGACTCACATAACGCTTTGTGGCGCAATTCAGTCTGGAGTTTAATGGCATTTTATGCAAAGCAAATGTGTTATACAATCTGCTTATCAAATCTAACTCCCTGTGAGTCCCATATTGAGTTTAATTAGGTTGATCTTTTGACATTGATAAAGTTATAATTAACTAAAACATTTTAATTAAGTTCTTCAAAAAAATCGTTTTTGTCTGAGACACCAGAAATATTTCAATGTTAACTTGTAGCCAAATGTTTACAGGCCGTACACATAAAATGAGCAGCATGAAATATAAAATATGAAATGTTATTGAAAGAACGTGTGTAGCCGTGTGATCCTGCTGCAAACACTGAGGCTCCTGCATTGTTTTTTGTTTTATTTATGTTATATGTAAGGACTGATTTTCAATATTGAACATAAATGTTACAGAGTTATCTTAAATCTAAACTGCAGTCAATACTGTGTTGGCCTTCAGACATACACCAACACTGCAGTCTATTGCTCCAACAGCCAGTTGTTCTTAATATATTTACTTTCCCTGGAGTTTCTACCCTTGATAAATTAATGTGCTTGGATGTACAAGAGTGGACAGGATAAGAAAGTCAGGTGACCATTTATATGCTGGTAATACCAGAGTAATTTCACAACAACGACCCCAATGGGTGTTTGTTTATCGTAACAACAGGCTGACAGTGTAATGGGTTTTTGGTTCGTAGATACATTTGGGTTTCGTGTGAACCATCCCCACTGGTTATTTTTGTCATTAAAGCTGGCGGAAGTGGTGGTCAACGCCCGCTGAAAAATGAGAAGCCGCTACCAAATGTTTTCTGCATTGTTCACCACTAATTAAAAACAGGAGGAGACGTGGAATAAAAGGTTTTGATGAGAGATTTGCTCACATCAAGACTTAACAAATCCATGTTGTTTGACAAACAGGAACCCTGATCTAAAATGGAACTGCTAATTAGAGCGGAGACCTGCCCCGGGTAGTTTTTTTTTTGTTTTTTTTTTTCTGTAAAGCTTTGCATCTTTGTCAAAAACAAAGGTACACGGAACAAAATTCCGAACTTCCAAATTGAGAACATCTTTTTCAGCTTCTGATTTCTTCACTCACTTCTCTCAACCGGTCGGCCTGAGAGGCGCTAAACCCTCAAACCCTGTCACCTTTAAGCTCCATTCAGCTGATCAAAATGAGGGCTGGAGACATGACACTGGTGGGTAAGAAGTCCCCTGTTACAAAGCCCACCTTTAATTTGAGGTGTCAGACAGGCCGAGAGGTAAAGGGATCTTACGTATTTTATAGTTCTGTCTAGACTTCCTTCCCCTTTCCTCTGTATTTCCCCCAGGGGTTGCCGTTGTAATCCAATGGCCTGTGTAAACCAACGCTGCAAGCTTTATTGCTCTGTGTGACTGCTCTCTCCCCTAAGCTAGACAGCCACACTACACACCAGTTAGGCTCACACACACACACATACACACACACACACACACACACACACACATGCAATGCACACATGCACAGTTTGGCAGATAACCTAATGTACCTTTTCTAACCCTCGCCTCGAAATTTGGTAAAGACTCTGCCTGTGCAGTGTGTACATGCGTCTCCATCTGTCTCTCTCTCTCTCTCTTGTCATCTCTCGCTCTCTCTTTTCAAACACACACACACACATACACACACGCCACTCAGTATCCACCCTGGAGGCCTGAGAATCTCATTTAGCACTTTAGAGAGAGGCCCAGACACTTTATTATAGCACATCAGAGGAGAGAGAAAAATAGATGTTACAGTGGTACAAAAGGACGACAATAGAGAGTGAGAGACAGACAGTGAGAGAGAGGTGGAGACGATGTGTGTACGCATGAGACAGACACAGGAAAAATTAGAAAAATTAAAATGGGAGAAGGCCCGATGATGCGAAACAGTCAACAATGAGCGCGGGCGAGGGAATTAGAGCGGCGAGGACGACGGAGCGAGTGAGCGACAGAGAGGCGTCTTCAGGGGGTTTAGTGTGTTGTTGATGAGTAGTGACAGGTGCCAGCCAGTGGAACAAGCAGGGTACACCTCTGTCACCAACCCTGACACACACACACACACACACACACACACACACACACACACACACACACACACACACACACACTCAGGATCCTGCCATGCTCCAGTGCTTCCTCTCCTCTCTCCCTCTCTGTTTGACAGAAGAGTCTCTCTCATGCTGGGCTGGTTCAGGCCAGTCTGATTAGACTTTAGATGTTTTTAAAAAGTTCCTCGAGCTGATAAAAAAGCCAGAAATTCTGTGACAGCGAGTCGTTGAAGCGTTTTTAAAAGATTCGGTTCAGGGCTTTTCATGTATTATAACTGATGGTGATGCTGATAGCAGGAGAGGTGAATGTCAGTTTAAAAAGTCTGACTTTTCGTTAAAAACAGGATATTTGTGCATTACAGAAGCCAAATAACTCCCCCAGACAGAGACAACTTGTGAGCACACTTGTGCTGGTCAGGACCGATGATTAAAATTCTCCTCTCACGATATTCAACTGGAGGACGCTTTGACCCATCCACCCCCTGATGTCAAGAAGACAATTATGTCAAATTGTTTGCTAAAATCACCCGAGCGACTACTGAGCAGCACTCAGACAGCAGCACGCAGCAGGGCAGCAGGAGAGAGAGTAGCCAATCAGTCTTACCTCTCTGTTTACGAGCCAATCTCAGCTCATCATACAGTGGGAAAAAAAGTATCTGCTTGGAGATGTGTTCAGAATGCTGTCTTCACTTAGAGTGACTCATGGTTTTATTTGTATTTTTTCTAAAGTGTATGCTATTTCTTATTTTTAGTAATTGTGCTCAGAAGAGTTTTAAACAGGTGTCTAGGAATAGTTTACAATGGAAAGATATTTTTGATTATTTTTTTTTTTATTTTTTGTTGCATCCACCAAAGAGGTTGTGTTTCTGCCTGGGTCTGTTTGTTGGTACAGATCCAGATAAAGAGTCAAGATTCAAAGATTTAAAAATTCAAGATTAAAGGGACGGATTCAGGATTCTTCACTTTCTTAAATACTGGGGCCTTCTTCAACATATTTGTTAATTCCTCAGGAAATGAGGATTTATAGCGTAGTTGATTGACTATTGGGTCTTGGTGGAGGTATACACTACTGAGTGTTTTGTTTTTTTTTGTTTTTCAGTTTTCAGATAGTTTTTATCGTTTTTTTAAACCACATGGTTGCTAACTTATTAAAAAAAGTATTTCTGTATTGTTGAGGAATGTCACTGTCAGAGGGCAGAGATTGAAGAAAAACAAGTCTTGAAGATCTCAGACATTTTAGTAATATTCTGCTTGAAAAATGAGTTCTGTCTAATGATTGGGTTTATTCAGTATGAATAACATTGACCCCTTTTTTCACTTATTGAAATATCTACTGTTTAATATGAGAATATGTTATTTTCTTTTCAAAAGGGAAACTATTGGACAAAAGATGTGTCCTACTTGACTGAAAGTCCGTTATCTGAAGTATCACGTTTACGCGTCACACTGATGTTAGTTTCAAACCAAACTACAACTGGCTTCCACACTAACTGTGATGTTGCAGTTTCATGCTCATGAATACACTCGTCTTCAAGCACGTTTTAGAGTAAACGGCCATAGTCAGCTGATTAAGAAGAAGCGGGGAGAGAAGAAGTGAGACAGAGAGAATCACAAATGAATAAGTGTAAAGGAGGAACACACTAAGCGTCATATCTTATGTTTGTCAATGGACGATTGTTCTATAGTTCCATTAATCCCTGTGCGTCTCTGTGTCTCTCTTCAGGTCCAGGCAAATGTCGAGAAGGCACTGACGCTGTTTGGCCAGCTGCTGACGAAGAAGCACTTCCTGCTCACATTCATCCGAACCCTGGAGGCGCAAAGGTGTCTGTTTTTCTTCTTCTGTACATATGTATATATGTGTGTGTGTGTGTGTGTGTGTGTGTGTGTGTGTGTGTGTGTGTGTGTTTGTGTGTAAAAACTATTTCTACAGTTACTGTTTTTGAAAAATAACTGCGTGAATTTTGAAAGAAACAACAGAACCTTTCATGTTGGGTGACTGATAGAACATGTTTACATGCTTTGATGTGATAACACATTGTTTTTCTCAGCTCTGCCCGTGTTTATGCAACCATGGCGTGCCGGGGGCTCGGCTGACTGTAATGTGTGACATCACAACCTTGCAGAAGTCCTAGGGGGTCGTTTTCATGGATTGAGCATTTTGATAATTTCACAGTGTTTATATATCCCCCAGATCTACGGTATTTTAATGGAAAAAAAAATGCCATTCAAGAGTTTTAAATTGGCCTGTATGATATTTCCAGCAATGGTAGTGGGCTCCTGTAAATGCACGCAGCTATAGCAGATGAGAGGCTGATAGCTTAGTTCAGATTGACATCGTTCCCCTGTGGAATCTATGGCACACTCTATACACTACACTGTAGGCGTAATGCTGCCTTTTGCTGAGGAAAAACACTGTAGTAACATTTTTAAATACTAGGTAATAGGCTTCAGACCAAAAAAAAAGTTCCCTCAGGGAATAAGGGATTATTTGCCTTTCCAAAGTGTGCTTTTATCACCTATTTAATTTGACAAATATGTCACAAAAGGCTGTGCTGTGCCGCGGATTACGGGAAAGGCAAATTGATAAACAGTATAAAAACATTTTAGCAGCTCTAAAATTACCGTAAAGCACTTAGCCAAATGGTTTATGGCAAAACAGAGTTATAACACCATTTGATAAAGATTAAATGTGCATTAATATTTTAATGAACTGTTATGAGGTTAATGGTTTGCATGTATTTTGAGAAACAGCTTCAGACACGTGCTCAACAAAAGCTGGGGAAAGCATTTGTGAAATAATAACAATATTACTGCATTTTATTGATGAGTTTCAATGTTTTTTCCAGGTCATTTTCAATGCGGGACAGAGGCAACGTGGCGTCTCTGATCATGACGGCCCTGCAGGGGGAAATGGAGTACGCCACCGGAGTCCTGAAACAGCTGCTGTCCGACCTGATAGACAGAAACTTGGAGAGCAAAAACCATCCCAAGCTGCTGCTCAGGAGGTGAGGACAATGTGGAGAGACGTGGGAGAAATTCAGACCGCGCTTTAAAACACGAAGGAATTTAGTCGGGTTAATATCTTAGTTGTTTTGACAAGTTCATTTAACTTCAATCAGCTAGTTTTTCATTAAAAACAGCAGCTTTGAACCAATGATTAAAGTTGAGTTCAGGTAATATATTATACATTCTAAAGACAGCAAGAAAACTCTTCGAACTTGAACCAGATTAAAATGTTTTACAGTGACGGCCGACTGGCAGACTACATAACAAAACTGCATCCAAAGATTGCACAAAGGTATCGATGTAGAAATATGATGAATGAGCAGGCTGAGAGCCAGACAGAAGTCATGAGGAGACGGGGAATTGAAGAACTTCACAATTTATTTATATGTCTTAGTCACAGCTGACAGAAAAGAACAAGAGGAGCAACTGAACCACAAAGCAAATCCAAGTGTGTGTCGGTAAAACATGTCTCTCAGCTGCTTCATCCGATCTTACAGCCCCAAAAGATGAATTAATAGATCAACAGGCATTGATACATGTTTGTTTTTAATTAATAATATTCTAAATGGAACCATGGAGTTACATTATTACTTTATACAATATATCCTCTTAGAATCAGTCATTGTTATCAAAAGACGATGATATCCTATATGAACAATGCACTAAAGGGTACTGTTTCATGGCTGTTGCTTTGTGGTAGTGTTGTTTAAGTTCCTCATTCTTTTCTTTAAACCTTCCAAGCCAGCACCTGGCAAAAATAAACAAACTGCTTATGGGTCACAGGGAAACCACAGGGATCTGTTTATACTTTTCAAATTCATTAATTCTATTTCATGTCCAGAGCAACCCCAGAGTGTCTGTTGATCATACAAAAATAATAGAACCATTTCAATAAAAAAAAAATGAATAGTGAATCGGTGTTTGCTTATTTAGTTGGAATCCAGGGTGTTCGCCAGATGACTACAGGTGGAAAGAAAAACAAAATGTTTTAATTATAATTAGTTAATTTTTTATTTTTTAGAGACTTTTTGCAACAAAACAAGAATACTTTTACCACTTAGGGGCTGGGGAATCCTTTTAAGAGGCTCATCTGTCCACATGCGGGCCACCACTTTGCAGTATTGGACATATTTTACCTTTTTTGCTCCTCTTCTTTCTTTTTGTCCATCCTTAGTTGTTATCTCAGTCATTGCTGGTCTTACTCATTAAAAGCAGTCACTATCTGGAATGGCTGCTTGTTGATGTCTGTTTTATTGTTGTGTTTTTTATGGCTATTTTAGAATATAGACAGAGTATTTGTGTTATGTGTTTTTATTACTCAAAAGGATAACAAAGGACAAGGACCACAACTTGCAAGTCCTACTGTACATATATATCTCAGTCTGCAGTGTAACTGGTAACTAAAGGTAGCAAGTAAATGTAGAGTACTATTCAAAGTACTGCAAAATTGTTCTTACATACAGTACTTGAGTGTACAGTAAGTACTGTCAGGGGGTCACACGCAGAGAAGTATTCTCATGGTGTCTACTAGTTGAAATGGAGCAAGTCTTTTAAGGAAATAAACTCTAGCCAGCCTTTAAAGATACTTTTTTTAATTAGTACACACTTATGTAGATCTTCTTTGGTAATTACGGAGCTGAAAACTCTCTCGTCCAAGGAAATTGTTAAATTTCATAATCATCTCACTCAGTAATTTGGTTTGCGCTTTTCCTTTTAATCCTCTTTTTTCAAGAGTTGTGTTTGTTTTTTTCTCTTTTCTGTCTGTGTGCGTGTCAGGACGGAGTCTGTGGCTGAGAAGATGCTGACCAACTGGTTTACATTCCTCCTGTATAAGTTCCTCAAGGTGAGCCCCAACAGCACACGAGGCGTGATGATTTAATGCCTTTATTCCATCTGTTTGCTCCGTCTTTTAAACACTGATTAATCATCGTCTGAAGTGGATTTATACTGTGCGCTGCTTTTAAATGCACTTATACCGCCCGTGTGTTTCCACTTTTATTAAATGCCTCTGGCTTATGTTATTTCCCTGTTGCATTTATCTCACTGTAGTTATTAAAAGGCTTTTCCTGTTTCAGCCGCATTTTCTTCATTCTCACCAGTGCAGTGCACGTACAGTAGATCATCAAAGCCTCCCAGCAGCACGCTTCTGCTGTTTTAATGTCCCTTTTCTTTTTTTAGTCCGCGGACCC
The DNA here is from genome assembly GCA_963678695.2 of Diplodus puntazzo. Classification (NCBI taxonomy): domain Eukaryota; kingdom Metazoa; phylum Chordata; class Actinopteri; order Spariformes; family Sparidae; genus Diplodus; species Diplodus puntazzo. Next base: position 8,213,143 of record OZ023165.1, on the reverse strand, counting down.
TCTCCGCTCCCATAATTCCACTCTTGTAGCTGACACGTCCTCCTCGCTGATCTTTGTGACGTTCTTTTTAGCTCACATCTTCTCTTCCTCTGATCTCTCTTTCATCCGTGTGGTTTCTGTTGTCATTATCCCGCTGTCAGTCTCCTCTCTGCCTTGAGGTCATTCGCCTCACCAGGGGGTGCGATGTCGCGCTCACTGTCCTCACTCGCCCCCGCCTTTTCTTTTCCTGCACGCTCTCCATCCCTCGTCTCCCCCTTCCTGTCTCTCGCGGTTACCAAAACACATCCTGATGCTGTTCTTTCTTCGTAGAGGTTTTCTTCTCCTCTCCACACTCTAATTACTAATTATAACACTTTATGTTGTCATCATACGCCATTATGATCTGAATGTGCTAATTAGAGGCACATAGTAGGCAAAATTAGTCGGAAATTGTGAAGAAAGTGGTATTAAATTGGGTATAGTTCTCAGTTTTTGTTATGATTGCGTTGTTCATATGTAGCATGATTCTAGTGTGTGCATGTATACTGTATCAAAATGCACCAAAAATATTACTTAAACCCCTTTTTACTTTTCTGTTTATTTACCTCCAAAATGATAAAAACATACCGTCTCTGACTTGTGCATCGCTGACTTATAGTTTCTGACTGTTAGCACCTAAGCCCAAGCCTCTCCATGCTCAGCGAGAGCCATCATTATACCCCTAAATATAAATGTCAGCATACAATTAGGGAGCCCTAATGAAGCCGCGATATGGCGTTAAGGCAAATTTCATAGACAAGCGTGCAGCGGTCGAGCGAGGGAAGGCGAAGGCAAAGCGGTGTGATGTATGCTCGCTCTGCCTCGTTAGCAGCTGCCCACCTAATTGCCCCGGATGCTAACGAGGTTCTAAAAAGCACAGAGAGTGGGGAACGGTGTGCGGGAGAGGAGAAGTGGAAGGAGGAGGAGAGGAAAAGGTTTAGAGGTGGGTGTTGGAGGTGGAGGGGAGAGGGAAGAAGAATAGGAGGACATGACAATTAGGAGCTCGGGAGAGGATGAAGAGGGAGAGGGAGGAAGGAGGTGGGAGATGAAGGGGAAACAGGCAGGGTAGTTTTAGGGGAGCGCTTTCAAGTAATGCCTGGAAAAAAAACAGAGGACGCTGGTAGCAGGAAGGTTGTTGGTTGAACCAGGTCACAGAAAGAGATAACGAAGGACAAATGAAAAGGGAGGAAAGAACATCAGTGCATCCATGTGTTGGTCAGATGTTGTTTTTGTTGTCGTGTCTGGAACATTGGGAACATTAGTTTTTAAGTAGCAGGACATGTGGTTGCTGAGTGGAAGAGGTAAAGCGGGGGATAGAGGTTTAAAAATATACTGGATAGATGAAGACAAAAAGTTACAACAGTATTCTTGAACTGTATTTTGAATGGTTGAGTTTAAAGTCCCAAAGTTTCTGAATAAACATGATATGTCAGGCTGAACATTGTTTAAGGTTGTTTAAAGCGATGCATGAGATATCTACCATATTTCACTTTGATGCAGGGGTGCAGTATAAAAAAATGATAATGAAATAATGATTATCCCACAATTCTCAATCACCAAGTTAAAAAAAAACACTGCTGTCATTATTTTATTTAATAAAATAATACCTTCAATAAGTGAGGTTTTTTTTTTTTTTGGTTTGAAACAAATTGTAAACATGCAGCAGATTTGACATCATCACCTTCTAAACTGATACGTTGAACTTGTCACCATACAGTTTCTTATATCATCAATACTGATACATATAATCCCACTACTGAGGTAAGTATCTAAATCTTCATCTGTTAAGTGCTCCCCAAAACGGCTGCAGCAAATTGATAGAGGAACTGTTATCTGTCGCTAACTGTAACTTACGTCAGCTAGTTAGCTCAGTTAGCCTCAGTTGGCCAGGGCTAGCTGGTTAGCATGCTAGCTTCAGTAGATGCTATACAATACACAGACATCATAACATGGAAACTGTTATTTCTTTGCATTCTGTTGACATTCTGTTAATCTTTTGTACGCTGTCAATATGAATTACACACATTGCACCTAATATAATGATTCTAGCAGTAAACAACAGTTCTAAGAGGAAGTTAGATACTGGAGCACACTGAATGGTTGCAAAACTAAATGCTTCTCACCAAAACATTTTATTAGCAAATATCGAGTGTGTTTTCTTCCACATGATATACTTACAAAGCTGATTGCTGCTTCTGGTGGTCAAACACACCACAGGGTACCTTTAAAGCTACTGAATTGGAAGTGAAGAGGAAAACAAAATGATGACAGCCACACTCTACACTCTGACATTACAACATCATACAAATGTCTATGCTACCTTGTTGCCATATCAAAGGCCCTAATTTGGCAGGCAGGCAAACGCCATCCCAAAGTCTGTTATAGCTCTTAAAACCTGATATGAGATGAGATTTATATCCATCACATACTTCTGCATCACATACAGAATTAAAAGTTGCCACATGAAGAGTGTACTTTGAGAGAGCAAGAGAGACGATAGACGTGGATGTTAAATCAACAGTAAGGGATGGAGGATTGGCCTTACCAGGGAGAGGGGAGGAAAAAAAGACAGAAAAAGGAGAAATGTGTGTGTTAGAAAAGAAAAAGCGAGTTGAAGAGTGCGTGTGAAGGTGAGAAGGATAAATTAGTACTTTCCCCTGTTCTCGTCTGGACCCCATGCATCTCCAGCAGACACACACACACACACACACACACACACACACCACACACACACACAGTCTGAAGTGTCTCCCTGAGCACCGCGCGGTCGATCATTAAGCTCTCGTCGGGGTGAGTATCGGCCGTGATGTGTCCTCTCTCTCCCCTCTCTAAACTGCTGCTACTTCAGTCCGGAGTGTTTTCCTTGGGCCCGAGCGATGACTAATGACGCTATTGATTGGCAAGTGTCTTTGATGGAGGGGCGAGTGGGAAACATATTTATAACATCTGTGTCTGGTCATGCGAGCTGTGAGATGTAAACAAAGGGAGAGGACTGAAGAGATTTTTATATAACGCCGCTTTCAGGCGGTCGTCTAGACAGAAAGAGAAAAGAGAGACAACACTTAAAATTGATTCACCCACTTGTCATTTCCAGAAGATTTGAAGATCTGATGTATAAAAACGAAACATCCAGCTGTACCACACCACCTGGATCCTCCAGGCTGGATTCTGACTGCAGCATCGGCCTGACCGTTTAAACATCTGCCTCTCAAAGCCCAAAATAAAATAAGCGAATCCTGATTTGTTTGACCGGTTACCTCAATACTTTATCGTCTCGTAAAAGTGTCGTAACTTTTTCAGTGCTTCACGAGGAAATGTGAAGGAGAGGGAGAGAGTGGAAATATGAAAAGTTACTGTGTGGAAGGATTCGGGAAATGGCCATGAGATGGACCAGAGTTTGATTTTCTCTTTTGGTCCATGGCAACTCCGGACAAAACCCTTTTTTTCAGTGACATGAGGGGAAATCAAAAGGCAGGTGCCGTCAGTTTAAAGTGATTTGAGATTTATAGATTGCAGTTGTGTTAGGTTAAAATGGCATTATTATGGCTGTTGACACAATGTTTTTTTGTTTGTTTGTTTTTCAAAGTATTCTTTTGGCCTTATTGATAGAACAGCTGAAGACTTTGACAGGAAACAGGATGAGAGGGAGCGGGAGTGACACGCAGCCTTTTGCAAGCTTTTTAAACGCCACCCTTACAGCCATTAAATAAAAAGAAAAAGGGTTAGGGTTAAAATACTGGGGAAACTGTTTGCATGTGTATTTAGTTGGAGCCTAATGACGATACGTGAATAGGAGGACAACAACAACAATGGCAGACTATCGATCTTTGTGCTGCTGACTTTACTTTGTTAATGGTCCTTCAAAAAACTGAAGATTTGTTGTAGTGTTGCGTTGAAGAAAGCGTTGTGTTCAGGCCTGTGGTGTTATTCTGTGCTGTTAGATTGTGAAGTCACACCACCACTTCTTCTACTGCCCTTGCATATATACTGCAGTGTTTTCAATCGTTTTTGCGGATCCGTGTGCACAAGGATCATTTTCACAACGCTTTCTTATGAACAAAGAACGTTGGTAATGTTCTTAAGGCTAAGTTCAGAAATGAATGGACGTTTTTGTAACCGAGGCCCCTGCCCTGTGGTTATGTTTTTGCACACTAAGAGAGAAAGCAGTATCTCGTTAAACCATATTTTATACACGTCCCACACATGGACCCAGAAAATGGGCCCAAATTTGTCAAAGAATGTTGTGAATGGTTTAATTTAAGTGGGAAATTCCTGCCACTAGAGACGGATGGAGATATTTGCCGTTGGTTTGTGGCCATTTTCAGACATTTATCAATTTGCATTTGTGTGTTACTTGCTGAAGGACCGCACTGAAGTTTTGTGCCAATGAAATGGAAGAGAAGTAGCATTGTTTGATCTCATGCATTTGTTTCAGGGGAACTAAAACATGGGAGAAGGGAGTGGAAATGAATACAGACAATTACCCCATATTCATCACAAGAAACTGACTACTGCTGCAAAGGAAGTTTAGTATGAAATGTACTGGGGGAAAGGTCACTTTCATCTGCACATAAGGAGACTATAGTAAGTGAGATAGGAACAATGTCACATATGCTTAACTGATTTTACCGCAGTGGCCTCCTGCTTATTTTTCCTGACTTTTAATGTTCGAATGCATCTCAGTGCGATATCACAGCAGCCAGCGCTACTTTAGCCAGGCAGCCACATTGTTTTGTGTCTGTTTACAGAAATTATCGAGTCAAAGTGATTCAGTCATTGGTGTTTTTTTTTGTCGCACTGATAATATCAGTCTATTTAACTGATATCCCCTCACATACTGCCTTTCTCTTGTGGGATAAATGAACACTTACGGTTCCAAAAATTGTTTCTCCTCAGCCAATATCCCAAGTTCAGCGGCACAAAGCACTTTTCTTCTCCCCTCATTGCTTTTCCAGATTTGCCAACATAGCTTGTGATTTGACTTTTTTTTTTTTTTAACATGCAGATCAGAGGAACTGCAGCGGGGCTACTGATTTCCTAAATTGAACAACTGTGGGGACTTTTGTGCCTCTAAAACTAATTTGCAGCGGCCTTAAAGCTGCTACAGGGAAGTAAATTTAGTTTTTAGCGTTGTGATGTACGCCCAGACTACAGAGCAGCTTCTCTCCTCAGGCTGCGTGACTCCTCAATTCATCCTCATCACTCCACCAATAAATTGCTTGAGTTTTTTTTTTTTTTTACTTTTCAGAACCAGGTGGTAGAAATCAGGCCTTGTGACAGGTTTTAAGAATAACTATAATAACTATAAAGACATACTCAATCTTCTGGTTGATGGTCTTGGTTATTTTTTTCTTCAATCTTGGCTTTTTGTCATGAATTACTGTCACAGTTTCCCCTTTTCATGCTGCTAACAATTATTCAAATAGACAATTCGAGAAAGGAAATTCAGTCCTTCGTTGAACTGCTGGCAACTCCTTTCTTTCTGTCTCCTTCCTCACCAGGAGTGTGCCGGAGAGCCGCTGTTCATGCTTTACTGTGCCATGAAGCAGCAGATGGAGAAGGGACCCATAGACGCCATCACAGGAGAAGCCCGCTACTCCCTCAGCGAGGACAAGCTCATCAGGCAGCAGATTGACTACAAAACACTGGTCAGTAAACTCGTTGTGTCTTGAGGCTTTTTTCTGCCTCGGTCTGAATCACTTGACGGGTTGTTAAGCTTCAGTCACATTCCAACAATGATGAAGATCTTAAAGCAAGCTCTGACTAATCAGCGGCTGAAATGTGGCAGCCACCGTTCCCTTAATTGGTTGGGGAAGGAGATTTCTTCCAGGGTAAACACGGAGCTTCGGCATCAGCCGTGTTTGGAGGGGAGAATGTGATTTGGCCGCGAACTGACCCGACCACTGCCCAGCATTAATCACACTCTCTCTCCAAACAAAGCACTTCAGGTTTGGATTGGAAAACGTACCGACAAACCTGCGTGTCTGCTACAGTTGTTTAGCACCTAAGTGCCAATGAGTTATTATAGCCCCAAACATAGGGAACGCAGCAGGAAAATGTCCAGGTTTTTAAAATAGCCGCTGCAGACAAACTAGGTGTGGAAATGCTGTCGGGTACATTCAAATGCGCCCAAACAATCACCCAAACATCTCACTAGTCGGCAGCGTGGTTGCACCGTCTCCGCATAAGCCTGATTTCTTTTGTCTCTTCCTCATTCCTGTTTGTTCCCACCTGTTTTCTCTGCCAGACGCTGCACTGTGTAAACCCAGAGAATGAGAACGCCCCTGAGGTGACGGTCAAGTGTCTGAACTGTGACACCATCACTCAGGTCAAAGAGAAGCTGCTCGATGCTGTGTACAAGGGCAGCCCTTATTCACAGAGGCCCAAGGCTTCAGATATGGACCTAGGTAAGAGATACACTAATGTATATTCAAACTACATCCAACATGTCCCTTCTATAGTTTAAAGCCATGTTTTATCTTGAACACACACCCTTCCCACATTGAACTATTCATTCAATTCAAATGGCCAATTTGGTTGTAACAGAGAGGAGGAGAGAGATTGAGGAGTTCATCTATTTTGTGTTTTGACAGGGTGGCATCAGCTATGAAAATGAATGTGATGACATTTTCTACTTTTGTTTTCTTGTTTTGTTTTTGAAATTCTAGAAGCAATGGTGGATTGTAATGTGGTACATTTGCTCAAGTACTTTCCTTAAAGGTGCTACAGTATAAATAAGAACTAGCCCTGTGTCAAAATTCATACACAAAACCAATAGGGAGCAGCATAATATCAGATTAACTACTAACTGCTGCTGACTGTAGCTTGAGTTAGCTATTTAGCTCAATTATTCGTAAAGCTAGCAGATTGCACTGGGAGCTTGGGGACCAGGGGAATGTTAGTTGGTTAGCTTTGACAGGCTGGAGCTATCTGGTTAGCATGCTAACCTCAATAGATATCTCTGCAACAAAATACACAAACACCATAATGTCAGCTGCTATTTCTTCACATTCTGTTGATAATTTAAGTTCATTGTTTTATGTTTTGAACTTAAATTCTAGCCCATTTAAGTACAGTAAGGTACTTGACAATTGAGGTACTTTACTTAAGTCTTTCCATGTTGTGCTTCTTTATATTTCCACTCCACTGCATTTTGGAAACAAATACTTTTTCCTCGACTACATCTATTTGATAACTTGAGTGTCTTGATACTTTGCAGATTGCATGATGTGTCAAAGCCAAAAATACATTTTTTATATTATTTCTGTATGATTTAAACTACCATCGTATTGATGCCTTTCATTTTTACTAACATAATTTTAAAACACAATAAAACAAAACTGTTTGATTTTTATGTGGAAAACAGCTGCACTAAATTCTAGAAGACAGGGACCAGTATCAGTTAATAGTTTCATTAAACCTGCATTAATACATTCAAAAGGGCGAAGCTGATGGCCATAAAACAGGACTTAAGAAAGATGTAAAAACTCTCCGCAGAGCTGAGTCGGGTGATAATTAGTTGTGTATGAAACCCCTTTCATATTCTGTACAGTCATTTGATCCAGTGGCAATTTAAAAATATTGATCTGCACAGTTTTCAGTGAATATATATATGTAATATACTGCCTTTATTGCACGGAATAAAGACCTGTACTAGAAATAGAGAAAGCACGGGCTAATACAAAATCAAGGCAAGTCGAGCACAGTTCACATTTTGATTCTTGTACAGTACAGTAACCTTAACAAGGAATTGTTTTTTCCAGCAGTATCAAGGTAATGCCACTTGATTCATGAAAAGTGAAAGAGTCCCAGTGCCTAAGAGGTGTTGTGAACACAACCCAAATGTATATTTGGGACGGGGTTGAGAACCATTGGTATAAAAGACCAAATGAAACACATACTCATTGTGTTCTTCCCTCTACGCCACTATTCCTTCTTTCTGAAGAATGGCGTCAGGGTCGGATGGCCAGAATCATTCTGCAAGACGAAGACGTCACGACTAAGATCGACAACGACTGGAAAAGACTCAACACACTGGCTCACTATCAGGTACGCCAGCTCATGAAACGGGCACAAGTGAGAGTGGCCATCTGAGTTGGATCGTATGCTGACTGTTTTGCTGTGTTTTGATGCGCAGGTGACAGATGGCTCGGTGATCGCCCTGGTGCCAAAGCAGAACTCGGCCTATAACATCTCCAACTCGTCCACTTTCACCAAGAGCCTCAGTAGATACGGTACGATTCCCTCTCTCCTTCAGACTTGATGCTCTTTAAAACTTTCAATGAATCCCCTCTCTCCCTCTAACCCCCTCTAACTCTTTCATTCACTCTCACTCTTTATCGTGGCCATGATTGGGCTCCATTGTTTTTTGTTCCATTTGTTGTTTTTTTTCACCTCCCTCCAAGTGTATTGCAATCCTTTTTATCCATCGCTATCAGCCGAGGCCAAGGCCATTCCACGGCTATTTCCAAGCAGTCCATAAATGACAGGCATTAAAGTAGACACCTCGATCCCAGCTGACTGAGTGAGAGAGTGAGGATGCCTGGCAGTCAGCGATAGACGGAGGCCCGGCATCAATATGGTTTACTTCACTGGAAAATTAAACTATGTAGAAGATAAATTACTCTGTGGTAAAAAAAATTCCATGCTCTTATCCAAAGTGGGTAGCGACCCTCTGGTATGCTCAGCTGTTATTGCTGCAACTGAAATTCCAATCTAAGGCTATATTGTTTACCGAACACTTTGTAGTCACGTCTAGATAGACAGATCATGGAATCATGTTGCAGTTGTGTGTCATGCACTTTAATGATATATATATATATTATATTTATCCATTAAAGGGACAGTTGATTAATGATCAGGTAAAAGAAAAATTAAATTGTCTCTTAAAGTGCAGATTCTGTAGACAGTATTGGTTCCCGAAAATGGTAGGAAATTGAGACTTCTGCTTTTTGCTCTAACCCAGTTATCAGATAGTGAAGTGGTGCTCTTCAGCAAAATGTGTAATAATCTATTTTCATGACTATCTAAGCCACCAGAGAGGTTAGAGCAATGACAGTGTGTATAGAGGTGACTATTTTCACCAATCCCTGAAAGGTGTGGATGTTTGTTAGTGCCCCCAAGGAGGTTATGTCCTCCCCAGTGTCTGTTTACACATAAACTGCTGAGCGGATTTCCTCTAAAATCTTCCCCAGAATACCCCTGATTTACTTTTGGTAAATCGATATCAACAATTCTTAGGGAGTAATGTATAGATCTTGATGTAAAACTGCACTATATATTAAGTGGCTGGCATCTATTAGTGAGAAAATGTATTTCCAAATTACATTTTTTGTTTGTTTGACTTTTGGGGCTAGGCTTGATTTAATTAAAGGGAACTGTTGGGTGCACTACTGAGTGCCGTGTAAGTTTAATTTCTAATAATGTTTGTCAAAAAAGCAGCAGCTGAAACAAGCTGTAATTACAACATGAACAATTATCATTTGGAAACGTTTTACAGTATCAAACAGCAGTCTGTTCACGCATCAAGCAGGTATGGAGCAACATTATCATCCATGTGGAGTTGTGATTCTAGACACCCAATGACAGAAAACCATTTTTTATTTTAGCCGTTGTTGCTAAAACAGTAGAGCTGCCAGCCAGAAACCAAAACAATAAGCTCAAAGACACTATATAAGCCCTGTGGACCTGAGAAGAACTGTAAAGTTGTTCTCTGTGATTTCAAGTAACCACAAGTAGTATGAGTAGTAGTGTTAAGATCGAACTATTGATTACAGCCACTCAAAGCCCCATCTCACTGTAAAATACCTTAGATTCTGAAGCTGAGTCTGTATTTGGAGGCGTCTTTTGACTTGAATAACAATGAAAGCCTTTCAATCAATGCATCACTCAACATCCACACTGTATTTGATTAGTGAAGGGAAAATGTAGAAAATTAAATTCCTAAAATCAAAGGTTTCCTTTCATGAATCATCTCGCCCTGCTAAAACAAGCAGCTGCAGCTGCTCTGCCTCACAGCGAGTGCATTTAAAAAGATGTGTGTTCGTATTTGCTCTATGGCTTAATTGCGAACATGTGGGTGTGTGCTCGAGCATTGATATGTGTGTGTAGGAGGGGGTGTTTTTGAACATGGGTAAATGTGGCCACCAGTGGCCATGATGGGTTCGGAATCAAAGCCACTCAGCACCCTGCCGGCAAAAGCAACAACTGCACTAGACACCACCCCACTCGGCCTCTTTCACTCCTCTATCCCGTGCTCTCCCATTACTCTCCATTTCACCCCTCTCTCTCCTGACCTTTTTGTCTCTCCGTCCATTTAGCCCACCCACCCCCCTTTTCCTGTCATCTCTCCTCTCTCCATCCTTTCACCAAACATAAAGGGATTGCAACATGCATCAGCAACTCTCTCTTTTATCCCTCCGCCTCTTCTATCAATCCTCCTTTCCCAGGAGTAACAGCTACTCAGCAGATAGTCCGCTCCCTCCTGTGCACCTCACGTCCCTGGTTGCTTCCCCCCCTCTCCACCCCAAATGGAACAGTCGTAGATCTGCATCTCCTTACTTCACTCTAATCAACTTTGACACTCATGCCATGAATAATGAAACAGACATAGATGATAGAGCAAAGAGGAGAGGAAGTTTGAGTCACGGTCTGTAAAAGGGAGAGAAAAATTAAAGAATAACACTGAGCTTTGGGTGATTATTGGTATAATAGTAGACTTACCTGTCAGACAAATTAGACTATACATGCTTTTTAGTTCTACAATACAATCTACAAGTGGACGAATAATAATAGGCTGCAATAATTGATGCTTTCTGAAGATCTTAAAATGGGCTTTTGTAAGTGAATCAGCCTCTTTAGAGATCTGATCACAAGGTTTCTAATACAAGCTAACATAGTTCTTTCCAAATAATTCTATTTTGTGTTTCTGGCTATAGAGAGTATGCTGAGGACAGCCAGTAGTCCAGACAGCCTACGATCCCGAACACCCATGATCACCCCTGACCTGGAGAGTGGAACCAAGTTGTGGCATCTGGTGAAGAACCACGACCACTCGGACCAGAGGGAGGGTGACCGAGGCAGCAAGATGGTCTCTGAGATCTACCTGACTAGGCTGTTGGCTACTAAAGTAAGACTCAGAAGAGTAAATGAAATTCAAGAGTTTTAAAAATGGAATCCAATCACAGTGAAAAAGCAGGTAGAACCATGGAGAGATTGTAAAACTCTCCACTGAAACTCAGACTAATAGAATATTATCAGTATTATCAGCTTTTTAAAGCAGAGTGAGCCATTTAATGGTACAGGGAACTTCAAATACAGAGTCATACAGAGATAATACTAGTAATTTAGAATGTATTAAATCAAATCATCAAAGAACATCAGGTAAATGTTCATACATTTTACATTTACAATTATTCATTTGACTTGGTTGCTTGGTCAAAAGTGACGTATAAATGCTGTGCAATTCAGGCCACAGTCGATACAGAAGAAGCCAAGCGCCTGCAGAAGGTTGCAGGTTGATGTAACACATAAATGTATAGCAAATGACAGTTATTTATTTTGAGTTATTGAGAGAGACTGAAAGACAGAGAGCGAAAATATGTAAGGTGAGTAGGAGAATGTTCTTGAACTGAGTTTGATAACTCGTTCTATCACAAAGGGAGCAGACGATGGAAGAGTTTGGATTGAGATTTCCTGCCTCACAGTGATGTTAGGATGAGAGATGGTGCATTTGCAGATGAATGCGAGGGCTCACGACCCTGAACAATGGAGTTCAGGTCGGTGGTGGCTCTGCAAGTGGCCACTCTGTCGACAAGCATTAGTGACTTGAACTTTGCTGAATCTTTTGCAGAGGTGTGACTGTGCATGCTGGCAGCTCTACCACAAAGGCCTCAACAGTAGTCAAGGCAAGAGATGTTTGAGTGCTTGTACAAATTGAGTAGAATATTTAGTCTGACGAGACTTTCTGATGTTCTTTATTACGAAGCAGTAACCAGACCAAAAGCAGCAGTGTACTGTATCATGCGAAAGTACCGATCCTTGCGGTACCCTAATGAATAGCAAGTTGGGCTACCCTCCTTCACATGCTGAGCGATTGCTGATGGTGATCTTGTAAGAGGTTAGCGTAAATACTGCTTTAGTATGAGTTATATCAGAACAGCACTGAAAGCTTCCCTTGGTAGAAATGTTTTTGTTCTGCTCTTGAACTGACTTCAGTAGGAGTTCAAATTACCAAAGGGCTCCGCTGGTGATAGCGCACTCCTACTGTTGAAATGATGAGATGAGATAAATGGTTTGTCCAGTCATCAGGTATTTTTTGAAAAATGCTAACCCTAACCTTCACTAAAATTGGTTACCAATGAGAAAAGACCCATTGTATACACACAAGCTCACACAAACAGGGACAAACAGACCCATAACAATGTCCTCCATGTTGGAATCTTGCAGTATGAGCAAACGGTTGTTTTCTCCTTCAGTGTGTCTCAGTTTACCGTCTCTTTCCTAATTGTAAGAAGAGGAGGGAAATATAGCAATGGGCAGCAGTTACAAGAGAGCCAGCTTTTCAATTTTCAGAGGTAATAAGAAAAAGCAGATTAATAGAAGGTGGACTTGTGGTTCAGAGTGCACGGAGGCAGATACAGGAGGTGTCAGGAGACAGGTAATTTGTTGAGGGATTGAAGATTTGGCGATGCATGATGAAAAAAATAGAGAGGCAAATGCAATTGAGAGGCTCATCTCTTCCTTGTCTCTCCACGGCTGTCTCTCTGAGTCTGTCTGCCTGGGTGTCTTGTCTATGCGGATCTCAGTACTTTGATCTGCGACTGGGACAGAATACATTCCTGTTCAATTTCGCAACGGCTGACTAAATACAATCCCTAAACATTTCCGTGGTAATAGATTCTGCCAGATGGAGAAGTCTGGGAAACAAATGTGTTGTTAGGGAAATTCATTTAGCTACATTTGATGTAATTACGTTGAAGCATTGTCATTGGAGGAAGGCACCATCCAAATCCAGGAGCTCGGGGTTCCTGTTTGCGATTCTGTCACAGTCACAGTCTGAGAGTCATCACTGTGATACCCAGTGGGGCCATTCACACTAAAAATGTACACACTTATGGCCGATCGCAGTGCTGTGGATACAAGCAGGAGGAAGTGATGCAATGTGTTCACTCCCACAACACAGTACAACTGATGACATTCTCTACCTTCTGTCTGAATAGTCAGAAGATGTCAGTCTTCTCTTCTTATTAAGAGGAAGAATAAAGTATAGGCGTTTTTGGCTGGTGTTTTTTTACTGTGGGGAAGGGGACTGATAGTGAGTAGCACATGAATATCTAAAATCAATACAAGAAATACAAAAAAAACAAACGAAAAACTCCTGAAAGGAAAGGTCGAAGTTAGTTACCACAAAAAGTAAGTATCAAATTATAAAAGAAATCAGTAAACAAACTGGCCTGAAATTGCTTGTCAGACATGAGATCCCAGCACATAATTTCAAACCTAACATCAACTAATGTGGCCACAGGAAAATAAAATTACACAAAATTATAAACAAAAAAAGGAAATTCAAGTGCTCCCATGCTAACCAACTGACACTGGCTAACAGCACAGAGCAAGAATGCAAGGAAGCAAGGGTGAAAATGACACTGAACTCAAATCTCAATTGTCTTCTACCTTTTCCTTTCTCCTTCAGGGTACGTTACAGAAGTTTGTGGACGACCTGTTTGAGACCATCTTCAGCACGGCCCACAGAGGAAGCGCACTGCCGCTGGCCATCAAGTACATGTTCGACTTCCTTGACGAGCAGGCCGACAAACACTCCATCACAGACTACGATGTACGACATACCTGGAAGAGTAACTGGTAAGAGATGGAGTCCATCTTTTTTCTCCTGGAGCTGGAAAATTCCACCTCCAGCAAATTATTAGGGGCATCTTCACTTTGGGTGTTTGGGTGAACATCACCCCTATTTTCTGGAGGTTGGAAAGAGTAAAATCAGAATGTGTTGTCATAGTTTTTACATGTTTTATAATGTATGTATTTGTCAAGATGTTTTTTCTGAACTAGATGACTAGTCATTCCACCAAAATCCCTGTGCTCTTGGGGGCTGGGTAATTACTGAAGGACAATGGAATTTCTTGCCAAAGTGTGTTGTAAATGAGTGTGTTATGTAACAGGATGTAGTGTTAATGTTAATGTTATATACATCTGCAGATGTCTCCAAAGTAAATATCTTTGTTCACAAACCTGAAAAAAAAACAATGGTTAAATCAATACACCCAGGTCTGCTAAAAGCATAAAGAACGTTGCTGTGTCGGATGTTTGGTCATAATATAAAGGATGATTTAATCGCATCTTAAGACTAGTATGCAATATTATTTCCATACATTATTTATTTGCATTGATTTCATTATGAGGTTGTGCTGTTTGCACAACATGTAGTTGAACTTCTTAAATTCTGCTATGTGGGCAAAGGGGCAGTTTAATGCAAAAATAATTTAGAAATCATTCCCAGAAACGTGCATTGATCCAAACAATGTATTAATCAAAACTGAAAATGATGCAGTGTACCGTGAACAATAGTAAAATAAGCAACTGAAGCAAAGCTCTCAATCACTTCAAATGATGGCGTACAATGTAAAGGATAATACAGGACATTATCAGATAAAAATGTGATGACATACACTTTCATGTGTCTTTCTCTCCAGCCTTCCTCTTCGGTTCTGGGTGAACGTCATCAAGAACCCCCAGTTTGTATTTGACATCCATAAGAACAGCATCACGGACGCCTGTCTGTCTGTGGTGGCCCAGACCTTCATGGACTCCTGTTCTACGTCAGAACACAAACTGGGAAAAGACTCACCTTCAAATAAGCTTCTCTACGCTAAAGACATCCCCAACTACAAGAACTGGGTAGAGAGGTAAGTCAAGGTTAAAATCAGATCAAATCAGTTGTTGGAAGCTGTAAAAAGGTTAAGCGATGAGATCAAAGTTAAGTACTTGGCTAAAAACAACTGTATGATTACAAGAACAGAACAGGTTGAACTTGATCTGTTACCGGCATTTCAGAGTCAGAGTACAAGGCTGAATTAAATTAGTGCAAAGAAATCATGTTCTTCAATTACAGCAACCTTGCTCCAGGCCTGTAAATACGGCACCTTGCAAACGGGGTATAATATCTGCCATGTGAATTCAAGTCCGAGACAAAAGTTACCTTTGATTCTTAAGCGAGTGATGAAAAAATCAACAAACGGCTGAAAGATGGATTTGCAGCATCTGTTTGCCATCTCTCTGCAAACGGAGGCTCCCTGAAAGAAAATGTCCTCAGGTTCACCCTTCATCTTTTCTATTCAGCTCCACAATGTCTGACTAAACTCCAGATGAGTTACGCTCCACCGACGCCTGCCACAGTCATCGTTTCTGCGTTTGGGGAAGAGTCCAACAGTCTCTGAGTAGCTTTGTTTGGCAACGTGCATCGCGGCTCCTCCCACGGCGTGTACTGATGTTGTAAGAGATGATGAAAGAGTCGTGATTTCTTCCTGTTTTGCCAAGATTCTGTGTGTGCAGAACAGAGAGTAACAACCGCAGATGGTGATTAAATGATGTATAAAACAAAGTCACTTGATTAAACTATGCAAGTTAAAAAAGTAAATGAGACGTCCACTGTGCATTGTGCCCTCCCTTCTGCTGCTGCAGCCACAAACAGAAGAGCAGACAGTAATCCTGACACAGGCTCCACTTCTTTATTCCAAGCATCATACTTGAGTGTGCTACAGTAAGTCCTGCAGCTTGCAGAGAGTATTTGGAGGCGGTGTGAGATAAGGATTTATAGGTGATGGTTAATTGGGTGCAGTTAAACCTTGTTTCTATTATGCCTCCTAACCCACACTCCGGCCCAGCCTGCCCCTGCTGCAGTAAACCTTGAGATAGTTGAGATATGGATTGTGCAAACAGGCCCCGGTGCAGCTCAATATTGGGATGTATTCTTAATATACTGCATTGCTGCTCACTGTGTTTTCCGCCTGCCTGGCTCTTGCTCCTTTGATGTAGCCAACAACACTGAGTCAATAATATAAAGATTGCCGTGGACAGGATGGACCTCATTCATCATTAGGGACTGTTCAGACATTATGAGGATGGGAAGGGAGGCTGGATCTTTAATAAAATCGCTGATTTTGTATAGGGTGTTCGTGACTACTGCAGTTTATTTTTCGACTCATCCTATAAAAGAGTGGAAATGTCCACAGATTGCAGGAGATTTATCATATTTTTTTCCCCCAGTATGAATGATAAGCTATCAAAAAGGTCTCAAAATATGGGCAGCGTTAGGAGAAATTGCAGATTTTGGCTCGAATTTTAAATGAGTCGTGATCTGATTGGACTAAACCCCCAGCAAGCTTGTCTGATCTTGATACTGTTTGATTGCAGTTACAATGTGACTAACTGTTGCAGAAATATGGGGGGTGCTTACTCGCCTAATACTTTAAATTATGTCACCTTAACTGGCCATAACCTAGCTCTGAATAGCATTAGCACAAAAAAAGTTCTCGACAATTAAATGAATCACCAACTTTTCTTTGTTTGTTTGCTTGTTTGTTTTTATAGTAAAAAATATCTTATTCTTATTTTGATTCACTAATATTACAATTATTATTACTTTTGGGTCCAGTCGGGGTGGGGGGAGGGATGGGAGGGGGGTGGCTTTTTGAGTGTGTATAAAGTTTAAAAAAATGAGAAGTATTTTGTAACAATGATGATGTTTTATTGTTTCTACCTCTGACTTTTCAATAAAAAGATTTAAAAAAAAAAAAAAAAAAATATCTTATTCCAGCTTTTTGAATATAAATATTTTCTAGTTTCTTTACTCTCCCATGGCAGAAAACTGAATATTTTTCTAGGAAGTGGACACAAGCGGACCTCTTCAGCTGTGTTTTGCCCCTCAAATGTTTATTCGTCCTGTCAAAGTGTCCTTGAGCACGATACTGAAACATCAGCTAAATATTGAACATGGAACAGTATCAGTCCCCCAGTGTGAGGACTGGTCACCAGCTGCCACTGTTTGCCTTCAGAATATTTAACCACCAGTTAAGTCCAGCCCAGTGAGTCAAGTTCAGGATTGAATACAAATATGTGCTAACCTCTCCTCTAGGTATTACTCCGACATCTCCCGCATGCCGGCCATCAGCGATCAGGACATGAGTGCCTACCTAGCAGAGCAGTCCCGCCTGCACCTCAGCCAGTTCAACAGTATGTCTGCTCTGCATGAGATCTACTCCTACATCACCAAATACAAAGACGAGGTGAGTGTTGTAATGAGTAGCAGGGTGTGCTGTGTCACTCCACTTTCCCCCTTTACTTGTTTTGACTGATACCATGAGGTCATTTGAATTCAATTACACTGATAACCAGTCCACATGGATACAGGCTGGAAGGTATTATCACCATTAGGGTGCACATTAAGGCATGAGCTTAACACATTATGACGCTAATGGCGCTTCATTAAATTTGTGCGATTTTTCCCGAAGACCTGGATGTGTGTGAGTGAGCGTGTGTTTGAGTGCACGTTAAAGGAACAGTTCAGTATTTTGAGAATAAGGCTCATTTGCTTTCTTGCTGAGAGTTGAGGAGATTGACCGCTGTCATGTCCCGTCCTCTTCAAACCAACACGTAACAGACAACAATCAGACACACTTCATTTCACAGGACTGAGAATTTCAGGGTAAGTAGGTGGTAATTAATAACCAAGTAACATCTTTGAAATTTCTTCAACATTACCCCAAAATTACAACAATAATTACCCCAAGGTATAAAAAAATTACAGGAATATAATTGAATAATATTCCGATATTTTCCAACAAGCTGTTGATGAATAGCTGGTAATTTCCGTAATATATTTCCAGGAAACATCCAACTGGTTTCTGCTTGACTTCTGACTATTTCTGTCACTTCAGCAGATCAGTTCAACTTTGCAACTAAATGTATTTATTCTAATAGTATTCCACCATGAATGGCAAATTACAGACAAATACAGCATTATATTCAAGAATCAAGAGTCTAATTTCCTATTTAAGAAGTGTCACTCATTAATTGCCTATCGAGGTCTTAACACCACTCAAGTTATGCATGTATTATAACATAGATATCTGGGCTTGATTGCTGAATTGGTGAAAATGTAAAAGGTTAAAAAATGTACTAACACTACTGTACGTATATAATGTAATTTATTTGCTGAGCAGCAGAACTTAGACAGAAACTAGCTGGAGATTAAAATGGCATAATCAGCAGAAGTCAGGCAGAAACCCGCTGGAGGTTTCCTGGAAAGAGAAAGAAATTATGAGCTATGTATGAAGTGCTTACTAGAAAAGATCAGAATATTGTTGCTAAATCATGTTGGACTGGTTTTTAATACATTTAGGGTTAATTATTGTGGCAATTTTGGGGAAATTTCAAATATGTTTCTTAGTAAATACCACCATCTTACTGTACAATGAAATTTCCCGTGAAACGTCTAAAATGTTTTTGTTTTTAATTGTATGTATTTGTATGTATGTATGTGTTTATGATAAGTATGTTGTATTTCTTTTCCTTTACACAACATTTTTACACAATGTTAATATTGAGCCATGGTTCATATCCTCCTATGGTTGCTGATGGACAACCATACGTCCTCATAAACCTCTGCTTTTACCACCCTTATCATCCTTTTATGGTGTGAATGGTAAGTCCCCTCAGCCCCACCCCTCCATCCCTCCATTGCAGCAGTATTACAGTAGTTAGGCTGGCTGCTTGCAGCTGGCTCCATTCAAACCAAATGCTCCCCTTCATTACAGCCTATTATCCAGATGTAGGCAGCTGCACGGTCCCCATCGCCTCTGACACATGCCCTGACCTTTCACACACACACTCACACAAGCACACACACACACACGCACTGGCACATTAACCAGGACGATGCAACACAAAGATGAATGCTCACATAAATACAGAGTGTTTTGAAGCTGTACTGTACCAGCTCCTCCCTCCGTTGTTCATGTCACACTTAATAAGACACCAACACATGAACGCCCATACACACTTCCAGTGGCCATTAACATGCCATTATAGACATCCCACCGGCCCTCACATCTGCCCCGCCAACCCTGTCCATGTTGTCAGTGTCGGTTTAAAAGGTAATCACATGAAGGAAACTGGTATTAGTGCCAGAATACGTTCTCTTCTCGTATATGAGCGTCAAACGTTTTTGTAGTAGCTTTGCTTCATGCTTAAGGATTGAAATAACTTAAATATGTTGTGTATTTGTCTCCAGATCCTGTCGGCGTTACAGAAGGACGAGCAGTCGCGCAGACAGCGGCTCCGTGGCAAGCTGGAGCAGGTCATCGACACCATGGCACTGGCTAGCTGAGGACCGGCCAATCACAGGTTTTGGCTAGCGGAGATCTGGCCAACCAACACGCCTTCCCCGACAAGCTTTGTGACATTTTGACCCTCGACGTTTGAAGTCTGTCGTTATCACCCTCACGAACAACAAGGAACAGCAGCGGAAAAAAGACTGCATGGACACAAGCACCCAGCAGCAGCAGCACACTGGAGAGACAGCAGAGTTTGAATTAAGGCCCCGTTAGCTGGGTTGGCTTCTTTTCTTTTTCTCTCTCTGAGCCACCAACCCAGCTCCAAACAACCAAATCAAGCGCACCCTTCAGCCTCAGACGATATGGACCTCAGCTCAGGAGAGCGTTTATTTTCATCAAGGTCCTCATCACATCTAGAGTCCTATGGAAGAAGAAGAAGCAGTTGGGTACTTTGGCCACAATCAGGAGCAGCACATGCACAGTGGTGACCAAAAATAAACTCATCTAGCTGGACACAGAGCTGAAAAGCTATGGGGCAGGTAGAAGCTTCAAGGCTACGCTTCAGACTGCGAGCCCATTAAAAAATCCAGGATGTAACACTGCGCTACTTGATCCCTGTAAGGATTTTTCTCTTTTCTGTCAGAGGTCAGGGACAGTTACACAGCAGCCATGGAGCTGGTGGAGATTCAGTGTGTTGCTCAAAGACACTTCAGTAGGGTGGATGCTTGGCAACACAAAAGGCTGCTGCCACTGCAGGGCAACCAGGAGGTAGGACTTTTTGCAGGGAAACTTCCTCCAACTCTTTATCAACAGGAACTCCGCTGTAGTCAAACAAAGGACATTTTTCCTTTTCATAACTCTGCATTTGATTTGTTATCGCATTTGATTTCATTTGTTTCCCCCCAAACTGCCTACTCTCCCCAGTGCTGTGCCACTTGTGTTACTGCTGAATTTGCACAACAAAGCTAAATCAAAAGAGAGAAGAGGATATATGAATATATATATATAGATATATAAATACAAACCTTTTGTTTTTAAAACAGATGAAAAGTTGAAAAAAATGTTTTCCATTGTAATGTACAAAAGATAAGTTTGAGAAGAGGATTTGATATTTCCAAGATGAAAAACTTATGAAAACACAAGGAAACAGTCGTCCTGTGCCATGTTTTACTTTGAATGTCGTTTAGTGCAAAGAGACTTCTTTTCGTTAGATGAAATGTGCTACTATGATGAAAATGTTGTCATTCTTAGTGACTGAAAGTGAGAGTTTAAAAAAAAAAAAGGTAAATGGCAAAAATATATATATATATATTACAGACACTTTTCTATATTTCACGAGGGCCAATATGTGCTACATATTTGACTCTAAAGGTAGTATGAGTAGGCAAATGATGTCTGGAAGTCGCCTGTGAGCCAACCGACCTACAGTGCTTTTGTGTTTGTTTTAGAGAAACCAAAAACATCCAGGCCTGGTCGGCTGATTTAGATGAGACAGAAGTCATTTGTGTGGAAGCCAGCCTCACGCTGTGCTAGCAGATGACTATAGAGGCGCTAGGCAGTCGTTTAAGTCAAACCCTGGCGCAGCGTGCTCAACAACTTCTTAGAGTAGACTTACCCTCTTGTCTGAAAAAAAAAAAAAAAAAACGTATAAGCTGTGCCATCCAAAATGAAGGCCAGTTTCGGTGTGCAGAAGAAGGTGAGACAGTATTGTTTAATCTTATTTTGGCTTGTTTTTTTTAGTCCGCAGTGAAGGTGGTAAAGCTAAAGGTTCAATCTTTGAAATGTGAATGTGGTCTATGAAGAGATAATGAAATGTAGCTTGATTTATGTATGTGTTTTTGTACCAGTTGAAGGCCTTTCTCTTTTTTTCGTTTCGTGGTTTTATAGGGGTAAAAAAAACAAAAAAAAACAAAAACAAAAAACACTGTTTTCCTTCCAGTACATGCTGCTCCGCATTAACTTGCAGTGCTTCAAAAACCATGCATTCAAAAACAAGACATTCCTTCCTCCTGTGGGTGTAAAAAGGCTATGAGGCTAATAACAGAGGCTAGAAAGTAGAGAACAAAAGATGTTCAACAAACCAGGGTAATAAACAGCAGACGGTTGTCCATCCCGTAAGAGCTTGTTATGAAATGTAGAGCAACCAAACGAGACGCATTAACAACCAGATCAGATAAATAAGGTCGAGAAACAAACACTCCTCTGCTTATCCATCCTGTCCCTGTTTGTTTGAGTTTGATAACAAAGCAGGTTAAAACACATCAAATGCACTTTTAAGAAACAAAACGACTTTAAAAGAAACAGTCGCCGATGCCTCAAAATCATTTTCTTTTTCTTCCTCTTCAACAGTGCTTCCCTCAGATTTGTTTTTGCTGCAAAAAGTGTCGAAAGGGCCTCCGTCCAGCTGACACTAGAGTCAAGTTGGGATAGTATAAAGCTTTGCGGGTGCATCAGGAGTCTTCTAGGCCAGGGCCGTGGTGAAAGGTTTCATCCTGAGTCGTGTTAACAGTTCATGAGTTTATACTAAGACAGAGGAAACTAAAAGATCCCAGTTATTTTCAATTCAGTTTTACTTTCTTGGGTTTTTCTATCTTGGTGATGGACCCTTGTGATTGCAGGGAGTGCTGCTCTTCAGTACCATCCAATGGACCAAACAGAAGCCCTCCAAAATGATTTCCAGCCCAGTAACAATTCATCTGCACACATCCCCTTTTGTCATTATTGGTGGCCACAAAAAGGCCTGTATTGGGATAAATGCTAATGTTGAGCTAGCTGGCAACACCGTTAGTGTCGTAGTTGGAAAATTGTTAAGCTAAGAATAAACATCTATAGCCAAGGATAGTTCAAGCTAAATTGTCGGTCATTAAAAATAACTGGCATGCAAACTAACCTGAATTCTACAACTTTGATACATAATCACTTCTGAGCTAGACTGACAAAATCGCATCCTTTTGATTCTTCCATTGACGTCAACGCAGAACACCCAAACAGCCTGCAGACTAAATGTGTTAGTGACGCTTGGAAAACACCAGATGGTCGACTAACTGACAGATCCTATGCGATAACTGTTTAGTCACAGCTGTTTTGCATTTTGAAAGTGCAACAGGGTGCGATTGGTAAGCTTTCAGTCACTGAAATTTGGGGAGAAGTTACACCTGAATCCCTTTGGATTGTGTCTTTTAGCAGCATTCCCTCCAATCTAAGTCCAATGCCTTTAAAACAAATTACAATGATGAAATATTACCAAGGTTTTGGCAAGAGATTATGGTTTCATGTTACAAGGCACTGCTAGGTGCTAGCCACACGTTAGCTATTAGCTGACAAAGTGATTACCTAGCTCCAAAAATTAGAATGCTGAAAAATCTGATGGCATTTCCCAGCTGCATAGACGCGAACAATATGGTTCTCATTAATGAGACATCCACTGAAGACCTCCAACATGGCCGACAGTGGGCATGACATGTGAAGGAGCAAAAACCCAGACTTGGCTACCTTAATTTGATACTCTTTCAGCCAGCTTCTTCGTCAATATCCTTTTACTTTAACTTTTATGTATACCTGCACCAACTCTTGCCATCAAACCACATCAACACATATCTGTCGCTGTCAAGTAAAAACTCTCGAGTCAAACACAGGTGCATTTCCCTCCATAGATTTAAGATGTTTAATAAAACCCCTTTAAAAGTACGCTCCACTCTTCAGATATTAGCCTGCAGTTTGCACCGTGTTTTCATCTGGCAGCATCAATATGTGTCTGGACCGAAAAAAACGTAGCCGACTGTATGTTCTTCGATACTTGAACCACTGATCTACACAGGGTAAAACAACATACAGGGCAGCTGACCAAAGCTTCATTCATCCACATCAGGAGATCAACATCCTTGACACGAGATTACCTTTGATCCATCTGCTCTTCAGTTCTTCCACAAAACGATTTTAGCACTCTTTACAGTCGTTTAAATACCCCCTCATTGAAGGTATTTAGTGTTTCGTCTTTAAGCTTGATGAATGGTGAAATTGAGGCGATGTCACTTCAACGAGCGGGCGCTCATTAACACATTCCGTTCAATTTGAATTAATAACTGGACCAGTCCGAGGATGTGGACCGCTGCATTGATGTTCGAATGCTCAATTGTTCTTTTGATGAAGACTTGTAAAGCTGATTTTTAGAGATGTGCAAAGAGTAATGAGGCTTAGTTAGTAACCCCAAGGATCACTTTGTAGGGAGTACAAAAGAAAAAAAAAAGTTCAGCGAGATGGAGAGATAAGGCCGGCTTGGTCTCTTGGTGCTTTTGTTTCTTGGTTTTTGCTTCTTGTTTTCTGCTGCACTTGTTGGGGTAAAAGATGAAAAGACTTGGGCAAGGCAGAGGAAGCGCTTTGAAGGCCATGGTATCGCTTCATTTTCCATTCCGTTGCATCTGTGGCGTTCGACTTCCACATAGCAGAAAAAGACAGTGATGAAGGAGGGAGGAGGAGGGTGGAGCGAGAGAAGGAGAGAGGCAGAGGGCGAGATTCTCTCCAATGATTGACTGAGGCAGAGCTGTTCACTGTGCCTTGTCAGCTTCCTACCATACTGAAGATAATGTATTTTTACATACACTTAAACAGTTTGACTCAAGTTACGTGTTTAAAAAGAGACAGAGGAATATGTTATATGTTTAAATGTGCATTTTGACAACAATTGTTTGACATGTACTTGAAGAAGAGTGCAATATTTTATGAAGTTTTTTATTTGCTTCCTGAAGACTGATAACTGATTTCATGTGCATGTACAGAGCTGGAGTGTTTAGCCTAGCTTAGCAAGTAAAAGGTCCTTCGTGAAAAAATACAATTGCTAATTAACAAACTGTATCTTATTTATTTAACCTCACATAAACAGAAATGTTGAGGAAGAATAACTGTACGCTGATTTTATTCACTTTGCTTTATCCCTGCTTTCGGCCTTGCTAACCTGAGCTAAGCCAACTCCATCCTGACTACAGCTCTGTACCTAACATTTATACTGTTAGCCTGTCATTTCACCCTTGAAGACAACATGAAAAGTCCCATGTCCTATTTCTTTTGGATAGCTAGTCCCAGGAGATGGTTAGCTTAGCTTAGAAAGCAGAATGAAGCTAATTAACACATTACACTTGTTTGCTGTTGTTAGCAGACAAAAGCGTTTGTAAATGTAAATGTTTTACTTTTGAACAGTATCAGGCTAGCTGTTCTGTTCTGTTAGGCTAGGCTAAATACCTCAGCTCTAGCTCTATATTTATCATACCAACATGAGTGTGGTATCAACCTTCTCGCCTCACTCTGTGCAAAAAGGGGAAAAAGAGCATCAGCTTAGTTATTCATATACGTTACATCTATTTTTGTCTTGTTTTGCTTTAGAACAGAGCCCGGCTAGCTTTATCCTCCTGCTTCTAGTGTTTTTGCTAAGCTAAGCTAATTTCATCCTGGCTCCAGCTTTGTATATAGAGTATAAATGTGAAAGGAGTATCAATCTTCTCCTGAAGTAAGTAAATAAGGGCATTTCCCAAAACACCTTTTTTTCTATACTCTGAAAGCCATCTGTAAATCTACCCTGAAGTGTATGTTAAATGTACTTATTTGTCAGTATGGGCTGCACCCTCCAACATGACACCTCCTCACTGCCACACAACCCTAATACTTCCCCTCATCTGCCATTTTTTGATCCCCCTCCTCCAGCAGCAACACTCAGAAGTTTCTCATCCCTCCAGCTCTCTCCAGCTTCCTCACCTGCAGTGTTCACTTTGATTAGAGTACATTTCAGAGAAGGCGTATAGGACGCAAAATACCTTCACACACAGATTAAAGAGGAGAGAGGCAGAAAGAAGGAAAAAAAAAGAAAAAAATACCTTAAAGAGTTTTAATACTTTATGAATTCTGATACCTTTTTAAGAGTTTCAGACTTGAAGCTGCTGTGACAGGTTTTGGCTGTTTCACGCCTGTGTAAATATCCTGCTCTTTCCTATTTTGCAGATTTATTACGTGTAAATAGACACGCATCAAGGAGAGATTAAACATGTTTTTTGCTAAATCTGGCTTGTCTGATGTTTTTCATTCCCTCCCCTCGTCCCTGTATACCCTCAAAGTTGTGGATTTGGAAGTTTCAGGTTTATCTCAAGTTCACGTCACCACAGGAGAACTTGAGAGATCAAAAGCAGCACATATGAGACTTAAATGTTATTGTGCTCTATGCAGTCGGCTAGAGCAAACACTCCTGTTTCTGGCTGATTTCCTCTCAGTTACTTTCACAGTGATTGACGAGGACATTGACAAAGATATGAAAGAAAATGAAAATAAGCCTCGACTTTACAGTCTTTACTGCCAGAAATCCCTTCTTGAAGTGAGCCAGGAAGACGCAACGCTCAGTTTCAGGCACAATCACCCATCCGCATCCGCTCACTTCCACCATCCGTGTGAAAAAGACCGAGATTGTCTTGGGCGACGTCAGTCCAGTGAATCATTTGGGTATGAGTGCTATTTCGCAGTAATAATGTGATAGAAAGTCTGCTTCAGCGTCTCTGTCTTCCACTCATTTTGCTTATGCTGTAAATCTTTCACAACAAGGTAGATCATCATAAATCTGACATACATCTAACACTGAGATTCACTGGGGGGGAGAAAATGTCTTGAAAGATAAAAGACGAAAGACGAAAAATTACAACAAGAATAATATAATAATAATATGGATTTTACCTTTTCATCTAGCGCCACCAGGAGGTTGGCAAGTTTATATTTTGCTAAAGTGTTTCAACAATTATTGAATGAATTGCCATGAATGACATTAAGCACATACAGTATATTTGTGGTGCCTAGACGATGAGCCTGACTGCTTTGGGCATTTTGCTGATATTTCATCTAGCACCATCAGCATGTCTTGTCTGTGACAGACAACCCGAACTAAAGACATTCTTATCCTCATTTAATGCTAATCAACACATGTTAGCATGTTGGCATCCCATGACTAAGAGGATGAACAGTATAATTGTACTAAATGTACTACAAGGAACTTTTAACTGACTATAGTAGTCAAAACCTGCTCTTGTACTGACGCCCCTATATTTCCTGGTTAAGCAATAGTATAATGCCTGTATTACAGTGATTCTTGATGCCTGTCACGCTGTCAGATTGGCAGAAAATTAAAACTACTCTGGGGCGCCGTTTAGCTCAGTGGGTAGAGCGGGCGTCCCACGCACAGAGGCTTTGTCCATGCTAACATGCTGTTTGCAGATAGCACTTAGCCTAAAATACAGCCTCACATGGTGTGGTTGCAGAGTGTTATGCCATGCTCATGTTTCATTGTTGCTATGAGTATCTTTCCAGCTGTTATTGCTGTTACTACAAGCCAACAAGGCTGCCAAAGGACGACGGCAGTTTGAATCACACCACCGGACATCCTTAAAGACAACCAGGGACATTTCACGAGGTTTTTGTGGCAGAACTGGCTGTTTTTCAAAGCGAGCCGCAACCATCTCCATCCCTGACCACGGCGATCAAAACAGGTTTAAGTGAAACCATGATGTTTTCCTAACCCTGACCAAGTGGTTTTAGTGCCTGAACCAAACTAGAGCAAAACGTATTTAGCTAACATTTATTCTGCTGATTGGGTTGTAACCTCCACCCTCACAGGTAGACCTAGATCCAGACCTATAACTGACAAATTATTGACACTTATTACATTTTGACAGAGTTTTTTCTTTTTTAACAGGCATTACATTTTTAGCCTTTAAAGTATCCCCAATATTAAAAAGGACATTCACAAGTAGCTAGCATGGGAGTCTTTACCAAAATCACAACCTATTTTCTACATCCTGCACTACTTTTGACCTTTTTTTTTTTTGCATTTTATTTGATCGTTTGAACTTCCAATGTAAAATTCATGCACTTTATCGTATAGTTCCCCTCAAAAACTCCCACAATGACAGGGAAAAAACACCATCCTGACATATCCACTGTTTTCCGCTAACAGTCCCACAAGTGTCACATTTTATAGATGCAGAAATTATGGTCGTGTGACCTGTCATGACGCCTAACAGCGATGATTCACGAGTATCCGAAATGTCCGTAAACCGTCTGAGTACAATGATTTCAGACGGCGCTTCCGTCTTGTCATTTACGGCCATCACTCTTTCTCCTCATCCTTCCTTCTCTGAGCAAAACGATTTCCAAACACATCAAGTCCTGTTCTCCCCTCACTTCCCCCTGACTGTCCATTACGAGTTGGGGAGTGCAACTTCTAAAATGTGTCGAGCCCTCCCCTCGGGAACGAGAGGATTTGACAGGCAACCCATCAATCAAATTAAAAAGCCCATTACGAAAACATAAAGTGGAGAGATTCAGACCTCCGGAGAGAATCTGACCTGGATATCACAGACACCTCGTCTTTGTTCTGAATGGGATTGACCTCTCTTTATTATCCTAAGTGCTTTTTTTCATTCTCTCCTCCACCTGTGGGGCCATTTCAGACGCCGGCTCTTATTTCTCTCTCTGCATGGTGAGGTTTCAAGCTGGGAATGGATGGAAGGCAGATTGAAGCAATCGTAATTATTTCTCTTTTCTTCCCAGTTCCTTTTTTTTTCTCTCTCTCTCCTTCTACCCACTGTTGTCCTTTAGCGAGGCAACCCGAGTGAGTTCCTTTTTTTCACTCCTCTTCTTCTTCCCTCCTTCCTATCCTTTAATTTTCCTCTTGCATATTATTTGGTTTCCCAGCCGCAGCACTTGTCACAGTAGGTGGATCACAGCGGTGCTCGTATGAAAGCTCTGGGTTGCACACACTCTCACAGACAGCAGACACCACCGCCCACCGCCTGCAGCCCCCCTCTGTCTGGATATGTGTTCAAATATCTCCGGGCATCAGATTACCATGTTTGAATTGTGCTTGTTGTGAAAATTCACTCTCGCTCTCCTTCTGTTTTGTTTTTATCCCCCCTTCTCTGTTTTCCTGCGCCTGGAGGCTTTTGCCGCGACTCAATCACCCGACCACTCTCGACACAAACACTCGGCCGTCCTCTAAGATGCCCCGACACGGAATAAACGACAAAGTCACATTGGCTGGGGGCCCCGCGCCGCCGACTCTCAGCTGGAGATTAAACTGCGATAAGACTCCTCTGTTTTCTCCAGAGAGGAGAAGAGGATATCAGAAGGGGGGAGAGAGGGGGGGGAGAAAAAAAAAGATAAGAGAAAAGCAACAAGAGGTAAGAAGGACTGAGAGATGAAGAGGGGAGAAAAAGGGAACACAGGAGAGAGAGTTGACTTTGGTTTGTCTCGGAGGAGGAGGGCGGTTAATACTGCCTGGCTGAGATCTCGCTCATTCTGTCTTTATGAAGGCCCAATAAATGACGACCAGCAGGGGAAATAAGATGATAGCACAGAATCAGGGCGGCAGACAGAGTCACGTCTGCTCCGGCTGCTTCCATCGCTGTCAAAGCTGAATTAAATGCAGTGCTAAATTGTGACTGTGCGACCGCATGTCTGGATGCACTTTGGAACAAACTCAACATAAGTGAACCTGCATAATTTAAAGTAATCACTGACTCCTAATAGTCTTTCGGCCTCCATCTGCAGTTTCCGAACCCCTCCATGTCCGTCACTGTCTGCCAGCCCAGGTGGCGGGAAAGCAACGGGGTCGTACGTTTCTGATGTGTTCGTAATAAATGGAAGAAAGGCTGTGACAATCCAAAAAGATAAGACCTCACAGGTATGAAGATAATGTTTGATCGACATCTGGAGGGTGCAGCTTCTCAGATCGAGCTGTGGAAGCCAGCGTGAAAGCACCTTTTGATGCTCGACCTTCAAACTTTATTGTATTCAGTGGAAAAATCCTCCAATTCACCTCTAGAAATACATTTTCAACAACCAAGGGTCGTGATGGATTATTTCACATGTAGTCATGTATGAAAGGGTAGCTTTTTGAAAGGGGACATGACTGATTTATTTACTGGTTTCTCAAAATGTGAATTTTCAGTGAGAAGTTCTAAGGTTCTACTTTATACTCTAATGTGTATGAGTGCCTACACGAGGGCAAACAGTCATAATAAATATTTCCGGCAGGACTCACACTACTAACACTACTAATGTCAAACGTGCACCGCCTCATGTGATCTCTCGGGGAAGCAGACGTAAACAAAATGGACCCTCTGGTGCAACAACGTGATGAAGCAACCGTAATACTTCGCAACGTAGTAGTGTGTAGTTTGCTTGCTTACGTTAGCCTTAAGGGCGAGAATGTTTACCATTGCTTGGCTGCACCGTCAGCTGCTCGTCACTCTCTCATTCAGGCAGCTCATTATGACCCATATTGCTGTTTGTTGTTAGGCAGCGACCTCTAGTGGCTATAGTAGCTATTGCAGCTGCAGGGGAGGAAGTGAGGAGGAGTAATATAAAGAAAGGAAAGTCTTTGTTGTGAGAGGGTCGGGGATGGCGGACAGGACTTTGATTCAGGACAGCATTGTTCGCATCAAGTGTAAAACCAGAAGTGGACAGTGAGTTCTTTTAAACATAATGAAACAACATCACATACATAATGTTACTCAAGTGGTAGGTACAGGTTAAAAAACACAAATGTAGCATTAATTGTAGATCTATGAAGTAGAGGTCAACCGATTAATCTGTTTGGCCGTTTAAGCAGACCTTTTATAGACTATTGTTATCAGCTGAACTCCAGTAGTTGCCGATTGCTCAGCAGTCAACACTAATCATGCGGGGCAATAAGCTTCATCATTGAGAGCCCCTTCTGCTGAAAGTATCTCAGTCCTCAACTCTTCACAACCTCCTCATTCTACATTTTTACCTTTTTCGACAGAAAAAAAAACACACACCCCGTTCTGCCGTTGGGCTTGTTGGACATTGAATATAAATTGAACATTGCAAAATTGGCCTCTACCAACAGAATGTAACACTGTGCTGGTTTTGACCCTTTTAAAATTTGAATTTACCAATTTCACACTTGTTTATTAGACCAGCTGGGAATAACAGGGAAAGAAGATGTGATTCTACTTTTTTAGTCATACCCCTCCAGGGATAGCAGCGCCGGTCGGTCCAAAACCTGAACTGAAATATTTCAACAACTACTTGATGCCGTGAAGAAAACTCCAATGACTTTGGTGATCTCCTGACTTTTCATGTGGTGCCAATATGTGGTAGACATAAATTGAGTGACATCGAGTGAAATGTTTGAACTTTGGTGCAGACATTCATATTCCCCTCAGGAGGAATTGTAATAACTTGATCCCCAGACCTTCTCTTCAGGTCGAATTTTTGACCTGTGTCTCCAAATGTTTGCGTGACATTCCCATCAGCCAGTGCATTCTAACATGCTTACGTTAGCATTTAGCTCAAGTACATACGTAGAGCTTCACAGCTACCAGCATGGCTATAGACTCCTGTTCTTGTTACATTGAAACATTTGCCGTTTGCTGAGTCATCCATACGACTATTTGGACCAGAGACCAAACATACCCTCCAAGAATGTTTGTGGCTCATTATTTGTGGTTCATTACCGTCATACGCTGTTTCATACAATATTTTAATTGAGTGGTCTAGTTTAGTATTTCTGTTTCTAAATTAGAATTCCTTGCGGTATGTTTCTACATACACGCGAATGCAGTTTTACCAAAGGACTTTCCACCAGCAACCCCGGTTATTGTCTGAAAACAGTGAAAGAAAGCTACTTTCTGAGACTGAGCCCTGTTAAAAATTGACTTTCATTGCATCGGGCAAGATCAATGAATTCCAGAATAGCACCCATAAGGGAGTTCCTATAATACTTGAGGTCTGATTGTAAGTGCTTCTCTGGCAAGCAGCAAATGACAGACCACTGGAGCCAATGAAAAGCAAATGTGGCATTAGGAATGCAGCTTGTAGTTCAGCGCAGGCTATTTTCACCAACTCTAACCCCCCCGCCTGCTTTGCTCCTTGCCATCCCTGCAGGAGCTCACTTCACCTTTCCTCTCACTAGCCGCCGAGCTATCCTCGCACTTTCATCTCTCTCAATCTCAGCAGGATGGACGGATGCTTGGGACAGCTGACAGAGGAGAACAAACCTGACTAGACAAACTAGTCATCGTAGAACCCCACCACCACCACCACCGCCGCCCAGCACTCTCGGCGCTCTACCCCATCCTCCTCTGTCACTCTGTCATCCCTTTTATCTCTTCCAACCTCTCATCTACCCTCTTCCTCTCCAGCCCCCCCCCCTCTCCCCGTGCTCCTGCTTCCCCTCTCTGTATCACTTATGGCTTGGCTGCAGGCAGCGCAGTGGTATTGGAAACAGCATGGGGCTTGAGGAGTCATCTGGTACTAAGCAGAGCTAAGCCCAGCTTCCGAAAAGCATCTTAGCACTTTGGTTTAGAGAGGTTCACAAAGAATATCAGATGATAGGGCGGTAAAGCCGTGAAGTTGGCCTCGGACACCTCGAGTCAGGGGGTTCAGATAACTGAGCTAACTAAAATTTGAATTAAGATGATTATTTTTTGGGACCACCTGACCATTTTTTTTTTTTTTTGTAAAGCATTACCACTGTCACAACATCAACCTGACTCTAGTTCTTAGACTATGATACCAGCCCTTTAATAATCTCAGAACCCATCAGCTATTGTCTGACGGTGATTTCATGATTTAAGGGCCTTCAGGTGTAACCAGCGGATATTGGGATATTGGATAGCGAATATCCAGGACAAGACCTCCTCTTCTGTGCTCCGGTAATTTCAGCTATTCTCTATAATTGAGCTGGTCCTCATTAGAAAAAAAAACTGTATACATATAAAATTCAAGCAGCTCATTACAAGCCCTATTGACGTTTGTTGTTAGCTAGCGACTTCTACAGGCTGTAGTAGTCACTGCGACTGCAGAGGAGGAAGTCAGGAGATGGAGTATGAAAGGCATCAAGTCCATATGGTGAGGAGGTCGGCAGGATGAAACGAGCACAGGACTTTGATTCAGGAAACCGCTGTTTCAGAAGTCAATGGTAGTTATTTTAACGTAGTAACATAAGTAGCATCACATACATAATGTAACATAGGTAACGTAGGTACGTGTCAAATGGAAATGTCGTTAGTAACATAGTTATTCTAAGTCAAACAACAGTGTTTTCTTAATCAAGCTTTTACCGTCCGACTATGGTCAGGTACGTGTGTGGCTGGTGGGCTGCAACAGTGGTGTTGTTTTGGGACCAGTTTAATTGGTCAGCCATCTAGGATTAGTATGTGTTAATATACTCATATATCTGCAAATATGTACCGATACAAATGCTTATAAAGAACCGTGTTGTTGTCTGACCATATCTGGTCCGTTTCGCTATCGCATTTCCGTCCAACGTGTTCCACCTTTCGCCAGCTGTTTACCTGCATACAACAAAAGCCAGCTCAAACTAGACTGGTCAATACTACTTGAAAAACAAACAAAATAAAATTGAACTACAAATCCAAAACCTTGTCCCTCGCCTACAGCATTCTGCATTTGCATGCAGTTATCTCTTCACAGAGATAAGCCCGGTATCAGCTTGACCTGACAAGCTGAGGACACTGGAAACAAAAATGAGCTTTAGGCGCAACAACTGAATATTTTATCCTGGTGTAGAGGATGACTGACGCTGCATTAGGGACACCGTAAGTACCGTCATTGTATCATACACACTCCATCGGACTGCATGGACCTCCCCCCCAGTTACATCATGCATGTCGCAACAGGAAGTCTTAATTGGTTGGGGACTGACCTGCAGCCAGTCATGTCTCTTAGTGTCTCAACTTGGAGTGGAGAGAGAAATGTGGATTGCGAACAAGCATAGGAGTGGAAGTGTGATCCTCTCTCCGGTATTGATTTAGCTCTTGTACCGCAGTCCCACATGCTCACATTAATATGAAACAGTGACTGGAACTTTGAAAATGTTCTGCCAACCCTCTTTTGCCGGAGGATGGTACCTCCTCTGATACGCAAGGTCACTCCAGCACCTCCTTTCACTTCACAGACACCAAGAAAGTGTAACATGCACCGAGGGTTGTCTCGTCTCTTCCCACACTACAGGCTGGTTAGAGTCAAGGTCAGGGAAGTGCAGAACATTACAGTACGTGTCACTGTAATTACAATAATTAGATTTTTAGGTCCAGGGCCCTGAAAAGATCGAACATCATCGAGACTACTTCAGCTTTAGTTCTCCACTATCAAGAAGGAGTCTGGAGGACATTTTTTTTAATAGGTAACACAGTTTTGGGAGCCATATGGAGCCGAGGGCAGCAGGCGGCAGGCGAGAGAAACTTTCTCTGCATACAGAGCTGATTTAGTTGCCTCAGATAAGGTCAAGCCACTCAGACTGTGTCTATCATTGTGATTGCAATGCAAACACTTCAGCACCCAGCCTAGATATACCAGACTCAGACAGGCAATATGTCGACTAAATATAAGAAATGGTGGTTACATAAATTTTTTTTTTGACAAAAATACCTTATATGCATTTAATTGAATACTATTCTATGCCTCTTATTTATATTTGATGTGATTTTTTTTTTATAGCAGATTTACATCGTTTGCTATCAATCATCAATAATATATCTGCTCACTACATCGTCTGTTTCTTTATATTGGTTTGATCTTCTCAGGAAGCCTATTTCATACAAATCTACTGACAGAATTCCCATGTTACCTTTTGTGGCGTTCCAAAACCTCCATCCAACAATGGCATTAAAGTTGAGGCACAAACAGCAACCCCACAATAATTTACTCCACTCCCCGCAGTGCATATCCAAGACATCCTCTACTGCATTTGCTGTGTTCAGCCTCTAAAACATGAGGCTGCTTTTCCCAGTTTAAATGGAATTTCTTTGGCTTTCTTGGTTGGAAAACAAAAGCAAGACTTTCCGCTGGGCTCTTATACATTTATCAGAGTTATAGACTAAATGACTAGATAAAAAGTAGTGTAAAATAAAAGACATAACGGTTCATTGTGGCTTTAATTATGTAGTCCATATCCTCAGGCTCTGGCCGGCATCACTGCTGTGCCCACAGGAGGGAATGCTGGTGGGAAAAGGTGAAAGAAATTATGAATTTTTATTTTACATGAGAACAAACAGCCAGCTCCTTACAGTAGGAGAACAATAGAAGCACACACCTTGAAGACAAAATCAAGGAAATAAAACAGCAGTGGGATTCAAAGTTACACAAAGACCAGGTTCAACGAAATAGGACGTTAACCATCCTGCAAAACCAGTTAGCTTAAATGTGCAATATGTAAGGATATGGCCATACAAGAGACCGAGCAGGGAAGGCTGGCAGGGAAGACACTCGAGAATGTAAGCCGGGCGAGTGGGCAACAGAACCAGCCTCAGCAGCATCTCAGTAGCAGCCACACAGCCTCAGAGAGCAATGGAGGCCAGTCGATGACGAGGAATACAGTGCCGAGGTGTCGCCCACAGGACACTGACCCGAGGGACAACAAAGACGCCATGGATTCAGGCAGCGACAGCAGAGATGTGAAGTGGTAGAGGAGCAAGAGGGAGGTTGGGCATCAGGGAGGCAGACAGAGGGGAAACAAAACCCGTAGAGTCGGAATATGTTCACAGAAAATGTTGCAGCTGAAATATTTAATTCAGGTGCTGGGGACGAAGAGAAGACGGCAGAGCGTTGCAGAGCTGGAGGATCGCTGAAGAACATGGCCGGCGGACAAGATGGCAGGTAGGCAGGCAGACGAGTCAATCCTGGGGGATAAGGGGGGACATGCTAAATGCAGGTACAACAAAAAAAGAGGAATATTAGTAAGTATGGCGATTTAGGGCGAAAGAGGGGGCTATTATCACAGCTGAGACAGTGAACCAGTCAAGAGTGAGAGTAGTGCTGGGGTTAATATACTGGGGGAGGCGATGAGCTGATTGCAGACAGGTGAGCAGAGCTAGAAGCCAGCGGAGTGGTAACGACACGTTCCTGGACTTTATGACTGCTTCAGAGGGAGGGAGTCGCGACTTTTTATCTGTCTCCTTTGCTCGCCGTGTCAGTAAATCTGGATGAATATTCTCTCCTGCTTATGGGTTCCATAAAATGACCTGACTGACTGAATTGTGGAGAATCTAACCCTGTAGTTAATGACAAAGGTTTTTAGCTGACGGCGACCCTGCGCTTCTGACCAGGTTCTGACCAAGTATCTCATCTTGTCCTGTTCATCCAGTTTTCATGAATAATAACAGCATCTCCTGGGAATTTCTGTTATTACAGCCAAAAACACTGAGGCTGCTTTTCTTTTGAACTACACCTATTCTGCAGATGGTGTTGTTGTGGATACACGTCTTATTCTCGCCTACTTTAAATAAACAGATGTCCATTTTTTGTGGTGACGTGGAACCCATCTTTATTCAAGGTATGTTGCATCTGGTGTCACTCAAAGTTCAACTCCAGGTTCCTTGTTTGTCTCTTTCTCCATTTAGCTTAAGAAAAAAACTGTCCATCCTTGGTACTGCAGCATATTATATGAAGGCGACTCAGTGCTAGGCTATATGTTTCCAATGTATAAGTTATTTGCTCCAGTGAAAGATGTGCAGGACTCACATACATAAAA
This sequence comes from Diplodus puntazzo, assembly GCA_963678695.2. Lineage (NCBI taxonomy): Eukaryota > Metazoa > Chordata > Actinopteri > Spariformes > Sparidae > Diplodus > Diplodus puntazzo. The sequence goes on along the minus strand of OZ023165.1, from coordinate 8,177,227 downwards.
CAAATGACTGGGAAGCCAAATCATTTCAATTTTCATCTCCAGCCTCATGTTTTTAGTCGCAGCTGTTAAGCCTTTCTCTGTAGATTTGGGTGATCTTAGATCATAACTGGTTGTGAACTAATTCTAGGAAACGTGTCCTCGTTTGCTCTATTTAGCCTGTCTGCACCGGGTGGTTTTAGAAATGATTTTGCAGATTAGTTTCAAGCCTGGTGATAGACTAGCACCAATTACATTTGTGAGATCTTAGTATCCCAAGAGCCCAATGGCAGACAGGAATCCTTGGGGAGCGTCCTTTTTTAGTATTTTAAAAAATCTTGGCTGAAAGCAAGTGTGATGATACCTCCACAGTGCAGGCATCAGTGCTGCTGAAAAGGCTGCCTGAGGAGTGCCACACTAGCTGTCACAAGCCTTTTCTTTCCCGAAGCTGGTAGGGCAGAAATGAATCGTGTTGTCTATTCTACAACTTTCTGCATTACTTACAGCCTCTGACATCTGAAAAGATAAGTGAATACACATTTTCCACCGAAATCCACTCAGTGGTGGAGCGAGAATGATGCATTATTTGAGGGACTTGTGTGGAAACTACTTTTGTCTCCCCTCACTCTCAGGCACAAAATGGCAGCTTAAGAGTGAACATTTTTTAAAGTGATTTTTTTTTCTGAAAGGAAAGACTTTGGGGATTTTGGAGAAAGATTCTCATTTGCTTTCTCCGACGAGAGTCAGACAAGCTACCAGTTTCATCTGTCCCCTCGATATGAAGCTCGAGTCAGCAGTCTGGATCTGTCCAAAAGTAATGAATTCTGTCAGAGAGAGCCTCTAAAGCTTACTAACGAACACGTTATTTTTTTGTTAAATCAGTGAATCAACCAAGGCACTAATGTGAGGTTGCTAGGCAACCAGCAAATACCTGAAGAAAACACTGTTAGCAGCCAAGAAACCCCCCATTCCTTTGATGTCTACACTAGCAAGGCTAACCACCGCCCAATGTTTCCACTCTTTATGCTAAGCTAAGTTAACCTGCTGCTAGCTGTAACTTTGTATTGAGCAGACAGATATGAAGGTGGTATTGAACTTCAAATGCACAGCTTGGCCAATAAAAGCTAATAATCTTGTACAACCATTCCAAACTATTAAAATACTAAACTACAAAGATATGTATAAGCACCTCTAAAAACTGTTTTGGTCCAAGGGATTATGTTGGAAATGGAACATTACTGTATTATTGTATTATTTTGAAAATCAACCAGATCTAACGGTCTCGCTGTTGTTATGATCGCCTAAAATTTGAAGCCCTCATTTTGTGTCAGTTTTCTCCTGTGGTATCGAATATTCAATTAAAAATTGAGAGGTGATGGATTCCAGCATCATGACAACACTAACTGGAGAGATAAAGTTGGTTAAATTCCCTTCCCCTCTTCTCTCGGAGGAGGATTGAGACCTGCATTTAGTGGCCTGCAGTTGAAATAAAATTGAAGGAAAACGTGAATCTCAGTTTTAGCTCCTCTGTCCACAGAGAGCATGTTCCCAGCAGAGCAGTGCAGGCCGAGGCAGGGCAGAGCAGACTGTTGCTAGAGATGACTTCACTGCACCAGACAAGGTCAAGGCACCGAGGGTCTGTATGTGTCGCATTGATTATCAGACACGCGGTACAACAGCACAGTCGGCCGGCCTAACAGACTCGCAGACTGCGAACCACACAAATAGAAACAGACAGGAGAAACACTGCCGAGTACTTAGCAGACAGGTGTGGCTGTCAAATACTACGGGTAAAGACGGTGAGTCTGACAGACACAATGCAAGCCAGGCAAAGAAAACACAGGGCGAGTAGACAATTCTTCTTCACAATGAGGAAAAGTGCAGACGGGGAGGGAGGGAGACAGACAGAGAGAACGGATTAAAAAACGACAGTCAGGCTGACAGGTAGGGAGATGGTGGAGGTATAGAGATGAGAAAAAAATGCCACATTTTTTGGGAATTGCTGTGGAGGGTTGGAGATAATAAGATGGGTTAGCCGGGCATACAGAGAGAATGTTTAGATTGCAGGGTGTGAAGAAAGAGGAAAGCGTTGACTCTGTAGGGAAGAAGTTGCCTGTGTGGGGATATTGTTTTAAACTAACTAGAATGAATCCTGTTTCCATCACTGAGCCCGTTTCAGGCATGCATGACTGGGCCAAGGCGTTAAAACAATAGTCATCAACACGTCATCGATAGTAATAACAAAATAGCTTGACAAAATGTTCAACAGTTTCACACATTTGCAGTATACGCAGACCAACTTGAAAGCATGCAGTGACTGTGCCCCAGCTCATAGACAGCCTATCATTGAACAGGCTTGGAGTTCAATGGCACAATCGCCACGTGACTGATAACAACTGTTAACTCACTGGTAGATCTGGTAATGTCTGCTTTTCTTGTGTAAACACTCTTCCCCTGCTGGAGTATCTCTGGGCTCGTCAGGTAGAGCGGACAGGCCGACTCTGCCCGCCACCGGGCCTGTTTGCTCTACCTATACCTGTCAAGAGACACGGCGGCTGCGACAGCCAAAGTGGTTGGTGCGATCACGGGGAGGGGGGGAACTACGACTCACAATCTTCCTTGAGAAAAACACAAGCACGACCCATAACCACCAGAGTGAGAAAGTGAGTAGTGACAGTGAAGACATTGTGAATAAAGCAGAGGAGGTCAGCTCACAGGTATGCCAGTGGTTTTATTTATCTGAAGGATTCTATTTTATTTTTATATGTCTTTGTTGTGTTAACAAAATTATAACCTGTGTGTCTTGATAAAGAAGTTAATTAAAAAAAAATAATAAAAAAAAGGTTAAACACTGCCTTTCTTATGGTCTAAAATTGGACAGAACATTAAAAGTGATCAATCATTTTGGATATTGGCCGAGATTAAACTTCACTATCTTGATAGACTAAGTCATATCGCCCATATATTTTATTGTGTAGGTACGATCTGGTTGACATTAATAAACATTGTAAACTATGCAAAAATAGTTTAAACAACGGTCACAACCAAGCTAAAGCAACAAAAAGAAGATTACTTTTCAAACCTCTGACTGTGAATTCACCCCAAGTCAGGGTTCACTGCTGACACGGAACAAACAGAGGAGGAAAACAACTTATTGAAGTAGGGCAGGAACCGCACAGTCAACTCAACTCTCTTATGCATTCATTAGTCTTCTGAGCTTATAGATGGGAAAAAGCAAAACCCACGCCGCATTTTGAAGTAATATCTAAAAATAAAGGTATTGAGGAGCAAACACAGAAGATATGCATATGTATAAAGCACAGAGCTTTCACTGTGACATATGCGGCGCATGTGGAGAGGCACTGAGTCAGTGTCGGGCTCCTCTCTCGCCTAAAGCCAAATATTGTGTGCTGGCAGCATACATTATACAACCCGAGCAGCGCGGGAATCAAAGAGATGTAGCGCCGCCGCATGTCATGATATGTTGCTGCTCTGACACGCTGCCAAAGGTCAGACCGATGAGGGCGACAGCCAGCGAAGACGAGATTCAACCCAAGGTGGGATCATCACGTGAGATTAGCTTTCACAGTTAATGGCTCTGTGTTGATGTAAGGGATACTTATAGTGAATTTCTCTTGCCAGATCTCCATGGAGACGCTGGGATTTTAGCTTTCAGGATGCACAGACTTACTGTATGTAAAAAAAAAAAAAAAAAAAAAAAAGATTGAATAAATAAAAGCAGCGGTGCACTTAATTATTTACTGCACAGAACCAGTCACTGATGATGTTTTACACACAAAGTCCATTAAGCTCGGCGGTCTCAACAAGCGCGTAAAAGCTGAAGTATCTTAATGTATACTGAGACGGGTGAATACAGAAGCGGCTTGTTGTTTGTCTTCTTTAAGGCCTCGCGAAGGAGGCAGCTGCAACCTTGGTTGACTGAAAGTGGTGTTGTTTTGAAATTTGAAAATTAATAACATTGAAGCAAAAGGGAAAACTTTTTGAAGAGTGTCAGCTGCAGCAAAACAAGGTTAGATGTCTAATAGATTGGAGTGACATGGCAAATGAGGAGAAAGCACTTTCATTTGTGTATTTTTTTGTTAATTTTGTCAGCATCCAGTTTTGAATAGAAGCCGCGGGGGTGTTAAAGCGACAGGATTATCATCGTATTCTCTCTGTACCAAGCATTTTAGCATTTTCAGCTCATTTCTGTGGTCTCATGTGACCCGCAAGATGATTGTTTCACATCAGTTCAGGGCTGTAGATTTGCTCATTCAACCCACCAAAAAAGGGCGTCTGACTATTATGTTGTGTTCTCTTTTTTGTTAATTCATTGAACTGTGCAATTTCAGAAATGTATGTGCATAAACCCCCCTACCTGAGATTAAATCTAACTTCAACTACTACATGTTGCTTCAAGGCCTCCTCCACACACAGTTAGGATTTAATCTTGATAATGACAAAGTTTTGCAATAAATTTCAAACATTAAAAGATATTTGCCATAATTCACCAGAATTTGCCTTTAAAATGTCAAAAGTGATCACCTCCTCACACTATTAAAGATCCAATTTGTAAAATGGCAAGAAATAGAATAATGACGCTTTGGGATGGCGGTTGATCCGATGCTGATGCTGTAATCCCAAAGCATCAGTATTGGACAAGTTGGGAAAAGTTGGCAACAATATTGGAAGAAAGCAAATATAGTATTCAGAATGTTTTTTTATTAGAGTACAAGTATGTGACGTCACAATTACCCTGGCCAAAATAATTGTGGTTCACGATATCATCCCTAAATTACAAGTATATCAGGAAATTGTAGGACTGCACGGTCAGCTTTTTCAAGCCACTCATGAGGATTTTCATGATTATACCGATAATGAAAACATTTAAGATATTTTATTTACTGGATGTTTTGGTTGTACTGTGTATTTAGATGATCTTAGTGGTCAATAATTGACTGGCCTCAAAACACTGACATCCCTAACCCTGTAAAAAAAAAAAAAGAAAAAAAAAGAAACGCGGCATACATCACGTTTTCAAGAATGAAAATGTGACTAAACCTCTTAAAATGTGCATACTTTGCAGTACACTTCATTATCATCGAAAAGGACCGTTGCTCTTATGGCTGTTCTTTCCAATGTCAATGCGATCATTACCGAGTGTGGCATTTCCAGACAGATTTCCAAAGCGCAGTAACCGTAGCCTTCGGAGAAAACAACACTGTAAACTGTGTTCATCACACTCAAGGTTAAAACGTCTCCTTGTGTGCTTATTCCAAGGTATACTCGGCCTGCTTTCATTAGTGCTGGTACACAGAATGCAACTTTTAAAACAACGTGACATGAAGTTTTTCCGCTCAAGATTCTTTTATGTTTCATGTTTTAATGTCTGGGCCAATGGGTTCAGATAAGAAATTAAACTTGTATCCAGATGGGAGCTTTGGATAGTTGCAACCCCAGCTCTGTTAAAGAGGCGCTGTGTAGTTTTGGTGGAGAAATTAAAGCTCAATTTTAATATTTACAATGTTAATTAGGGGAGAAAAAAAAATCAGAAATATTTATCTTTTTCATAAGCGAATAAGCAAGCTGTTCTCAGAGGGCAATAAGGTCCCCAGAACACTGTTTGAAGCTAAAAAGGTGTCAGGGTCCGCCACATATAAAGTAAAACAGTACGAAAATGCGTTGTCCGTTAAGGTCCGTTTGTTTATTCAGTCATGAAAACAAAGAGGATTAATTAAGTTTGTTTAGGCTGAAAAATCAATCAGTGACGATGTTAAAAATGTCGGCCCCAAAACCACACAGTGCACTTCCAAAGAGCAGGTATTAGGCCTGTTCCACAAGGATCCAATGGTGGAAAAGAAAAGTATATTTACAGTCAGTGCCTGCCCGCAGAAAGCTCATGTAAAATACAGCTGTCTGTGAGGGCGAGCAGGACTAATGAAGTGAGCTGTAGAGAATGAAAGGCGCGGCGGCGGCGGCCAGGTGAGTGAGAGTGCAGACAGCCAGAGTTCAGAAAACCCCGTCTGTGCTCTCTCTCTGCAGCTTTCGCTCCAGCAAACTGACACCGCAACCTCCATGCATTTTTCATGACCCGTGTTGGCTGACAAGCTCTCCCTCTCTCGCTCTCTCTCCTCGTCGCCTCTCACCTTTGCAGCAACACACACATATGCACACACACACACGCAAACAGAATCAAATACGCACCATCACACATTCTTTCAGCCTCAACTAAGCTATCTCCCGAAACCCTCAAAAACCATCAGTCTCACCAATTCACTGCCTAATTCAGAATGGCATTTCATTCTGAGAAGACGGCGAAGGCAGAAAGACACTGAGCTGGATAAAAGAAGGTAGAAAATGAGGCTGAATGAATCGAGAGAGGAGCTCCTCAAAGCATGTCATTCTGCCTTTAGCTTATCGATAATAGCTGTGGCGCTACGCTACCGCTGCGGCTAGGAGAGTGACATGGCACATGTAATGGGATTACAGTCATCTGAATCCAAAAGAATCAGATTGCAGATACTTTTCAGTGACACCTAATGGTATCTGTAACCTGATACGAGTTTGAGTTTGGGTCATGTCTTTAATTAAACAAGCTGAAGGGGGTGAAAGAGTTCATAATGGTTTATTGATGATCGATTAGAATTGAAATAAATTATCTCTCCAACTTTGCACTCTATGGATTTCTGCAGCAAAGTACGAGCAAAGTGCGTAACAAAAAAAAAAAGAAAAAAAGAAATCGGACTCCATTGCAGAGTGGTGATACACCGAATCACTGATTGCAGCCGCGTGCAGGTAATCACTCATAAAATGGATTACCCTACATTTAAAATCCCGTCCCAGCAGCCCGATGCTGCCACGCTATTGTCATCCACGGCATTGGTCATGGCAGCACACCGAGGACACACTCGGCCCGTTCAATTAATCTCTTAACAAATGTCCAGCAGCATATTAGGGTCTAATTCAGTCTTGGGATAATTAGTTCGTTATGAGGACGGTGTTTACCGTTCGCCTTTGAATGCACTGCTGCACCCACATTACCACAGACATTACTGTGTACATTTTAGGATCATATGCCTGTTGAGCATAGTTTGATTTATGTGCACGGTGCTATTATTTTGTCTTCTCCGCTGGACGTCGGTGCTAATAGTTTGTTTTCCAGGTCGATGATTTACTAAATAACTTCCTGGAAGGGATTAGCTTTTCAACTTTTTAATTTGTGAGGAAGTTTTGGGGAAGAAGCCTTGACATTACGCATAATTGCTTCATTTCATATTTTCTATTCTATAAAAACTGGACAGATGCCCTAATGAAGACGGCCCAAACTAAAAACAGAGGAAATCAGGATTATTTTTGTTCCTTTAACAACATTGCCAGGCATTCAGAGTATTGCATTAGGACATGACACCAAAACACTGCCCATGCTGGATTTTTATAAATTTACATGGTCCTTATTACAAAGTAATCTACCAGAAATTTGTGCTTACATGTATTTAACCATTTTCACATATGAACTTGTCACAGCGTCCAGAGTCAGTCCGACGCTCCCAAATACAAGTCAAATACAGAAGTCTAAATTTGACACAGTAGTTACCACTCTAGTGTCACTTTGTCAAGAGCACAATAGTATAGAGATCGAGAAGCCAAAGTCAGGGGATGGCTGGGGGGGGGCTCGGTGGGTCATTCACAGGACTTTCCCTCTGGAGACTGGGATTAGCGTCGAGTTTGTGAGCAAGAGTGATTTGTTTTTGATTTTTGTAACACAAGTCAGTTACATCTGTGAATGACATCACCTATTTAACATGACATTAGTTGCGTTACTTACGTAACTCGTGTTACAAGACTAACCCTAACCAAGTCATTCTTTTTGCCTTAAACTAAAAACGGTGGTTGTTTGGCAATTGTGGTAACAGTTCCAAAGTCATGTTGTCATCCCCTGTTCACTATCAGCAAGCTTTATTTTGATGTTCGTCACCTTGCATATTACCTGCTATTGCTAACTTGACGACAGAGCCTTTATTTTGAAAGTCTGTCTGTGTCAAACAGGCTCATCTACTGGATATACTCCATTTGGTTTAAGCAAGGGGTGGTGCCTTGTTAGAACATGTAGCACTCTGCTCTGTGTTGGTGTGTATCATTAGAGATAATGCCAGAATGCATCTTAATGTGAAATAAATTTGTCATATTACAATATTGGCAGTATTCTTGATACACTTTTGTAGTCCGGACTTCATAGAGCATCAACGCACATGGCTGAAAGTGAATGTGATGGTGCTGCTGGCTCTGCTATAGAGGGGTCTGTTCTACAGAATGCAGCAGTGTGGAAATACGTTGCTAACATTTTGCAACGTCCAGAGAGAAGAAGCAGAGGCGCTACGCACCACAATGGGCTGTACATTCACATCATGTCAATTCTTAACAGCAATGCATCAAGAAAAAAAATGAACATATAGAATTTTTAGGAGTAGAGTTGAAGTATGCAGTCACAAACGTGAGGACAGAGTTACCACACACATATGTTGACAGTGGCAGGATGTTTGAGAGGCAGAAGTCCACCAGTGGATGTTGACATGTTTTAACTTAAAATTTGGAAGATATGCTGTGTATATTGAAACGATCAAAACAGACATTAATAATGCACGAGGGGCACATAAATGAACATACACTGCTCGGTTGCAGCCGGTCAGATCTGAAGTTTAAAGTTAATGATTGATCAGAACTCAACCGTCTGGTCTGTAAAGAAGGTCTGTTTACATCAGGTACACTCATGAGGGAATTATTTTACGCTCTTTGAAACAAATCTGTGAATCCACCATCTATCACACAGACAGAATACAGGGGCTGGCTGACATTGCTATTGTAAAAATATCATAAAATTACTGAAAGGCCACATCGCCCTTCCCTAGAACTCATTGCCATGTCAATGATTGTATGATCGATCGCACTGTGTGTTAGCTTTGCAGTAATTAATCAAAGCAGCATGTTACAATGTCACGGGAAACAAATAGAAGAAGAAAACCAGTCTGCCTCCAGTCTCTTCAGATTTTCTTGTTGTTGTTTTTTCTTACCTGTGCTGTCTGGAGCAGTCAGGGTTGGTTCATTGTCTAACGATCTTAATTCTCCATGCTGTGCTAGCAGAGTAGCAACAAACAACAAACCTATATTCAGCATTGACCGCTCCTCGAATCAGTAAGAGACCATGAATTCTTGAGTGAGTGTCTTTAAAAGAGCAGCAACTTTACTGAAGTAGTGCAAAAAGTTTATTTCAGATATTTGTTTTACAGGTATTTTGGGGTTTTCTCCAGATGCTTCCTCTGACAGTCCATAGACATGCAGGTTAGCTGACAGCCTTAAATGTAATGCAATGTAGGTGTGAATGTGAGTGTGAGTGGTTGTCTCTACTTGTCAACCCTGTGATTGACTGGCGACCTGTCCCTCCCGCCCGATGTTGGCAGGGATCGGCTCCGACACTGCCACCCTCCAAAGGATAAGTGACGTGCTCTGTTTTTTTGCACAAACGACACAGACGACCTGTCGTCATCTTACAAACAGCTTCATTGACACTGAAGTATGATAGCAGGTTTAAGTTTGTCCCTGCTGAATTGTGGTCCTGGTTCTTCCGTCAGTAACTACATTAAACTGTCAGGACTGACGTTCCCACCTCAAGTGATTACCAGGTTGAAGTCAGCTCCTTCCTCCTACACTGCCTTTTGTAAGTTCTAGCTTTTCATACAAGAACTGAGATTGGTGGAAGTGGTGGAAAGTTAAGCATTTAACATTCATGAAACATGTTTTCTTAACTATTCTGATGATGTTTGGGGAATGGTAGGGTTGTTTTCAGCCACACACTGCTCTGACCTTCTCGTGGACCTGTCACTGACAAAGACAGTGCTTCAGTGTTATACAAAGCCAGGACGATTCTATAATTATAATGCATCTGTTATACATATTTCAACATTACATATCGCCTGAGTTCTCTCCTCGCTTAACTGTGGATAAGTAAACTGAAGCGGTGCATGCACAGCCAGGATATATATAGAAGGCGTCTAACCTCCAAGCTTTTGGGCGGGTGTCTCCCACAGCAGTGGTTTACAGACATCTGAGGCCTGGCTGTGCTAAGACATGTGCTGTCGACATCCATAGTTCACTACTGACTGGAGCACACCGTATCACCTCATTTGCCAACAATCATACAAGAAATTCTCCCGTCCTTCTCAACAAAGCCGACCAGGCATTGATTATGTACCATGCCACCAATTTGCAGACCCAAGGAACGCATTCTGGAGCTGTTTACTAACAGGAGGAGAGCTCAGAGATTACTTTTTAACTTTTGAGATTAACAAGGAGATTTACCTTCGCCCCTGTTTATCAACCTGACTGTAGCAGTGATCCACGTACAGCAGGAGACTTGACGGCGTTTATGTCATGTTACTGTTGCTGTAACATGACAGCTGACCAGAGTTGGGAAATGTACGAAGGAGACATTGCAGAGAGTTGAACGAAAAGAAGAGGGATAATCACAGTCTCTGCTGAGTGTCATATAGTGAGAGCTTAGGTGAATTTAAACACACAGACAGTCGAGCAATCTGGCTGTTTGCTGTGGATAAACACTGCAGATGACCCTGCAGTCAAACTTACTTTGCTGGAGGTTAATACACCACGTAACAAACACCATTGCTTACACACAAGGGAGTTTTATTCATGTTCATTTATTTGTTTGTTTGCTGACTTCCCCAACTCAGGACTAGTGACAGCGAGCTAATGAAATGAAATATTGCTACAAGTAAACTTGTGGATTACTCCGGGTTTGGGATAATATTAGTACATAACTCAACAAAATATACGACAAGGTCCTTGTCATTTTTAGATATTTTATTGCAGGATTGCTTCATACTATATGTAGTTATGCAGTTAAAAATGCTTGCCATCATTAGTCCCTGATCTTCTTTGCATTCTGTCTCATTTCAACAACTGCTGACTTATTAGTAGATCATGCACACTCAGTGCTGAGTCTGTCCTGATGTGTTGATGGCAAATCAGTATTCCAGTACTCAGAGTACTGAATGTTGTAATACACACTGCAAAATGGTGAGCTATGCAGAGTCGTGGCAGTACTAAATCTACAGACAAGGCCTGTGTGGCAGTTTCGATCGATTTGGATGTGATTAACTCTTTATCGTTATCGTCCACTAACACAGACCTGCACCAATCAAACTTCATTGTCCCCTGGAGAGCATGGGAGTACCGGCTGCTGTAACTGCAGAAAAATAAATTTAACTTTAATTTAAACACATCTTCATATTCTAACGACTGAATAGATTGATGGTCAGTGACTCCCAAAGCGTCATACATCAACTTTCCAAAAATGTGACTGTTTCAGTGTACCAGCTACAGATGTACCAGACCTTCTTTGTATGCTCATTTGTTAAGGTTTAAGCAACAAACACTCCCTGGTTAGGTTCAGATAATTCAGAAAATATCATGGTTTGGCTTGAAAAAAAACTGTAGCTTCAGTTACAAATGTAAACAGATTACATATGAAATTTATAAAAGTGATGCAACTTGCGAAGAACTAACTGCTGACTTTTGGTTTCACACTGGACACAAACAGCAATCTCCTGGACAAAAGTCATATTCTTGTCCAAGCTGACAAGCTGTTATCCCTGTCCTCCTCACTGCAGGATAACATGAAATGTAATCCTTGGTTGTGATAACCTGCTTTCAAAGTCGGCCTATATGGTCATATTTCTGATGAAGATGAGGAGGTGATGGTGTTATTGAAAACATTCAGCCACTAAGTGTTGCATTCCATATCCTTCCTTCCACTGCACTCACATTACTACAACAATGTTGTTCAAATCATCTGCGCTCTCCGGTGGTCGCCAGTTTGTGAACTAGCTAATGTTGCTAATACTAACACTCCTAACGCTAGCTAGCAAACGTTAGGGCAGTCAACTCAGCCATTCTTTTTTTTACGTAAACTGGCAACTACCAAGAATGTTCATCACTGATAAAACACATAGCATGTGATATCAACAGCTTCATGCTTTTGGCTGACAAACCCTGTTAGAAGCTGGAACCAACTACCAGAATTCTTACACAGAGATAAACAAAACAATCATTTTGGACCTGATGAACATTAAAAAAAAACATTAATTCACAATCATAATTAGTAAAAAAGATACTTGTATTCTGCACCTTTATACAAGCTCAGCAGATGCATTATTAAAAAAAATAAAATAATAATTTCTTGGTTTTGTCATTTTGTAATTTGACCAAATAATTAAACGACACAAAGCCTCAGGTTCACAGTATCTTACCGCATCCAAGTATTGCAGTGCCTTGGCAGCATGAAAGACACCAGTGCTCACAAACAACACTACAAGATGAAATGCCTTGAAGCAGGATGTGTCCCACACAGCATCGAACTGAACTTGAGACGTGCTGCAAAGTGAGCACCAGCTCCACTCAATCTGTAACAGTGCTGCAAGTATCTGTGGGGATATCAAGGTTAATGTCTCCAATGTTATTATAGCTTCTTACGATTGCCAATGAAAAGTCTGAAACACACACACATGCACACGCACTGGTATTTGGCAAACTGAGAGGCTCCAACTGTGCTCCTGGAGGTTTGCCATGCTCAACAAGAATGCAATTGTTTTCAAAAATAATTCTAAAATAGACACTGCTGCCTCCGTTTTTATGTTTGTACATCTGCTGCTCTAATGTAACAAATTGTGCCGAATCCTTAAATATATTGTGTGATCATTAAAGACAATCTATTCATCACGTAACAATACCACATCATTCCAGCTTATATAAAGGGTCTACCCTTTGAGCAGTCGATGGAAATGAGCTGGGAAATGTTCTGTGCCATGTAGCTTTTTTGAAATTTCTAGGTCTGGTATTGGGTCAGTCAGAACAGCCAGGCTCTGACAGTGTGGGTGAAATTTGCCGCTGAGTCGAATCTGTTGAAAGTAGGTTGAAAAATAGACAGAAGTTAGTTGGAAAAGAATAAAAGCAGCTTCAGTGAAGCTTTTGTGTCCTACAGAGTTCGAACAGTAGGCCCCAGCTTTATTGCCAGCTCAGAGTTCAGGAGAACTGACTTTTGATACTCTGAAACTCTTCGGATGGTCATCATTGAAGGTGGCAGCTGGTGTTTCTGTGTGGGCTGGACAGACAAAAATAGTGTAGTCATGGGTGATGGAAAGTACCTTTATTATTTGTACATTCTACACAAAATTAAACAACTAAGCAAGAAGATAATCAGGCAAGAAATGAAAGCAAACTTATTGGTACACTATGTGCAATGTACTTTTAGCTAATCACTCCAACCCAGAATTTAATTTAAAGTTGTAGAGTCAGTAACCTCCCCCTCCTTCCAACGATGCCTCTCAAGAAAGCTGAGAGGTCTTTTTAAATTATGTTAGAAATAGAGTCAATGATATTAGGCAAAACATCACCCCCCCAGACTGAATTTTACAGACCAACAGGGATATCCATAGTTATTTTAGCTGCTTTGAACCGGTTTCACTGCCCTTTTTAATGAAACTCCTGTCACAAATGAAACCAGTTACTTGCAGCCTTGATTTTATCCCCACCCAGTTTCTTAAAGAAGTTATCGACACTGTTGGACCCAGTATTTTAATGATTATTAACAGCTCCCTAAAAGATGGCATTTTCCCACACTCTTTTAAACATACTGTGGTCCAGCCTCTTTTAAAGAAACCAAACCTCGACCCTTCGGTTCTTAACAATGTTAGGCCAATTTCTAAGCTTCCGTTTTTATCCAAGGTTTTAGAAAAAGTAGTTTCTACTCAACTTTTAGCTTTTATGTCTCACAACAACATCTTTGAAAAGTTCCAGTCAAGTTTTAGAACTTTACAAAGTACAGAAACTGCCCCCCTGAAGGTAATCAGTGACCTTCTTTTTAGCAGCCGTTAGGGGAGAGAGCGCAATTTTAATCCTTTTAGATTTAAGCTTTTTGACACTGTTGATGATGCGATTTTATTAGACTGCCTGGAAACCTGGGTCGGCATCAAGGATACTGCTTATAGTTGGTTTTATTCTTACCTTTTAGACAGAACCTTCCCGGTCACCACAGGTAATTATTACTCAACTACAACTCTTTTTACCTGTGGTGTACCGCAAGGTTCTATTTTAGGTCCGATTTTATTTTCTATTCATATGGTCCCATTTGGCCAGATTATTAAACACCATAATGTATTGTTCTATTGTTATGCAGACGACACTCAAATATAACTTCCGCTGAGGCCCGGTGACCCTTGAAGCCTAGCTGCTGTTTTAGACTGTCTTAAAGATATTAACAGTTGGATGGCCCAACATTTCTTACAGCTTAACAACACCAAAACAGAAATCATATTGCTCAGCCCCCTAAACCATATTAGTCGCTATCAGCAAGCCCTCAGTCCCCTCTCCATCAACATAAAACCCATTGCAAGAAACCTAGGTGTACATTTTGACTCAGAGCTGACATTCATTCAGCATATCAATAAACTGGTCCAGTCCTGCTTCTATCAACTACGCACCATTTCTGGAATAAAACACATGCTTAGAAGATCTGGAAAAAGGCATTCATGCATTCTTTTCAAGATTAGATTACTGCAACTCCCTTCTCTCCAGCATGAATCAAAAATCACTCTCTTGCCTCCAACTGGTACAGAATTCAGCAGCTAGGCTTTAAACTGGTTTTAATAGATGTCAACACATTACTGCCATATTTAGCTTCTCTCCATGGGCTCCCTGTCCATTTTAGAATTGATTTTAAGGTTTTCCTGATCACTTTTAAAGCACACTCAGGTCTGGCTCCGATGTATATTACCAATATTTTAATTCCCTATGAGCCAGCTTGCAGCCTTAGATCCTCAGGCGGGGACCTCCTATCTGTTCCAAAGTCGAGACTAAAAACGGTGAAAAAAGGTGATCATGCCTTCGCCTCGACTTTGGAACGACCTGCCTGAAGACATAAGACTTGCAGGATCAGTAACTTCTTTTAAATTACTTCTTAAAACCCATTTTTATATACTTGCCTTTATGTGATGTTTATATTTATTTGTACTCCAACTGAGTTCTGTTCTACTTATTTTATTTATTCCATCTCTATTATTTCACCTACTTTATTAATTTGCATCATTCCCTCTGTTACTTCAACTATTTCATGCAATTTAATTGTATTGTCCTTTATATTTGTAAATTGTATTGTTGCTTTGTTTTTTAAAGCACGTTGTAAACCATGTTTTTGAAAGTGCTATACAAATAAAGTTATTAATGTTATTATTATTAATGCTGTACACCACAGGGTAATGAGGCAGGAGATGGGCCGAGGGAGGAAAACACTGTGGACTACTAGTCAGGAGCAGGATGACAGGTATGACTCGACAGGAGTGGTTAGTTAACACTAGGGTTGCCCCAAAAGTGACAATGGACCTGATCTTCTCTCAAGAAGCCCCTCGAGTAAAATCTCATTTTGTCAGTTGAATTATTGGACTTTTTTTCATTTTAATTTTTAGCTACCACACTGTACACAGTGTTACACGGGATTGCAGCATGTCAAGTTTATACAAACCTCATTTTGAGAGTATTATACCAATAGTTAATTTACTTTTATACAGCACATTTTCTTCTGATCTACCGACCACTGGATGCGCTACAACACTTGTCATATTTGCTCATTCACGAACACATTGACACAATGAAGGCAGAAGTTGCAGAGGAAGGTGCCGACCTGCTCATCGGGAGCAGTATGGTGGCGGCTCTGAACTAAAGTGCCTCACTATGCTTAGCATTTCAAGCATACACTCACCCACTGACGGAACAGCCTTTGAGAGCATGTTGGGGTTAAGTTCAGGGTCATTCAGTGTCACCCACTCTATCTCCTGCGTCACAGCCACCCCTGTCAAACTCTGTAAGATCAACAGAAAGCAAATTAAGACATCCTTACTGAGAAATATGAAAACCTTTTCATTTTACACTGATGTTTCTCCCTAATTTCCACGTGCTCTTCCTGGATTCTCAGCTCCCTTGAAGAATGTCAAACTACATCTGAACCAGACCCAGGCATCACTTCCTCTAATCGCTACTTATGTTTTCTGTTAGGTGGTGACCTCTAGTGGCCATAGTAATTATTACAGCAGCAAAGGAAGAAGGATTATAAAGACTGACAAAGTCCCCATAAGGAGGGGCAAATCAGTCAGATCAGTTAAAACAAGGACATCTCCCGATGGCTAGACTCCACCAGTCCGAGTCCGCTCTGTCATGGCTCCGCTACATTGCGTATCTACTCCATCCCAGCATCCCACTTCTATTTCTGTGTGAGCATGCCGCAGCAATTCAGCACAGAGTAGACAGGAAGTCCCACGCCGAAACAACAGCACACCATCCGGTTAATTTTCAAAATAATTCAATCCGTGCTACCACAAGCACAAAAATCTCAAAAAAGAAACAAACACAAGCCTGTCTTCTAATCCGATGATTTGGTCGCGCGTGATTATGCAATTATCGCAGGAACTTCTCGGTCTCACAACTCCAGCTGTCCACTCCAGCTGTTTACTGATAGTAAAGTTACATTATACATAATGTAAGTTAGGTTTGTATGTTCTAAGTTATATTAGTAGACCACAATGTTCTCCTTAACCTAGCCAAGTAGCTTTAATGCCAGAACTTAATCAAACTGCAAGCATGCAACAAAGGTCTAGTGCACCCGTCACTGGTACAGTACACTGCACCAGTGATGCTGTTCTGCAAGTGACTGGAAATCAACCTATTCAGTCGTTCAGACATGAGGAAGTGCTGGCCTCAAAGGATATGCACTTTGTAACTTATTAGCATTCCTACAGATTCATGAGTTAAATACCTGACAACGTATTACATATAACACACACACACACACACACACACATATATACACATATATATATATATATATATATATATATATACATATATATATATATATATATATATATATACACACATAATATATGGATTCAACTAGGAATGTAGAAGCGAGTCCTCTCTGTTATCCATGTATCCTGTTTGCTCAATTTTCCCTTTCAAGTTCTTCTTGTGGAAAGCATCCATATTTCAACTGAGTCGAAGCAGCTGGAAGCCAGACTAATCAGCAAATTTTAGAGAGTAGATGAGTTTCTAACTCTCTTCTGAAAAATGAAAGTGTGCTTTGCAGATATGACTGAGTAAATGTTAATTTTTTACTGCAGAACCTCGCGGATCCTCGGATGATGGAAGGGAGATTTGTACCTTCCTGGCATGTTAACTCTGCTTTACCCCGCGCTGCCATTGTCTTTATGTCTTTATATTCACTGACACAGAAGACAAACTGTCACTGCAAGGGCTCAGACACACCTGGGATCCCCACACTCTAGTCTCTGAAAACACACATGTGAACAAACATTCACTCAGCTTTTTCTTTATCTCAGATTGCAGCCTCAATAGTCACATTTAACGTGTCCCACATACCTAAACGCGCACAAACCTTCCACCACACTTCCAAGTGACAATCTTCCTCACCTCATTCAGTGCACGTATCCCCCACCCCGCCCCATCCCTCCGTCCTTCCTGCCCCCTCTTCTCTACCTGCTCATGACTGATCTGGGGTCAGCCTGCAATGTCTCCATTAGTCACGTCTCATTTCTTCCCAGCACCACGACTCTGATCCAGGGTCAGGGACTGCCCAGCAGCCATTTCCCCTCCCTGCCGGAGCGCGGGTGTTCTGGCTGACCCTACCTCTTATCTCTGTTAAGTCAGACACTGGTTCGCGGTGGTCTTCTCATCTGGTCTTAGCTTCTCTCTTCCAGCACATACACCACCAGCACATAGGTGTGCCAACAGCGCGCCTACACACACACACACACACACACACACACACACACACACACGCCGGAGCTCAGTTTGACTCAAACTGATGCCATCACAGTGTGATGAGTAACAGAAGAAGGAGAAGACAATCTGAAAAACAATCCATTATTAAAGCAACAATTTAGGCACAGCTGCAGTTTTGACTGAGAAGTCATTTCCGAGATGTGCACTTCACAAGTCAGTCACCCTTAAAGGATAAGTCTTTATCTTCTCACCTCCATGCTGGTGCAAAGAAGTTTTGTAGTCCACAAAACATTTATAGGGCTTCACAGCAGTGTTGCATCATTCTCCTAAAGAACTGAAGTAGATAGGGACTTGTCTTTAAATGAAAAAATAAAAACTGACAACTAATCCAAGTCTCCAGCAGCCAAGAGATCCAGGAAATATTATACTGATTAGAAAACTTAATCCGACTGTTCCTTTAAGGCTTATTTACAAATTAATTACAAGACAGATCTTAAATGATGTAGCTTTAACTGCCCACATACTTCCAGGCGTCTTTTACATTAGTTTGGTGAAGCAATGCATCCAATAGAGGGCAGCTCTGAGTCGACATCGGAAGTTGTGCTGGTGTCTGTTAAAAAAGAGGTACACCCTCTTCCATTGTGTTAACGACACAACGCTGCTGTTGTCGAAATCGTCTGCCCCCTCAAATGGATTGTTGTGGCTAACACTAACGTAGCTGATATCAGCTAATGTTAACGTCACTGGCACAACTAGTTAAAGGTGCTCTATGTAGTTTTGGGGGTGAAATTTCATCAGAAGAGAAAAAATCTTCATAGATTGAATAAACTAACCGACCTTAGAGGACAATGTAGTTTCATATAGTTGTACTTTGTTTATATGTGGCGGACCCTGCCACCTTACTCGCTTCGCACAGTGTTCTGGGGACCTTATTTTCCACTGAGAACAGCTTGTTTATTCAGCTATGGAGGAATTGAGTTTGTATGATTATCTCACTGATATTGCAAATATTGAAATTCCGAGTAAGAATTTCTTCTCCAAAACTACATACTCCCCATTTAACATGAGGCAGTACAGTATGCCGGGCGATTTTTTTTTTTTTTTTCCACAAACTGCCAACTTCCAAGACTCTTGATACTGATGAAACACAGACACCAACTGTCAGAACTCTAAACTGTCATTTTGGACCTGACAAACATTGTAAAATGATTAATTCACAATTATGAAAATGTTTTTGAAGAAAATTGACTTTTATTCTGCATCCTTCTACACACTCTGTAGATTTAAAAGTTTTTGAGCTTTTATATTAATATTAATGAGCCTTGTTGGACTGTGAAGCAGCCATATAAACTATAACTAAAAATGAAGTTCTCTCAGAGCAGTTCAGTTTCACTCAGCCTGACCCCTCTCAGCTGGACCTCTACTGAGGCCCCCCGGGGTCGCTGGTGGCAAAACTTATTATACACAGCTCAATACTCTCCTCTCCTGTGTGTGTGGCTGCTCAGGGTGGCTGTGTGTGTCTGTTTTGTTTGTGTGAACGGATGTTTTTCCTGATTCTCTCCTCTCCTCCATCCCTCTCTCCTACTTTCCCCTCGTGGCCCTGAACTGACTGACCTGTCGGAGGAAACAAAAAGTTGTAATAGTCTTACTTAGTTTAACTGCAGACTGGAGCGAATGAGCTCGCAATGCTCATCAGAGGAGCGAAACACCTTATATTTTCCTTTATTGCATTTACATTATGTCAGTCCTGCACCTGCCAGCCGATACACAACACATACACCGATTTCCACTCGAATGACACCAAACTAAATTGCTCTTCTTGATTGGCAATTTGAAAGACTATCAAATCTTGCCTCCCTGCGACATGCCTTTCTGGGTACTTTTGATGCGATGTAATGTGTCCTCATCACACTTTGTCTTCCTTAAATGATTTGTCGTCTACGTCGCTGTTTCACACCGACTAAATTATAATAATCTCTCTTCAGCCGCTGTTCCCGGCAGCAATTTCAACACAGTCGAGGTGTTTTTTTTGTTTTTTTCTTCCGTAGCAGGTTAACGAGCGCTGCTGCCGGTTTATCATGCTTTGCATTCTGTAATTTTTTTTATCACACGTTGAAAGATGTTGCTGGCTTACAATCCGGAGTGAGGGGTTTGAGCGAGCCTGCTCCAGTGCTCACTGAGAGTATATAGCCTATGGGCCAAAACAAAGCAAAATCTATATCTGAAGCGAATGCAGAGTGTTTTGAGTTTCCTGATTTCAATCAATAGCCCAACCTTGGCTCATTTTAATCATTCATAGTCTAATCTTGAATGTAATAGTGGCTTCAGGGCGTGATAAGCTGAGCACCTGCTCTATAAATGATGGTACGGCATTAGCCACGGGCCGCGCGGTGACAGGGAATCGATACGCAGCGCCCTGTTTCAAACACAAAAGGATATTTACCTGTATCGCTTTAAATTAATGAGAGTGTAAGCACTTCTTACATGATTTATGGAATTCAATCCCAATGATATTTTGTCCATCTGTTATAATTAAGCCTGCTTTATTGACCACCTTGCATGTTATGCTCTCCCTCTGATCCCTTTTCAACTTTATTTTTCTCTTTCTTCTTTCGGCGTTTGTGTGTGTCTGTGTGTGCGAACGAGCGAGTGAACGCAGCCCTTCCACACTGTACAGCAGCGTGGCTACAGAGGGTGGGAGGGGGCCCCCCTGCCGCGTAGATCATTACAAGGCACAGACAACCGATGTGAGACTGCAACCTTGGAATAATCCCGTAACGATTCCCTCATCGGCAGTCCTCGGCTGTAATGTATAGTGCATGTGGAAGGGAAAATATGAAAGACTCTCTATGTATTATGGAACAAAGGTGGCTGCTATTGTGAATGTGGTACAGTAGACATGCAGTGAGTGTGTGTGTGTGTGTGCGTGCGTGCATGCTTGTGTGAACATACTGTATGCCCAGCGCTCGTGTCTGTCAGTGAGTACGCAGTGTTTCTGTCTGAGAGCAGGGCAGAAAGTGGGTTATTAAGCACTACTCCCAGACCACTCTCTCTCCCTCTCTCCCTCTCACACACACACACACACGCTAACAAAAACACACTTTTATTCTTTTAGAGCAGTATGTCATCAGTGAAACTCAACAGCTCCTCTCAGTAATTAGTCTCTGGATGGGCTCACACTGCACGGAGAAAAGACAAAAGAAAGAGAGAGAGAGAGGGAGATCCGGGATGGGATTGGTCGTGCTGGGGGGAAATGGGCTAACGTAATAATAACCACAGCAAGCCGGACGCTGTAGTCATGTCCACAACCTGTCAGACTCTTTTGCAGACTGTTTGGATGTGCCAGTAGAGCCTCTGGCCTCTTTCTCTCACTGTAAAAATAACCTCTAGTAAACCCTCGCAGGGCTGACAGCCCAGACAAAGTTGTTCTCGACAAGTTTGCCGGACTGTTGCTGCTGTTGCTGAGGTGCTAAAATAAGACGACGCCAGCCGTTACTTTACTTTAACCTATCCTGTTGCCACACTTGATTGTCATCAAACAAGTTTAATGAAGTCGACAGATCTCGTTTGGAGGCGGACATAAATCTTTCTTAACAATCGTAAAGCCAAAATTAAAAACACAGTCGGCTCCGTTCTGTTAACTGTGTCAGTGTACCATGTCAGTCTTAAAGCAATGGCTGCCAAAAATGGGGCCGCCGGTGGGAAAAAAGCTGGCCCGGCAGAAGTCTCGATGTGGCCCGCCAGATGTTTTTCGAGCAAAATCTAAAAACTACATTTAATTAAGAAAAAAAAATAAAAACATAGAATGTGCATCACATATGATTTGTGATGCTCTATATATCATGAGGCAAAAACGCTCTCCAAATATGTATGATCCATAATTTATTATTTAGGCTTAGACTTCAAAATTGGAGCACGGTCAAGTCAGCCCTGTAAAGGACCCGGGGATCACAGCTGTATAGAAGCCCCGAGAAGACAGAAAACGAAAACAGAACTTAGACCAAAATGTTGTCACATGTTCTTCAGTCATAAACCTAAACTTGTTTGTCCTCAGTTGTCACAGCTTCTGTATACCATTTTTGCATCTCAACAATACAATCGTAATAACGCGCTCGCTTTTGGCACGTGGTCCGACATGAAGTTTGAGTTTTTGGCCCTCCAAAGGAAAAAGTTTAGGCGCCCCTGGACTAAAGGTTGAGACATGAAAGAGATCAGTCTTCTCAACTGTATCAGTGAATATCAACCAAATTCTAAATAAATACTTGCCGGCCGATCTGCTTTTTAAATTCCTGCCAAAGGCTTCGGCTGGGGTTGAGGTCAGTGTAACTAACTGGGAAAAGGATTTATTAATGTGTCAGAGTGCAAAAGGCTTTTTTCAAACAGTTTGACTGAGAATGATGTCTCCAACATCGTCCCGTGCTGTCCAATTTAAAGTCTGAGACATGCTAGAAAAAAAACAGTCGGTGAACACACAAAGGAAAGTGTTGCGTGGCGCTTCAGAATGGCCACGCTTGAAGATGGGGATGAAAAGCCTGCCGTTACAGAGAGGGCCTGAGATGTGATCGGCTTATCGATTATAGATTCCGTGATAACGAGTCATACTTCTGATCAGTCTCTCTTCAAAGGCAGTCGCGGTGTTGCAGTTGTTAGTCACCACGTCATCTGAAACTGACTGACACCCTAAGATTTCCATTAATTACAAATCAAACTGGCTAGATATCAGATTTTCGCTGCATGACTTATGTCGCCAAAATAATCCATAATATAGATATCTAGACAGGAACGTCCGAATTGAACACATTACGAGAAAAACTGCCTCAATTAGGTCATTTTTTTCCTGGAGAAACAATTAATCCCATAGATATACGTTGAAGGAGTAGTAAAGTTGTGTTGTAGGCATGACCAGGCTGTACGTAGAATGCCAGGTACAGATACTCATGAGAGAAAATCAAAGCAGAGACATGGCAGTCGTCACTAAGTGATCCAGACCACCAGTGAGCACGCAGTCGTGACAGGAAATGTAAATAGAGGAGTTAATTTGTGGACCTGACAGACGAAAACTACAAGAGAAAAGAATAACATCCCTTTTTACCTCCTCAACTTATAATAGCTCCTTCTATAATTATATTTAATTGTCTTCTACATTTCACCACATACCTGTAAATCTATGTTATACACCCACGGGACCAATAAGGTTACCAGTTGAATCCAAAACCCAATTAATACACGCACTTTCAAGACAAAAAAAAAGAAAAAAAAAAACTGTAGTTGCCGGTCTTTAGATAGCAATAATGAGCCAATTATCACAGGTGTTCCAGCTAAAACAGGATATAAACCACCCAGGCTCGCTGACTAATATAACAAACAGGAGGGGAGAAATCTGTGTACGTGTGAGCTCCGTTATGAAACACCGTTTGGCTGGAGAGGCAGATGAGGGGAGAGGAAGGAGCGATCCCAGCGTACATCACGAGTCGAGGAAAATCCAATTGAGCACGCGGTGATATTAGGCCGCGAATAGATGAGGGAGCGCTGCACCTTTAGCAGCCCGATCTCGACATCAAAGAGATTCGTCTGAAAATGAATACACCCTAATGTGGTTTATGAAATTACGACCGTGGCCTGTTAGGATTCAAACGGCTGCTCTCTCGCACGGCGGCGGCAGCAGCTCCAGGTAATGTGGAACCTGTATAGGTCAAATTGTAAATTAAGCAAATACATTCTTACAGCTATAACGACGCAATCTTTATTTCCCCTCGTAGAACATAAAACAGAGGGATTAGACGCGTTGTGAAGACATCCAGGACGCTGCCAAGTACCTATTTTCGCTCCCCGACACGAGGTGAGGCGACCAATTACGAAGATGTTTATCACTTATCGTTTATCACTATATGATTTTTTTTTCTTTCCTGCTCTGTTTGGCACACTCCATAATCACATCAAGTCAAGGGCTGATCTGTATTCATTCCTTCAGAGCCACTCTCTCCCCGGGCAGATTGAAATGATGGCGCGTGGCTATTGTAAAAGGCCGAGATTGAGGAAACTTGTGCAATCAAGCTGTCAGCGCTCCCATTCCGCTCGCAGGAAGGCCGCTTTCACTTGGACACTTCTGTCATTATGTTTGATATTCAGGACGTGAGTTGTGTTGGCCTACGCGTACCGGCGTATTATCAGTAAACAATGTGTACGTACCTGTCTTCTCTCCCAGGGGGGATGAATGATGGCTTCTCAAAGAGGAAGTGCGAGCTGTTTGCTGACACTGACCGCAACAATTTAGCTTTGAACCTGGCATGTCCAATGAGCCGCTGATTGGCTTCTTGTCAGACTGCAGATGTAGCACATGTTGTAGAGGGTTCATGTCGCACGCGGCATGGTAAACAGGTTATAGAGTTAATTGGATGGAAGGCGCGCGGCCTGTTGTGCGACGACGGGCTCCTTCTATACATACAACGGCTGCCACAGAAAGGTTAATTGCATGCAGGATATCGGCACTTTTGCACGTGTGTGTTGTGAGAGCTTTCAACATACGCGCTACAAGAATGGAATATGAAATGATTGTTTTGAGTAAGTGATGGCGGCGTGACGGTTGTCTTGCCTTTTTGCAGCTCCTCACAGTAACTTCTTTCGACTGAATACCTGCAGTCTCCTGAATAAATGTTGGCAATGCATGTTTCCGGAACTTCCCCTGCCTTTAGGTTCCGTTTGTAATCTTTTATTGTGACAGCACTCTGCTTATGGTTAGGTTTGGGCGCAAAAAAACACTTGCAGTTTAGTAAGGGTGAGAAAAAAGATCAAGTTGTGGCTCGGAATTTCTTGTGTTCATCTTTATAAGGCTGCTAGAAATGTCGGACAGCGGTTCCGCCTACAGTAGCTGTAGTGGCGCGAGCGTCCGCTCCACCTCCTGACATCGCAGCCAGCTCAATCTCACGAAATGTCCATGTGATACTGAATACGAGTAGGAATTTGAACATATCAGTGGCTTGCAGAAATGTGACCACCAACGAAAAGTCAGATGCGTTTTTCTTTGTTGTCGTAATTTGTCCTCCATGGACGTGAGAACCAGGGGTGCTGAAACGAGGCGTTATAAAATCCATAAATTGATGATGAAGTGATGCAGAGAGAGCATGAGAGTGTCTGTGATATGAAATCTTTCTTTGAATGTGGAGTTTCTCCACAATTCTGTTGTTTATCTATAACTTTTGTGAACTACACTGATGAGTCCCTGTCCCTGTTATCAGTGACAAATGGATGTATATGTCCCTGTCGTGCTGATTAGAAACTATAAGGCAGCTTGTGATCATTTTGACATGAACCTTGAGGGACCACTTGTACCTCACCTCCTCAGCACTATATGCAAATAAACACTTACATCACTGGGACATGATGCCTGTTGCAGTCATTACAGCTGCAGATTTATCAAGAAGGCCACGATATTCAAGATTTAGTCATAAAAAGCGTTACACAGAGTTTGTAAAGCTTCTCTTAAGCTTTGTCACTCGTCTCTGACTTCAGTTACGTGTCTGCTTTGACATGTAGTATGTTTGTGTTCAAGTTTGCAGTTGGCTGTCGCGCAAATCGTTCTCCATTTGTTGTAGTTGATATCTTAAGTATAAGAGTATCTTAAGTATAAGATAACTCGGCCATTCAAGTGGAAGACGTCATTATATCAGAAGCCCCGACTGTGACTGACTTTGAGCGTCCGGCAACCCAGTGGCAGACCGAATAGCGTACTGAAAGCCAGGTTTATGAGGAATCTACACATGGGTGGTGTCTTTTTTTTACACTACACTCAGTATTTACTGCAGAATGATAAGTTAAAGCACAAAGTTGTCTGTCGCCTGTTTAAGAAGCCTTAAAATTGTAAATGTAAGCGTTCATATAGGCGCTCCATCATAAAAGGGGATCTCTGTGGCACGAGGCTCTGTGTCAGCATCAACGGAAATGATCAGAATGTATTCCAAACTTTTAAGATATTGTGTAACCTCAGGTGTCACTGTTGACACCTCGCGTCTGATTGCTGTATCTGGACTGAGGCAATTTCAATAAGGTGGAGAAGTCAGAACGCCCAATTAGATTTTTCATTCATCCTCATTCGACTCTGAAGTGAAAAAAAAAACAAAAAAACATTAGAACCTCAAACTCCTCAGCTCCAGCTTACTTTTGTGAGGTGTGAGGAAAATAACACATGAGGAGGAGCGACGGTTTCCCCTCAGGTGTGAACAGGTTTGTCTTTCTGCTGCCCTCCAGTTCACTCCGACTGGCTTCTTTCGCACATTTAAACAACTGTTCCACAATTCATGAAACATCTATGTGAAATCACATAAACTAATACGATGACACCGGGGTCTCTGTCTCTCTGCAGATGTTATTATTCACTGTCACTCCGTTGCTTCTTCACTGGGAGCCAGTCCATTAGCCAGCAGCCGAGTGATGATTTTTAAGTGTGAGGCATTTGTTCTGCTGACATTTTAAATACATGCACACAGTGGGAACACGCCGCCGTTCTCCGTGTTAATGATAAGACGGGCCTGACCAAGGCGAATTCCGAGGTGAAGCAGACCGCTTTTGTTCTACTGCAAAATAACTGTCTGCAGAGAACGGGGCCAGAAGTTTTCCCCATTGCCTTTATGATAATTACTTTTCTTTTCATAAGCGAGTGAACAGGAGTGAGTCAGTCCTGCCTTTTTAAGCAATTCAGTCAAGACAGGGGAAAAAAGGAACTTAAATCGGCAAACTTTTGCTGGGAGTCTGGTTTCAGGCCCGAACCGGCGTGATACCGTGTTGATAATGTGGTCCTGCTGCGCTCGTATTTCTACTCTGGAATAAATTTATGCAGACTCTTTCATTAACTCATGCCTATCACATTGTAAAAAAATTTAAAAAATAACTAAAGACGATAATTCAAAGGGCAGATTATCTTGAAGTAGGATTAAGACACTCAAACGTTTAATTATAAAAACAAAGTATTTGTATGACAAGTCAAAAGGAGGCGCTTCATTCAATTAATGCTCCCTCTCTTTGTCTCGCTCTCCCTCCTCCTCCCACTCGTCTGTCCCATTTTTCATCGCCCATTGTTGCGGCCACCCTCACCTCAGTCTGAGCACATCGGCTGCTTTTAATTACAGCGTCTGTGTTGACAAGGAAGAGAAAAGAGGATGTTATTAATGTCTAGTCTAAAGTGGGGTAGATCCCAGGGCACAAACATTTCTCATGCGTTTCTTTTAATTATTGTACAGTAGCAGCCGAGCGATCACTCAGTCTGAGGTGGTGAAATGACACAATAATGTGCAGATGTACAGAATAGTCCGCTCGGCGCTGCTGTTCAGGCTGTACGACTGCAGGCTCTACGATGTCTTTGTGCGTGCTTGTGATTAGAGTGTGACGAGTGTCTTTATGATTCTTTTGGTTTTGGAGATGATTTACTTTACTATGGTTCCGCACACGTTGCCAGATAATATGTTCTATGTATTCAGTCATCTATTGAACAGTTGCGGCAAAGTGTGACTGGTTTTGTTTTATGGCTGTGATGTAAAATTGGTTCTGATGATAAGATATTTAGAATAAAGGGGGTGGTCGAGGACAAAGTTTCTCAATCTTTTCGAGTCCCGACCTCCCAGGAAAAATCAGGTTGATGTTCACACCCCATCTCCAGCCGCTTTATTTATCACGAGAAGTCAGGTCGTCTCCGGGTGTTTTTTGTGGCGACCAAGAGAGGTGTTTTAAGCCAAACCATGATGTTTTCCTCAAGCTTCAATTTACAATTTTGGGCATTTAGCACACACTTTCTGTCCAAAGCGACTTACAATTCATACATACACTGATGGCAGTGGCCATGCAAGGTGCCGACCAGCACATCAGGAGCAGTTTTAGGGTTCAGTATCCTCCCCAAGGACACTTCATCATGCAGACCAGGGGGATCAAACCAGCGACCTTCTAATAACAAGACGCTGGCTCTACCCCCTGAGCCACAGCCACAGCCACAAGGGTTTTCTGTGCCTAAAACCTAAACTAGCATAAGCACAGTGTTGTGATGCGAGAAACAAACATGAAGTTGCAATATCAAGAAATGTTCCTTTTGAAATGATCTGTGGTTCTGCAGAAACTTACTTAGCCTGGCGATCAGGTTCATGTGCCTGCACACTTTGATAAAAAACACAATCAATAAAATCTATTTAAAGGCACAGGAAATGTAATGTACAAGTCTATTATACTAGCTTATTTCTTTCTCTTTAGATTTAGAATTGCTTCTTTTTCGCAATTTAAAGTATGGATCCGTAAGTAAAAAGCCATCCACTTTCAGGACTACATACTTTTAAGGCTGATAAAACTGCAGCTTTTTTCTGTTGCTAACTTGCATCGCTCAGAACTCTCCACACACTCAGTTAGACAGGATTCTTCATCTCTTTTCACAAAATCCCATAACTCTTTTCTCTTTCTTTACTCCACCGCCTCCATAACACCATGTATTTGGAACACATTTTTCAAATGCTGACAACAAGCTGTTTTCTAAATGGCTAAAAACATGCATAGAAAATCTTGGTAGAATCTTTACAATTAAATTGACATGGATTGAGTTGGCGGTTTAGTTATTTCCTGTTTTATTTTGAAGTTCTCTCCTCACATGTCATGTTTTGCTTTCCACTTCCTCCCATTTTCCTTTCCCCGCCTTTTTCCTCTTCACCTGTGTTTCATTTCTCAATTAGTGCTTGTTTATTTCAGCTTGTGCTTCTCACACTCCTTCTCAGTTTGACTGTTGTCATTACGCGTTTCCTGCCTTCCTGTTCTGTTTCACCACAGTGCCTCCTGCGTTCCTCTTTGGTTCGGACTTCATTTGGTTTTTTGCTCATTCAATTCTTGGATTCACCTCTGCCTGCTTCCTATGTTTTTTTTGCGAGCCGCCTTTTTGTTTAAACATGACATAAGTGAAATAATAAATCATTCCTAACAGCTGATAGTTTCAATTTCAGCTGAAAGACCACCCATTTGTCCTTTGTTTGTAGAGAGGGAGAATTAGAACCCCCACAGCACTGTACAGCTTCAGCGACTATACATTGTTGACATGCTGTTATCTATATTTTGTGTGTGTGTTTTTTTTGTTTGTTTGTTTTTAAATGTAGGTAACTCACATTTCAGCCCTGGAATTTCAGGATTTTATTGTTTTGTTTTGTTTTTGTTTTTGCACATTGTGCAAGATATAGAAAGAATAAATTGTATTAAAACAAATTGCTCCATTTCCAATTAATTCTTCCTGCTTACACTTTCGCACCGTCAATTAAGTGAAATGTTTTTTTCAACCTTTAATGATAAAAGTTCATCCATGCAATGTCCCCCGTTCTACCTGCTTTTTATTCAGTATGTTATGACAAAGTATGATTTTCGAGTGAGAATTCTCGCCAGCATTCTGGTCAGTTCGACATATGAAGTGTTTTGCATGAGGTTAATGCCCATCGCATAAAAGTGCCTCTTTTTGTTAGCAATTAAAAAAAAAAAACTGTAATTGACTCAGATTAACTAGAATGTTTCTCTTTGCATGGGGTGTAGATCTTCCCTCAGCTGTCAGCAGAAGAAAAAAGAACAATCCCTCTTTAGCCGCCTGCCTTTTCTTTGAGCCGCAGCAGATCTGCCCTTCACAGGTTAAAGCGATTGCGAAGTGGATTCTGTCAGGGATCAAACACGTTGCAGAGAAAGAGCAGGTGTTTCCAATATTTCATTGTGCAGCTCGCGGTGTATCGGTTATCATTACAAACTTCCAACCAGGACCAAAAAGAAACAACTTGCACTATACTGTAATAATATTGTGTGTGTGTGTGTGTGCGTGTGTGTGTGTTGCACTGCATCCTCCTCTCTCCACTCCCCCACCCTCCTCTGGTGGATGATGCTTGTTTAGACTCTGTTATTGTTTCTTTATGTAACGCTGCTGAGCCAGAGAAAGAATGGGCCCGGTGTACACCACAACAATGCTGTGATGGATGAGTGTGGCTGCAGTAATTATATGAGGACCAACAGGTAACGGAGCGCGGAGACAGAGAGCGGCGGCCTGCCTCGGGATGATAGTGCAGATCTGCTCTGCCCTGTTTTGTTTTGTTCTGCTGCGAGGCCGTGGTGAACACACACACACACACACACACACACACACACACACACACACACAGTTGCTGAGAGTCAACAGAATGCTTGTGCAGACGCAGCACGTAAACGCACACTCACTCACGTTTCTATGGATGCTTGCTACGTACGGTGTGTTCGCACCATGTTCCACGCTCGCCCCTGTTGCTCATGTAGAATTCAGTATTGCCTCCGATAAACAGTCCTGCCAATAAAACCAATGAGTTGAACGGGAGAGCAGAGGGAGGACGCAACTCCAAGGTTTTTTTCCCACTTGAGCGCATTACGGAATTATTGTCGCAGACGATAGCTAACAGAGACAGACAGATTGAGGTCGTTACACCAGAGAGGCAGATGAGAGAGGGAGAAACAGAAGTGATGAAAAGGCATGGAGGGGGTGCCTCCGTGCTGCTTCGATACAGCGCTGCATTGAGTAGAAGGAGATAGAGGAAAGAGAGAGGAGATGGGAGGGGAGGGGAAGAGAGGAGTCAGGGGGGTTGTTCTTAAAAGTAAGGGAAACTGCTGTAAAATGTTTCGGAAGTGAAAGTGAAAGAATTAAGTAATCCGGAGTGAACGTGTAGGAGGTGGTTAGGTTGACGCGAGTTAAATAAGAGAGGGAACAAAAAGAAGTATCAGAGTAAAATGTGCAAACGTGGCATGCTATGCTAAGGGAACGTCAGGTCTGTGTTAAGATCCGGCTCTGCTGTGTATGTGGATGTAGTTCAGACTGGTGCTGCGCTCTCACCGGAACACTCAACTCCCCTCAAGAACTGACGTCTGCTTTGGCTGCTACATGCTGCACAAAGATCGCTTGCTAAGATAGCATTGCCCAAGGACAAACAAGTAACTTCAGTGTTTTCTCAGGCAAATGTTGATGCTTCTTGTGCCTCTGATGGTTTCTGCCAGCCTTTTCTTTTGACCAAAAGAAACAAATTTAACTGCAAAAGTTTATGTCGGCAACATGTATCCATTGAGCTTTAAACCCTGTGGCACTTACGGCAGTGCTGGTTAAAGCTTACAGTGTTGAGTCTTCAGCTTCTATCAGTTTAATTTGTGATTTTGGTTTTCTTTATTGCAATGGTTGCTGAAGCTCATGGATATTATAGGATCATTATCCGGGGAGAGTCCGGTGTTAATCTGCTTCTCAGGTTCTGAATTAATTTAGATACCTCTATAATTCAGATTCAGACAACTTTATTAAATCCACCAGGGACAATTTGTTTGAACAGTTTGCCTTGTACACATGCTAATACATGCCTTCATCTGGGTTGTTAGGGCTACGTGAGCCCCAGGCCCCAGTTTTTTTAAAAACTTGTTTCAGTTTCAAGAAAACTTCCATATCATGTTCACAGTATATGCATCTTGAGTGACTGTCACATGGGGAGGTGGAGGGGATGGTGGTGGAGTTCCCAAACAACAAATGGGCAATCCCAGATTGAGTCTGCATTACATTGCAGCAGTGTGACACTACTGGCCATCTCCAGCCATGTTTACAGTGCTGGGGCGGGTGTAAAAGGAGACTTTCAGACATTTCCTGCAGTTCATGTGGTGACCAAATAGGTGGTTTGTGTGCCTAAACCTAACCAGGGTATAGGCAGAATGAAAAATAGAAAATTGAACCTAAGTAAACATTAAGTTGCAACATAAAGAAGAGTACAGCTTGAACTTGTCACAGGTTTTGCAGAACCATACTTAGCTAACACTTATTCTCCCGATCGTTTTTTTTTTTTTTTCTACTTCAAACATGTACGTCAGTGTCGCCAGTGCAGTGTCCACCACATTTGACTTACCATCATACGGGCTGATCTTCTGTCCTAATACTGATTTTTAAGTCTCAACTCAAGGATAACTGCCACTACCAAGTACCCATTCACTGTCCACTTCTCTCTTTTACCTAAATTTAGACGATTCAAAATAAATGCACCTGCAGGGATGATAAAGGTCACCACAGACGCCAGAAGTGGGAGCTGTGACATCAAGCAACCTACAGTCCTTAAAAAAAAAAAAAGTCCTTGCGTGACCTTCTTTATATCATATCCCGCTCTTCACCACTGCACCCCAGCTTCCTCTGACCCCAAAGTCATTGAAGTTCAGTTCAGCGTCATTTGTTAGCCCATCCTCCTCTCTGTGTGCGACTTTGTGCTCCCGCAGAACAAGGTTGTCGCTCTGGTGCAGTGCACTTCATCATCATGCATATGTTCATACACTAATCTAACGGCACCATAACAAATGAGCTGATTATCCACTCCTTGTCTCTGGGTGGGGGCGCAGGGGTGGTGTGTGTGTGTGTGTGTGTGTGTGTGTGTGTGTGTGTGTGTGTGTGTGTGTGTGTGTGTGCATGCATTGTGTGTAAGGCAGAGACAGAATAGCTAACGGGAACAGGTGTATAAGGGGGTACGGACACTCCATATATCATACTGTAGCAGGTATATGCACTCCCCCCCCCCCCCCCCCCCCCCCCCCCCCAACTCCACCACTCACTGGAGAGCACCGTGTACCCCGCAGCCCCCCAAGTGCCTCGATGTGCACACACACACTTATATAAATACACGTACACAAACCGGTAGACGACAACCCCTCGAGCTCGACCTACATTGTGCGTCCTCCTGCCTCAGATCTGACTATTCATCACCACATGGCACCAGTCCCCCGCTGGGAGGGAGGTGGGGTTGTTTTGTGGGGGAGAGCGAGAGAGAAGGGGAGACAGAGGGGAGAAAGAGCGTGGTATGCTACATAGTGTAGGACAGAGCGTCCTTTACACCTCCAGAACAATGGGACCTTCAACATTAGTGCTGCTAAGTAAAACTGCAACAACAGGAAGAGGCAAACTCAGTCACGATGAGTGATTTACATGGACAAAGAGATGCAGGAGCCAACTTTAGGGATTACAATGAAAGCCGAGTAAGTCCTGATGCCATATATGGGGTAGCCACTGTTCCACTGGCTCCTGTAACTCAAGTGCAATCTCTCATTGAGGGTTTATTTCATCAGTTTGTCTGAAAAATTGAAACCTGATCCCGGGGTTTACTGGCCATGATTTAAGACAAATCCTTGCTGTTCCGTGGCGTCCTCACAGTTGACACATCTTCAGGCAAGATTTCAGGAAATTACTTCACTGCCACCCACCCACTGTTCACCAAGATATAATATAGCACATAACTCCTTGTTAAACCACAATGTGTCATTTTTAGCTATGCTACTGGCATCTCTCCAAGGATGGCAATGATAGTCTGTCAGTCCTCCACTTTGGACTGCACTGAAATATCTCGACAACTATTGGATGTGTCAGCATGGAAGTTTGTACATTTAGTCTTGACAGTCCTTCAGACTTTGTTGATCCCATGTCTTCTCAGCTGGGCACTACCAGCATGTTCATCCAGAGAAATATCCAAACAGCTACTTGACAGATTGACACAACATTTTTCACGATTCACGGTTGCTTAAAAATCCCAATATCCCAATGACTTTGTTTATCCCCTGAATATTTCTCTAGAACCACCATGAGGTTTCCATCTGAGGTTTACATGATGCGTCTTGACAATTATTGAATGGATTGCCATTACATTTGTACACACATTGATGCCACATGGTGTCTCTTCTCATCATGAACTTGTGAACCCCTAACCACTCCAGCACCATCATCAGGTGAAAATGTGATCGTGTCTAATCCGTGGATAATGACCAAATATACTTCATTCAACTAATGATGTTCCCCCTCAGCTGTACTTTTATGTCAGTTGTTAATAAATCAAATATTGCATACTGCACTAAGATGGGGAAAATGGTTGACATTATACCTATTTGAAAGCAGCTTCTTTACACAGTCATTATGAGCATGTTAGCATACTGATGTTAAGCTCAAAGCACCGCTGTTCCCAACACTTTAGCATTTGTAATGTAAATAGACCTTTTGAGGAGAGACACCACAAGGTTTGAGGTCAGTGAGTAAGTAGCACATGTCATTCGCTCTACAAATGTTAAAAAAAAATGTGGGTAGTCTAGTATGCTATTTGCGTCGAAGTGTCCATACCCAATAATGCTCATCACCTGGGCTTGGGTAACATAACACATTTTGTTGCCTAATCCTAAAAAACTGTGACTGAAAACTGAACATAATAACTGTAATAACTGTAGGTCAACCAAGTCTCAACATTGACTTCAGGCCTCAGGTGGGACTCAAAGCGCAGTCTGCTGTGTGAAAGGCCTGTATATGTATATTACCCATGCAACCACCCCCAACAACCACAGCACGGTAGCAGAAGCCAATTCCAGCACGGTACAGCGGAACTGTGCACACTGGGCCAACATGTGTTGAGGGGGCTAGGTGTTAATGGCCAAATAGCTGCCATTTGACACAGAAAAGGGTTGTAAGGTTACTCAGAGTATAACCATTAAAAAGACACGTTGCCTGCAGGTCAATGGTCTGCATACATTACATGTTCAGTGTAACCAAAAGGTAAGTGTAGCCTCACAGGGCTGCTAGCACAGCTTTTGGTCTGTCTATGGATCAAACAAGCTGGAGATGAGGTGTTAATAATTGAGCATTAGAGGGGTCGGTAGACAGATTTAAACTTTAGAGAGAGCCAGGGTGGCCTCCAGTCTTTATGCTAAGCTAGGCTAATCGCCTCCTCAATATTTAACATACACACAAGAGAGTGGTTTTAATCCTCTCAATTAAATATTAAACAATAATATTAAACAGTTTTCAAAGAAATGGCCATCCCCATCCAGATGGAACATTGAGCAAGGCCATTTCTCAGGGCTGGATTTCTGGCAATTAGCATTATTACAAATATCGATGTGGGTTTGAGTGAACTTTTGTGGAACAGAGATTGTAGGTTCCTTCTTATTGAGCACACACAGCATCTGCTTGTTTTTCACTGCAATCATATAAGAATTAAATGATCATGTAGTGTGGACAGTGGTATCTTTTCATAT
The DNA here is from genome assembly GCA_963678695.2 of Diplodus puntazzo. Classification (NCBI taxonomy): domain Eukaryota; kingdom Metazoa; phylum Chordata; class Actinopteri; order Spariformes; family Sparidae; genus Diplodus; species Diplodus puntazzo. Next base: position 8,142,352 of record OZ023165.1, on the reverse strand, counting down.
GAGCCTCTGGGATCTTGAGGCTAATTCTTAGTTCACCAAATACCGGGGCTGATATGACAAATACCAAAATTGTGAAGAACTGTGGCTTTTTCCTGCTTTTTCTCAACCGTTCGATTCGAGAAACTAGTCCCGGAAACATTTGTGCTGATCATACAGACCAAGTTCATGCTGTCTCGGATACCATAGCCTACATGGTTTATTCGTTATCACCCAGAGCTGTTCATCTGAAACAACTCCACAGCTAAAGTCACTGAAGTCCCTGTGGACTCAGCACCAAAGTTTAGGACCCGTTCGTGTCAAGAAGTGGCATCTAATTTTCATTTATTACCATTTTATTCATGGTTGGGACGTGACATATGTGCTTTTATAACAAGGCCTGGGAGACTAATTGGTCACAGTGTGAAAGTCCACTCAGCAACGTGTAAGGGACAAGAACAAAAAAAAACAGAACCCCCAAAAGAGCTCACACTCTACTAACTTTGAACCAGGAAGCATCATCTATCTTCAGACATATCATTACTTTCCGAGAGAAACTTGCCTCTCTCAGTGGGATGAAAATCAAGCAGTACTCAGTGGCCGGGTTGTTTTTTTGAAGATATAGCATCTCTGTAGGACATGGACAGTCTAAACCAATCATTTTAGCTCGATTTGTTGGGCACAGTGATTGCACTGGTCTTTGACTGATTGTGCTGATTGGAGAGTTTGAAGATGATGGGATGATGGGACGGGGGCCAGATAAGCATTCTCCAAGAAAGGCCTGAACTTGCTGGTTTTGAAAAAAAAAAAAGAAAAAAAGAAAAAATCACGGCTGGTTTTCATGTAAATCTCAGGACAAGTAGTTTGTTTATCGCGTATGATTTCAGCATTTGGATAGCAGCTATTTCATTTGAAAATGATGCATCAAGTAAGTGTTAAAAGCAAACTTACAGTCGCTCATTTTTTGTAGCTGGAAATCTGCTTATCTCACCTCCCATTCTGTGATCTCCCAGGACATCACGCCCTATTCTGATTCAAGGATACCTGATTCCAAAATAGCAGCTCGTTTTCTCAGACTCACACATACATGTGACAGTTTGGTGTTGGAATTTATTGTTCTCAATAATCCTTATCTCAACTTCATCGGCTAGTGTACTGCCTGTGTCCTTAAAAGACTCACTGAGGCAAGAACATGCAAATTCTCAATGCAATTCTCTCTTTTTCTCTACAGATGATGGATGCAGTTTTTTGTTCTTTTATGCAAAGAGATACGACAAAGATCACCAGTCGGACTTGAACCAGGTATGTTAGTCACTGACCTCCTTAACCCACCGTGTGCTTGAGTTAAGGATATAGTATGCTACATTTCTGCATTAAAATGTGTTATTTAATTTCATCATGCCAAATGTATCCAACAATCAAACCCTGAGTAATCCACAAGTTTACTCATGGTAACGGTGCGTTACCATTTGGTGTGCAAATGCATTTTTTTGTGCGAGTTTGACCACTGGATCATTTGTTTGTCATTTACTTTACATCACCCCAAATGGACAAAATTCTTTACTGCGCATTAGCCAGGAGCTAACGATCAACAGTGCAGAGTATGTATTTGTGTTTTTTAATTCAGGTCAACCTCTCAGTGAACTCAGCACGCACCCAAGACTGTGGTTCTCTCCTCTCTGTAACATCATGTTCACGGAGTAAATTACATATCCTTTCCACCACCAGTAAGCAGTCAACATTACAGGACATGGCAACCATTAAACACCATCTTTGTCAGCGGATATTCAAATATGCATCTCCAACTGATGATACTGCCCCACTAGTCATGTTTGTCAGAACTGTGCAAGACTGTTGGGTAGGATGTTTAATATCACTGTCATTGTGTGTTTGTGAGGCACACATCTCCTTTGGCTGAATGAAAGTCACTGTTTAAATCTGAGCTCGCATTAAATGGGTTTAAAATGTTATTACAACAAATTGAATTTGCTGTATTTTTATCCATTATTCATCCAACACAGGGGAGGGCAGCATTTGTTATCCAGAGGGCCATACTGACTTACAAAATGTTGGGCAACTGAAGTGAAACATTCAACACGTAGCGCTGAATTATGGTAAACTAGATGCAGCACTGAATGAAGAAAAGATCCAACTAATATTAAGAAACATGCACTAGACTACATCAGCTTATTTTATGTTTTACCGATGCAACAGTACCTAACCAATGAGAAGGAATTACAACTGTAAGATATTTATGATTGACAAGACAAAAAGCAACGCCCACCCATGTAACTTAGCCTAATGTGAACAGGTGATACGGTCACCTCTTTGCAAGACCATCAAAGTCGAGCGTTATGTCTGATATTGAAAAAATATAATAAATAAATATTTTTACAAACTTTAGAGACACAAGAATATATTTGTGTTCCTCATTATATTTGATCAGAAATCTGTGTGCTATCTGTCAGTGATCAGTTGTCGAAACTGTATATTTTTATTTTATGGAACACTGTCGTTTTTGTGGCCTTTTCTTTTGTTATTCCTTTTGGTTTATTAGTTTGTTTTTCTTCACTCCATTACAGCCTCGCCCTGAACTTATTCGGCTGCTCAGCAGGAGTGAAAGCAGCGGTTTTCATGTGAATAAAGTTACATCAATGCATAACCTCTATTAAACAGCCTCATGCATTGCATTGCGCCGAACAAAGCACAGTATGGGTCTGCTCTCCACATGGGGATATTGATTATTAGAGGGTGTATTCATCTCATTTGAATGGGTCCTAATTTCTGCAGTAGATCTCTGAAACATGTTTCAAAGTGATTAAGATGAGATTCCTCATCAACAGGCACGATTGCCCCATAGATTTTCCCTCTGAATTTCAGATCAGATATTCCATAATGTGTGCCCCATTTTTTCCGTGCCAGTGTTTTGTCCTCAAAAGGCCTGAATGTCCTTGATTCTACGTGTGAGAGGTCCCACAAAGCCACGGCGGTTCTTTTGTCTTTATTCAGCCTTCAGAACAGCTTTCTCTGATTGAGATGAGATAGATTTTGGTGTTCCTTTTTTTTTCATGCCAGACACAATCTCTGTCTCCCCGTTTTCCCTCTGGATCCGGGGAGAAAAGAGAGCAGAGAAGATTTTTAATTGCTCTCCTCTCATCCACATCTGCCCGCCACATTCATCAGATCGTCTTCCCCTCTTCAGAAAAGGGGCTGGAGAGTACGGCGGCGGGGTTTTATTTTATTATTTTGGGACACAGGGGGGATTCTCTCATGGGATGGGCCACATCTGGGAAAGGAATGGTGATGGAGGATAAAGGGATGAGGCAGGGAGATTGGTGTTTGTGTGTGCATGTATGAAGCTGTCTGTGCTCCTTTGTGTGTGTGTGTGTGTGTGTGTGTGTGTGTGTGTGTGTGTGTGTGTGTGTGTGAGAGAGAGAGGCTCTTATATGTGTGTCTCATGGGGGGAGGACGACTGGAGAGGGCCTCAAATCCTCTGGGGAGTCTGTGATTGGGAGGGAAATGGGGAATTGGGACTCAGGGAGTATGATGTAGAGGTGGAGGAGGGAGAAAATACGAGCTGGAGGATGGTAGGGCAGAGAAAAGGTAGAGGAGGACGAACGAAAAGGGCAAATTAATGCTCGGGTACAGCGAAAACTCGCAATTATACGATGTGAGAGAAGACAAGTACATTTTTCAAAGTTGGTGTCAGGGAGCTCTGCCTCCAGCGAATAGCAGAACAGTCCTTGAAAGGAGCAAAAAGTGGCTCTCCATTGATCAAAGCTATTATTTGAAATCATCACACTAAACCTGCACTTTCACTTATTTGTAAAGAAAAAAGAATCTGGCCACAACATGTCGACACTTTTCTTCTAATAACAGGCTTCGACACGGCATAGCCAATGGGTTTCATCGCCGGGGGGAGCGATTTCTCTGTCTCTCCACACCAACATATTCATTGCTGCCAACTTCCAAACAACTTAATGACACACATGGACATCCTTCAAGGACGACAGTCACAAGGTGTTTTGGTGGCATGTCAGACCCTCAAGATGCTAGGTTGAACGTCCTCAGGTCCAGAACAACAGTGATTTGAGAGCAGCTTTTTGACAGAATTGGTTGGACTCTGCCAATCATTTCATTGCTGGTATGTCTGATTGATCTTCTGTTAGGATTAGGGATATCTTCTGTCTTCTTGTTTGCTTCTCAGCTAGCTAACTGTCTGAATATTTGCACACAGAATAATGTAATACTAGTAGTTTAATCCAGACAATATTTAGATCCCCTATGAGTACAGCTACAATTTTGAGTAGAGAAAAGAAGAAAAGTCATTTCAGTTAAAGTTGAAACAACACATTGTCCAAACAAATCTAAAGACCGAAGTAGTGTTCCTGACCCAAATACCGACAGTGAGAGACAAGATGAAAATCCTTACACAAATTAATTTACACACTGGGATAATTTTGCATCAATTTTAAAAAAAGTCTGTCTTCGAGGCACTCTGTTGTAAACCTGAGAATGTGTGAAGAATGAGGGCAGAGAGCTCAAAAGAGGGGTTCAAGTCCTCCATGATGTCATACTTTCGCTATTTAGCATATCCAGCTCATATCACTGTGCTAGCACAACACTTAACATTGGAGAGAGGTTTTATTTTGCTGTCATCTGCCCTCCCAAATGTTGCTAACGCTAGCTAGCTAATGCTTACTGCACAACTCATCCATTTATACTTTTTTTCCCACAAACTGGGAATTACCAAGACTGCTGATGCTGACGAAACAAAGACTCCAACAGCATTATACTATTGGCTCGCAAACCTTGTTAGGAGCTGGAACCAGACGTCAGAATTCTTACAGACATAAACAAAACAGTCAGATTATAATGATTAATTCACAATCATGATAATGTTTTTAAGGATAAGAAACACATTCATTTTCTTTCTACAAGTTCATAGATGCGATGTGTGATGTTATCCATCTTGCTAGATAACAGCTCCTACATGAAACTGTTCACAGCGAGGTCTGTGGATTAACTTAAAAAAGACATTGCTGAGGTTTTTAATGTATATTTTGGCCGTCAGACCACTCAAGCTGAGTGACACCAGCTCCATTATACTTGAAAGAGAATAGGCATCTCTATGCGTGATATCTCCACAACTCGTCAGCACACATCAAAACGTTGTAGATGGATATATGCAAAATAACAGGTAATACACATGTATCCTCCTCATTCATTTGAATGGCACCACCTATTTAATACAAAAGGGCTGCAGAAAAAAAAACTCCCCACTGTCTAACCAAAAAGTTGAACTTAGCTACAACTTCAGCATCATACTACATCTCCCTCCTTATTATGTTTTGATCTCTGGTAAGTCTTCTACTCAAACTGTACTTCCTGCTTCATATTTCATTGCCTCACCAGTACCTCAGATGCCCTCCCCCCCACCAACCAACGCAGCCCCATGTGTTTTAACACTCGGCTGAAAGAGGGGGCGTGAGGAGCAGCAACGGTGAGGAAGCGGGACTCCCAATGGTGGCGTCCTGGATGCTGGGAGGCCTCAGAGGAGCACGGGATGATTGTCTGTGACCTTCCCCCTCTCCTTGCACTGTTCAAGGGCGTGTGTGTGTGTGTGTATGTGTGTGTGTGCGTGTGTGTGTCTTTAAGCACTTTGGCATTACAATGTGGGATGGCAATGGTTCACTTTAGTGCTGTGTTTAAAGACTCTCAAGCTATGCAAGTCTGTAAATTGTGTTCTCGAGTGTGTGGAGCGTGTGCATGGCGTGTGTGCGCACAAGTGTGTGTGTGCGCTTGTGTGTGTGGGCTTGCGATGCAAATAATTTACCCCCTGCTGGATTTAAGAGACGCAAATCTTCTTGTTTAAACAGCTCCTGTGCCCCTTTTTAGCAGATCTTCTTTATTTCAGTAAACTAACATCTTATGTATATTTCATCAGCCGTTACCTAGAGGCAGATGAGTCAGCAAGCGAGGAGGGGCAGAGCAAAAACACACATTAAAACACAGAGTGGAACAGCGGAGCGCCAGATTAGTCCTCATTATGCAGCATTAATCATCTTTAATCTGCTCTTAATCCAATATCTTTACCTCACCTTATTAATGAGCCATACGTCAAGACTGGATTAGACTGCAAATACTGACTGCGAGACATCTCAGGAAAAGAGAGGGAGGAAGATGGATGGCAGGAAGGGGCGGAGAAGGAGCAGAAAACAAATGGGAGAGTAGCCTGGACGGCCCGTTCTTACTCCCAGCACGTCAAATACAGCAGCCTGGTCAGTGACCCGACGCTTCTGAGTAAGACACTGTAGTTACTCCCCTCTAACCCTACCCACTTTTTGAAGCGCCCTTCTAGTGCAAGTAGTATAAGCAGCGAGAAAAGACATAGGTCAAAGGATAAGTTCACCCAAAAATGAGGATTCAGTCATTATCTAGTCACTACCCCCTGCTGGTGTGAAGTCGGGAGAAGTTTCATAGGCCACAAATCATTTCTCGAGCTTCACAGCAAAAAATGTGTTGCAGCATACTCCTAAAAGACTGAAGTAGATTGGGACTGGAGGGAAAAAAAAAAGGCCAGAGATTCATAATTGATTTGAAAAGTCAATATTTACTTTCTTGACACATGTCGAAGCTGGAGCGATACGTGCTAACGCTAGTAGTTTAGCAGGCGATGTTGGCTCTAAAAAAGGTCTAAACAACACCTTCAGATCCATTTGAGAGCTAGGCTTCCTTAGACCTGGATTATGACAGATGAACTGCATCGAATCATTTTATGTTTTTTTCAGTTGCTTCTTTGTCTTTTGAAACAAGTTTCCTATTCTACTTTAGTTGTTCTGGAGGACGCTGCTACCCTGTTTTGCTGTGAAGCCGTGAAAGTGTTTTGATGACTATTAAACTTCACCCAATGTTCCATCATTATGGTGGTGAGTAGATAATGACCGGATTTGCCTTTTTTGGATGAACTAATCCTTTAAGGTGTTGGGATGGCTCATACACTTGGACCTCCAACCAGGGACTGTGGTTTGAGCCCAATGTGTGACCAAGCTGGGTTTGAGTTACTCCAATACGGTAGGGTTACGAAGGTAAAACGACTGAATGTAGTTATTTTTACGTTTTTTTATGGACCAAAACTGTTTTTATTACCAAACTGTGACTGTTTCACAATGTTAATAACAATCCAGAAGTCACAATATGTCATAATATGCACTGCATGAAAAGTGGGATTTTCGTCAGTGTGCGGCACTGTAGATTGTCGTGGAATTTCAGGTTTGCGACAATTCGCGGCAATTTGCAGGCAACACTGAAAACTGACGTAAATTGTCGGAAACTGACGTGGGCCTTGCTTGGCAGTTGTCCCCCTATGACCCCCCCATCCCCCTGATTCTAGGGGAGGCTTTAACATGTAAATGAAAATGCTGGGAGCTATACAAATGCAAATCAGGGTAGCAGGGGGAGTTTTTCCCCAGGTGACTTTTTCCTAAAAGGTATTAACTTCATTTTAAGAAAATCTCTGGTATAAATAGATGAGGCTCAGTATAGCCTAATTATAGACTCTTACATTTTAGCTTGAATTGATTTGTTTAATTAAAATATGCTAGATTAATTACTGTGTATGTCATTAGCAATGGCCAATGTTATGTAAAAAGATTATTTATTCCTTTTTTTCTCTCTCCTGAGACCAAGTTAAAGATAAAGCGCCAGCTGTTAAGTTAAAATGTGCATGACATATGAGATAAATAAGATATTTAAATATATAAACAATTTCTGTTTAAAATGTGTGACATTAAAATATAATTTCATGGGTTCTGAATGTTTAAAAGAAGTTAAAGTAATTCTTATTTCGTGTGAGAGTTCATGACCTCTAAGAGTTTTTACACTTCCGGGTTGACCGGAGCGTCACTGACGAGGAAGAAGGAGCAGAGAGTTAATGGCGTAAGCAGCTAACAGTGAACTGTGTGTGTCCGTCAGTGTCGTGTTTTATCACTAACGGACTGTGAACTATATTCGGACGACGTGCCTTGAGTGTGTGAGCTGGACTCTCCATCGCAGTCGAAGTGTTTGTGTTTTATTGGACACGAAGCAAGTTCGGCTAAGCTAGCTAGCAGGAGCTAAGCTAGCTAGCAGGAGCTAAGCTAGGCTAGCAGGAGCTCGGTTAGCGGCCCGGCCTTGTCGAGAGGAGGCCTGTGTTGACGGGAGGAGCTTTGCCGGGTCGCCGCGGAGAGTGTAGCCGACGGATGTCGTTTCGCTGCCGCAGAGGGACACGGAGGTTTATCGCTACGAGCATGTTGTTTTCACAGACTAACCTTGCATCACACCGAGGCGTATTAGCTCGGAGCTCTGTCTGCAAGTCCAGATTTACATGATGCTGATAATGACGCCATCGTGTGTAAGTAACGTTTACTGTTTTCTCCTTCATGGTTTAATTTTACAGTGACTTACGTTTTCATTATTCATACCACTTTTCATTTAATTGTTTTCCAGCTGCCTGTAAGATAGTAACGTTACGCAGGAGCCTCAGGTACAAACAACCAGATCTTCCATCGCAGGCTGAAGCTGTGAGGAGTTCAGCTCGGAGTCGTTCGAGAACAAAGAGGGTAAGAGTTGTTAGATTAAATCCGTTTTTGGTCAATGTGACTATTATTCGGGTGCATTAATAGATGTCTTGCGTCCATACGCAGTGCATCGCGCAGTACTGATCGTCTTTATTGATTGTTTTTACAGAGAGCTAGCTGAGGATGAGGTGGAGCTTTGAAAGTGCGCCGCCATGGACCTGATGTCTGAGGGGGAAGACGGCACAAGACGGCGGGTGTGTGGATGGAGCCGGGAGCTCACCGAGCTCTGTGCCGCGCTGCAGTCGAGATTATAGAGGCGATTCCGAAGTGCAGAGCGACAACCGACGTCTGCAAAATGGACCGAATTCAGACAGAAGGCCGGCAGTTACCGACAGCTCCGAGGCGGCAGACAGACACTTCACGGTGCTGCAGGATTTTAGGCTTCTAGTGAGCTTCCTGTTGTTGTGTGGGCAGATTATATTTTGTACATAGTTGTGATGTGTTTGTGTTAATAAAGCTCTTTCTTTGAATAAACAACACCTTCCTGGCATTTTCCTTTCCTCAATAAATTCATTCATGTCTTTGATGAATATTATATATTATATGAATATATTTGATAAATAGAAAGTAAAAATAAAAAAATAAAAATAATAAAATTATAAAAATAATTATATATATATATATATATATATATATATATATATATATATATATATATATATATATATATATATATATAGGGTGGGGTTTACGTTTATAATGACTCAGGCTGACCAATAGTGACAGATCTGCCAGATCTGCCAGCCAATCACGAATGATTTTTCGTGTTTAAAAGTAGTGGTTTCATCCAATACTGAGGGAGGATATTCAAGCCAGCCCACACATTCTGTGAGCAGGCGTGGTTTCGCTGCGATTCATATGCAAATTAGAGCCGTTCGCACCTCCGGGAGCTCCACTGACGTCATGGTTCGTTTCCGACAATTTGTGGCACAGCGAACGCGGCGTTTGCAGGCTGTAAATTGCCGTTAACTGCCGAAAATTAGGGAGATTTGCGGGCGTTTACGGGGACGAAAATCCCACTTTTCATGCAGTGATGTGAACAGCTAGCTTTATTTTGAAAGACCAACCATACGTTGCATGTGTATTATTGCTAACTTGACCATGGACCACCTTTGTGTGCAATGCTAGACGGGTAGGTAGAGCGTCATAGCATGAAGCTTAAGGCCACTGACCAAGCTGCTGTAATGGACATGTTGTGAGTGAGAACAGTATGGTCAGTATTTTGGCTAAAGGTTTCAGAGGAGTAGTATGAGTCATATTATGAGACAACTGTGTACAGCTTTGGGCCCACATTATCAAGCATCTCAGAATCACCTCCAGAAATTGTTCAGAAAGTTAATTTAGGATTAAGAACATTCTTGTCTCAGAAGAGGAGTTTTGACTTATTTATCAAGCGTCACACATTTACTTTTGAGCTGTGGGAAGGACTACTCCAAGGAGAAAGTGAGATAACACTGTTTGTAGACACTTTGAAGTGCAAAGTATACATTACGATGATGTATTGTTGTTTCCTGACAGGTGCTGTTTGAAATATTAAACAGTGGTAAAATATGAAATACAGTCTGCCTAGGTATTAGGCATACCTAGCTTAAAGTAATGCTTTGTGATACAACAGTGCCAAAAATGTCCTGCTTTCGTGAGCTTTAGCGGCTGTTGCTCAGGGATAGAGCCGGCGTCTTGTTATCGGAAAGTCGGTGGTTCGATTTCCCTGGTCTGCATGCCGAAGTGTCCTCGGGCAAGATACTGAACCTCAAACTGCTCGTGATGTGCTGGTCGGCACCTTGCCATGGCAGCCACCGCCATCAGTGTATTACATTACACTAAATTAGACTACAATTACCGTAAGTTGCTTTGGACAAAAGCGTCTGCTAAAAGTAAATAAAGAATATAATGTTAAGCTTTTGTTGAAACTTAGTAAACAATTTCCATATTGTACATTTCTAAATCACCACAAAGCCATACAGTTAGATATTTTTTGTTGTGCAGCTGCCTTAGACACTTTAACATTTGCCTTAAAGGTTCATCAGGTTCAACCACATGGCATACATAATGCCCCTATATATTTCTGACATGATGTGGTTTTGATAGCAACAATTAAAGCGACAACAATTTAATCAGCGTTGGTTAAATCACCATGAAGCGATGAAAAAATCTCAGACTAATGTAAGCATTTGATTATAATTTTTCCTTGCAGTCTATATCCTTTTTATAGCCATATAATCTCCCTAATTTAGTGGAGAGATAATGGCTCACTGTAATACTTGTTACAGTCTAGATTACAGGTCACCACATCATTGCATTTAATTATGCACAGGAGGAAGAACAGGAACGTTTTCTCTTTATTGATATGCGTGGATGTATTTCCCAAATAATGTACAGTTATACACAAAGGCAGAGAAAGACGCGGAGCAGAGCAGAGAGGGATTTCTTACGGCTGCCTCGACTCTTCATCAAAAGTGGACAAGCAGTTAAATCCAACAACACTTGAGTTCAGGGAGGGCACTTAAAATCATACATTTCCAGCTTTTGTGCCTTTATATGGGACTCCATATTTCTGTAATGGCACTGCAGCAATATAACCTTTCAGTTATTGTAGCCCCCATCATCAGTCATTTCGAACCAATCAATACATTAACTTAACCAGGACTTTTCGTTGAAACAGTGAGTCGAATTTAATGGATCTGTTTGTCGTCTGATGAGCTGTTCGAGCAATCAAAGACGGACTCATTACTGCCAGAGCTGCGTGTTGTGACAGACGCAAATCTGGAGTGTCTTCACACCAAATGTGTTTGGTGGGGCGCGGATGAAGTCGGGCGCATTTACCCGTTTAGTGTGGTTTGTGAAAGCTGTCAGTGGAACGCCGATGCATACTAACAACAACCGGACCGAGACTCAAAAGTGACAAAGAAGTGGGTGTCGGTCCACATTCAGCGGTCTCAAACAAAACAGCCCCGCCACAGACAAAATCTGATTTCAGCACGATTTCAAAATATTCGGTGTAACCATGGCAACACGTACACACATCAGTAAAAGCAATTTAAACTGAGTTATGTTGAGCTTGTATCCTGCTCTGTGTACTCTGGCAGTTCACAGTGATACCCTCGAGACAGTTCCCTATTTTCATTCCATCTCCACCTGTCAGTCATAACTCATACCATGCGGTCGATTTGAAGTCTAATAAAACTAATAATACTTCTAATCAGGTATTTCTCAATGACTTCCTGTTGACACCGGAGAAGATAAATGTCCCCGGGTGGCTCCATGTAGCACCGATCAGGATGGCGGTGACATATCAATCAGATTAAAGGCAACAATGTGTCATTTCTCTGCTCGGTCTGAATGAAACGTAGTGAACTACAAGTGTGGGAGCATCTGAGGTTGCAAAGACAGAGCAGCTCACTAGCTAATGTATCCTTGAAAGGAGAAAATTGGAACTTATTGACAACATTTTTGTTTGAAACATTTGTGAAGAAGAATGTGAAGAAACGCTCGTCTCACAAACAACAGAGCTGATGTGATGTCAAAGACATCTAATACTGTGTTTCAGAGATGTCTACTACTGTAAAACGATAAATACACTTTTTGGTTTGCTTGTGTTTATGGATGACTGGTTGACAACTGATTTTCATGATTTTTTTTACAATGAAAAAATTAGGTCTTTAAAGACATTTATACATGTGGTGTGTTATTGAACGCATGACTGCACTGTATGATGGTGTTGAGAAAAGGAAATGAAAATAGGATATGAAAAGATGTCAACTGAAGTTTGCGTGCTGAGTAGAACATTTGAAGAAAGGAAATATTCTGACACCAATTTTACTGAACTGAGATGAGCTTATTTGCCTCGTTACCTTGAGAAGCACATTTTATTGAAACTCGGCATAAACTAAAATGAGACTTATAAACACAGTTCATTCAGGAACACTCTCATCATTGATTAAATCATTTATTGCAACAAATGATTTACAGTTAGGCTTGGCACTGAAAGCTTCCCTCCAGAGGATCCCCGGATTTGACAAGCAGCATGCTAAGTCAATATGGGGAGCGCAATGCATACCCCTTTGCAGGAGTGGAGTCGAAGCAACTAGATAAACTAGCCATTTGGCTCAGACTAAGCAGATGGAGGCTGGGGTGGTGGTGCCAAGCTTGCCGGCAGCAGTGATGTGCGTGCAGCAGTGTTGAAGGAGAGATCGGTGAATGACGGCTTGGGTTTAAATGGACCGCCTAATTTGGAAGAGTGGATGTGGTTGGTCAGAGACCGGAGCTGATCTGATCAGCTGGCTGTCAGCTGACTACAGCTGGAGCTTATGACTTCTCGTGTCCTGCATGAATTTGCGCTACGCTTCATTCTCTGTTTGTCTTTCGACAATCACCTCAAAGCTGCTGTAAATCACCTCTGTAGTGTAACCCCTGTCTTCAAACTAGCAACCATCGGTCTTTGAGATGGTGTTCAGACCCAGTCTCAGGTCTGGCTGTGTTAACTGGGAGGCCAGTTGACTGAGCAGCGTGGGCAATAGAGCCTAACTTAGCCACTTAGCTTAGAGGACTGGCTAAGCTACTCGCTAACCACAGCTACAGGCAAAGATATAAAGCAAAAAGTAGCAAGTCCAGTATTGTGAACACAAGTGAGCTGTTAAGCTGCCTTATATTGTTGTGGCGTGTTCTTACAAACCTTTGAATCAGCTGAGTGTCATTAATGAACAACTCTCCTGCTATGTGAATGTGCCACCAATGTGTGCCTGAGTACCATCTCCTTGCGACTCATAATATGTTGGAGCTCACCTAAACATAAGCAGAGTTTGCAGACATTTTGAAAGTTAACAGAAGTTGAAAGTTAAAAATACTTTCACTCTTAGAAAAAATGGACAGAAAAAATGATTTTATTAAGACCAAGTTTCCTACTTTAAAACGCTTGAAAATGAAAGGCTTCGGTGTGTTTTTGGAACAGTCACGTTTTCACTGCAACACCGGAAAAAAAACACACTTTGCGTGGTCGTCCCCCGTAAGAATTTTAAGTACAGCATCACCTTACCAGTTGCTATCTGCGTTTCCATGGTAACAGAGTCATAGTGTATTCACCTGGCTGCTCCTGTTCTGTTTCATACATTTATGGTTCACAGGCAGCGGTGGAGATAAGAGAGTTGCCAAAAGTGAACGGGCAGGCGAGGAAGAGTGGGATCTAAGAAGAGGAAGATGAAGAAATAGCTCAGTCAGTGCGACAGGAAGCGCTAGCTATTTCTTTGTGTTTGTCTGTGAACAATCTTCTGACGTATCCTCAACACTTAAAGGTGTTTATGGGGCAATCCAGGTCATGGGTTTAGACTGAAGATTTAAGGGAATAACTTTAAGATATCAAAGAGTTCTATTGGGATGTGTAGTGTAGAACCACCACAATTTAGACAGAAAACAAAACATAAAGAAACGACAAGGCACTCAATGATTACCACTTCAGGGGCACAGTAAAAGACGAATAAAAACACCCCATTGAAGGTCATCCCCTGTAGAGTAAAACAGGCATGCGTGTCCCTGTGGACTCTATGCCTCTGCCTGTTCTCCTTCGTCATTCAGCTTCTCTCAGTGCTTACCTAACACTGAAGACATGTTCTCATCCAGCCTCTGAATCACCTTGCCTGCCTGTTCCAAACTGGGCTGCGTTGGCGGGACATGAAGCAGAAGAAAAGGAAAGACTGACGAAATACAGGAGCAACTAACAAACGGGGAACCCACGGCATAAAGTTCCTGATGGAAACAGTTCTGCTTATATCAGCTGGGAGAGTAAATATGTGTTTTTTGGTATATTAGTGGTTAACCACAGTCCTTTTTGTCTGTTTTATCTGGTCATGTTGAACCAATGTCCTTTTTTACTGCACAGAATGCCCAGTTTTTAGTGTCAAGGATCCTACAGAGGTGAAATACTTCTTTAGCTGTCCACCTGGAGGGAGGGTATGTGGTAGGTATACTGGAAAAAATACATAAAAAAACTTTCCTCCAGATGGACACACATGTTAAGAGCAGTGACCCCAATGTATGTGCAAATGTAGCTGCTTCAAAAACAGGTCACACATCAGACTTAAGGAAGCTTTTGAAAATGCACAGCATGTATTTAAGAGCCGAGGGTAGTTTCAGTTTGACTGCAAGGAAACCATCCGCAAGCCGGTGCTAATCACACATTAATTAACATTAACGTTCAAACAGATGGCAGCAGTGTTGTTCTCTAAAGTTTATAACTATAGAGTTGTTTCTGTATGATAAGCGCTGGCTTCACTTTAGGTATAAAAAAAAGGTATTAAAAAAACAAGCTTTACTCCAGATGGAGGTTCACATGTTAAGAGCAGTGACCCCAATGTATGTGCAAATGTAGGCTACGAGGATTGGAATATCGCCTGGAATACCTCAACAGCTGTTGGATGGATTGCATGAAGTTCTTTTTTACACAGGGTGAACAGACTGGCTGGGGTAGGTGTTGTTATTCAGTATCCTTTGGTCTCTGTGCAGACATCTCACTTCACTGATGTCACTGATACTCTGTAGATGGGTACCGATGTAGTTTGGTCCAATACATTGTGCTAAGTGTTAAATCTGCTAATTGATATAGTTAACATATTGGCACGTTAGCATTTCCACTGTGAGCATGTTAGTACGATGATGCTCAGGAGCTGAAGCTCACAGCAGCACTGTGCCCCCACAAAGCTGCTAGCATGGCTGTAAACTCTTATTCTTATTCCTGTTTGCAACTTTACTTTCTTTAGGTTCAATTTTCTATTCTAATCTTCTGACAGTGCTGAGCATATGGCCTGGTTAGGTTCAGGTATGAAAACGAGATGGTTAAGGTTAGGAATAGATGTATTTGGCTTAAAATACCTGATTTAGTTGCCACAAACATGGCCAGAGATGTTCCACCTTCCGCTCAAGAGTGCCAGGTTTTGTCTCCATGAATGCGATTGGATATTGTCTTGAGGTTTCCTTAAAAAATATAAAATGTGGTTTGTCACTTATAAATGTTCAAATGCAGTCTCGAACTGCGACCATTATATTGATAGCCGTCTGGCGTGTAACTCCACCAACGCCTGCTCCACCTCCTGATCTGACTAAGGCATGTACAGATCTGTACAGTGGTTTGCAGAAATGGTAACTGCTAACATTTTATTCTGGTGACTGTACTATTGGGTTTGTTTCAAACTGAGTATTGGGAAGACATTTTAGTCTCAAATGTCAGAATATTTATGTAAATGAATCAATGGTATTGATCAGCAGCCCTGTCAACCCAGTCAGATATGTTATGGAAATTTCATCCAGTGGTGTAAGAGAACAAGAAGCAGAGAAGTCCCCCTTGGAATTATTAAAATAATTAAATAGATTAAAAAAAAAGTTTTCGTGTAAGATGAATAATGTGCAAGCAGAGTCAAAAAGAAATATGTGTGAATGGAAAAATGAGAAACGTGTGCCTTCTTGAAGAAGAAACTATAAAACGTTTGAAATGATCGGAGGGGGTTAGCGATGTCATTCACTGTTACTCAGTGCTTGACAGAGCGGCTCTGGATTGGAGGAGCTTTGCCGGCTTTTCTTCACCCTCTCAGACGGAGTTCAGAGATTCACCCTTGGCAGCGGCCGAACTTGTGAATCTACCCAGAATTTGTTGCACTTTATTTCATATTCCTGGCACGGTTTCAGGCAGCATGTGATGATGTCAGAAGAGCCATTGCTTCTGCGTTCTTTACATCTTTTTCTCTCTCTGCCTCGCCCTCTCCTCCCTCCCTCCCTTCGTCCCCCATCCCCTCGCCCGTCATCTTCCTCTTGTAGTCTCTTACATATCTTTGCTCTGTGTCCCTCACTGTGTCATCTCTGTGTCAGTCTTCACTTGACTTTCATGCTCTGCAGTCCTTAGAGAAGAGGATCATTTCTCTACTGCAGCATTGTACATCAGTATATTCCCTTCGTGTGGCCATAAGTATGCAGGCATTGAACATTACACCATATGTGATTGTTGAACACCCATTTTCATTTGCTCCCATTCAGCAACAAGAGTACTCATAAGGTTGGCCTGGCCGTACTCACAGTCAGTGTTCCGGATCAGACCGAAAGTCATGGCCCTATGCAAACCATGTCTTTACTGACCCGGCTTTGTGCATGAGGAAGATAAACCGATTTGGAAAACTGATAAAAGAGTCAAAGATTCTACTTCACTCATACACAGCCACAGATGAAAAGAAGACTTGCTTGAATCAGCTGTCAAAAGATTGTCTTTCCAGGTAATTGCTCACTCTCTGCCTAAAGTCTGTCTTTTTGTGACAGTTTGTAACCTGTACTTTCAATGCTAGCCAGTTATGTTCCCCAATTGCACACCTGTTTCTGCCCCATAAATGTCAGGATTGCAGTGTACAATACTGGATGAAAACCTACAGTAGAAGTCAGGCTACAAAAAACACAGCCATGTCACAATATATGCTGAAGGCCTAATATACTAGTTACGGTCAGGAGCAGTCAAGGCACGTAACATTAACATTGCAGTTATTGCTACTTTCGACCAGGCCAAACTCCTTTGAATGAAGTCTGTTATTATGAATACACGTTTCAATTTGGTGACAATGACCTATAGGAGGGTTATGCTTCCACTGTGATCAGTTAAACTGGCTATGCAATGCATTAGGGCAGTGTGTCAGTGGTTCTACAAGGGTACAAATAATTGTACTTGAAGTACCTTGAGACCCTTATATACAAAAATGCTTTAATAAAGTCTAAATATTTTGTTAAACTTAATTAAACTACCTGTATGCAGGAAATGACTCCAGTTGGCATCCACTTTGGGATCTAGGTAACTTTGATCTAATTTAATGTAATCTTGAGATGTTAACCTACTCTTATTACCCCCAGATTCTGATGGACACGTTTGCATTACGATCCAGCCCACGGCAAGACCGATGGAGATGATTGCAATTCGCCATCCTAGATGGTGCTCGTTTCCGAAGGAGGTGAACAGAGGCAGCGTCAAGCTGTGTAGAGCACACTGAGCCAGACAAGGAGTCAGATAGAGGAATGGTTTAGAACATCTGTTCAAATTTTAGAATAAAATGAAACAACCTGTGCAGATTCAAGATCTACAGCACAATAAGTCACAAATGAGAACGGTAAGCATACTTACCCATGGAAGAGGAGCAAAAACCAAGAAAAGACCCAAAAGTCTGAGTAAGTCAACAAAATCAGGCAGCATAACGCTTCCTCTGAAATGCTCCCGGTGGGGTGTGTGGAGGACGGAACAGAACTGTGTCACACCAACAAGGTCACAGAGACCTGCTGAGGGAATCAAGGCTTTATATAAACTTTTTCGTTAAAAAAAGTTGAGGTTTCACAGCGCTGTGCTTGGTCCAAAAACCTGAGGACACAATCCGTAAATTGACTGAAAGCCTATCATCTTGTTGTGACTCTGCTCCATATTTGCATACATTACATATTCAATGTAGCCAGTGTGTTATACTGAGGAATTCACCCTGGTTAAGGACTCGCTTTAAGGTTACCCAGTGTACCTGCATGTTATCTCTTATTGTGAAATCATTTTTGGTGAATTTCTGATTCAATATTTGGTAAAAAAAAAAAAAAAAAGAAGAAATCCTCTAATATAATAAAACCTCTGAATAAATAATTGATCACACTGTTAATATTCAAATAGTAAAAATATCTAAACCTATTCCAACTGGATGGAATCATATTCAATCTGCTTTGTAGTGTCGCATTGTTACAGATGAATAGCGTTTGTATCAGACTGCAGTTTACAACCTCTGCTCACCAATATCCTGGTGGAAAGTCTGCATTTTCCAGTCCTTGTCAGAAGCTGCCTATTGTCTAAAATATAATCACATGTCACAGCCGTAGAGTACAAGTATAATTTTAAAAGAAAATTCTGTTCTCTTCCTTGTCTTTCTTTCCTTTGAATAACTTATTCATTCATTTTCAGAACCAATTTTCCTTCAGCGCGCGTCTCCCTGCTCTGTGTCTCTGTTTAATTTTCTCTCCTTCTCTCAGTCCGCTTCTGCCTCTTATCCGCCGCCTAACACCACTTTCACATCCTCCCTCTCCTGTGCCACATCCATATCAGCTGTGTTAGAGGCAGCGCTGTGTGTGGGTGTGTAAGGCCAGAGCTTTGTGTGGATCTGCGAGCCTGTGTGTCTCCGGATTCAGTGTGCACGGATTGTGTTCAAGCGTGTATGTAAGTGTACCCACGGCCTTACTGTAGGCATGCGGTGATGGTCTGTAGTATATGGTCCTAATCACATCCCCTCACTACTTTCTTCCAATCTCTCTCTCTCTCCCTGTCTCTGCCTACCTCTCTCGCCTCTGATTTGGTCTTCTTGGGGCCGTGGTGACCAGCCGAGCAGAGAAATTGCCTGTTATCTAGGGGGTCGATTCTTCATGGGGTCCCGTAAATTGCTTTGTATTGACACCCTGTCAGAGTCGGGATCCTCGTGTTAACCCCAAGATCTGCCCTCGAGCGAGGTGGTGTGTCTCCCCAACACCGGCCCAAACCCCCCGCTGTCCTGCGCTCTGTGTGGGGCTGGAGTGGAATGAAGAGCTGAAATAGAAGCAGGATGGAGTGCGTGCCAACGTTTGGCTACTTCAGAGGGCGCCTGCAAGATTCATCAACATACATTTGAATTTTTTAAACAGTTTTAATGCCAGTCAGAGTGAAGTAGAGTCAAGGCATCACATCATTCAGATGGACGTCAACGGTGTATGACCCTTGACAGCTCCAGTACCTCTTCCTAATCTTGTGGGAGGCATTTCATCAAAATCCATTATATTAGGATGACAGCTATGGTGGCTAGCAGGGCTCACACAACCCACAGAGGGTGTGATAGATGTGATTGTGAACCACCCACATAGTGATGGGAAGGAGACATTTCTGGCTAGTTTTGAAACTGCATGTCACATTTGACAGGTCTCACATATGTACATTCTGTATGTTGAATAGTTTCTTTTTTGTCCTTTGTCTGGCAGCGCTTTTTATCAATTGCCAGATTGCCCGTCACGGCACTACAGACGCAGCCCTCCCATCCTCAAAATGATGCAGACAGCTTATTCCAGTCTGCTTGAAACGTACACCGTTCAGCCGGAACATTGACAGGTGAAGTCAATAGCATTTATCATCTTGTTGCAGTCAAACGTTCTTCTGGAGAAACTCTGGGTCCTGGCATCCATGTGGATGTACCAACCACCCAGACACCATTGCAGACCAAGGATACCCCTCATGGCAACAGCAGTCCATGATGCCGGTGACCCCAGAGCAGGACAATGCTCCCTGCCACACCTGAAAAACTACTCAGGAACAGCCGGAGGGATGAGACAAAGAGATATGTTATATCTCTTTGTCTCATATATACATACATATATACGCATATATGATAATATATATGCCGCAAATATGCCGCATGTAGGCTGCATATAGGTCAAATTCAGGTGCATATATGAGCATATACATGGCATATAGGTCTCCTATATCACTTCTTTATATCCACATATAAGCCCTATATATACATAGAAGGTATGTCTCCTATATAGCTCATATACCCAGTGGCAGGTTCTGTTTTGTCATATCTATTGTATAGCTCATATCTCACTTTTGCAACTGTCATAGATGATGCCGAGCTCATATTTTTATTCTCAAGGTAATAACTGCATATTTGTCCAAAGTCCCTTACAGGAAAAAAATAATAATTTCACGGAATAACTTACAGGGTGTCCGCGCATCCTTAAAAAGTCTTAAAAAGTCTTAAATTCATGTATCAAAAATTAAGGCCTTAAAAAGTCTTTGCACATAGGTCTTGAATTACATTTAGTTAAGTCTTAAATATGTGCGTTCATTTACCGCTTCTGTCGTCGCTTTTTTTTTGGGGGGGGGGGGGTTTGGTGAGATTCACAGTCAGCTCCGTGTGTTGTACTTCTGTCTGATGTATCCTGGAACGTAAGTGGCATTTTGTCAACAGCCCGGTCAGAATTTATCACTGCACACTTCACCAGTTCCAGAAAGACTTCGACTGCGGAACCTGCTACAACTAAGGGAAAGTGTAAGTGTTGGCTTGAACATCCACAAGCAACATTCAAACCTTCTTCAACTCAACTCCGCCCACACGGAAAGAACCTATATAAACATGTAGGTTTTAATATAGGTTTTAATATAGGTTTCGAATATATGCGACTAACATACAATTGGCCGGTTTCATATATCATATGTACATATATGTACCTATAGGTACACATACATATAGGTACATATAGGTACCTATATGTATATGTACCTTCATATACATATAGAGGTGTACTTTTTGTGTGACAGTGTTTTAGTGGGTGGTGCGTGTCAAGTGGCATCCACATGAATGCCAGGACTCAAGGTTTCCCAGCAGAATGTCGCATTGTAATGCGATGATCAGTGTTATTCACATCACTGTTCGGGCTGATTGGTGTAGTTTGCTCATAGCAGTTTACATACCCTTAAATACACTCTTCCTATTGTTACCATTACATTTCCAAGCTGTGAGTGGATCTAGGTGAGTAGGCTCTTCTGGCAGAGAGTGGGGATTTATCCTTGCGGCGGCAATCTGCCAAATAAAGAACATCAGTCTCTCTGTAAGTTTATTTAAAGCATTTGCAAATGGGCTCAAACTCAAGAAATCAGTGGCCTCCACAGCAAAGAGCTTCATCTGTGTCTGTTCTTTATTCAGTGAGTAGGCAAGGCAGGGAGGGGCCGTTGCACAACTGTCAAAAGTATCTAACAGAGTTTGTAGCTAGAATCAGCTAGACTCGGTTTAAGAAAAGGTTTCTGTTTAGCTGTGGCCGTCACCCCGGTTTCTGCAAGGTGTTAAACACATCTCTTACTGTCCGACACTCTTTTCACATAGAGTGTTTGACAGAAATCAAACAGTTCGAAATACATAAAATACCTTTTCATCACAGCCTTCATTGATTCTTTATCTGACTGACGTTTGTGCAAGTTAGAATCTGTGGCTCGGACCATGGCTCTGAGACGTCAGTACCCTCACTGTGTATTTATAGACACATGGCGCTGTCTGCGGTACTGAAGTGGTAGACAGACTTGTAATTGAGCTTCTTTTTTTTTTTTTTTTCTCAGTTATGCCCTCAGTTTCATTTTGGGTCCATTATATTCTCTAAATCCTTGGCTATAAACACTCAATTCTATACAGTCTTATAAGGTATAAACTCTAGAGCAGTGTCACCTTCTGCTGCCTGTATTTCTGTAACATTCTGATGATTATTAAGTAGAGTCTCGTGTTGGCAGTACTGTAGCTCAGTCCCTAGGAAATGGAGGGTTGCTGGTCGAAGACCTGGCAGGACCAGTTTATACGGAGTGTGGACTGGTAATTGGAGGTGCATAGACTATAGAGCACTTGAAATAAAACTCTATCACATGTTCAGTACGTTTTATAAAAACAGTGAGCACAACAAAAATGCTAAAACAACAACTAAAACATACAGTATCTACCACTTCTTCCAATATCACCAATCATGACATTGGGAGCTCTGATGACGTGCCCTTGAGCAAGGCACCAAACCCCTCACTGCTTTTGGCGCCACCGATCAGCCCCATTGCTCTGACGTCGCTCCATATATAATAATTCATGTGTTTAGCTCCTCTACATACTGGGCCTATGTTTGTCAAGACATAACAACAGAGCGATCTGAAAAGGGATTAATAAAGTACATCCTCTGCTTCTGTGCTGCTGTAAATACATTCCCACACCATGCAACCTCCTGACCAGAATATCTCACACATGACAAGAGATATGCTTTTCCTATGGATGCTTGGTGTAACTTGGGAGTGGAGCAGGTAATGTGACTGAGATAGAGAATTAACCTGCACTGACCGCATAATGCCCAAGTTACAATTTTGGAGGTAAAATTAATGCTGTCAAAACTATTTTGGGTGTGTGGTTTGTGGTGAGGGCCACCCCTCCTGTTGAAAATGAACAAATAACAGATATTCATATTGGAGAGTTCAAATAGTTTGTCATATTGGTATATTGATGGATGGTCTTTATTATTTGTCTTTATTCGGCAAAAACTCTTCATGTGTGTAAAGTGTAAACTTGTGAAACCCTTTTGTCCGATTCTGATTCACAATTTATACATTCTCAGGCACACTTTGTATAAATGAAACAAAATGATAGCTGAAATGACATAATACTGAATTATTCCCCTGCCTGTCAGTGATAAACCTTTGGTCAGCACTTTTGTTTTTCTGAAATTAATTTGCATTCAGAGCAAAACTCTTCAGCAGCCCTTCATTGCATTAAGGTATAACTGCAGAGTGCTTTCCCGCTCCGTGTGTGGAACATTAAGAGGATGTCATGTGGGAGGTAGAGTGGGTCCACAAAGGCTCTCAGCATCACTCCACCACTGGCCTCCTCCCTGATAAACACTGGGACTGCATCCAAACCTCCCACCGCACTCTGTCTCTGACTGTTACTCAGCTGTACAGCACAGCAGTGGACAGCACACTGTGTGTGTGTGTGTGTGTGTGTGTGTGTGTGTGTGTGTGTGTGTGTGTGTGTGTGTGTGTGTGTGTGTGTATCCTCTACAGTTTGTACATTAAGAGTGTGTGTGTGTGTGTGTGTGTGTGTGTGTGTGTGTGTGTGTGAGAGAGTCTAAGAGAGATGGATTTGGGAGGAGGTGAGAGGTAGAAAGTGTGTAATGTGTTGTGATAGGAAACCTACTGGGAATAGCATGAGTAGCTCTGCATATCTCACAACTCACACACACACAGAGACACACACCAGCTGGCCTATTCCTCCCACTTTTTGTGTGTGTGTGTGTGTGTGTGTGTGTGTGTGTGTGTGTGTTTGTGTGTGTGTCTCTTGTGAAGTCCAGGTGGTTCAAACAAATCCAAAGGACACCCTGGAGAGACGCCCGATATCTTCTATCCCTCTTTCTCCTGAGAGTAAGACGGGATGAGAGACACTGAGGCCGTGCGGGCAGCAAGGTAGCCTGTTGGTTGGCACTGTTGCTCCTCAGCATGAAGGTCTTTGGTTTGATTTCCCAAACTCAGGCAGGGCTTTTATTTCTAGAGTTTTCATCTTCTTTCCTTAGGTTCACTCTGCCGACCTGGAATCAGCTCCGGGATGCTGCAGGGTGGCTTCCAACAGCTCCTTACGATGGGTTAAACCCAGAGAGATCAATAAAGGATACCATGCCTAACTCTAATTTCCTTGTCAGGTTAGACGGAGGAGGAAAATTGTTGGTTAATAATTTGGCTGAGGTTCAGAATATGTGAGAGGGTTCTAAGCGTGTGATGTTAAAGAAAAGTGTGATGTTGAGGAAGAAAAAGACCAAAAAAAAAAAAATAAATCAAGAGACATATGCAAATAAAAGAGAGGTCAAGGAAAGAGGAATGGGCTTCTCTTTGATGTGCGCTGTTCGTCTCCCTTCTCCTCTCCTCTCCACTCTCCTCTGCCTCCTGTCTGGATATTACCATACCAGGAAAAAAAACAGAAAAGCTCAGACTGCAGGCTGGTTGGCAGCTCCGGTTGGCAGGGAACCAAGACCGGTTTCTACCCGTGTGTGTGTGTGTGTGTGTGTGTGTGTGTGTGTGGGGGGGTCCAAAAAAAAACTCAAATCGAGCGTCAGTCTTCCCAATTCAGTTCAGATTGTTTCAGGTCAGGATATTAAAGGTAAGGAAGCTCGCTACACTTGTTCCTCAAAATATATGGTTCAACCAAAATGTTCCAGTGCTTCTAAAATGATACCTGTGCTGTAACTATTGTAAATAGTAACTATTGTAAATAGTTACTCTGTAGTAGAGCTCAATCGATGTATGGGTATCAGCATGTGTGATCAGATGTGAGTCAGTAGTGCAGATCAAGATGTTTGGGGTAATTTATAATTATTAAATTCCCAGTGAAATGTAAATGATTGTGAAAAGTGTTTGATCCTCATTTGAGGGATCACTGCAAAAAAAAAAAAAAAAATGTGTCCATGTATGTATTCTGTGTATATAAAAACTAAAATATATTCAATATATTGTCAATATATTGATATCAGAGTGTTATCTCCCAAATATTGGTAACAGTATCAGCGCAAAAAAATGCAGTATCGGTCTGGTTCTTGACTTTGGAGCACTGCAGCCTTGAGTTATTGAAAAAAAAAGTTTAAAAGTGAACAAAAGATCCATGTGCAAGCATTGTTGCCTTACAGTCAAACATGTTCTGATGAATTATGAAAAAGTTTACGTCTCTTATCACATCAAGACTATCTCTTCTGTTACATATTTGTTATGTTCAGGAAACTATCCCCTAGTCAGTATGGGAAGGAAAGCTTGGAATATTGATTGAATCTCAATATTTTTGGTGTAGAAAACCCTGCATCACATGCTATGTAGGATTTCATTGTTTATGTATTTAAGTGAATTCATCTAATTCATCTAAAATGCTTATTTAATGCTGTCCTATCTCATTAATAACCACTTTTTCACTAAGGTTAGGTTAAAGACATAATTTGTTGGGCCACAGACTAAAGAAAATGGCCGCTTGAGGTCACACAAAGCTTTGGGAGATATCAAAGACACAAGCAGAGCCACACAGTACATAGAATAGTTTCTGGCTCTTACTCCAGTTTACTGTGTGGTATTCATTCCTTTCCTTAGTCCATCAAATAAAAGGATAAATGCAAGTTCATCTAATTGGCCCTGATTGAACTGAATATCTGACCACTGAACAGAAAAACAAAGAAAAGTGTCTGAAAGTGTTCCACTTTTATACATGAAGATGAGTTTAGATTAATAAGCATCAATTTGTAAATCTATTTATAATAAAAGAGACTACGTACCGACTTATTTTCTTGCTTAAGTCTTTATTTGTCATATTTGCAACAATTACAGTGAAGCAGTCGTTGGCAGTGAAATTCTTTTTCTCAGGCTCACTTCGGCAACGCTCACACAAGATGTTTAAAATGAAAATCACTTGAGTAAAAGAAAAAAAGGGAGAGAGATGAAAAAAATGAGGTCAGCTTGTTTGTTGATGCAGGAGTTTGACGCGCTGATCCACTAACATTAGTCTCCCGGTGATGGCAGAGTTTTTAACAAAATACTTCTCTTTCGTCTAACAAAGCAAAGTATTTAACTCTGTAATCCAAAAACCTCTTTCCTTGAAGAAACAACATCTTAATGCTGCACTGCGCTCACATGGTTGAGTTCTATCTTGTTCTCTTTGTGCAAGTAATGGTATCTGAATCTGTGAATCGACTGAGAATCATGGCAGAAAAGAATCAAGATTCCTATGTGAATTTCTCCCATCCCGAGAGGTCAGGGTACTCGGATGGTGTGCTCATAGAACACCTGTTCTGATGTCGCATTACTGATGGTGTGAGTGAGCCATGTCTGAATGCTGGAGAGGTGGTCTCTTCACTCAGAGAACCACAATTACAATTTAACCAAAGTCTCTGACCAAAGTGGCTGACAAAAAAATAAATAAATAACTTTACATGCACTGGTAATTAATTTTTTTCATGAATTTAATAAAAAAAAAAAAAGACTTTTGCTCCTGTGGGCCAAAAGATGGGGTTGCGTGTCAGCTGGTTGGTCGGTCAGTGTCCGTCTAACATTTCCAGACGAATGGTCTGCGGCAAGGATTCTTGACACTATTCAGGATATTTATGTTCCCTGGAGAATGACTCTTAATGTTTGGGGTGACCTGCTGACCTGTTGTTTTGCACCACTGACTGGTCACAGTTTCCCCTTGACCGAATCCGTGGTCCATGAAAAGCGATCACAACAAGAAGTGGCAGGATTTACATTAAACTTGTTATGGATATTTACGGTGCGCAGAGGATAAATTCTAATGTTTTAGACGACCAACTGATTTTTACTTTAATAACACTATAAGACCCATAGTGTCATGTCACTAATTTAAATCATGAGAATTAAATTTTTTGCTGCAGCTGCCATTATAAACTGTCCGATCATGCTGTCTCTGTGTACTTTTGGCGTTGGCAGATCTCACCACACTTGAAACTTTACATAAATGAAAACGCAAACAGGGGTTTTTAGTGTGAAGATGACAGATGTAGGTGTTGACGGCATCTCTCGGCTGACACAGCTAAGAAGTGTTCTCTCAGTGGAGCACGGAGCTGAGATTATGCTGTCACACACTTGGTGTGGAGAGTTATGTTGAACTGTAATCACTGGAGCCCAGGTGAGCTGGTATTGTCAGCAGGAACAGTGCTGATCTCACTGCGTCCTCCTGTTCTGAAGGCTTCTGACTCCAAACTGGCAGCTGTGGATCAGGGGTAGAGCCAGTGTCTTGTTATTGGAAGGTCGCTGGTTCAATTCTCCTCGTCTGCATGTGGAAGTGTCCTTGGCTAATATACTGAACCCCTAAAACTGTTCCTGATGTATGATACTTCTTACTTACCAAATAATATATTACATTTAACCAATACTGGAACACGGTACAGTACATGTCAACAGCTGAAAATTTAAATCAAAAAGATTTTAAAATGTTGAAAATTAGCTATAGCTATAAACTGTCCCACAGCGGTGGAGTTTTGTCTTGTCTGGGTTTTTGGTCTCGTGAATTTCTTGTTTTATTTTGAAAGTTTAACTCCCCTCTCGTTTCAGGTCACTTGCCCTTCCTCTTGTGTCCCTGGTCTGACGTCATCCCTGATTCCTGATTGCTTCCACCTGTTCCCCTCTCCCTCATGTGTTAAATAGTCTGCGTCTTCGTTTGTGTTGTGTCGTGTTGTGCCAGTGTGTTTCGTATTCGTCGTTCACCCCAGCCTTGTTCATAGACCAACCAAAGCCAAGATCCTAAGTTTGTGTATTCTTCTTGATTCCTCTGAAATGAGTGACCTTTTATTTTTTAACTTTTTCAGATTGAAGCCTAGATAATTTCATAGTTGTTGTTTGCCTCCGTTGGAGTGCCTCTTTTGTTTTCTTAAATTTTGTAATCAGCCGATAGTGCAGTTTAAGTTTATAGCCTTTTGCCATCCTCTGTTGGAGTGAATTTTTGTTAAGTTTTTTATAGCCCTAGTGTGCCAACGTATTTCAGTTATAGTCTATTTCTTTACCTCCTTGTGGAGTGATTTTGTGTTCATTTTTGTTTTTTTTTGAGGTCGCTTGCCTCCCTGTTGTTCTGTTTTTGTCTCCTTAGAAATTAGATATTGTGGTTTCATAGCCATTGATTTGTCACCTTGTTTAAGAAGCTCAAGTGAGAATTTCAGAGTAAAAGCCTGCTTGAATCGCTCTAATTCTGCATCTGAGTCCTATTTCCTGACCAGGCCTGACATAAACTATCTGCAGCACATCCACTGCATTCTCTGGAACCATAAAAACTGCATCATCCCCATTAAGTAATAAATACAAGACTGTTAAAGAAAATGTGATAAAGATGTAAGTAAAGTGGGATCATTGTCTCACCACTGCTGATGTCAATCTACCGCACAGCAATGTTCCTGGATGATGGCGGTGATGTTTTGTAGTTTGTAGTCATGTGAAGTCACGTTCGCCGACATTCCTCCCTCACTCTCTCCTGGTAGTCGAGGTGACAGGTGACCAAATGAAACGCATGGTTACTTCACTTAAATGATCTGGGTTTGAACACTGTTGGAAATATTTTGGATAATGTAATTGAAGAGCTCAGCAGCTGCTCCTATCCACATTCTTACTGAACGTTTTCTTCGACACATCTACATGGTCAGGACATGAAATGTAGGATTACAACTATTTTTCAATGAAAAACACTGAGTATAATATTAGAACAGGGGCTGTAACTTGCTTGTCAGATGGAGGCACCATTTCAGATGGAAGTCTTAAAACAGCCATGTACATATTTTCTAATTAGAGAAAAACAAAAGTAAACTACCAGGAATTTTGACTGTCTGGTAAATTCATTCATTCTCTGACAAAAAAGCAATGCAGCAGACTGTAACATTCTCCTAAGCCTAGTTATATATTGCACTTGATCCTGACTGCAGCAATAGGGTAAGAAAAACACAACAAACACAGAAGAGTCAAGCAGCCCAAAAAAGTTGTTCAATGTATGTCATGCCATAGGAATATTTTTCAGGTGTGCACTGTTTACATCTCCTCGACTACACTCAAGTTTGCTGATATGATTACGTCACACCATTGTCACTTTCGGCTTGTTATTTGCTCTTGTATAGTTTCTGTTTTCGTGCTGTTCTTCAGTTTCACAACCCTCTCTTCTTTGGTTTGAACCTCTCCATTTCTCAGTACTCATTCCTGTTCTCGTGCTGCAGCAACAATCAAATTCTCCTCTCTGACTGTCAATAAAGGCTGTTCTTATCTTAACATGGAGCATTCCTTTTTTTGTGCGCATTCTGTGGCTGAAACAACCTCATTATTACTATTCTCATGTCAGAGAGTCTGGAATGTTTCTCAAAGAATTCCCGGCATGTACAGATTCATCTGTTGGGCTGTGGAGGAGAACTTTAAGGTCCTTATGTGTAAACTGTAATAGAAGTGCATCAATGTTTGTGATGTGAAAGAAAAGCGCATGGTTGATGAAAAGAAAACTGGCAAAGGACAGAATGTGGTTATTAAAACACCTTCCATAACTTCAAAGCTCATATCAAAAATATAAACACCTAAGCAGCCAAACTGTATGCATATTTGTGAAGTGTTTATGTCATTTTACGCTTTGTGAACCTTGGTAATGTTGTTTTCCTGTTGAGCGGCAGCTCCGGTATCAGGCAGATATTTACCAGAGCTATTCAGTTTCACACTCTGTAGAAGGCCTTTTTTATACATTTCAAGCACAATCCAAGTGTTTTTCATCAACCGGGTGTTTACGTTACGGAAAGAAAGTTTGAGCCTGTGTCATCAAACTTTCTTCTCCAATTTCCTCCGCTCTCTACCGCAAAACAGCTGGAAAAAAGAGGGGATGATGAAAAAAAGCAGAGGAAGCGTGTGAACCCATTTAGTCCGCCTCTCGAGCTATTTGTGGCATAAACGCGTCGCTCCCATATGATGATACACAGATAGTGAGCAGCAGTCTTGGCCGTGGTCCACCTCTATTTGGTAAGGTCAGCGTCTTTACTTTAGAGAAACGTTCCCCCCGCGGTGAGCTGCCGAGGTCTCCGGAGAGCCGCGGAGGGGCAACGGTAGAAAAAAACATTTCCCTCAATGCAAAGTGCCGCTATTATTCATGTGGAGTGTTGAAATGTACTCCCCGCAGACCCGTGGTGTGTACTCTCACGGGAGACTCAGCTGGAGCCAACTCCATTTTCAGCCTGTTGAAGAAAGTGGCGTCTTGCGGAGGCAGAGAGCAGCGGTGAAGTGACGCCGGCATGCAGGTGTTAAATGCTAAACCGCCGGTACCTGCCAAACACGCGCGCGGAGGCAAACACACAGTTGGGACGTGTGAGTGCACTGGAGTTTGTGAACACATCCACAAGCAACACACACACACACACACACAAACACACACACACACATACACATACCCAAAGTCATTCAGCGTTGTGAGCAAAAAATTATTTGGTCTCTGAAACTAGCATAGAAATCAGGCCAGTATTGAACACTGTCCGACTTTGAAGTGAACATATAGACCTAGTAAAAAGCCAATTTATTCAATATGAATATAAAATTTAAATGGATAGATTGAGGACTGGTCGTTCGGCCCAGAATAGACCCCATTAAGTTTTGGTGTGGATCGGGATAAAGGGAGAGATCCTGGCCTTTCCTCACTTTCTTTAACATTGCGAGATTGGAGGACATTTTTGTTAATTTCTCCGGGGAATAATGCATAGATGTTGAAGAAAACAATCAGGTGATGTATGTGGCTTTATATCTATGAGTGCACAATTTGATGCAGAGCTGGTAAGCCTAGATCTGGTTAGCTTAAATTATGGTTAAGCCATTATGAATGGTTTAGAATTTAGAGTGACACAGGGCTTTTGCGTTTGATATTGGATTAGGCTTGATTGAATTAAAGGGCACTGCCGGGCTTTGGTGGAGGTACACGCTCTACTGAGTGCCATCCTGTTTGAAACTCTGATTTTCTATAACACAGACTGACTGGTAGAAGAGTTTCTTGCTTATTTAGATGTACACTCAGTTGCCATTTTGTCAGGTGCAGCTCATTTAAAGCAACATTATGTATAAAATCAGCCTCTTGTGTGATTTAGTGACCACTGTAAATACAAATCTCAGGTCTGCAACAGTTGGTCAGACGTAATTTAGGTGCTAACTACAAACAAAACTCATTATGTTATAACAGTGTTGTGTGTTTTACACAGTGCCGAGACAAGGGATAGAGGCAGACACCATTCACCCTGTTACAAGACACTGCACCACCAGTGTGATTTGGAAGGTGTTGTTTTAACCTCTGTGCAAACTTTGACATTTGCCATGTTGACTAATGACACGCTGTCTTCACTGGTGGTGTCTCATCTGCAAACGTTTCGTTGATGGCAATGAATTATTTGGCTGAACGAAGGGAAACGCAACACTCACTCAACAATCTGGTGAGCTCATCTTTTGTACATATATTTTTTGGAAAGTGGATGTGCTGGATATGCCCATCACCAGTATTTACAGCGCTGACCTTTGAGAGGACGTCAAGCCATAGGATCCAAAACGGAAAAGCTTTTATAGTTAAGTTGTTGTGTTGCATCTTCCACTCATATTTGTCAGAGTGTAAACTGCTTCACAGAGGAGATGTGATTCACAGACAGCTCTTAAACAGGCTATGATGGTGTTAATACATAGATTTATGTATGCATATATTATCGCCTTTTCACCCTTTAATGAAAGAGGCTGTACAGCTCAGCTTGCCAACTCAACCTGCAAGTAGCATGACTGATTGATTGATTGATTGACTGATCATTGTCAGAAATTAAATTAAATCAGTTTTTTGGCTACTCATAGTACAACATATGTGTTGTACTTTGTTTTAACCTCCATATGTGTGTCTGAGGACTGTACCACTGCAAACGAAATCTACCTCTGGGTACTAATAAAGTAACTTGAACTTGAACAAAGTACACACACGTGCTGACATCAAGAGTTTATTTAAAAGTTGGCATGTGGATAAAACCATGGTGACGTGATCCTTTGGTGAACTTTCGGCAACATTTTGGGGAAAACATCCTTATACTTTCTGGCTGAGCAGTAAATAAGAAGATATTGTGTCATTGTCTCATATCGTGTCTTAAATATATACAACAAGCAGCTGGTTAGCTTAGTTTAGCACAATGACTGGAGACAGCTGGCCTAAGTCTGCCTGAAACTGTTAAAATATATACCAATCAGTCAATTAAACTTCGTAAGTATTGTACGTTCCATGCAGCAGAAGCACACAAACAAATACACACGTACATTTACACTGCAAGCGATACAAAAACAGGAACTGGGGTTAAGTACATAAATAAAACATAACTAACAAAATACATAATTAACCACTATAATTAATAAAATACTTCCAGTTGCGTCTCAGACCACCAGTGGAAACACATCCACGTCCTGATGTCCTTGAATGCAGCACCACCCTCTCCTCCACAAAAAGAAGTGGAAAAAGCTGAATCCCTGAAAAATGCACGAATCCCACAATATTCCAGGACTGGGCACCTGTGCTGGCATGGACCCCACGAGAAAAACCCGGTAGCGAAACAAATTCACATCATGGAGCGTGGAGTGTGGAGTTCAACACTAGGTAACTTTAACTGGGGATGTAAGAGTAACCAGCAGCAAAGACTAGTTGACAACTCAAATGGACTGCACCAGAGTTCTGCGTGCCTCACACTCTACAGTGCCCAGGTGATGACCATCGTCTGAGATATGGGTGCTCAATCAACGTATGAGACTTTTTCTTGTCAGCTGCACTTAAAACTTCTGACATCGTCAATCAAGACCAGTAACTCTGAAAACATGTTTGATCTAAGGTAAGTGGTGCTTGATAAAAAACAGGTTATTCTGGATAAAGAATAAAAAAAAAAAATGACTTACAAAGGAAATATTATGATATTCTTGAATTGTTGCACATTTTTACACACATGCATGTCCCAGACTCGTCGACACACACACACACACACACTGACAGCATTTCTCTCTCCTGTCCTTCACGCAACTCTCCCATCGGGCCCTGTCATCTCAAAAAGAACGAGGAAGACAGAGAGGTGTGAAAGTGCTGCCTGGACCCTGCAATCATGCCTACTGTTAAATCTTTTGTGTGTGTGTGTGTGGATAACTTTTGTCTCCCAGCCTGTCTGCTCGCACAAATTGTCTGCCGTCCTGTTTATCTGTGTGCGCGCGTGCATGCGTTTTGACAGTATCCTCGTTTGCCAAGGAAATGTCTCTCTGGAGACCACCCGCACGCCGCCACTCTTCTCCGAGGTGTCAGAATGTTGTTTCCTCCAAACAAAGTGATGACATCCCGTCTGTGATTCAGACTGCCCGCACAGAATCACACCGGATATAGAGCGGACAGCTCCGGCCCTCGTAACTCAAAACTGAGCACTCGAGTGGGATCAGGAATAAGAATAACTGCCACATTTTTGATGATACTCGGCCGCTGCGTCAAAAAAATCCAATATTAGTGAGAAAGTCGGGCCCAGTTTTCATGCTTTGTGCACATATACTGTAACTCTCCACATGACAGGATGCTATCAGCAGTGATGGCTGACAGTGACTTCAATTGAAATGCCCTTTCTTGTCAGTCAGCACGGCAACACTCAGTATGATAAAGCTGCACAAGGTCTTACTTAAGTAGCACCATTAGAAAACCACTAGAGGAGGGAAAATATTGAGACGATGTCAAGGCAGAATTGCTGCCACTCACCGCAGCGAAAGAAGAAATTCTGAAAGCCTCATTTGCAAGCTAATGCACTGACAATCTGCAATGGACGTGTCATTTTGATTCAATCAATGTCAGGCGGTGGCCCCGGCTGATATTAACCGCCTCTGTCTCAACGACAGGTGTTAATCTCAGGACTCGGAGGGAAAGTTGTGGTGTGACAGCTCTCGGTCATTTCTTCAGCCTGACTTCAGAAATGTTGCATTCACGTCCACAAAATATGTACATATTTCTACATGTGCTCACGGCTTTATTTCAACTTTCGCAAACAACTTTCAGTTAAACTTTTCCGCAGTTTCCTCCTGTTCACATTCGCAGGCGTAGCGGAGCTGATGCACATTGACTTGACACCATATGATGAAACGAACGGTGCTCCTGACGGTTGTCAAAATATGTTCAGAACCGGTGAGAATGCTGGAACGGGGCTGCTGCAGTGATGAAATACATCCTACATTCTTTTGAACACTAAAGGCAATTGATTGGCTCGCTGATAATATCTGAATGTCAGTGCAGGGTGGGATATGTGTATGTACTGGAAGTAGGGTTCAAGTTATAAGCTGAGCTTTGTGAAGGGCTCTAAAATAACAAACATCATGGATCGTTCCAGCAGCTGACTTTTTACAGCGGTATGGTGGCTGTTTCATATTACTATTTTTTAAGCGATATACAACATTAGCTGATCATACGTGTAGTGGCATCCTCCACATCCAGTTCCCTACGATACAGCACTCAGAATTGCCATGACCTGGATGACTGAGAACCTTCATCTGCATACAGAACAAGCTGTTTTTTTGCCATGAACAGCAACAGCTGTGTATAAATGTCCGTCCATATTATTGTGTTGTTGGAGAATCTCACAAATGGGTCGCGATTGATGGTTTCATATTTGTCTTTGCCGTTCCTCTCAATCACAGGTCTGATGAGTGGTAAAACTATCACAAGTGTTGACATGAAAACAGATGTTGAAGGGCGTTTCTGTGTCCACTGATGGCTAACCAAAGGAGTGGTAACGAGGCTTTTGTACACGTGCTCAGATTGACAATGATTCAGATTTATAAAAGAGAAATCATGGGTACGGGTGGGTTTATAAATCCGCCAAAAGAGAAAGGCAGATGTCTATGTGTTTTGTTGCAGAGATAGCCTATGTGTTGACGTTAGCATGACAACCAGCTAGCCTCGGCTTGTCCCAGTCCAAAGCTCACTGAACAGCCGACTAGCTATAGGCAGCTTCAGTTAGCAGCAGTTAGTGTGCTTTGGTGATGTGCTGTACCCTATTTGTTTTGAATATGCATTCAACAGGTGGGTAATTCTTACATATTGCACCTTTAAGTTGATTCACTATGTCTGCTTGTTGATTATCAGAGCACGGTTCTGTCAGTGGAAACAAGTTACCGCTAAAATACAAACCAGGGGAATCTCATCATCTGGGTTGAGAAGTTGCCTCTGACCATGGACACAGGTGCCCCACATCCACCAACCTGGTCACTCAGGCTGGACTTCAGGACCCCAAATCGCTTGGCTGCCTGATGTGGAGTGAGTCTGTCTGCTTCCACCTCCTTTAAGGCTTGTTTTCCTGGCCTCTGGGGTCCACATCGCCTTCTTCTTAATTGGGCTGATGTTATGTGTACTGTCATGTTTCCTAAGTCAGGGAAGAACAGCTGCATTTGCTTCAGAATTATTTGTCTTTTCCACTACAACAACCTTTTTTCGACCATGTAACTTCTCTGCCTCCCGGCTCACATGATCGGCCCCCGCAACGTTGCGTCCACTTCTATTTTCCCAAAGGATGGTTTTGTTTCAGCAGCCTAAATGTGATACCCGATTGAAGTGAAAAGGACTATTGATTCGGTGTGCATACAGTCTTAAAATGTTTAAATTGCTTGGACTTCCAAGTCGGTGGTGATCGCCAAATACAATCCCCCAAAAATGACCAGAAAGTGCGTCAGTCCGCAGTGTCTAACTCAGGAAACAGCTACTTTCATGATCACAGGAGCTGCGTGCTGTGTATCAGATCACATCCATGCACACAATAATACCACTACTACAAATACTGTGAGACTACAAAACTGAAAGATACCTGGAATAATTAACTTGACAGAACAGAATTTTTCTTTCTACTTTCCAGATTAAAGAGAGCGTTGTGTGGAGTGCGTATTATTTGACTCTGACAGGAAAGAGAATGACTTTATTTTTGTTTAATATATATGGAGCATGTTCTCTCCTGTTAAAGCTCCTTGTTATCATGGACTAAAAACACTGCAAGATAAGCTGATGTCAGCTTAACTTGTGCCCCCCCAGATTGATAGCAAAGCTGATGCACGTTGAAGTAACTCTGAAAGATGATGCACAGTGTTGCAGACTATAAATAAATAAATATGTTTTGCACAGGTGTTGCACCCGTTTGGACCTAGCGTGTCTTTTTAAACGCTGTAACAAGCTCTGCCACTGCCAGCGCTTAACATCAGAAGTCATTGGTGTCATCAAACTGCACCAAAGGCCGAAAAAACCTGCGTCTGTTTCTACACTCTGACTCGGGTTGATTTGTTTTCCCTGGTTCCTGGATCGCTTTTCACACAGTGTGTTTGCGTTTTCAATTATTGATGCAGGGAGCCATGGAACGAAAGCTTGTACGCTGCTGGTGAACAGAGAATAAAGGCAGCGTCGGCGTTTGGTACAAAATGAGGATGTAAAGTAAAGTATGACTGTAATTACTAAAGTCGGACTTTATCTTCAGGAGATGGCGTTCGAAAGCCAGAGGGAGCGCAGAGATACTGTTTTTATACAGAAACGATGGTGGAAGAGTTGTGGATGCTGAAGAAGCCTGTAGAACCATACGCTCTACTCAAGATGCTCTGCAGATGAATGTGTTGAGTTGAGTCCTCTCAGACAACAGTTCTCACAAGCTGTCAGAAAGAGAGTGACCTCAATAAAACAAATACACGGAGCACTTGACAGATTGAGATTGAGTCGGTGATGGCATCATTCTTGCAATTAATGATAAGACTTCCCTTGTATTTTTTATCATCTCGCCTTTGACTGCTCCATCTGTCAAGCCCAGATAGTCAAGCAGCTTGTTAATGATGAGTGAGAACCTGTTAGCTGTTGCCTGCTTGAAGGCAGCACCTTTTGACTACTATTTAAAAGCTGCTCTCAATATTTTCATATCAGCAGTGGATCTGATGACTGCAAATGCAAAAGGCAGTGGCTTGTTGGGCAAACCCACATAGAACACCTCCCTGTCTCTGCAGCTCACCAGCATTTTAGTGTCACTTAGCTCATTGTTTTCCCGCAACTGTGCTGTTATAGTCTCAGCACCAGACAGCAGACAAAGCTGGCAGCTAGCTGATGAATGCAGTGGAGGGTTCAGCAGCTAAAGAGCCACACATTTACCTCAACAGTGAGTGAAGACCAAAACAAAGCTACAAGGTGAGAGAAAATGTTACTTACTATTCCAGGTGGTTGCTCTCTTTCTGCTGAATGTCTATATGAGCGACTATTTGATAACATCTTCGCCATATCAATGTCCACCACATACAGTAACCAGGTTTAAAGACAGATTTTGGTTTATTACTAAATGGGTCTGATTTTTGTAGTCTTGGCCATCCATCTTATGGTTAATAATGCATGCCCCTAGTTCAATACTGAAACCTGGAAGGGCTAGACTCTGAACATGTTAGGGTTTAGAAGGGTAAGTTCACCCAAAAAAATGTAATTTATTCATTATCTACTCAGCTTCATGCCGATGGAAAGTGCAGCGTTGTCGCAGATGACTGAAGTAACTGTGGACTGTAAACAAAAGTGCAAAAATGGAAAAAAGAAATATAAACCATAAACCATTGGTATAAACCAAGTGTTATGGAGCCCAGATATTCCAAACTGATTTGTAAATACATTATTTACAGCCTGCTCTTAGGCCAAAATCAAAGTCCCCGTCTACTTCAGTTGTTGCGGAGAATGCTTTGACATTGCTTTGCTGTGAAGCTCCAGATATGTTTTGTGGACTGTGAAACTTCATCTGACCTTCCATTGGTATGGGGATGAGTAGACAATGACTGTATTTTCATTTTTTGGGTGACCTGTTCCTTTAAACAAATAACTAACATTTTAAGGACCAGAATTTATGGAAAAATGGTAAAAGATCTTGTTGTTTTTTTGTAAACATTTACCTGAGGCCTTCTTCCTGGTACTTTTTTGACTTAATGTACTCATCTTCATGCACAGTTTTCCTGTGCATTGTGGGAATATTACATTTCAGGTGTGCTCAGCTCTGGTTTTACCTCTGAATAAATTGGTTTTCATGAAATGACTAAAGTGTTTTCGCTCTTGCTTGAAGTCTGTTAGTTGGAATTTAAGTTTCTTTAACCAATTAAAATGAACGTAAAAGTTACGTGAAATAAGACACGAGTAATAAAATAAACAGAATTATCCTTTACTATTTGGAGCAAATTCATATCATCCACGCCACTTTATATTGCTCAACTTGATCTTGTCAGTCTAAGTGTTCTTATTTGATTTCATTTATATTACACAGGGATCTTAATCTTTGGTCCTTGGATATTTTTCATGAATATACTGAAGCCATTAGACATTTAAGATATACCGCACAAAAAAAAGGTTAGCACCTTGAAATTAAATTAAAAGAATAGTACTTAAGAAAGGCACATTTTCTCTGAACCTCTATAGAAAAACAGTTGAGTCTGAATAGCTTCAGAGAGCAGCCTGCGAGTGCAACCCCTCTTTGCCGATCATGGCTCAGAGTCTGCTCCCCGTGGCTCTTTGTTCCCGATCAAAGATGCTGCTTGCACTTACAAACACTCCATGTCACATGTCTTGGAGGAAAGAACAAGTGTTTTTGCAACAAAAAGAAAAAAGCGCAAATGTACAAAGAGGACCAAACAACAGTATGAAAAAAGTTTTTCAAAGGAGAGGGCACAAGAATCAGAGTCCCCGCAGGGGTGTCCCTCCCTGTGGCGCCGAACAACATCCAGAAGTGAAATGTGAGGTAATACAAAGATGTTGGGGAAGTGGTAATAAATCAAAGGTGTCATTGCTTTTGAACAAATGTCATCAAGGTACAAATAGGTATGTGATTTTCCTTCAATAGGATGGTAAGAAGCCCAATAATATCTGTGGTCTCAGGACACAGAGCACTCGTAACAGGAAATTGATGTTTCAGTTTGTCGTTCAGTTTTTGTTAAAATAACAAGTAAAACTTAAATGACTTTAGATGGTTGTACTTCTTTGGAAGGTTAAAGACAACCAAATCCTCAAAGTTTTTAAGGTTTGGGACTAGCACAAAGTAACTGATGGGTTTTCTCTCTGAACAGTTTTCTTCTCATCATGAGGTATACAACACTTTGCCAAACTACTTAAACTGCTCTCCTTTACCTCCGCAAATACTTTTTACTGATCAAAGGAGGCAAAGGAGTGGCCACTTGTCTTACCAAGCAGCCGAGTCTGACGCACTAACAACTTGAAGTCTCTGCAGACTTTGTGTTGTCAAGGTTTTCACCATTTGCTACAAAGCCAGTCCTGTCCAATGCAAAATATTGCAGTAGACACTGTTGAATATAAGTTGGATGCAAGGACAGAGATTGGATTATTTATCATTACCACATTAAAGGCTTTTGATCACCTCAGGTTTCTCTTATTTGGGTTCTCATTTGTTTGGACAGGTGTCAATCATTTTCTCTGTTATTGGAGATTAACCTGTTGGATTGTAGGAGGGGCGGGACCGGAGAAAAAGTGAGCAAAATGAGAAAAGAAAGAGCTGCAGAAAGACTCAGTGTAATGAAAAAGTACTATTTATCATTATACAACAAGTAGTTCCGACCACGCAATCTGATTGGTCAACAAGACATTTTGACCGTGCTCAAATCAGCATGACAGCACGCCTGACTCATTACTCAAAATATTACTCCGCCAAGTCTGTGTTTTTATCCATCTCCATGGCAACGTAGTAACTGTCAGAGCTGGAGCAAAAAAATAAAAAAGTACGGCTTGAAATTCAAACTTTCTGCCGTAAAATATGCAGAGGAAAACTCGGGAGAAGCCGCCGCTAGACGTTTCTCTGTCGATCCCAAGAGAGTGAGAGATTGGCGAAAAAATAAAACGGAGCTGTCCGAGGAGGACAGCAACAGGACCAGGCTGCCTGGTGGAGGGAGGGAGAAGGCTAGCGAGGAGCCTGAGATAAACATGCGGGGATGAGTTATCAGCAAATGGGCACGCCCAAGAGAGTGTCCCGCAAAATGATCAGGGCGATGGAGAAACAAATGTCCGCCACCGTGAGTGACAGCAGAGATGAGGAGCTTGCAGCGAGTGCTGGTCGCTAAATCGTTTCCTCCGCTGTAACAACTTCACTTAGACAACTATTGCCCAGAAGGATGCCAGAGAATTCGCCGAGAAGCTGGCGAAGTTTGTGACATTTTCATCCCGGATTTTTGAGAGGAAGGAATTAAATGCTTGTAACAAATTGCCGCCTGGTCTGTTAAGTGACTTAAACAAATAAACACCCCAGCTATTATTTAGTATTTTACGGTGTTTGGGAAATTCCGAGACCGCGATAAAACATTCACGTCATCTCAGAGTTCACTCATCTGGGACTAGAAAATCCTTTCTGTTGCTAGGTCGTTACTAAGGTTTGGATTATTTGCTGGAGTGGTAAACTACGTTCCATTACACATATGAGTCTACTGACATGACTGATTTTGTTTCAGTTATTAGTCAGGCCCCATGTGTTTCCATGGAAACGCGACGCACACTCGCAAAAACCTTTAAAATTTGAGAGCAAAATGTCAATCAACATGGATATACTTTGATTATACATTTCATTTGTGTTGGTATTAGTTGTATAATCGCAATATTACACTCGAGGGGCAAGCGCCTCGGTCCTGACCGCATCACTGTCGTGCTCAGATGACGTTAAAGCACCCCCTCGAGGGTAATATTGCTTAAACCAATAACAGCAAATGGTAACAGTATAGATGCAATTAATAAACTGACCAGGCCTTTCTGCAATTTAGCCAGAGTCATTTTCAGGGTGTGTTAATTATTGTAAAACATACCTAGTGATATTTTAGCTCTCACCAATTCACCCCCATTGCAGTCTAATACATAAAAGGAGTATTCATGAAAATCCTAAAACAGAGTCGAGTGAGAGGGCTACATAAGCCTCAGAGCTTCGTCAGATCGTTAGCGGTAAAAACAGGAATTGGTGAGGTAGCTAAATATCCTAATGTCAGTTATGCTCTTATCAGGTAATGCTACCACTAAATTCCATAGATGCTGGTTATGTGAAATGAATAAATGACAGCCGTGTAAACAATTCAAGCAAGGCAGGGTGTCATGAGAAGTATGTGGTGGACACAAGAACAGTATATATAGTGGACCGAACTCGCTGGTCTGAAAAGTGAGGCCAATGTGGAAGTGCCTTGAACCTGCTTTTTTAAATCATCAGCATTCCACAGGTTGCAAAAAACTCCAATTATATCTAAGCTTATGAGAAAATGGCCATACTTCTCACTTGATTTATTACTTCCACCATGAGTTTATGGTCTCAATCAATAGTTCCATGTCTTCTTCAAACAGCATGACGCTCATTTTGTAAAAAAAAAAAGGTCCCATTTAGAGTAAAATAGATGATAAAGCAGGGTATGCTATAGGGCGTGGCTACCTTGTGATTGACAAGTCACTTCCACAGTGAGTCCTCGAGTTCTAGGTCAGATCCAATCAGCATATCCTCCCCAGCTTCACCCTCTTGTTCAAATGTAACAAAACAGTCCACAAGCAGAGAAACAGAGAAAGATGTTGTGCGGTATACTATGAGGCTAGACACACCAGATGCAGAGTTTGAATGTGTTGGTGGAGGTGGAGGTCGTTTGCTCCACCAGGGGCTGCAACTTCCTCTCATTCTCAAATTAAAAGATTTTGAAATGTCCAGCATATCAAGGCCTTTGTTAGAAATGCCGCAGCCTCCATCATAGTCAAACACAATCAGTGTGTGCCTGAACAAAAATGACCTTTATACAATATTCAACGTTAGTGGAACTGCAATATCCACTTTGTTGCAAATGTAAATATGAATGTTTAATTTATTTGAATGTGTAACCGTGCCATAGTATTCATGCATGCAGCCCTCATTCATATTTCATTCTTATGAATATGAGAATGCTCCCTGGTCCCTGATGTCAAGTTTGGTGGCATCACTGCTGATGTGTTTTGTGTGTGTGTGTGTGTGTGTGTGTGTGTGTGTGGGTGTGGGTGTGGGTGTGTGTGTGTGTGTGTGTGTGTGTGTGTGTGTGTGTGTGTGTGTGTGTGCGTGCGTGTGTGTGTGTGTGATAACAGTGATACAGAGAATGAAGAAGGCAAAAAAAACATATATAGTACAGAAGGATAAAGATATCTTATATAATCTTATCTAACATTATTGTACATTATACAATAATGTATCTGTTCTTTATAAAACAGTGCACTAATTATTTCATCCTTATATTATGTTAAGAATCCCTCCCTCCTAATAAACCTTTTAGGCTAACTGCAATAGCCGAGGTGCCAGTCAGAGGTGTACTGTATCTGGGTGCCATTTGAAACACCATTAGCAGCTCTTTTTGCTGCC
Source organism: Diplodus puntazzo (assembly GCA_963678695.2). Taxonomy (NCBI): domain Eukaryota; kingdom Metazoa; phylum Chordata; class Actinopteri; order Spariformes; family Sparidae; genus Diplodus; species Diplodus puntazzo. The sequence goes on along the minus strand of OZ023165.1, from coordinate 8,100,332 downwards.
ATTGACTTAAAAACATGGTTTGATAACCAGATTTCTCCTCCAACATTGACCTATTTTGCAGTCTTTGACCAAACCAGGCATCATTTTTGTGGGGAGACGACAAACCTTCAAAGAAAACTGCAGTTGTTTTTGTCAGTGCGTTATCCCAGTGCCTTTTTGGGTGTGTCAGAGTTGAAAACTAAGCGAGGCGTATATGAGAAGAGAAAAGTAAAGAAAGAGAAAGCCCTCGAGTCTGACGCTGTAATGGCCATGATTCAACCCAATTTGTGCGGTTTCTGCTTCATAATTCTTTTTGCCTCTTCCATTTGCAACCTTTTATCAGACATATGCTTGATTAGAAGTGGTTATATTAGTGAGCATGGTGTGAAAAATGAGGGGCAAACAATGCTTTCTCGCACCAATTATGATGCTGGCATGGGGGGGAAAAAATGCTCTTAATCCAGGATGCAGCGATGGGGCTCCTGAAACTTACACATGCGTAGGTGAGCCCTGGCATTAAAATGGATAAATCCTGACAAAAGATTGGTTTATAGCTGCTAGCTTGTTAATATTCCTGCCGTTAGCGAACAGGTCAATGTTAGAGTAACTTACCAGCTTCAGAGTACATGCAGATAGCATAGGGGACGGAGGAAAAGGCACCCAAGGACATACTTTATAGCAACAGCCTACATCCGGTCAGTCAGACTAACAGTTCACGCTAACAGGGTCTCCATTTTTGGATGACGAATACAGACTTCCGCCAACTGTTGGTACTCTCATGCAAGTCCAGAAGGTACAAGTTAGTTAGCCGTTGTGCTGTAGTCTTCGCGATGTGTTCAAGTGCAGCATTTTAGCCGAGACACAGGCAACACAATAGTTGTCATTCGTCACTGTTGGATGTTTGACATCCATTTGGTCAGGGCCCTGGAAGTACTGGACAGGACACGAGCCATGGCCTCCAGCATCGAAGCACCCTTGCAGTGCTGTTGAACTACTGCTCTCAGTACTGCCCTTTTCTTTTTGCTTAGACTTGTAATCTCTTAGTTTTCCCAGAAGAAGCAAGTTCTCCCCACATAACTGCATTGACCTTGCTCCGAGTCTGCTCAGGAACCTTTGTTGCAAGTCTTCTGTGATCGTAAAGCCATAAATTGGTGGAGTGAATTGCCATTTTATTTTTTTGGGTGTGTTTAAAAGTGCCCAAACTTGGCACTTGGCACTAGGTACAGTCGGGTAAACTGTGCTTCTTCTATGAATCATCTTGGTGCATCAAAAGTTTTCCTCAGACTGACTCGGAAACTTCTTCTTCCCCGATGTTCTTTGCCTTCTGCCTTCTTTGCCCTCCCTCTCCATCCTCCCCTCTTTCTCGTTCTCTCTCTTCCTCTCTGCTGCTGGTACAGGCCTGTTTGGCTGGCAGCAGGCAGGAATGCAACCTGAGTGGGCAGAGTAGAGGGAAGGGGGCAGAGGCCAAGTCAGCGCAGAGCTGATCCGAGAACAGCCGCTGCCAAGGTAAACACACTGAGAGCGATGGGAGAAGTGAATGTAAATATAGAAAGATTACGGTGGTTTGACACTATCCCTCCCCATCTGATTCACATCCTGGAGCATTAACTATCTCGGTCTGCTCCGAGGAGGGCTTCACTGGCTGAGAGAGAAAAAAACAGGAGAAAAACAAAATCCTTTAGAAGAAAGTTTGAGAAATTTTAGAGCTGGCATTCATGTATTCCTGAAACTATTCTATTTTCAGTAGTGGTGAGGGTATAAAATAGAAATAAAAGAGTGACTAAGTCAACTTGGAAATCAAGTCTGAACTGTAACATCGCTATTCATCAAATTACGGGATGTTTTGTGTAGAAGGCGTGGACAGTCACCAGGATGAAGCCGAAAAAGGAAAGTCATGAGCTTCCCTAGGGGTCGCGTAGGAGGAGGCGCGCTCCAAAAATATTGTGTTGGGTGAATCTGAGTCAAAAATCGTACACCCTCTCATAGTCATAGCTCAGTCGAATCTTAAAGGGGATTGGCAGCTTCAACAAATTGTCCACAGACTTATTCTAGGGAACCAAAGGAGACAATGAAGGTCTCATTTTTCAAGCTATACTTTCCTCAGAATGTCGGCCATGACGGCTATCAATGGAGTACATGAGAGCAAAACTGCAACTGGTAATGCACATTTCTCTACAAAGTTGCTAGAATATTACTATGCTTTGGCTGCTGTGGCAAAGAAATGTCTCCGTTTGCAGGACAATAAACGAATTCTGATTCTGATTTGAATAATAGTAAAACAAACTAAAAAAAACCTACATGCCTAAACACCTAGATGTGATGGTGTTAGGAGCACACAGTATGGTATGAACGAGCAGAAGAGGTTGTGAGGAAGCGAGCTCTGCATGCACAAATGCAGCCCCACCAGCACGAGGCTGTGACAGACGTGAGCTCAACCCTTGTCATGCATTCAGCTGCATGCTTGTCAGGTTGACTTCTGGGTCATGGATGGTGTAGACAATGGCTGATGTCTCCTTCCTGTCTCGTCTCTCACTATGTATCCTCTTATATTTGTAATTTTTCCAGTCTCTGAGTCCATAGAATTCACGTCGGCGACAGCGTTTTTCGCCAATTTACATTTATGATTTTTCCAGCAACCTTTCAGAGTATATGGAACATATATTTTATATTTTGTGTATTTTTGGTTGCATTTTGGGCTGGTGTGCAAAGTAAAAACAATGCAGGGTCAATTGAAATGACAATTATCATTATTTTTTCGATCTCCCCTTATATATCTTGCCAATACCTCTGTAGTACTGTCAGCCCTAGAAGACATGATCCTGTTATTCCACACTTCCTCCAACACAGCGGTGATACAAAATCTTTATAGAACATCAAAGTTACAACTGGACTTCTGAAAGATCGCGTTTTTAGATTCCAGTCAAATTCATTCAGCAGATTACTGGAGATATCTATGTGACTTTTCACACAAGTCCTGTCCTCAAAGATTGATTCTAGCCCACAGTATTCTTCCACATGGATATTTTATTTTTCTTTCTGGCAGGTTGGCAGCTAATATTCTGTAGATGAGCGGGATGTGATTTTTTTTTTTGTTGGAATATATGTGCTAGTTTTTGAAATAAGTTAAATGTCATAAAGGAGTCATTTAAGGACAGTTCCTCAGTTTTACTTTTTCAGCGGCCAATGCAGCGTACAAACTTGGACTGAATGGTACAAGCTTCGAAGCATTTGGGTCAGCCATGCTAATTTGGCATACGTTTTGCGACGCCAAGTTGCCAAATGTAAACGAATACAAGCCAAAAAAAGAAATGGGCCTCAAAAAATATTGGTTCCCACATAAACTCATATGTGCCAGTATTAACATCTATCAAAATAGTCAAATTTCACTGTAAACTGATTGTTTAAATGAAAAAGAAGGACAAGCAGCTCTTTACACAGGAAAAAAACAATCATGTCAGTCTAGATGAGATTTAAATGACTGAAGGACCATCCAGTTCAGAGAAAAACAGCAGATAATTGCTGCTGTAATTACTACTGGAGTGGGAGTAAAACATTAACCACGTATGAGGTTCGGATGGGATAAAATCACTGACTAGCGCAGGTTATGTTAAAATCACCTCACTGTCCCAGGAGAGATAATATCCAGTGTGGATGAGGTTCAAGAGATGACATGTACATACAGCAGTGACATAAATAGCAGCCCTATTACAATATATATAGGGTGATTGTTCTACTTGTGCACGCTGATTTCCAAAAGTAGCACAGGTGGACAGTAACAAATTACAAATACTTTCTCTACTGTACTTGAGTACTTACTTTTCTGACCAGTATCCCTTTTACTCCCAACATTTTAACACAAATAGCTGCACTTTCTACTTGATCCATTTTCAAAAAAGGGCTGTTGCTTTAACTTGAATGCACTTGAGGGGAGTTATCGATTATTTTTAATTTTGTGCTGTTGCATACGGCACACGGCAGCACATCGTAGCAAGACCCTATGACGTAAACGACGTAGCAAGACAGACACAGACAGAGAGGGACACACTGCAGGGAGAAAACATTAGCGGACACCCTGCAGCTCCCTGCCTGGATTTTCTTGTTTGCTCATTTTTTTTGCTGTGCGCGGGACACTTTACCAACGCACAATGTTGGTATGGAGTGCTACAGGAATGAGCCCTTCTGCCGGTTGCCTCATTGTGAAGCAGATGGGTTTTTTTAATGGGGGTTTCGGTTGAATGCCAGAAATAAGGTCTGTGGTTAGCCAAAGCTTAGGAGATTTTCACGTTGTGTTCTATGATATAAAATACAAAAGTAAAAACCTCACATTTGCCTCACATGTGCCTCCAAAAACTCTAAATGAGACTACAGAAGTTGGATATTAACATTAACACTGAGATTCATCTTTTAGGGGGAAACTGTAGCTCAGGAGGTAGAGCGGGCCGCCTAGCGATCGGAAGGTTGCTGATTCGAATCCCAGCTCCCCTCAGCTGCATGTTGAAGTGTCCTTGAGCAAGATACTGAACCACAAATTGCTCCTGATGAGCAGTTGGCGCCTTACAATGTGTGTGAATGTGGCAAGTATTGCGTTGACTGGTGAGTAGACTGGAAAATCTTGCTATAAACATGCAAGGCCATTTACATCCACTCACTGGTCCATCTGTACAGGCGGGCATTAGGTGGTGCCACTTCTTACTCTTACTGACAACTTGTAGAGTGATCAATTTCTAGTAAAGTGTGTAAACTACAACGTACTTTGTGTTGGTTACGTTGTAGTCATGTCAGCTAAAGATTGTTTATTGCTCAACTTTAGCTTCTGACTTCTGTCAATTGTATCTCTGCTTCAAAAAAATCCAACAGATTTTGTTCATCTGTGAAGATTATCTCTCTAAACAGAGTGTAAGCATCATAAACTCGTATTTGCCACAGAACTCAGTTTGGTGATAATCCAATTAAAATATCCCACAGGGAAACCAAGATGACCCTAATTTGTGGTTTTATATTAATATGATGTGACTTTCAGTTAGCTTTGCACAGGAATGGCCAGTAGAAATGGTTACACCCCGCCTTTCCGAAACCCCGCTGTTCCGAACATAGACTTCAATTCATCATATTGGCGGGGGTTCCCTTTTTTTCAAAGACCCCGCTATTCCGAAAAGGCTATTGGAGAACCCCCCCCACTCCGAACTAACCCTAACCTTAACCCACTTCAGAACTGTGCGAGTGCAGCTGGAAGTGGGGATTTCAGCACCACGGACAGCGGTGTTTAATTTCGGAACAGTGTTTCGGAGTGGGGGGGTTTCGGAATGGAGGTGTGTCGGAATGGAAGGCTGTCCCCGGTAGAAATGGATAGTTTCCGAGTCTGTACTTTCTTACTTTTACTTGAGTAAAGATGTTGAATCAGTACTTTTCCCACAGTCTTCTTTTGTACACGTGTATCTGTACTTCTACTTGAATAAAGAATGTGTTTACTTTTGAAACATTTGCAAAATACTGTCTTAAAGAACACTTTTTTATTTGTTTAGTGAACGTTTATGTTATTGACCGAGAAATATTATGTTGGTAAGTATTATAATGGATCTATGTTAAATTTTTTTTTTTTCAATTATGTGAGTTTCTTGGTAAGTGTAACTCTACAAAGTTTCTGCTGACAATGTTAAAACAGGTCAAAGACACAAATGGCTGTTCCACCCACATATTATCACACTTTGGTAAAGTTTTGCTCAGCCATGCTGTGAATACGAACTTAAGCGATGCAGATGGCAGTTTATTGTATGTATTAGTTTAGTTTGTGAGAAAAGTTTGGAGGATATTTATAACTCTGTTCGATATCCAGACAGTAGAAGTCAATGTAGAGGCTATTCTTCCACTTTACACACACACACTTTTTTTTCCCCCCTGTCCATTGTTTTTTATTAAACGTCTCCTTTTATGAAGTGTGACAGCTTCGATCGCCTGGAGACTTTCTGTGTTCTTACTGTATCTGATTGGAGACAACATGAGGCATTTTCCTGGTGCAAACAAGACTCCCGAGGCGTCCGCCCACCACTATCATCAGTTGACAAGGTTAGTGCATTCAGGCTGTAGAGTATGCATAGATTACACAGGAAAGTGTCTGTCCAACCTCCCGGACCCCAGGGCCCTCACAATCTAATCAGGATTAGTACTTAGCATTATTACAACATAAATGCCAAAGTGTGTGTAGTGTACTGTGCGTACTGTCTATGAGTAGTAAAGAAAGTTTTAGCCTAACATTAACATACATACATTATATATATATATATATATATATATATATATATATATATATACACACACACAGACATATATATAGATATATATGTAGATGTAAACATAGATAGATAGATAGATAGATAGATAGATAGATAGATAGATAGATAGATAGATAGATAGATAGATAGATAGATAGATAGATAGTGCCGATTTTTTCAGAAAGAGCTATGGTCTAGTCTTGTATGGCAAAATAAATTAATATCCGACGATGAATTTGAAGGGAGTATAATTTCAGCCTTTTAAAAAATATATAATTATCATGTGTGGTTCAATAGAGTAAGTCTGTTAATGTGTGAAGTGTGTGAAATTATCATTTTGGACAAATTGTGTTCGCATAATAAGTCTTTGTTCGCTACATAAATTATTTTCTCTATCAAAAAGCCGGTGCCAACATTTTCCATCTGCCGTTAAAAAGGCAGAGCTTACTTTAAAAGAACATCATCACTCTAACACTTTAAATAAAGCAATGTATTCCTTGTACAAAGCTGACACAACGGCTATTATTGCTTTGTGACGCTCCTCTGTGAAACATCTCTTATTTTTCCCATTCCTACCTGTTTGTCTACAATAAAGGAAATAAGTCCAGTTGCATCTTAATAATGCTCATGATCATTTATTCTTAGTGAAGTCTCTGAGACCCCAGGGAAGAGAAATACAGATCGTGTTGGGTGATGTGTCACTCACAAGAACTACATTTTCCTCACATGGATCCATGCAGTGCTGATGGAGAAATGACAGCGGCGGCTCCAAATCTGTCCGATTAATGAGAAACCCTGTCAGCCCATGTAACATCATGTTAACAGCTCTTTGTTTGTTCATAAAAATCCAGTGTGAACTCAGAACAATGTTTCAAAGATAGGGAAAATCCAATATTCCTATTTCAAAAGCAGTTCCTAACCGTGTGGTTGTGTCCTATTGGATCTCAGATCTCATATTTAAAGTTAAAGCTGCTCTTATAGAGTGTTTGGTCTGTAAGGAACGTCTCTCCTTCCCCCGGTCCCTGGAGTAAAAGAGACAAGAAAGTTTCTGGTATCCTTGCACACATTAAGAGGCAGTCCTGCATGCTCACTGCAAAACAGACAGAAGGTAAGCTAAAATGACAGCAACGCTCACAGAAGGTTTAAGATTTCCTAACTAGAACTGTAAACGTGACACTTCCTGTTCTGTGCTTGATCTGTGTGAACGTTCTCAGCATTGCTTCTAATTTTACCCAGTGGCTAGTCGTGGCCGGTATTGCCACAGACTGCAATCATAAAAGAGACGTCTGTAAAACTGTTGACAGGACAACTCAAACTGCAAACAAGGTCAGTTATGACTTTTTCTATTATTCGTTTTTCACCCTCTAATTTCAGGTGACAGATATTCTTGCATTTATTTTCCTTGCTAAACAGAACGATTTAACCATACACCTTCTGAATTCAAGTTCAACAGAGGAGATGGCCTAGGATGTCACTACAATGCAGTACTGAGTTCCCTCCCCAGACAGCTTAACAACCATTCACACCTGGGCTCACCTAGAGCTAGCAACCCACATGAAGGCCTGTTTGGTCAACAACCCACAAGCGGCCCTCACGACTCTGAAACTCAGATCTCACATGTGTCCTTAACGGCTCTGTAAGGACACTCTCACACAGAGTTTCAAAGCCTGCAACTCCCCTCTAGTTGGTCAGAACTGAAGAAGCCTCTTGGGTACGAGGTGAAACGTCGTCAAGAAACTGAAACACGTCCAGCTGTCTACAATACGGCACTTAGAACTTTCACCAAGTAAGATGTGAAAGTATTCTGGCTCTACACACTGTTTTTTACCCACCGCTTGTGTCCGACTCTCTCTGGCTCCTCTCCCGTCACCGCCTGCTGTGTCATAGTCATTGTCCTGGTCAAACAGACTCAAACAGACCTGCGGCGGTCTTGGATTCTGTGTTCAGTCCCCATTTGGTGTCCAGCCGTGCTCACTCTGAGGCTGCCAAATCTCGTTGAGCTTGGCCCCGTCGCCCGTGGTGACTCCTCCTGTGATCCCAGTCCAGAAAAACTCTCGGGCCACTGGCTCTATGGCTAACTGGGCCAAGAACTAATTAGCTAATGGTACCTAGCTACAGTTAAGGATAGCTAGCTAGCTAAGAGAAGCAGTTGTTGGTCACTCTGTTGATGTGCTGTTTTTTGCTCCCTATGTCTTTGGAGCTACCTTTGAATTCTGGCCATATTTTACAAATTACACCTTCAAGATAGCACATAAAATCATTTTTTGGGATTGCAGTTTCCATGTTAAATAATGCTACTACGCCTGGTGGCCTTTCAGTCTAGCAAAAGAAGAATAGCTCCATAATTTAAGTTGATGTTTACAGAATTTGTACTTTGGACAGTTCCTTGGCAGGTTCTTCCTGCTATTCAGCCATTTGGACAGAATTTTCAGTTTGTAATCAGTTGTAGTTGTCTGTCTTCCTATGCAGCCTTTCTGTATGCAAGGCAGAGTATTGTGGTTCCAAAGTGCTAAACAGGGAGCTAAAACAGTGTAATCTATTGTTAAAGCTGTGGTGCTGGATGGAGTGGGCTTATGTGCGATGGGCAGATGGACGCTTGGACAAGGCAGGTGGGGTGCTAGACGGACAGACTGGAGGGAGGGCACCGCGCCGCATCCCACAATGCCTCGTCACAGTCCCTCATGGGATGCGATGCCACCTTTTCCCTGCACTCCATCCCCATGTTTCACCCACGTGTAAACAGACTCACACACATGCAAACACACCGGGCTCATGGTTTGGGTGGGAAATGAGAAAAAGGCAATCACTGCCATCTGTTGTGTAGTCTTAAGGATTTCCCTGCTGGCGAACAGCGCAAGTTTCCAAAAGGGAGAGGTGGAGGCAGAAAGAAACTTCTTTTTGGTTGCACCCCCTTCTCTTTTCTTTTCCTTTTAGGGTAACAGTGTGCAAGGTTTAAGGCTTACATTCCCGGTGGGACCACCTGTGCTATTAATGCCTGCATTTCTGACACCGTGTCGGGACTCTGCGGCGGCTTCAGTACGAGCTACCAGCACGATGGTGTGAAAAGAGAACATGCAGTCACACGTAAGCCGTGCTGACAATAATTAATAGAGTTTAGGAGTGATGCAAAAATACAGCTTTTACAGTGAGGGGACTCAGTGCTGTGTCGTATGTGGAGATGAATATCGAGGAACAGGTGAGACTGTCATAATACCTCAGAATGTCATGATATTAAAGAAGAGTGCAGGAGCAATATAGAATACAAGCTGACTCTGTGTGCGTGTGAGTGTGTGTGTGTAGAATCTGAAAAAGCTGAGTTGGCTGTCTGCAAAAAGTGTATTCAGGGGACACAAACACATCAGAAGATACAAAAGTAGTAGTAGTAGTAGTTCAAACAATTCAGAGTGTGAGTGTGTGTGTGTGTGTGTGTGTGTGTGTGTGTGTGTGTGTGTGTGTGCTTGCATGCGTGCGTGTGTTTGTTCATGCAAGACACCGGCTCTTTAAAGTGGGGTTTTAAAAGTGGTAGGGCTGCAGGCAAGGCCATCCATCAGAACGAGGCGCGGGCAGGTAACTCCCACAACACTCTCTTCTTTCTCTATTTCCTCCTACTCTAGTTTCGTCTCATCTTCCCAAGTGCTACAATTATTACCTACGATGATCACTCTATTGAGCTGATCATCAAAATGTCTGGATGGTGCCGAACAGCGAAGGGAACAGATGAAAGGAGAAATTGTAGCGTGAATCATGGTACTCCATTGCAACACCACAAATGATCTTAAACCTCAAATTATGTGTAGCGTGAATGTAGTCACATGTTCGGACAAACCCACAGAGAGTTATCAACCAACACTTCACTTTTGTGACCTCCGTGGAGCCTCTAAGCAACTTTTAGCCAATTGTTTTTTTTTTTTGTTGTTGTTTGTTTTTTGCCCACACCAGACTGTTGATATTGTCGAAAGTTGGCGACCAGCCAGTGTGCGTAATGGAGCATTTAGCAGCTGAAGAGACAGATATTTCCCTCAGGAATCGGTGGAGACCAAAAAAGGAGCTATAAAGGGAGAGGAAAGAGATGTTTCTCACTTAATTACACTCAAGGATACATTGAAAACAGTAAAAGTAGTCAAATTGATATCACATTTCCAAAATCCTCACATTGATAGACATCTGCCAGAGTCAGTGTGATAATGATAAAACAAGCATGACTGTGTCTTAAGGGGCCAGTATGCGCCATCAGTGTGCTCATAAAGTAGCTGATTGAAAAAATTATTAATGAGTTCTGATTCTGTTTGACAGAAGTCCTACCTCAAAAAAAAAACTTGGCACAATGTTAGCCTGAAAGAAAATAAGTGAGCATTAGCGTACACCTACACAAAGTGCACAGAGGCCCCGTAATCCTGAACACTATTAACATTAGCATGTATAAACTACCTGCTCACCATCACAATACCATATGAAAGGCAATAGATGTATGCTAGATAGGTTTTAGAATGATCGATCCAGAAGATCTATCTCTACCAGGTGAATTATTAAAATTGCACCATTTAGGGTTCCAACATGTAATAATTAGCCTCCTCTGGAATTCATACCTTAAAGAAATATGGGGCAGCATATGACCAGAGTAACTGAAGGTGTTGTTAGCTTATTAGCTCAGTTAGCTCAAGTGCTGAGGACTGGCAAGCTCGTTAGCATGCAAAGTTAAGTAGATGTCTCACAGTCAAGCAACAATAAAATACCTATTTCCTTGTTTTTCTTAAATTTTAAAATGCAAGTTACTTCTTGAAAAAAAAACAATATCTAAAATTCTTACGTATTGCACCTTTAATGTCCACTAACATCTCCTGAAAGACATTACACACTCGTGTATCTTACCTTGTATCTTCAGTGCAATATTGTGTTTTAATGGTGAAAACGAAAAAAAAAATGAAAATCACAAGCTATTTATTAGATTATGATATTAGTTTTCGGGGCAGATTGCCTGCCCCAAATGTTAGCACATAAACTTCAGTGTTAGCGAAGTGTCTCTCCACAGGATCAACTATTATTAGTCAGTTGCAAGGGATGATAATAAAAGACTCCTCACACTTTTTTTAGTGCAAGCATAACAACGTGACACATTCTCCATGCAGAGCCAGATGGTTTCACTTTGGCTTTGGATGGACTCACTAAAGCATCGATCAAAGAGCCGGACCAATGTCAATTTATTTAACAATCCCAAACACATTACGGTGTGAGCTCCTTTTGTGTTTCATGCATTTTATGGAAAAAATAACTACTCATGTTGGTCGCTCCTTAAGCTCACAATCCTTCCTCAGACCTGCATTAAGATAATTTAAATAGCCATCTGATCGTTATCATACAGTATTTTTATTTACTATTAAATGACATATACAGTATTTTCCATCATCAGATGATTTCGACATGTGGTTTTAACAGTGCTCCAATGCCCCAAAGTGGCAACAAAATTAAGAAAAGTGATGAATGCAGCTTTAAATCTTAATTTGTGCAGTCCTCCCGTCTAACTGCACCTTCTGCTGAAAGTTAGATCAAATCCTCCTTTGAAGATTTCACATTTCACAGTTTATAGCAGTTTTTATTTCATGGCCCTTCAAATCGTGTCTCCTTATATACAGGACACCGTCCTAGCAGAAGTCTGAGATACCTTCAGTATCGGCTCATACTGTGCATCTGCCTCAGTTTCAGGCCAGTACTCATTTTTCTGCAGGCTGTGGAGAAACATTCATTATACATATGGCGCTTCTCTTTTATCAAACAGCATATATTAATTCAATTTAGTTATTTATTTTCATTCATTCTCTATTATTCCTTTTTGCTTCGTGTTTTGTTTTGAACTTTTTTCGTCCTGCTGTACAACAGTAACTGACAGCAGAGCTGTGCACCTGAATCACAATGATGTTTAATCAGGTTTTTGCTCTGAGATGCTAACAAAGTAACTCCTGCTCTCTGCTTTAATGAGCAACTAAACCATAGATGATGCTTTGTCTTTGGCTTCAATTTTATTTGTCTGTCTTCTTAAAATGTATCATTTATGGAACGACGTATTGTGGCCTCAATTAAAAGCAGCGTTGTTGATGCCTCCTTTGTTCCAACCTTAATATGTTTTGTCTTTTCCGGCCCCGTTGCGTTACTTCATGATGTTGCCTAAATCAGTATGGCATGGGGATTCCAGCGAGTGAGGACCAGGGAGAAGTTATGCTGCATTGCACACAACTTCAAACTTGAAATTTTATACCTTCTACTAGAAAATGTACAATGGAACAGCGCTGGAAGACACAGTTTCTTCTTGTGAATAAATCTATCCATGCATGTATCCTTTGTTTGGGGTTCGAGTCACTGATTTAACCACTATAGTGCACTTCTGTGTGAAAATATAAAATAAAGAGCAGAAACTTTTTTTAGCCCTAAAAGTAAACAAACTGAAAAGAGGCAAATCATCCATTTTCAATCTGTTCAACTTTGAATAGAGTGTGTTGCTGGTTTGAGGGTAAAAACTATTTTGTAATGTCAACTAGTCAAGAAATCATTAAACCATCCCTGTTTATCTTTGACAGCCGCTTCACTTTTGAGTTTATCGACCAGCATCATAGATTTCTCCCGAAACCCCACGGAGGAGCACACATTCCTTCAATTTCGAGTTGAGACACAGAAACATCCAAAACATTTTTTTCCCCAACGACAATTGCGACACTCTCTCCAGACAGCTGAGCCTCTCAATTATTTCCCTAATTCACGGCTCTGGTTTCACACTGAGGCCCAGAAATGTTTTCCTGTATAATTGTGTCCTTTTTAATGCAGCACCATAGATGTTCCATTGATTTTCTAGTGATTTTCCCCCTCTTTCTGGATCCTTGGTAGGAACTTTCTTTTCCTTCGGGTTAGGGTTACTGACTTCAGAACTCCGGTTTGATTCCGCTTGCGAATTGTGTGTGACAGTGTGTGTACGCTTTGTGCGTATGAATATGTCAGAGCTTGAATGTGTTTACTTCAGATTTCTGTACGGCACATGCTCATATTTTCTTCCAATTTTTAAAAAATGTATTCTGAATATCTGGGTTCCGGCGAAATATACTTAACGCATCACTACCAGCAGCCTTTATGGTAAATGAAGTCAGTAGTTCCAGCAGTCAAATCCACTGCCTGGAGGAAGTTCTAATGCAGTAAAAGGCAAAATAACATTAGCATGTGCAAACAGGCTGGCTAACCAGCACCAGCAGAGCATGTGCACCAATGCTGAGTGTGTGTGCTGGAGTTTCCTTCACTTTGTGTGTGTCTCTAGCAGTGTTGAGTTTGAATGAGTGATAGGAAAGGGAATATGAAGAGAGAGCTGCACTTGATGCTTACCCTTCCTTCCACGCAAAAACACAGGCGGGGAGAGAGACAATCAGGTTTACATTGTAAACCGCCGCAATATGAAATCGTGCAAGTCTTACAATAGACCCGAGCATCAGAAGAAAAAAGGAGACGGGGAACAAAATAATTGTTGGGACTCTCTTTCATTACGGCATTTTCATACCAAAAACCTATGATGTTTGCAGTGTGATTACACGCCGTAGGATCCGTGCGCCTGTGTGTGTGGATGTGTGATATGTGTCTGTTTTTAGACGGGGTAATTAGAGGTAATTACAATGCGACCGTATCCACTGCCGGCTCTGCCTCGCTCTTTTCTGATCCGGCAGCTGTAGCACGACGGGCGAGTGATGATGTTCAGCTATTTTTTTATTTTTTTTTTTTACATCTTTTATAAGGTATCTCTTCATGGTTACATCGAGTCACATCATGCTGACCCTCGAGTATGCAGAGGGTGCCAGAGAGAGTCACATTGCCGCCGGGCGATTGAGAGCAAAGAGGAGGAGAAAGAGAGGGAGAGTTGGGGGGAGGAGTGGGAGGGATGGAGGGGAGACAGAGAGGGAGACAGAGAGAGAGATGAAAGGGAACTCTTGTCACTCAGCGTGACTACAGTGTGTCTGTCTGCCATCATTCACTGTAACTTGAGCCCATTCCAAAGAGGTCGATTACATTACTACAAATAGTTAATAAGTCATTTTAGGCAATTGTTTTGTAAGTTTGCACATGATGGAGAAATTAAAAATATGCACACCGATTACTGCATTATGGTGAGGCTGCATCATCGCCCTTCTCTGGACAGAAAGGATGTTCCCTTTATTAAATTTATTAAACTTTTTACATTAATGTGTGTTTACAGGTCTTGGGAAGCTCTACTACATATGTGAAAAGTAGTGTAAAGCCTTTTATGGCTCCAGAGGATGCTGCATGTCATCGTATGAATTCCCCCCCCCCCCCCAAGTGACGCCGCTCAGTAGCTGATTTGCATTGTGGGTAATGTTGGCACCAGGTTTTTAAAAAGCAGTCAACTAGTCTAGCAGTGCTCTCCTATAACACTGTTGGACTCATTTTGGACAGTCTAAAAACAAATGAACAAAATCAAAAACTCCATACATTATTCATTTTCAAAAGACTGTGTAGCTTGCTTGCGCAAAAAAACTAAACACTATTCATTCAGGAACACTCTCGTCATTTGCTTAAATTGTTTATTGTGACAAATGATATACAGTTAGGCTTGGCGCTGCTCCCCGGATTTGACTAGCAGCATGCTAGGTCAATCTGGGGTGCGCAATGCATACCCCCGCAGGCGTAGAGGTGTAGCAACTTGATAATTTGAGCCGTTTTAGACTCAGAATAAGCAGGTGGAGGCTGGGGTGGTGGTGGCAAGCTTGCCAGCAGCGGCGATGTGCGTGCAGCAGTGTTGAAGGAGAGATCAGTGAATGACGGCTTGGGTTTAAATGGACCGCCTAATTTGGAAGAGTGACTGTGGTTGGTTGGAGACTGGAGCTGATCTGATCAGCTGGCTGTCAGCTGACAACAGCTGGGGCTTATGACCTCCGTGTCCTGCAAGAATTTGCGTTGAGCTTCATAAATTGAGCACCAGGCGTTTTAGCTAGCTACCAACATGTGGTTTCATAGTATTGAAGAATCTTATAGGTAGTGTCGAAGCAACACACTATAAAGAATTGTAGCGCTAGCTAAAGCACAACAAGAAAAAAATATAGGAAATGTCATTCAGAACAAATATGCAAAATAGGAAGGAGTTTTATGCCCAAATGGTGCCGTGATTACTTACTAACCACTTCAGCAAGACCCCTTACCTACATCTCCTCCAGCACCGATGTGCAACAGTTAGCTGTGTGTGCCTGCTGTTGATAAACCTATTAGGCAACTTTTGGAAGAAACCAATACCATAGGTCAAGGGGGTGTGTCACATTTTATGGTTTGATCTATGATATAATTACAAAAAGTATATTTCATTGTAATATACAATGGTCGACTGAATGGAGGGGTGCCCAGAGACCAGCTCTCTAACACAATGCTGATGTATTTTCTAATCTTCTTTTCTCCAAACTCACATTTTTTTTGTTGCTTCTGCTTTCATGTCTTGTGTCTCTCACAGTGGAAATCAATAAATCAGTGAACCCATGCACACCCGGGCCTTTTGTGCCCGTGCATGGACAACATTGATGTGTGTCTTAAAGAGATATCCAGTTCCCATACGTATGGAACAATCACCGTGTGTGAATTCATGATCTCCATTCGACACGCACACATCTAGGTTATTGTTTTCAATTATTTTCACATAACATTGCTTTATTTATGTGAAGCTTTTCACTTTACTAAAAGTACTTTCGTGTTTCTTCTCCTTCTTTGTATAAACTGTTAGCAACTTTGTGACAGTTGTTAAAACGTGATAAAGCTCTCTCTATGGTGGCCCAGTGTGCAAGAAAACATAACGCAGGACACTTCTGGGTGCACTTCCAGGGTAGAAAAGGTGAAGCAGCGCCATAAAGGCTGTCCTCCCTGCTAGAAATGGGTCTGGAACTGTCTCACTATAAAAACATCACAACTCTCTGTAAGCTGGTGAGCCTCTACAAGCAGCTGGTGCCATGTTTTAAATCTATTTTCTCCACCGGTCAGACTGTCTGAGTCGTCAGTGATCATAGTGTTTTAATTTAAACGATTATTCTAAAAAGGAAGTAAGATTAATTTTCTAAAAACAGGGGTTATTGTAACGCTCTTCTGTATTTACATTATATACATAGAGTTTGCACAAATGGCGAAATGAATTGCTGACATTTTTGACAAATACCTTTGAGTTTGATGAAAACTCAAACTGTAGTGGAAAGTATGTGTCACTGACATAAAAGCAAAAAGAGGAAGAGATGGGGGATTTAAGATTGAGGACAGACCTCGTTCGTCTGAAGCCAGTGTAGGCCTGTTTCCTCATCCTTACATGAGGAAGAGCGCAGCACTCTGTTTTGACTCCAGCCACAGCGTTAGCTAACCAGAGCTCTTTTTGTCTGAACCGCTTTGTGTTGTACTGAAGGAGAAGTCGCATGCAATGATGAACTGCTTTTTTCTAGCCTGAAGCATGCCTTTATACTTCTGAACCGCTCGCAAAAAGAGATACTGTAAACAGCGCTGCATTTGAAATGGGTTCGCTGAATAAATAATATATTACAAACATCAGCGTTCAAAAGTAATGAACTGCTGGAGTTTCTAACAACTCTTTTGAAGAGCTACTGTCTTGTATTTTCCTTCCAACCCAAGTCTAACACTGAATGATTTATCCACCTCATCCATTGATGGTGGGAGGAATCAGGAAGACCGCGAGGATTCTGTTGATATTTTGATCCCCGGCATTCTCTGATACACCTTTTGAATGGCCCGAAGAGCACAAAGTAGAGAAAAACACACAACTTCTAGACTCAAACTGTAAATGCAACTGGTTATTAATATGAAAACCCAAGTCCCTGGAATGATGAACATCATAAAATATTGCAAAGAATGAATAATAATAGTGTTTAAAGGGAACAACAATCAATCTGGAGTCAGTGAGGTTGAAAATCATAAGCGAACTTTTGCAGGGCACAGATAAATTACCTACTCATGAGAGCAAACAAACCCACATGAACGTGTGTGTACGTGCACTCCTTTATGCTCTGTGTCGCCTTTCTAACATCTGGCTCAGCAGCGCCGAGGGCGGAGTCGCTAAAAACAGGACTAAGAAGGAAAAACAGGGGATTTGACATCAAAAACAGGATGAAAGGAAGAGACTTGTCTATGACTGAAGCCCTTTGAACACTTGTGAAACATCTCGGCGGATCCGCAGAGCTATTTAAGCCAATTACCCCTGTTTGATGATAACTGAGCGATAAAACGATCAAGACTGTCAGGTACCTTGATTATTTCCATTCATTACCAGGGATAAATGTTCTAATAAATTCACAGCATCGAAATAATGCAGCATTAAAGCCGGGTGCGTGTTTTGCACAGCTGTGGGATAGATGCACCACAATAAACACAAGATGTTCTCTGGGACATGGCTCCACATTGTGCTCATACAAAGGTTTGTCTTAGAAATGTGGATGTAATTACATTTTGATGGTGAATGTAAATGAAGTAATGAGCCACGTTAGGCAGCGGCGTTGTTAGGCAGAGTTGTTGCTAGGCAGGGTAGCAGGCAGAGTTAAGGGAATTGACTTTCATCAAACGATAAGTATATTTGCTTTTGTATCGGTACTGTTATAGAGTTGGTAGTATAAGTATCAAGCTGCATATTATGATGTTGTTACCTTGTGACAAACCACTGGTCTTGAAAATGGTTGATTATCAGTTGTCAGTTGCATTTTAGTCAGTAATTTAGTTACAGGGGTGCTGATCAAATGTCTTACAAAGAATACCTTAAAGTGATAGTTGGGGTCTCTTGATGTAGGGTTGTATGAGATACTTTTCCCTCGTCAGTGGATTACCTGCAGTAGATGACCGTCAGCTCTTCCCTTGTGTGGAGAAGCAGCGCGTAGCACCGACAGGAAAGACGAGTATTGTTAAACTGTACAGCAATACATCTTTTAGCCACCTTAAAGAAGGCCCACCATAAAATATACTGTATCCCTTTAAGTCTACACTATATTTTAAACACTTTTGGTGCTTTACATTGCCATCAGACAAACCTTTCCTTTGCCATTATATTCCCTCAACTGTAAGACATCTGTAGTCCTACGTGCAAGTGCAGCTGTGCATTATATTACACCCCAGATCAATGATTTGGGTCAGATTTTAGGTCAGCAGCTGTCAACCTGGTGGAATATTATTTGTGTAGCTTGTAACAAACAACTTGTTTTAATGTGGTCAATTATCAGTCAGTGCATTAATCAGTCAATTACTACATAATTACTGATTAACGCAATTACTGATAATTGGTGTGCTAATATTCTATAGATGTCTATATTATTTATATTATTTATGTATAACAGGGTTGTACCTATATGCTCCTCACAAAAAACATAAATAATATAGATGGATTGGCAAATAATAATAATAACAACAACAGCAATAATAATAATAATAATAATAATAATAATAATAATAATAATAATAATAATACATTTTACATATATATACACATACAAATATACATAGTTGTGTTCTCTTTTCAGTAGAAATCTGGCAAAGCTAGCAAATGTTTGATGCCTTGAATTATGTGCTGGGACCCTATTTGTGCTGTAGTTTGGTGCTGTTCTGAGCATTATTTGTGGCTATGAGTGGCTTTTTGATGGCAGTTTCTTGGTGGAGGCATAGACTGCAGTGTATTGTTATCGTGCGGGCTTTTCTGAGGTTGTTAAAACTACATAAACTAGCGGCCGGAAAACTTGATCTCTCGAGGGTCTTAATCTGTGTCACGATGTGTTAGACCATGGATTAAATTTACACCGGATTATTCCTTTAAGTATCATTTGGGCTCGTTGCAGACACCTCACCTCAAAGATCTCACAGATGCTCACTAGCTCAGTAACAATGATTTTCTTCTTACAGCTTGAGCTTGTAATGAGTGACCAGCAGGCTGCTGCCTCTGAATGGGTAAACTGTAAAACTTCACAAATACAAATAAACCATAACTACAGTTGGAATTTGAGCAGTTGAACTCTAACATTGCAGAATATCCAATCACAATAACATCTGCTGTAAAACTGATTCTAGATGAATCCTCCTCCGATGACTAAACAGAGCTCTGTTGGGTTAAAACTAAGACTAGCAGAGCTTCAAAAAACTAACTCTTTAAGCTAAAAAATAAAAGACATGAAAAAGCCTCTGGAGGATTTAAATGGAAAACTTGTGAGGATGAACAGAGATGCATACCAAGTGCTTGCGATGTTGTCACTGCTCCTGCCAATCACAGTGACTGACCGTCCACCCTCATAGGGACTGCCTGTACTTAAATGATGTATTTATCCTATCCTTTATGAATTCGCATTGAATAATTAACAGCAATGAATATCATTTGTCTCCATCTGGGAAACTCTCAGAGGGTTGTGAAATGTAAACATTAAACCACATAAAAGTGCCTGTGGCGGGCCAGTCAAAGACAAAGGGAATACCAAATCTCTTAATGTTTAATGAAGATATGCTACATGCAGAGTTTTCAGAAGCACCACTGTGAGATTAGTTTTGTAATGGCACCATGAAATAAAGAAAGATAACCCTCAACAGATGCTGTAACGAGCCTTCCAGAGGTTCCCTCCACAATGACAGATGTCTGAAACACAGATATCATCTCTTTTTAAAAATGAGTGACACCACTAAATAAAGCACTGTACTATATGAAGGGAAGTAGCCTTTGCTGAAAAAAAATAAACACATTCATGCAGTGAAATATCAAATCACTTGCTAGAATTTGGCAGTTTTTGGGCTTTGTTTCATGAAGAGAATGTGCTATCTCATAACACTACATGTGTTTAGCAGCAGACAGAAGGTGTATGTCGTCCTGATAATAAGATCATTTTTATTTAGCAGGTAATTGTAAGAAAAAAAAAAGAATGTCATCATTGCAACACGTTATGCTACGTTACGTTACTTTACAATGTTTTTGCCAAACAAAAAATCAGCTCAGTTGCTGTGAAATATTACCAGTTAATGTTTCAGCAAACCACAGATATGTCCAAGGTTGACATTTGTGCCAAACGTGGCATATCACATTACATCACATTACTTAAGAATTAGCCTACTTTCACATCTGGAGGTGGTGTGGAAGGTGGTTGCATTATAATTAGCCTCGAGGCTGCCAAATGCACGACTGCAGTTCGAGCCTATGAGCACTTTTTCAACCATTTTTGTGGCGACCCAAATGTTTTTAATGGGATGTCGTCCCATCTCCCTCTGCTTTTTTGGCAACAAAACTGGGTGATGAAGAGTATATGAAAACACTTTAGTTAAGAGTTATCACCTACCTACAATGCAGTACTGACTTCCCGCCCCAGACAGCTTAACAGCCATTCACACCTGGACTCACCTAGCCCTAGCAGCCCACATGAAGGTTGATCAAGTCAACGACCCACAAGTGGCCCTGAAAACTCTGAAACTCCGAGCTCATGCTGGTCGAATCTGTAAAGACACTCCCACACAGAGTTTAAAAGCCTACAACTCCCCTCCGGTCCATTGGAACTGAAGAAGCCTCTCGGATGAGAGGTGAAACGTCTTCAAGGAACTGAAACATGTCCAGTTGCCTACGATACAGCACTTAGACTTAAATTAAGGTTAGAGAAAAATGAGGTTTACAGTTTATAAGAAGGCAAATGTTTATTGTGATGGGTAAAGCAAGAATAGTAACACAAAAGTACTTGGTGCGAAAGTACTTTAAAAAGGTGTGACTTCCACACTCTTATCTCAACCTTGTTTTAACTACTTCCTGCACTGACAGTGAATGTTATCAGATTTTAGGGTAGGAATCACCCAATATGGATTGTAGGATACTGGGTACTGTATACTGTATGTGTAGCGTTGGAGCAACATTTGGTCTGTGTATTTGTAAAAGTTAAACCAAATTCATTCAAAGAAGTGTTTTTAAAACGCTGATGTGTTATGAAATAGATTTAAGTTGGAGCAGTGCAGTTCTTCCTGGAAGAATCCATATTTTCTTTTTGGCCAGTTAACATTGTCTACTTGCAGTAAAATGATGGCTTGCCCCAGTTTGAACAATGGCAGAAAGAGGGACTTTCCATTGGTGTCACAACTGTTTCAGCCATTTGGAATCAATAGCTCCCCCTGTGATAGAAACCGTACTCCTCCAGCTGGCTGCAAAGCACTTTTTACTGACCTGTTTCGGGTTTTTTTTTCCTCTTTTCTGGTAACTTCCTGAACAAAATAAGCAGATGAAACTCTATGATTCTCTTCTTTATGTCAGACCACAGTACAGGGGCCTCTGCTGCAGAGTTTTGGGCTATTTCCAAAGTAACCAAAAATGGTGTCTCCCAACAGCAGTCTAAATCTGGGACAGCTGGTAGCTGGAATCACAGCTGACTCCTGATGAATGATGAGGCGGAACAGGCACAGGCACACTGGTCCAGTAGTTGAAAGGTGGTTGGAGGTCAGCTGACTGCAGCTGATTCACATCCCAGTTCAGCCCCAGGTCTGCACCTTGAAGACCTCGCCAAATCTAGCAATCCACATGTGGGCCTGGGCAGGTTCATCATTGGCCTCCCGGTGCCAGAGCACAGCCAGCACTCAGCCGCAGATTTCATGCATATTGCTGCAGTGCTGACATTCATGTTTCACTTCCTTCAGAGCATTTTTGATCAGCAAGGTTATAAAGTTGGGTGTTCTCTATTGATTAATGCACTTTGTAAAGTGCTTTCATCCACACAGTCATGTGGATACAAATGAAAATAGAAAACCTTGAACATCTTTATTAAACTGACATCTGGGTTTTGTGAAGAAAAAAAAAAAAAGCAACTCTGCTGCAACATCTATAATAACATTTCACTGGCATATTCGATTCCATTGATGCCTGAGCAGCATAAGTGTACCACAGAAATCTAACAGGACAAAAATGCTATTCAAAGGAAAACGTGCTTCATCACATGACTGGGGCATAGAAGAGAGCATGTATTCAAGCAAGGTGACGGGACTTCAACCTATCATACTTTCTTTTATGACATCCCCTGCTGTGCATTCCAGTATCAGGAGAAACTTTGAACTCTTAAAAGTGTATTACCTAAAAAAACTTGACAGTTACTAAATCACATGTATAAAATAAGTTTCTTTTCCTCTTTTGCAAAAATCATTCTTGAAATTCTGATAAAGCTGCTTCAGCAGTGGCACCTGCATGCAGGCCAAAGCTGACATGAAGGCAAAGGGCAGTCTGTGTGGATGGATGAGTGGTGGAGGGCAGCTCCAGATCTCTTACATCAATTTAGTTAATTTATTTTCATGCTAGCTACCAGAATGCAATACTGACATTGTTTTTGTACAATGATTCTTTTCCAGTTTCATCTTGGATTCTGGGTGAATTATAGATTCCTATATTAACATATTAGAAAAGAAATCAGAATGTTCACATTGCTGCCTACTTTAAAATACATGGATATAAAAAATGGAAAATTCCTTCTTTTCAGATTTACATTCCCCTTATATTCCCCTCAACAAGCAGTAGATAGCTTCTAGTATTAGTTAACACAGCAGTTAGCATGTTGTAGCAGCCCTGTTGAGCTAATGGTGAGAACAGATTGGGACACGGGGTCACAGCAGCAGCCGGACACTGCCCAGGAGCAGATGGAGAGCTCCATCAGCTGTTCAGGCTGGACCCAAGCGAGATTACTGTGGTGTGAGGCAGCCCTCTCAGCCAAGTCTGGAAGCCCATGGCATATGACTGCTGCATGCACTGCTCGACATGGAGGATCTGCACTTTACTTTTACATTTTTTAAACCATGGACATGGTAAACTAGCTTTGAAGGAAGCTAGTGCCTTGTTGGAACTATATTTAACCACGATAATCATTTCATTTCTTTTTTCAGAACTTTTTCTTTGATTTTAAAGTCATTGTTTGGAAAAATTTGCCAAAGTTAGCAGAAGAGTTTGACTGAACTCTGAACATGCAGTAATGAAGGAGCTAAAGCCAAAATGGTTTCCTGATGATTTTGATGTGAAAGACTTAGTGAACAGGACCTTCAGGGTGCAAAAGATGTACTTGGGAACGCGGACTAAACTACAGCTGTTACTGCCGTAGGCCATATCCACATGAGGACCTTGGCCCTGTGACATCATGCTCAGCTGTGTTATAGGCTGCAAGTCTTATGAACATAGAGACTCTGGAGGTACGTCAGGCCGTATTTCAAGATAAAACAACACATCTGATAACATATTAGCTCCCAACAGAACACAGCTAAGGTTAGCGTTCAACCACTTCCTGGATAACATTTGTTTGACACGCCTTACACTATACAACAGGAAAGACGTTATATCTTTAAAATATGAGCATACATCTCAGGCACGTTTTCTACTGGGCCAGTTGAATACTATGGTTAGCTAACAAATTATCAAATAAGTTGCTTAACCTTGAGATACAGCGCAACGTCACTCCAGAACTGTTTACTATCCATTATCGGGAAGCTGTGAAATGATAACTGTTGGTCTGATTCCCGACAGTTTAGATGACTTTCAACCTGGGACACAGATATCTGTCATCATCCGTCGTTTGTGCTTCTCCACCTTATAGATATCAGAGGAAAATGGCCACCGTGTGAATAAGGTCAATGTAGGGCCAGTGGTTAAAGAAACACTTTCAAGAAAAATGCAACACAAACTGTGACACAATTGTCAAAGTTAAATCAACACCTCTCAAAAAGTTTTTTGTTTTATTTACGACCTTCTTCAAAGCAGGTTTTTTTGAACTGCTGCTGTATCTGAGTATATTAGCTCACATAGTGGCAACTAACTGTATGTTATCATTGCAATTCGTGCTCAAATAAGTTGTATTTTACATAAGCCTGCATATCTACACCCTTGACGAATACTACCCTCTGCACCAGGCCTGTGTAGTTAATCTGGAAATAACAGGATTTAACACAGTTATGTTGACATTGTTTTGTGCTTTATTTTCTGTTGAACATAAAGTAAAAATAAGCAGTCAAGTGGTCTAATATAACACAATGGGTTGGTTTTCCTCCTGTCCTTCCTCATTTTTGGAGCCACTAGCTGCCACTGGTGTGGACCCAAATTAGCCAGACAGGTATAAATGGGGATTTAGTACCAGATTGGCCTGAGCCTGATAAAGCAGTGAGCCTTAAGGCCACACACAGTGGAACACATTAGGACAGGACAGCAGGAGCCTCTCTTCCTAATTAATTCCCATTTTCATCCCGGATCTGATTGCAGGAAAAGAGGGATGCGAGAAAGGCTGCCCTCTTCAAAACGCCTAATGAGCTTAATCGACCACACTCTGCAATCTCATTTAAGCCCGTCTCCTTGCCCATGAATTAAACTATTACAAAAAACCTGCTTGAACTTAACTGGCGGCTGCTTAATCACAGCAAATCACTGTAATCCTGCATGTCAGAGAGAGGCTGCAGAGGAGCGAGCACGACGGGCCCCTGTATGAAAGTGTGACCGATCCGAACACGTGTGTGTACACGTATGTGTAAATTGGAAGCGTTTGAGTGTGTTGCTGCAGCTGTGAGAGTGAGGGCAGGATATCAGAACTCTTGTCACATCCTCATTTTCCTGTTTCTCCCTTCGGGGGTTACAGTGTTTATCGTCTGTTTGTGGGACCCCGGCGCTCATCGTCTCCCTCCCTCTCCTCCTCCCCTCCCCCCGTCGCCTTCGATGCCCCCAGCAAGCTGTGTTTCGACAAAGCCTGTTAGCTGATGGTTCAATTTTCTGCTCTCCCCCTTCACCTCTCCCCTCTTCATCTCCTCATCTCTTCCCCCCGTCTTTCTCAGCTCGTGTTTCAGTTCTTCCTCGCAGCTGCAGAGCATGAAGACACAAATAAAAGAGAGTGACTGCTGGTGTGATAAGGATGAAGGACAAACACCGAGAACCTCTGCTTGTTGCTGCCTTCTTATGGTTGACTTATTGTCAGTGAGTCGCTCCCTCTCACTGTATGTTATCATCTTTTACTGCACTCAAACAAAACAGTAATTAGAACATAAAGAGGCGCATTTGACATTTTCATGCGGATGTACATGTACTAAAATAGAAGCACTAGATAGTTTGCAGAGGAGGTGATTACTCTGTAGTGGCTTAACAGAAAGCCAACTTCAGAAAGTCAAACTCAATCGACATTGAGGCTGAAGATAAGAGTCGCATTTTCTGGACAGAATCATTTGCAAGTCATTTGAGGGAAGCGAAAAGGGCACAATGGCACCCTCACCACATTGGACTTTTGATGAAAACAGATGATCACTTTAAATCCCTCACGAGTCACAACAGACGGACGAAAGAGAGCAGGCTGATCTAATCTTTAACACCTCAGCAGATGACATGTCGTAACTCGGGCGAAATGATTAGTCGAGCAAGTAGTAAGCAGTTTGTTTTCGTACCTTTCTCATTTCTCAAGATAAAATAGCTTCCCTAATGAGATGTTTGCTGCATTTATGTTTTATTTTAGTGTAACCTGAATATCTTTGTGTTTCTGGACCTTCTGGACGTTTCAAAGTGCCACCATGTGTTCTGAGAAGTTGTGATTTGAATGTTACTTTATCTTTTTATTGAGAAGACCATCAGCAGATGATTTGATAGGAAAAAAAAGTTGCAATCCTTGCCAAGACTCAACATAATTTCACATATTATCCTGGAAAGGATTCTGCTAACATTATTTACTGATGGTGTACAAACGTTTTCCCTGGAGGACCAAAACTAAAAGGTTATGAGGGGCTGTACAGGCCAACAGCAAACTTGTATTGCATTGTTAAGATGCAAAATAGTATTTGGATACCAAGTTCCCTTAATTGACTGACTTTTCTGCTAAGTGTTACTCTGCCCTCCGCGATCAAATTACTACAAATCCCCAAATCCCCCAAAACCTAATTAATCACCCACATTGGGATAACTGCATGCAATTTTGGACAGTCTCTCCTCAAAGGCATTCACGGTGTTGACATTCACATAACTAGTGTGTGAAGAAAGTCAAGAGAGAGCTTGAGAGAGTTCAAACCCTGCTTACATTCTCACCTCCACTTACAAGGGCAGCTGGTGCATTAAATGGTTTGACAGAGAAAGTCAAGGAATTGTCCGATGCAGCCTTTTCGAATTCTGCGCGTTTCACAAACCGTTTATCTGTTCGTTTGGTTGGGATAATGGATCCTTCAATGAAAATCCAAATACAGCATTGGAGATGGCACCCCGTGCGGTCCTATGAGAGCTGCTCAGTGAAGTCATATACATTAATGCAGTCCCATTGTTTAAGATGCACTATCTCTCTTTGTTTTGGGCTGATTTTCAAAATCCCTCGACACTGATTGCTTGGGATTCGGATCACCTGTGTGCAGGGTGGTGGAGACTGACTCCTGATTGAGGAGTGGAAGCAGCTTGGGGCATTTTCTTCCCAGCCAATCACGATGTGACGACGCCCTTTTTGCTCACCCTCATTCTGAATCTGTCCTTGACTCACTGAGAACTTCATTCCCCTTAGATTGCCATCCAAAAACTCTGGTCCATTTTGACCCTATAGAGAAAACTGAGTTTATTCTGGAACCCCTTGAAACCCAAGCACCCTAACACCTATAGGAGCGCATTTCCATTTGATTATCCCCTGAAGAGGCATTTGTTTATTGGTTTATTGTCCAAGGAGTGGACATTGGGCATTCCCCCTAGATGTAAATGTTTTTTTGTTTATATTTAATGTAGGTTGGGCTGGCCTGTAAGCATTTTACTGCCAGCACAGCCACAACATCCTGGGTATAAAAAACCTAGGTCGCCCACTTAGTGTGCGCTGACCGAGGTAGCTAACTTTCGGTTAAGCACCTGGCTAACTTAAAAAGTGATCAAATGATTAGACCATCCGACTCTTCTAGACTTTCCAAATGTTAGAGGACCAAATGGCTTATATTCTGACAGTGAAACAAGCCATGTTGCGGGGGTTGTGACGCTACCATTTAACAGCAGCTTCTTTCACAATGTAAGCTCATGGGAAGAAGTGTTTTTGGGCAGTTTGGCCACTATAAAAATTGGCTTCAAAGCTGGGTGCTCTCCCTGGGGGCTTAGTTGCAATCTTCACTCTCATGGCTAGATAAATCCTACGTACTGGAACTTTGGCCCACTCCATCGCTGTGTCCAAAATCATTTACTACTGTCTCTATAATAACGTACTGGAATATAATACCATCTTAACTGAAAGTGACCATTGAGATTTCAGACACTACTAAACCTTGCAGTAGTTTTTTCGCAACATTTGCATTATGGTATTTTTTTTTTATCAGCAAGTTGTGACCCTGCCGTGGACACTGTGTCCTCATTCTGATATTGGATTTGTTTTGAGGCACTATGCAGCGCATAGTCAGACACGAGGAGCAGTGGCAGATGATCGTCTGCAGCATGTAATGTTTGCATCACCCAAAGCATAACGAGAGAAACTGCCCAAACTGAAAACATCTGCATCCCAAATTGAAATGAAAATAGTAAAATCACAGCAGTTTTTCATAACTAGTACCACTTCATATATTTTTTGACAATGACAAGAGAGAGTGGTATCCTTGACTCACTGACACTTTCACATACAAAAGTTTGAAGTGTGTTGAAAACTCTCTGACATACAGCATACAAATACAAATAATTGCAAAAAAAAAAAAAAAAAAAAAAATTCAAAGGTATCATGAAAATCACGCTAACTGATAGCATTTCTGGAGCCTTATTTATCCTAAAAATAACAATATTGGGTACACCTTTCTTTCAACCCCGCAAATAAAGAGGATGAACATCAAACTGAAACAGCATGGGACGGATTAGCCAGGATTAAGTGCGCACAGCCTTTTTATTAATTTGAAAAATGTTTGGAATTTTTATCAGGCTTGTCATGTCCCCCCCCAAAAAAAATACCCGCTGCTCTCTCTGTAGCCATGTAGTCAATTTGCCGAGCATTAAAGCGCCATAAAACAACAAGCGTTAACGGTTGAACTACTCAATCCCCTGAACACAATCACAATTCCACTGCGGCAAAGGGAACAAGTGAATAAACTGGCATTATTGATGTGAGAGAGAGAGAGAGAGAGAGAGAGAGAGAGAGAGAGAGAGAGAGAGAGAGAGAGAGAGAGAGAGAGAGAGAGAGAGAGAGAGAGAGAGAGAGAGAGAGAGAGAGAGAGAGAGAGAGAGAGAGAGAGAGAGAGAGAGAGAGAGAGAGAGAGAGAGAGAGAAGGCATGAGCACAGTGTGAGCGTCAGATTAAGGCTCCCGATGTGCTGTATTTCCTTATGTTGTCTTTGTGAAGCGCCGTCGTTAGGGAGCTCAGGAGAATCTAAGTCTAATTAGGCTGTTTAGTATGGAGCTGGGAGGACAAGGGGCTACACTCGGAGTCCAACTCTGCAGCCCTCCGAGAGACACTTTTAATGAGCTCCAGGCTGTGTGTTGGCTATGAGATCTCTCTCCCTCCGTCTCCCTCACACCTGAGCTGTGTCTCCCTCCAGCCCTCACCGCACATGCATGTGCGAAGACACAGAGGTATGCAAAAGCAGAACTCCGAGACGAGAGGTATCTGCAGGCTTTAAACACAATAAAAGCAACACCTGCGCGATATAATGTCATCCAAACCTTCGTGAAAGCTTTGTAATCAGTTTATATTGAAACAAAGAGCAAAAGAAGAAGCCGGGCTGATTCCATTCTGCTCTGACGGTCGCAACAGAAATGGAACATCATAAGCTTCCAGCTCGGCTACTTAATAGTGCCAGGCTGTACAGATGTTTCTTTTATTGCGCCCCTCCCCTTCCTCTGTGTAGACACTTTATGCATTAACACACTACCCGTGGTCCAACACACTAACAGATGCACACACACATATATACACACCCTTCAGGCTTCCCTTTCCCCTACGCACCACTGAACCCACTCAGTCCGCTTTTCATTGGACTTTAATTTCCAGCAGTGATCGACCACATTTCAACGCCGCACCACTGCTCCTCTCAATTTTATAAGCGTGTGGAAAAAGTCAACCAGGCTCTGAAGCGGCAAGTGGGGAAAACTAATCAACTCTGCATTAATTAATGATAGTGGAAGGGCTTTTTAGTGACTCGGGTTCTTCTTTTTTTTTTGGGGGGGGGGGGAGTTTTAAAGGAGAGTGGAGATAAGATTCTTGAGAATAGTGGACTCTCTGGAGTAAAATCCCACAGAGGCAGGGCTAAAGTGGATTCAGTTTGGCCCTGCAGTTGGAGAGGATGCTTAATGATTCA
The DNA here is from genome assembly GCA_963678695.2 of Diplodus puntazzo. NCBI lineage: Eukaryota > Metazoa > Chordata > Actinopteri > Spariformes > Sparidae > Diplodus > Diplodus puntazzo. The sequence goes on along the minus strand of OZ023165.1, from coordinate 8,070,847 downwards.
AAATGATATACTTTGGTTTACTTTATAGGTTCACTTCTGCTGATATGTTGATGTTGTTGTACAACTGAGTGGTAAAAAGGCTGAACACAACTGTGTCTGCAGTGGTGTGTGGGTGCTAATACATGTAGTGGTGAGAAGATGTTATAATAGCGTAGAGGCCAAGTTTTAAGGTGTTTTACACTTGAAAACACTGCACAGCCGTTTTATATACTTTGAGAAAGGATTTGACAACTCTGGATAGTGATGGCAGTGAAGAGGATCATGATGGCGGGTCAGTCGACTCGTGTCGAAGCTGTCAGATTGACTGCCGACATGGGTTTGACCCACATCTTTGTGTCAGGCTAAATGGGTAAACAGTTTGCCTACCTTTAGCCTTGCAGGTCATGCTGTATATTAAATGTAAGTTAATTGGTAAAAAGGCCCTTGTAAGTCCTTCTAAGATGCTTTTTTAGGATAAATGAGTTACCAATAGTATCATAAACATATTTATTGTTAGACTATGAGAGATTCCTAGGCATGCTTTATGCAAATGTGACAAAGCTGATGTCACAAAATCCCAGGGACTGCTGACGACGTTCTTCAGGAACAGTATTTTCTGTGGGAAAGGGGAGCATCTGTTGGTGCAGACTTTGACTTTTTAAATTGTCAAGATCTTTTACATGAACAAAACTGAACTGAAGAAAGGAAAAAAAGACAAAAAACAGCTTAGGAGGTCTCCTACATCACCCGTTATTTCATTGTTAAACTTTTACCGAGCTTTGTTTTGGTTGCTTTTTTAAGATTTAGGCATTGTTCTCACATTACATCCGGCAGCTGCAAAAGCATGGTTAAAGGTGCAGTATGTAAGAATTGTCCACCTGTCCAAGGTCACTGCAAAGTAATAGAAGGCAGCCTATCACCAAGTTACCGCTAAGTGCTGCTAACTCAGTATTGATCTTAATGCAACAAAAAAGCTTAGTAAAGGTTTGACAATTTCATAATAGGTATGTTGATGAAACTCAAATGTTTGTTATGCTGTGAGAAACAATCAAAATTAGAATAAGCGTGTTGTTAACACAAGTGCTCATAAATGTATTCATGTTGCTATTAATGCTTAAATAGACTCATTCATGTTACAAACATGTTATAAGATTTATAAAAGCATTATAACCTACTTATTACACTTATTATAAGGACATGGATTTAAGGTCGTACCAATTTGCAAAACACACAAAAGTCATGATGAATGCTTTTCTTTGGTATGAAATTAAGTGAATATGATTTATTTACATGCTACTGCTCAATATAGACCTCAACAGCCCATAACCTAGCACATAGCCATTGTCATTTTTGCGTTCACATTTCAGGTCCATATATTTGGTGTGGGCGGGACCTTGTCAATGATGTATATCCCACAAGAAATGGCAGCAATGCTTTGCAGGTTCTTAAAAGTCCCGCCTTACCCACCTCAACAGAAAGACCTATAGGATCCACCCACACAAACACTTCTACAGGCATAAAGTTGCGCAGGCACCAGAGCACAATGAATATTCTACACATGTACACCCACACATGCCTTACATTGTACATCTATGCATTGACAGTGTCCATGGATGGAAGAAAAAAAAAAAACTTCTCTGCATGCAAGCATATACAACAGAAAGTCCCTGTATAAAACATATCAGCGCAGTACATCACATGTTGTTCCCACCACGTCTTGAGTTTAGATGTGTGTATGTACACCAGTGGACCTCAGAATCAGAGAAAATGAAACTTGGGAAAAGACAATTTCAAAAATGCGAATAACTGAATAAGTCAATAAACACAGACAAAAATAAAAAGACATACATATGCATGCCTGTGTGCATGGCAACACATGGATGTTTGACCTGAGTCCCCAGTGCCTGGACAAAACCGGGCAAATTATTCTCAACACATCTACTTACAGGCATGAGTGCATGTACACCTGAAGAACTTGGAGGAAGGAAAGACAAAGCAAGAAAAAAAAAAAAAAAACAATATTGCAAAATATGTCAGACAAGAACATTCACAAGTAACCTTTACCAGAAAATCTCCCTATAGAAAAGGACGCATGCCTCAGGTGTAGTCCTGGGTTCCAACAAATACAGATCTTGAGTTCAGATATAGCTTAAAGTGAAGAATGTGACAGATGGAATGGGATTAGATGGGATAAGTTCAAGGAGAATTGGGAAGTGATCCAGTAAAGCTTTTAGCCAAAGGGACAGGTGAAATTCAGATATTCTTCCATATGAAACCAAGGTGGTGCACGAACTGGCGGTAAATACCATTGTGAGAGACCGTCATATGAGATCAGATCAGGAAGCATACTCATCTAGGTAATATTAACACTTACCCTTACAGATTACCCTTGATTTTGAAGATAAGCAATACGGGTATCATAGTATGTAATACGTCAAACTATCAAGGACAACTGGACAGAGAAAAAACAATCTTAATTTTGAAATAAATTGGTAAATTTAGATGAAAATGAAAATGAATAGTTTTAAGATTAAGTATTGTTTTCCTTTGTAAAACATACGGTCATAGAAGTGTAAAGCAAAGCTCATGTCTAAATGCCATGAATCGACAAAGCAGAGTAGATCTGACATGATGTTAGAGGAAAAAAGGCCAGCATGGTGGCCCCATCAACTCAACTTGCTAAGGCCACTGGTGGGTGATAACACTAATTGACAGTTGGTTTGTTCCATTGCTTGAGCACAGTAAGTCACCTTGCCATTTCTGAAGGTACGCCTTTGGGAACTCAACTATAATGACAGCCCCTCAAGCAAGCCTGCTGACCAGGGAATTGTTCTCCTTCTACCTTTTTCTCCCCACGCATGTCTACTCTACCAACCCCCACCCCTCAGCTTACTATATATATATATATATTTTTTTTTTTATTTATTTTTTTATTTTTTATTTTGAAGAACATTCACTTTTTTCTCCTAAGGGCCGCCTCACTTTCTCTTGACCTCTCTTCTCCTTACATCCTTTCGTGCCTTCCCCTTCACCCCTTTCCCCCACGTACATTCCTTACAACCCCCCCCAATCTCCTGATTCCCCCAGCTGCTTGTTAGGGGCAGACTCTGGTGGCTCACGGAGGCTGAGATGGATGAGGTGTCGTTCCCAACGCCGACCCAACGGCATTCTCACAGAGCAGCACCTACAGGCAACATCTTGCCAGCCTGTCATGTCTGCCCAAGTCTGGTGACAGCTATGCACTGTAGTCCCTTTTGGATGAAGGTACAGAGCACTGTTCTTGTAGGCTGAGGCGGATCGCGAAGGGCTGAAAATCACAGCCGAGCCACCATTTTGTGCAGTATGTTGAAGAAAAGAACGAATTAGTACTAAAGATGTCCGATTTGACATTGAATAAAAGGGAAAATATGCAAGATAGTGTCAGAATTTTGGTTTGAAACATTTAAGAAACAAACTAACATCAGCACTGTGAAGACACAATAGTGTTGAAATTATGGCAAGATATCCATGTATTGTGTTGCAGAGATTTCTGCATGTTAACCAGCTAGCTCCAGCCAATCCTGTCCTTTAACAACACTTTATACCTCAGGAGGCGACAGTCAGATTAACCCCATACGTTAGTCTGAATAAGCAAAATAAACTAAATGATGACAAAAGGAGAAAGGAAATATTTCTATGCCCATTTCCCTTACTAAACCTAAAAGAACAACCGTAGTCTGTCCTTTTCCTAACTAAATGGAGCTAAATAGCCTCATTAGCTCATCATAAAACATTCAAACTCAGCAGACACTAAATAAAACTCACCAACACGATCTTGGTTTGTTCCAAATAAACCCTCAATTTACCAAGTAAGATGTGAAAAATGTTCCAGCTCCACAGGCTGTTCACTGGCTATGCCCAACTCTCTCCTGCTTCAAACCTGTCCTTTCCCCGCCTGCCATGTCTTCTGATCCACCAAGTCATAGTCCTGATCGGAGCTGCTGTAAATCACCTCTGTACTGTATCCCCTGTCTTCTTCTGACGGTCTCAGAAGCTGTGTTCAGCAACAGTCAGGCCAGTTGATTAAGCTGTTGCCTGTAGTGACACCTCCTGTCATCTGAGGTAGCAATACAAGCAGACATGACAGGCATAAATCATTTCTAAAAAAAACCCCACACATGGACACATTAATTTGCACCTGGAAGTGAAACAAACCGGATGAAATCGAAGTAGGAAGTGGCCGCTTCCATTAGCTAACTGGTTATCAAATGGATTTTGGCTTGAAATATGGAACAATATACTTCTAGATTTTCTTAAGAAGCAGTGAAATTATACATTTGTCGGAAGTCCTGTTTATAACACTCTCAACGTGGAAGACAGCAGCACACCGTTATCCCAGCATTAGAGCTTCCTACCCTGAACGTGAGGGTGGAAAATGGCCACTGTGAATATGGTCTGATAGGTTGTATGTTGTAATAATCCAATGATGCCTACTTACCAGTCTCAGTTAGTCTTATGAGCTATATAAAACTCACCAGCATGTTCACGCTGTCAAGTTCTGTCACAGTAAAAATGTTAGGAGTGCTCTCTGCACAAGCTGGGTTACTTTTACATGAATTGGAAGGAGAGCAATTACTCTGAAAAATCAATGCTCTCCTTGAGAATCCTCAGCTTTGATGCATTCATAGTGATAGATTAAAAGCCTTTATGTAAAAGTTTTAGGAGGAGCAACCTCTACTTTATAATTTAGATTGTCAAACTTCTTCCTCCCCGTTCACCTAAATCAATTCACAGCTTTTTTCCCACACCTCAATATTTTATAAAGCAGCTTGATACAAACATAAATAAAATCAATGTTCCATTTTCCACTGAAGTGCTTTTGGAGGGCTGCATTTTATTGCTAATTAGCGATGGCAAAGAAAAAGAAAAAAGTTTCTGAATGAAGAGAGGGAGAAAAAAAAACAACATCACCAACCCCACTTCTAGAATGATGATGTTTAACCTCCCTAGAAACCACCAGCTCTAAACAGCTATTGATTTGCTAATTGCCTTCACTTTCAATTCCATTGTTCCTTAAGGTGGTATTTAACCTCCGTGACATGCCGTATTTACTGAGAAAAAAACACTCAACATCCCAGCTCTCGACGACCAGGGTGTGCAGTCCATCGTCAAGGCCAGACTGCAGTTGAAACTTTAACTTAAAAAAAAAGAAAACAGTTTATAGTTTATATGTGTGTTTGTCTCTTGTAGTTATAACGTTGTTCCATATATCCACCCCTTAGTGTTGAGTATCATGTTACAGAGCAGCATCCTAATGATCCCTATGACTAAGGTATTTGTTCCAATATTGCTCAGTAATATGTAACTCAGTGGTGTCTAAAAAATGTTATAATCATATGCCATAATGTACAGTAATTCACCCATTTTGTGACGCTTACCAAAGCAGTAAGTTTCAGCCTATGCCGTCTCATTTTAATTCATTTCCTGACATGATCAGAATAGCAAAATCAGGATTCGAGGACTCATGTGACCTCTATTTAGCCAGTGATGATGGCTGATGATGAATGTGATTCATAAGCATGACTGTCGTTGTCATGCTGCCGTTCAACACTCGAATTAGCACCTTACACCAAGTTATTCATTTACGTGTTCTGTAAAATTACACATTTGTGCTTATTTGTTCTCATAGTTGTGACATGTGGACAAATAGTTATGACAATAATTTCCCCCAATAGAATAATTTTAAGCCTGTGGTACGACGGTTTAACATTAATAAATGTGAATGTAAATTAGCTAAATACGTTTCTGCAAGTTCAAACTTAATTTTTCCTTATGTTGCAACTTGACATTTGTTCTGATCAATATTTTATGTCACATTGCTGTGTAGGTGATCCCACACATTCAAACTATGGTCCCCCATTTGGCAGCCTTATGTATTGTATCAGCAAGTGGCAAAGGTTAGCTCTGGTTGGAAGTTACATTGTGCAAGTCACTTACATAAGTGACAAGACTGATCTTAAGCAACAAAGTTATTTTAACCTAAAAGCATGATCTTTTCCTAACCCTAAGCGAGTATATTTTGTGCCTAAACCTAACCAACTGCAGCCATTCACAATGTGAAGAAGTCCATCGTATGTGAATTGTTTGTAATATAATTTTGGAAGTCTTGAGGCCTACAAGCGCAAAAACTGATGTGAGAGATGTTGGTAGAGCTTCATAGTTTACAGCTTAAGGCCACTGACTGAGCTGCTGTATTTGATGAGTTGTGAGTGAGAACCTGTTGGACAAATCAACAAGAATTAGACATAACATTATTGTATCTATTTTTCCTGTAACAGACTAATAACTCAATGTATTATCTCTCCTTTTTTCCATCCAAATTATGTCATAATTTGGTGAGAATGAGGTTTTTTGTTATGATTTACAGAGGTTAAACAAGGTAAATGTAAAGCGTTTTATTTGTTTTGTTCTGTTAGATGTCAAACCTGCTCTTGCCAGTGTCTCAGATTCATTCTAAACAAAGAAAATTACCATATCAAGCTCACGCTGAAGGAGTGCAGGGGGCCAATGTCTCCAGATAAAATTAAGATTGATCTTATTACAACAACTCATTTAGAGGCTAAGACTTAATCAATAGTAGCTGTTTAGTACAAGGTTCTATTAGCCTCCAGGCGAGTCAGTGCCTTGTCCAGCACATCATTATGTTCGCTGGCCCTCTTGTCTGATCATCAGTTAGGTCACATGTGCGATCATTAGATGTGAAGTATGGGGGATGAATAAGAAAAGATGATACAATCCAGGCCTGTTTATGTAACTCAGTGGGTTCAAGAACTCTGGGTCCCTGGTAACAGGTCAAAATTATGATTGCTGAGGTTGCTATGTCTTTGATCTAGACATCATAACTTAAGGACCAAGTAATCTTTGTCAATCGGAGGCTGAACAGCCTCACATTGTGTGGTCTTTAATGATTCTCATTAGTTGCTTTCTCATTTCTCGATCCCCGTTAAGGTTTTTATAAACATTTTGATTTTAGAATGAAATCCATCACGATTGGTACCAATAGTAAATCAAGCAGTTCACAGTTTGGCCAATCGTCCCTCACTGATATTTAAAGGTGACATAAAATGATCAGTTCCAGCTTCATCATTTAATTTTGGGTTACTACTAGAATAGGTTTACATGCTTCAATGCTCAAAAAACCCATCAGTTTTCTGGTACAGTTGCAGCACTGTATTCCCCCTCTGTCTGAAATGCTGAGTTTTAGCTCCTATCTCTTTTAGCCCGTCCTCCTGAATACCCAGTCTCACCGGACTGGTCAGCTCACACACGCCTAACCTATCACCTCTAGCAACAACAGAGCAAAATCAATAATTGCGTGCCAAATTAGCTGCTAGGCATACATTTTTCAAATGTGACACGGTGACGTAGCAAGATGTAGCAAAACCACGGACTTAAAGATGGGACGAGGCTTTTCAGGGCCAGTGTTTTTTGTAGAAGGGAGCTTCTGTTGGTGCAGACTTTGGCTTTTTTAAGTTTCAAGACTGTTTACATGCACCAGAACTAATGTAACACATGATGATGAACATATGATAAAAAGATTAATAGGTCTCCTTTAATACAGTGTTCTGTTTCTGTGCAGCACTAAGCTAAGTCGTGCACAGCTGCTGCTAATATTTTAAACTGATAATGTAATATTTTACACTGATGATGAAATAATGTAAGAAAAGTATGCTTTTTCTTCAGAGATGTATGCGAGTTCACTAAATGTATAGCACAGTTGATATCATCATACTGAAAACACAAACATTTGACACAGAATTCTTGTTTGGTAATGTAAACTCTGGGCTATATGTAGAATTTGAAATTGACCATAGATGGTAAGTGGTACATTGTTATCAGAGTCTCTATCAATGGGAAGTGAACCCACTTATACTCATGTTGATTGGTGCAAAGATTGTCCATTAGACCAGAGTTGGTCTAGACGCTAGATGGCAAAACCTTCAGTAGTTACAAATAACTTGTAGGAGTCACGTGAGATATTGCGTGGATAGTTGCTGCCAGAAGACGGTAGCATTCCACCTTAACTGTCCTCCATGTTACAACGCATTCGGAGATCAACACTTCTTGGCTGCCATGATGGCAACTAGTGGAACAAGCTACTGCTAAGGTGAGTTGTTCAAAAGCTTTCTTTTTAGTAAACTCTGTGTACATAAACAATGTTCTCAATGCTCGTGTTCATGTGTGGAGACCCTAATGATACTACGAGCAAAGTTTCATGTTGTGTCGAGCCTTCTTAGTGTTTTAAAAATAGCAATTTTGATGCTATCGCTAATTTGCCCCAAGCACTCCCATTTAAAATGAGTTTGACCTGAAAACGAAAATCTTAAAAGTGCCTCTTTCATCGTAATTATGCTTTTACACGAAGATTTGACTCATATGCATTCACAAAAAAAAAAACCTAAGTTGCATTTTAGCGAGCGTTTCATTTTAAGGAACAAATACTGAGCCATGAAGAGATGACGGAGCACCGGGATCAAGGCTGGGCTAACGAAGGAGATGCAGTGCAGGTGTGGAGGAAAAGTAGACTGGGGAGCAGCACGGGAACACGGGAGGGAAACGACGACGCAAAAACACAGAAACACATACAACACAGAAATGGCAGGACCATGAAAATCTGTAGTTCTACCCTCCACATATCTCAAGCAGTTTGACACGAAAAGGTTAACAGATTCAACAGATTTTCCTATTTTGTTTTAAGAGAGAGAGACAGAAATTGGATAAGTACTCTGTACCTGTCTCTGGGAATGACAAACGATATCTGGGGAATGATCAGATGAAAGCTGTAAGTATGAGCCGCAGAAGGGAAATAATATAAAGAAATTTGCATTAATTGGTTGGAAATCAGTAAAATGTTTAATATAATGGAGCTCATCCAGGTTTTAGTGCGGACCCACAGCCACATCTCCCCTTCATCCACCGTCTCCTCAAAGTTTGCCATTTTACTCAGTTTCCTTGCCTGTTTTAAATCGTGACTTTGTACAGTCACAAGAGCAAGGCATCGCATTTTGTACTTTTCTAAATTTAATCTCCAAGTCTGTTACATTCTACTTGGACTCTCTCATTAAATCACACATCCCGCTGGAACTCTCGCGGCCCCCCTCCAGCTGCGTTCCCCTGGATCCATCCCCACCTTTGACCCCAGGAGAGACGGCAGTAGGCTGGAGCTTAAAAACGGGAGCACCATATTGTGTTCACGGGCCGTGCTCTCAGCCCCACGCTTGCTTGATCCTGTCTCTCCTTTCCCCTGTGGCCCGTGTCGATATCTCATGCATGAACCTCGCGGCGACCCGACAGCGCATCAGCTAAAGGTATCGCTCACAGCCCCTCTGAGTGAGTGAGTGAGTGAGTGTGTATATGTGTGTGTGTGTGTGTGTTGTCGCGAGAGAGAACGCGGGGCCTGCTGCTCTGATCCTGTTGGCTTTAGACGGATCTGGAGCTCTCATGCTACAGCTGCCGCTCTGGCAAGCTGTCTGCAGCACAGCCGCGTGCGTAGCCGTGTGTGATCGGAGATCGCTTCACATCTCGACGAAAAAAAATAATAAAACAGAAGAACACCTACTGCTGCACCAGTGTGCGCTTTCACTACCGACACACACACACGCGCGCGCGCAGAAGACAAAAACCACCAACCACCAGCAGCACCGAGGGGTTTACTTCACCATCAAATATTCAGAGCATCAAACATTTGAGGTCTGCCGTGTGAAAGTAAACTCCACGGCGCAGCGATGCAACAGAGTATATAAATCACCTGCCAGCCAGTTATTTTGTCTCCCTTTTGAATCAGAAACAATGCCCACACAGTCATTTTCCAATAGAATTAAGGCATGATGGCGTAATGAGCACTGTGAATAAAAGCTTGGGTCTAAATAATACTCTGCTTCTAATAAAAGTGTGATCCATTTACAACGATCACTCCTGCTAGATTGCTCGCAGTAATAGCTCTAAATATGCATTTTCTCAGACGCATATATTAGGTGTTGTGATGACTTAACAAGGACGGAGAATTATTGCATTACTTAGTGTTCGGATGATACATAATTCCATTTCATTAAGTGGGTATAATTTGGGAGTAGGAGCCCCTCTTCAATCACAGCACCGAGGAGAAGTTTTACAGTTATATAAAAAAAATTAGTTAGCGATGACGTGGGTGAGCCCTCTGTAGGCGCTGTCGCGGTGACGGGTACTCAGAGCTGTGACCAAATTATACTTCAAAATATTAATTACGTGATAAAATACCCAGCACCTTTCCTCAGCTGGATCTTTTTTTTTTTTTTGGATAGGATAGTTAAACACTGGACAGTTTTTATTCCAGCCATAAAACATACAGGAGTGTTCGCTACAGTATGTCTCGCAGTGGCTTCACACATGTGACCTTGGAAAGTGTCGCTCGTATACATTTTTGTTCCAAGACTTCATTTTTTACAAGGAAACTGTCATTGTGTCATGATAAGGACCAGGTACTTTCATTCAGAATTCAATCATGGGGAAGAAAATGAACCGTCAGTCTGCAAATATCTGACCAAAATTCAAAAGTACAACAGGCAAAGCCTTTTACTCCAGTAGGCCCTCCTTACAAATGCACTGTAATCTTCTCTCCACTGCATGCCCTGTCCCCCTATCACTAAATCAGGCCGTTGTTATTCTCTTAGCTCTCAAAGCAACAATGGAGGAAAATTGTGAGCCTTGGTAAAAGAATAATCCTGACACCGAACCTTCGCTGAGAACTGTTTCACATTTAACACCAGATGGGGGAAAAGTGTGGATTAAGTTAATGCTACTGCCTTTTTTAACAACTCAGCAGCCTTGCAGCAACTTTACTCAACAACATCCTGTTCCCTGAACGACTGAGTGGGTCGATTAACAATGACTGGATGGAGATTGCTGTTACGGTGTACCAGCGTCAAGCGCACCGGACCTGTGTCATACTGTACGGTCACAAAGTGATTGGGTTTATGCAACAAGGCTTAAAGAAAATAGTAAAGGAGTAAAGAAAATCTATATTATAGTATATTACAGCGGATGATCTGTGATACATTACAAGCAAATAATAACCGATAATGAGTCTTTGTCAGAAAGTCTTTGATGCTCAGAATCTGCAGGGAGACTTTGTGTTTGAAGGGCAGCAGCAGCAAGAAGAATCCAGCCCCCATGGGGTCCAGATACTGGTGTGGTGGTGGTGGCTGAAACAGATAGGCTAATGAAAGGACGAAGCTGGTGAAGCTGGTGAATCTGCAAAGACTGTGCCGTGATGGGGAGGTTGGATGCAATCGTAAAAACAGCAGCATGAATGAACTAGGCAGGAGACATTTAGAAAGACAGCAGCAACATGACAGGCTAACAGAGAAGGTGTGTCACTGTGCCCTCTGTAACATACAGTATGTTTGTTATGTATGTTAAATAATTATGTTACTTTGTTAACGGCGGTCATTTGCGTGGAAGTCCTGTGTTTCTTTGAGCCACCCGTCCATCCTGAACTCCACTTTGTCGCTCTGTGGACAGCATCTTCTGACTTCCTCCTTTGCTGCCACATTACCTAGAGAACATCTCGCAATGCTGCAACACCAGTCAACATGTTCAGACGTCAACCCATGATTTCTCATTTTTCAGTATGTAGTAAACATTTGGCTCAGACCTCATCAATCTTTAAACCCACGATCTCAGCTACAAGCCTGTAAAGACTCCTGACTGCATCTCGCGCTGCTGTGACGTTACCCTGCTGACAGAATAAACCCTTGGCAAAGTGCTCAAACCTCTCTGTGGTAGTTCACACTACAAAAGGTGTCTCCAGGAACACATTTTGCTGTGATGACACACACACTCACACCCCTGTATGGTCAGCCTTCTACATCACCATGACAAAAAAAAATCTGTTAGCTTGTCACAACGTGAAATGAACAGCAACACATCAATCTGACACTTTTTTCAGGGTTCATTTGCATGATCTCTGCTCGGATTCAGCAGAACAGATTACATGTTATTTATTAGTCATGTATGCTTGGGGAAGACGTGATGTTCGGTCCAGGTTGAGCTTCAATACAAAATCGAATAGGCAGCCGCTGAAGGCAGACCAGAGGATGAATTCTAAGGGCTTTGGTTATCCCAAGACTTTTTCCTCTAGTGCCACCAACAGGTCATTGTCTCCAGTTATCCAGTGAAATAGCTAGACATTGTTGGATGGATAGGGCTCCAAAGTCAGATTTCATCAAAGTCAGTACAAGACGTTGATGATCTGGTGACTTTCCATCAAGTGCCACCAGAGGGTTGACATTTGTGGTTGTGAATGAAGTATGTCAACAACTATTTAATGGATTGCCAAAGCCCAATTTCATTTCCTCCTCAGGATGAACTGTAGTCACCGAATCATGTAATAAAACAATCATATGTTGGTTTTGACCAGTTACCAGAAAAAAAAATGCAAACTCCATCAGTCTCACTTTTACTTGGGGTTAACATTCTGTGTCAAAGAGGAAATGTTAGCATCCTAACATGCTAAACTAAGTAATTAGTTAAGATTATGAACATGGTGGCTGTCATGCCTGTAGACTCAATTTTCTTCATTTAACATTTTTAGGCAAATGCTCTCAAACCTTAATCTCTTTTAAACAAAAGCAGCTGGCAGGAATCTTTCCCAAATTCATTCTTTTCAGTTTTTTTCTATAATTGTGTCCGTTACAGCCACGTTTCGGTTCATAACAAAACAAATATTGAGGTTCCCAGCCCTGACCACGACTGGCTTAAGGGAGGCAGTGCAATTCTGTTAAGTGTTGCAAGTGGCATGTTTTTTAAAGCCACGGTTAAAACAGTGCCAGGCGAGCCTCCGTCTGCCATCTCTCACTGGTCTAGCCATAATCAGGGTGAGGGCTCGGGGGGGAGAAACCCTGCTGATCTGTAACCCTGGTTATTCCACTCCAGACTGTCACCCACCCTCCCACAAGCATTCGACTGGAAACCTCAATGCACCGGTGTAATTATAGACCAAACAAGTCCCATATGTACACACAGGACTGGTGCGGGCCAGACACAAGCGAGCACACGCTGGAGCTCGGAAATCTGTGAATGGACGCAAGCTCGCGGACGCACGCACACTAATACACCACACTCGCTCGAGCATGTGAAGACGCACTCGCAATCGCTTCAACCTGTATGGATGAACACACAAGCAGGCGCCATGTGAGGGATGTAATGGCATGCTAATCAATGCAAAGCCCTTGATGTAGCGGAGCAGATGGCCTGAGGATGAGTGGCACAGGGCTGACAGGTACACTCCTCCCATGCTTTCTTTATCCATTTTCTCTCTTTTTTTCCCCCCTCAATTCAGTCTCCTTTCTCCAACACTCCTCGTATTTCTCCTTTCTCCTTCCTCTGAACTTTTATTTTCTCTCTCTACCAATATTTCCCTCCTCTAATCTCGCTATTTCATCCTCTTTCATCACCGTGCCATCTCACTCGACTCTTTCTTTCTTCGTTTCCACGGAGTTGATATGAATAATCAACAGCGTGCGAGGAGACGGCTGAAGCGCCGCTCTGCCTGTGAAGTTGTAAACAGTAAAATGATGTCTGATGTCTTGAGGGCAGCTCTTTAGAAATCCAAACCAAAGACATGGAGGTAAAAGCAACAAGAAAAGGAAGGTGGTGGTGGGGGGCACATTTTCCGCAAATAAAAAAGTAAAACACCTGCTTTTAATGAAATTTTTGTAGTTTGGCAGATTTTTAAATGAGATGTAACTGAATGAGGTTGCCATTGCAACGGCACGGCTCTCATGCGTGGGCTGTGGGTGATAGAGCACCTGACATGCTTCAACTTTTTCAAGGCTTACGTTGTGGGTGGTTGGGAATAAAAAAAAAATAAGTTATTTCACAGCCACCACATGACTAATATCGCATAAAAGACGAGTGACGATATCTCGCCCTCAAAGCATCATTCATACATCCCTCTCTCCTTTTATAAGGTCAACGTGTAAAGCACCAGCTTTTCAACTCCTTTGCCCTTAACTTTCCACTTCAGTAGTATCCAATAAGGAGCCCTCATTACGCTGAAGTAATGTGGAAAAATGCTCCTCAGACATTTAACATGTGTGATTCACTTTCTCCCACCAGTCAGGGAAATTTCACCCCCTGACTCCCAACGATGAATCAGTGACAGCTGTGGAAAGAGAAACGCCCGAGTCAGCTGATCATTTACATATAACGTTTAAAAAACTATGCTCGTTTGGTGGTAGTGGTCATTAAAATGAATGTTCGGATAACCGAGAAGGCCACGATAGAAGCTGGCCAGACCCGTCCAGTCCTTCGGTGACGCTTGTGTCTTCCTGAAGAGCCGGCGCAGCAATAGGTAGATATTTGTTCACGATGCAAAAAAAATCCTCAAAGGCACTGAATTTAGCATCATAAAAATTCAAACGTAGTGAGGAATATTCTTTCTTTACACTCACAGAATATGAGGGAATAGCTCTATAGAGAATTTCAGGTTGCACAAGTGATGCAGTGCTAATCATTTGATCACAACATCAACTAAGCTGGAAAACCACAGGAGTCTATACGCACCAAGACGCAAGCGGTCTTTCAACTATAAGGAAATCAAAAGTCCTTACTGTAAGAAAAGTCCATTTTTGAGTCTCAGTCCCAGCTCGTCAAAAACTGGTGCTTTGGGAGGACGGCCGAGCTGATCTGCGGTCGACAAATGTGACGAGTTGTGAATGAGACTCAAAAATCAACTTTTCCTGGGGCGCCGCTTAGCTCAATTGGTAGAGCGGGTGTCCCATGTTTAGAGGCTCTGTCCTCGCTGCAGCGGACCTGGGTTCGAATCCCGGCCTGGGTCCCTTTGCTGCGTGTCACTCCCTGTCTCTCTCACCCTGTTTCCTGTCACCCTCTTCAGCTGTACTATCAATAAAGCCATTAAGGCCAAAAAAATAATAATTAAAAAAAAAAAATCAACTTTTCCTACAAATTGGACCTTTAAACCAAGAAGGTTGTTACGGTGGACATTATATTTTTTGGACCCAAATGCGGGAGACAGGGAGTAGTGAAGTGAAGTGAAGATTTATTGTACAAACTGGTGCTGGAAGGTGATGTGGACGAGAGGAGGGGGGTTCCAGGTAGGTAGGTAGGCAGGCAGGCAAGCAAGCTAGCAGGCAGACAGGCAGGCAGGCAGGGAAGGAGGGTTGAATAGGGCTGGTGTGGAGGGACTCAGGAGAACACAAACAGAGCAGAGCAGATATGGCACTGGAGACCTCTGTGGAATGCAATAAAGAGAAATGGCATGAGCACAAAGCAGGAACGCAGAAAACACTACGCAGCAGCAGCACCATCAAGTCACCGTATAGGATGCAATAGTCTAGCGCCAAAATGGTGGCGAGACCAGGTAGAAGTAGGCAGTCATGATGAGATGATCCCTCTCAGGTGTGTCACTCAGCTGCTGCTGCTGCAGCTGCTGCCACACCCACAGACACACACACACACACAGAAGGAGCAGGTGATGGAGAAAAGAGGGGGGAAAGGCAGAACATAGAAAACACAATGAGGCTGCCACAGCAGCACCGTGACAAGGGTCACATAACAAGACACAACGAACAGCTCAGGCTGACAGGTGTTATTTTGTACTGTGTGCTGGTTAGGGTTCGACATTGAATCTCTGAAAAATACGCTCCTTTCAGTGAGTATTGAAGGATGTCATGGATCAAGTTGGTATCACTTGGTCCGATTATTGAGCTTGTATACTATACACTTCAGACTATTTTCTAATAGGTAAAGTTCTTTCAGCATTATTAGACGGTATACTATTTAATTGTTTCTTGTCCACGGGGGCAGCAAAATTAACACAACAATGACATATTATGGTGTTATATAAAGGCTGCCCAGTGATCTGATTGGCTAGTGACTGTTGCTTGGAAAGGGTTAGGGTTCTGTCGAACATCGGGCCCCCAGGAGAACAACATGGCACCGAAAGAGTTAAAGGTCATATTGAGCAGGCAGTTTGTTGCCAACCACCAAGATTGTTGACCAATGACAAGACACAGATACCACATGATATCATACTACTGGCTCACAAACCTCGTTAGAAGCTGGAACCAACCGTCAGAATTACAATCAACCAAACAATCATTTGTGGATCCTATAAATGTATTAATTCACAATCCTAACAATGTATTCAAGGAAAAGAGTTCCTTTTGGTTTGTTTTGTTTTGCACTTTTCTACAAGCTCTGTAGATGTTTTATAAAAAAAAAAGAAAAAAAGATTTGTCTACATAAAAATGTCAATATGAACTTTAATATCAGCCAGGAAATGTGTGCTTTACAACAGCAGGGTCTTAAGTTAACAGATGATGACTATACTGCTGGAGCTAAGTAACACACTGCTGAATATTCAGGGATTGACATCCTCTTTTTTTTCACTTTTCTCTGTCACTGACCAAGTCCATGGCAGGAGAAGAGTGTGTGTGTGTGTGTGTGTGTGTGTGTGTGTGTGTGTGTGTGTGTGTGTGTGTGTGTGTGTGTGTGTGTGTGTGTGTGTTCGTTCTTGTGTGTGCGTGTATGTGGGCATGTGAGCAGGTCGCTAGAGATCAGCTCCAGGACACCCCTCGGGCATCAACTCTGCACACACACACACACACACACACACACACACACACACACACACACACACACACACACACACCACTATCTACCACACACTCCACACACACACGTAATATAAATGTGAGCATGATCACTAAACCCACACACCGGCTACTGCAGCGAGCCACTCCATTATTCAGCAATCTGCCAGCGGAGCAGGGAATAAAAAGAAGAAAGGAGATGAAGAGATAGACTGAGACAAGATGACAAGCAACTTGTTTGTTTGCCAAATAATTAAGGAGACATCAGTCTATGCCGGAGCTCAGATTTAAAGAGCGGGAGTACAGGCGGGTTGAGAGAGTCGTAATGACGCTGACGGCTGTGCCGCTGATTCTGTCACTCATGCGGATTTTATCTCTCGCAGACAATCAGAGGCACAGACAAGGACAGGAGGTTCGTTCATTACAGAGAAGGTTTTTATGCCTCACATGTGATCTGAATTAAGTGGGTGAGATTTAAAAGCCCAATACGCACTCGCCGTCTGTTTGTGCTGTGGAGTGGGTACAGTAAATGCCAGTCCAGGACAAATAACTAAGACAATCTCTTATTTCACTGATTCTACTGCTTTAGGTTTATTTTTCTCATTGAAGTCTTTCTACATATTGTTTTCTTACTGTCCAGCCACCATCATCTAGATAAGAAAGCAGCTGAAAAATAGTCTGAGTCACCTTCAGTTATTACCATTAACTCAAAGCAGTGTGTTTCAGTTGTGAGGGCCTTTGTTATAGCTGCACCCACCTGATCGACTTTATGCATCATATCAGCACAATTGTCAGGACTGAGGAGACAAAGGACATGGCATGCAGCAACATGGCGCTCTCCATGGTGCTGATCGTGCTGCCGGGAGAAGTGGAGTCCGCTCACAGGAATGGGAACATCCAGATTAAATAAAAAGACGAATTAATGAGAAAAAGTTTTGCACTGTCTGTGTCAAAAAGAAAGCATGAAGGCGTCTGATCTGAAGCATGTGAGATGCTCAATGCCCACCCTAACCCTACTTTGATACAGCACCGAGCTGCAAAGTAATCCAGTCATCCTGCTCACCTGTGTTTCTCCATCTCTCTCCACCTGCACTCCATCCCCTCATTAGATTATTTTGTATCATAGCACAGTCATTATTTCAGTGTGTTGTTTTGTCTTATTTGCATCCTTGTGTTATTCTGATTTCTACTTTGTTTTTTGGTTTGTACTTAGTTTTGCATTTTGTTTTTTTTTTTTTTGCTCGCAGATCACTTCCTTGTTTTGTTGGCAGCCTCTTTGCCTGCCTTTTGTTTCGGATCATTGGATTTTGCATGTTGGACTCTGCTATTTTTAAAATTCGCTTTTAGTTTTCAACCCCGCCTGCCTCAGAGTTCTGCATTCGGGTTGTCTTTTGATAACATTGACAATCTGCCTATGTTTGTACAGCAAACACTTGTTTCACGCTGTAATATTTCAATGTTTCTCTACAGGAAGTGACATACAATATAGCCAACAAGCAGAAGGCTCCCTCCGGCCAGCTGGTGCCTTATTTAGGTTTTTGTAGTAAAAGGAGTTCATGTTGTAAAGATAGCTCCCATTTCAGATTCATAAGTCAACTTTTCCTTGTTCATGAAACTCACACTAAGCCTAACACTAATGATAATACAGCTTTGTGTGTGTGAATAAAAAGGAAGTAGACTACAGCACGCAATATGTTTCTTTGAGTTATTGTGTTAGTTCTTAATGACATACTCCGAATTTTGTCACTTTTTAACTCTCCTGCTTGAACTCATTATATTTTCATGTAAGCTGGCCTGATCCAACCCGACCTGCAGGCCACGGATCAACCCACACATCAGTCATAAGCTTAAAAAGCAAGTATTAGTACTTCGTAACTGCTTGCAATCAGATGTGTCATCTGGCTAACCAAAGTAGATACATGCGACAACCTGTAAATGAGTAGGTGTCTTATGTCACAGGTTCCAACTAACACTTGAAACAACAAGTGTTAATTGGAACCTGATCCTTATAGACATATCTAAGGACAACCTCATCTGACGTACATTGATATCTTAGCAAAATGTCATGATCATGTTCGCAATAATGATGATACACCTGTATGCATTTACTTCAAGAAAGTTGATTGGCATCGGGGACTATAACCAAAAGAAATGTAATCCAATGAATGCTGTGCAGTCATTTAAGTCTAGTGTGTTACTTAACTCTCAATTCTCCACGATTGTTTTCCCAGTAATCTGTCCTAATATAACAGAACCAGTGAATCAAAAAAGTTATCAGAGGCAGACCAACTAATCAATGGTCAGAAATGACGAAATAACCCAACAATACCTCACTCAGTTTGTACCATGTTACTTTCACAGCCCTTTTCTACTGAACCAAATGGAGAATTTGGACCAGCTAAAATCAAGTAGCAGAGTGAATGGGACGGTGGCACAACATGGTGTGCTTATTTATATCAAAGCGTCTATGCTAATCAGCTGGCTGCTAATGTGAGGTTGAGCTGCTCGGGGCTCCGTGGGTATTTGGACCACATTGCTCTGCTGTGCCGGCCAGGTGAGGCACGCTGCCAACACTAGGCTCTCTGCCAGGCCCGATTGGAAATGTGCTGCCAGCGCACTGGCACTGGCCGCCAGCTTCAGTCACCACATTAACCTGTGGATGCTACTGTGAAAAAACACACTATATGCAGGTAGGTGCCAAAATCACAACAAATTCAAACCTCAAATCTCGAGCCTATGAATAAATATATGCACTTGTTAGTTGGAGTTTAGTAAATATAGAAAATAAGAGACAATTGAAGCACATTTCCAGGACATTCTCAACAGGCCCTGGGGTCTCATGAGTGGGCATTTGACTCCAGACACCTGAGGACATCACCACCTGAAGAGGCTGATACCACTATGTATGTGCTCCTCAGTGATTATATAATGGCACTTGGTGTGAAACAATTTAATAATGGAATTGTGGGAGGAAAAATTCTGTCCTCATAAAGTAGGAGGTTATACGTATCCTTTACTGACATTAAGGTCTGGATAAGGATAGTGACGATTGCCCTATGAGTTTATATCTCATGGTCTCTGCAACCTAGATACTCAAAGCTACAGTAGATATGTCTACAGAACAGATGTCTGACAAACTAAGCCAAAGCAAAACTGACTGCGTGAAACTTGTAAGGAGGCCTTCAATCTATCTATGTTAGCAGACTGTCTCTGACCTATTTTACCTCCTAGTCCTCTGGCTAGAGGGGAGAGACTCTGCATCACTCCCCTTGCTATGTTGTTAAACAGATAAGCATGTATGGGAGTGATGCTTCCTGAAGCTGTGGATATAATTTGAGTTTTTGGGAAGCCTCGTTAGGATTATCATGGCAACACTCTGTGCTGTTATTTTGTTCCTCGTTGATCAAGTTTGTATAAACTACTTCAATTTAAGTCGTATGTGTCTCTGAGACTTCTTCATCACTCCTGAATGGTCAAGTGAGCCGACATTCCACAACAGTAATGATTCCACTGTCATTGGAAACAAACACTGTTTGTTTCCAATGACAGTGGAAACAAAAGTGTTTGTTTGTTTTTTCATTTCAGCTCCATTTCATGGACTCTTGTCTAGGCATTTATTAAATGTCGTCATTCTTTAGTTATATTTTAATAAGACTTGCTTGTGACACTGATTGACAAAAATATAATCAATAATATCAATACTTAGAGCCAAAGGCAGCTATCTGAGGCAGTTAGTGTGTTAACGTATTCCAGCATGTTATCATGGTCACAACAACAGTGCTACAACCTGATGAGGTTTTGCCGGTCTGATGTTAACCATGTTCACCATTAAAGTGCAGGGTGTTAGCATTCTAGCATTATCTTAATTTAAACAGACTTGTACATTACCCATTCAATCTGCCTCCATCTCTCAAAGCTAGTCCATATTTATTACCTTCCATTACTGGTCACTCACCTTATGAGTTGATGTGTGTGTGTGTGTGTGTGTGTGTGTGTTTGTCTGGTCATCATGGAAAAATGGTTTTGAGTACATTGCCAGGTGTTTATATGTCTGTCTGCATGATAGCATCACTATAGTGCAAGATGTACTAACAAAACTTTTCAGGTGCGTAGTTGACATCAAAATGAGGGTCGTGGTCTGAGCAAGGAGGTGGGAATCAGGGTGATGGCCCTCTCACACTTTACACCCCCGGCCAACATTCGTTTTGATGTAGTCATAAGAGGTGGGTAGTTGAGATCAAATTAAAGGCTCGAACATGGGTGTGGCCAAACCCCTGAGTACTGAGTACTTGTGTAATAATAATGACTACTAAGTAGTTATTGGTTGTAACATCAACATGTTGATGAATGTAGCGACTAGTGTCATCCAATCACAAGATGGTCTCTAATTATTGTTAAAATTGATTTAGCTTGGCCACCTCTTACTATTTCTTTATATTTTAAAGCACATTCTGTAGAAATTGGTATTTTGTGTGATTTGACGACCCCTACAAATCCCAGGTCTGTCACAGCTTGTCAGATGAAATGTAGGTGCTAACTTTGAACAAAACTCATTACATCACAACAATGTTATGTGCTTGAAACTTTCGAGTTGGAATAAACGTGTGTAACGCTGTGATCCTACGCTCTCACTAAAGTAATACAGTGCAGAGACAAGTGATGAGGGGTAGAGTGGCTGGGACAGGGACAACATTCACTCTGTTACAAGATTTTGAAGCAATTAAAATGTTGCTAATAATGTTAAAGTTGCTTTAAGTTAGAGAAAAAAGTTCCATAGTTCTGTTGTGATGCCAATCTAAAAATCTCTTTCAGACAGGGAAGCTGAACATACTTGGTTAAGGTTGAGAAAAGACCACTACCGATGATGGAATGATACAAAAATAATAAAAATGTCAGTGACTTCGCTGCTGGTGTGGAAGATTTTTTCATGTGCAGCCGTCCAGCTTCCTGACCTCCACCACCTTACTTATACATACATTTTATAAACATCCCACTACTTCCTGCATTGACACTGCGAGAAGTAGTGGGATGCAAATCAGCTGCATATGAATGTTGTCTGTCGGCTGCATATGAATGGTGTAAGTTGTAGTCCGGTACATCATCTTTACGTGATGTAAGAGCGGACAGCCCCGGGCCATGTGTGCATACTTGTGTTTTTATTTTGGTTTTGTTCAGTCAGTCAAAACTCCCACTGGTGAAGTTTCTCTGGAAGTTTGGGTTGGTGTGTTTGAAGTCATTCTTTATGTGATGAGCTTGAGAACAAACCTTTCATGTAATTTCTTATCAGGGATTGTTTTTTTTATTATTTTGTCCCTGTTTTTTCCGTAGACTTTGTGAACCCCTGCAGAGTTAAGTGATATTTCTCCGTGGGTTCATTACTGCTAACAACCACTTTCACATACTTATTATCTGTTGTCAATATAAAATATTGATCAGAGCAGCTTTAAAATCAATACCTGCTTTCATAAGTTTTAGCCTTCTGATGCATCTCTAATACAAGCGTATACATTAGCCAACTCCCCTGCTGTTTTTGTGTGCCAGTGTTGAAGTAATAGATGAAGCCTCGTACGTGCAAAACATTGTAAACAAAATCAATATTCGGACATGTCTTTCACAGAAATATCAAATATAAAGGCTATACAGAGATAAACACTATCACAAAAGTTTATTTTTTTTTTTATTTTTTTTTTAATTTATTCACATCAACAGAGTGTGTCATGTAACAGACATTTAATCCATTCTGAAAAACTTTACCTCCCTACGATTAGCTACTTCAACATTTGGTGCAGGGATGTGGACTTTGTTTCACTTTCAGACGGAGCAGGAGTAGTTATTGCTGGTTTCTTGTCTTCTTGCTAAAATAATCTGGTTGCAGCCTCATATTAAATGGACGGACATGAGTCACACCAATATTCGTACAAATGGCTGCCTATGGCTGTACGATATACTGTCATGAGCATGAGAGAAGAAGAAGTGGACCTTGAGACCGTCACGGGCCACGGCGTCTTACGGTAATCCTGACCAGCCGGACCACTCCAGCGGGGAAGAGAGTCGGAGTAGGAGCCATGCTAATACAGCTTGTTTTAAGGCTGCTACTGGTTGATTGGCCAGTCCAGGGAAAAGGAAATTGACAAATAGGACTCAGGCTGTGACAACAATGTGAAATCAGAGACTGTTGTGCCCACAGGGACCCTTCTCCAACGCAACATCTCGGATCAAGCTGTTGCACTCAAACCTGACTGCACAGCTATTAAACCTGCTACTATGGTTCAGATAAGAAATGTATTGTCTTGAGATCACTTTATCGCCTCACAGTATCAATAGTGGGAGCAGATTTTGTAGGAGTTGGCTAGCAGAGATTACTGAACAGCCCTTACTGACTTGACTCTTTGAATTCATGTGGGCTAACTGACATCCAACTAATTATTGCTATTATTATTCAACAAACACCGATAAATAGTTTTTTAGAGATACTTGAGTTCTTTAAGCCATGTATTCTACCAAGGCTACTGCAACGTAATTTGCTGCTTTACCAAAGTGGCTTTAATTAATTAGAACTATGAGATTGAAAGCTTTTAAATATTGGATTCACATATTTTCACTTACGTTCTCTCTCCCTGCAGCTCTCTGACTTCTGTCACATTCAGTTTTTTTCATCGTCACTTTCCTTTTGCTCTCCGCACTCACGTTCCCTGACCCTGACTTCCTCTCTCTCATTTTTTATGGCGCTCTTTTTTCTCTCAAGCTTTCTGTCCCTTAACCAAACAGTCGTAACTCTGTAATTGGATATGCTGAGATCCTTAATGAAGCAGCTGACGGCCCTCTGGCTGTCCTGTCGTCTCCTGCCATAAAGAAATGTGCTGACAGTGAAACATAGAAGTTGTAGGGCAACTTTTGTGGGGCCTCTGTAAAACTTGAGATGTAACTCATCCAGCTGGCAGACTGCAGTGTGAGTGTGTGTCACGGGCCTGTAACTGTGGCTATGTGAGCAGAGTAAACAAGTGCACATATGTGTGAATCTCAGAGTCTCGTCAGTGAAAACCGTGTATGTCCATGTTTAGTGCTGTTTCAAATAAATTGAAGGACAAACCTGGTCTTCTCCTCTATGAGTTAAAAGATATACGACGTCGCGGGTTCATAAAACCTGTTTCGAAGTTCCAAAAGTGTAACGTCATGAACCTTTACACGGCTCCCTGGATGCCGGCTTTTTGGAGATATGTGGTTTTCAGCTGACTACTTCAATGTGTAAGTGTTGGCAGGGAATTACAGTCGGAGGTACAGTTAATTAAAAATCTAATTAATGTGAATCTAATAAGCAGCAGCAGCAGTAGCCAGCCTTGTCAGCTTGTTGAAGTCTTATTTACAGTCGTACTACATATGTCTTCTCCTGAACTCAGTGTTTGACAATTCTGTTGGCGCTGTGACATTTACCCGAAGACAAAATCCGATGTAACACTCCCTTTTTGGTACGTAAGGCAAGTTTTGATGGTACAACTTGGTCTGGATAATCTGGATTGAGTGTGTTGGTGAGGTTATTATTGCTAGGACCACGGTCAAGGCTGATCTCTCAGAGCACATTTGGTATTTTTACAGGTCATTCGAAATGGAACCAATATGTTTCTTCATGTGGTTTTTTAAAATGTTTTATGCCATCAGATCCCAAGGCACATAAAGCAAAGCCTTCTTTTTTGAAACCTTCAGCATTGGTCTGCTGGTCCTCATCAGAAAAAAAGCAGTATGTGTCGACTTTAGCCCATATTGACATTTCTTGTTAGCCGGCAACCTCTAGTGGCCTCAGTAATTATGGCAGCAAAGGAAGCAGTCAGGTGAGGTGGTACATAGAGCAAGAACATCTGTGTAGGGAGAAGGTCGTCAAAGGAAGTGGAAGCACAGGATTTTCACCTGTGCAACAGGTTTGTGTCAAGAGCAAAACCAAAAGTTAACAGTGATTTTTTTTTTTACTTACTGATGTGGTAAAGTGACTTCATGCACATAATGTAATTGAAGTTACATACGTAACAGTCACATTTGTTACTAAAGTTATATAAGCAATAGAGATGTTTCAACCTAAGCTGTGATGTTTTCCGAAACCCAACAAAGTAGTTTTCTTGCCTAAACCCTTACCAAACTGTGACAGTATGACAAAGGACTAGTACACCTGTTGCTAGTACTCTTGCTGCAACAGTCACTGGCAATCGATGTACTCAGTCATGTACTGTAGGTAAGAGGATGTGTTAGCATTGGTAAAACCAATATTGTACTCAATTTTTTGTGAATTGTACCAACCCACTCCCAAGAATAATTGTTGGCATTGTTTGTTTGTGCATGAACCAACCATGAAAAATGCTAAATGTGTTCTGTTTGTTACAGTAGCTCTCTGTGGATAGTGTCTGCAGACACCTGACTGTGGAGTCCAGGCCCGAGCCGTCAGAGTTAATTGACTAGTCGAGACAGCCACAGTGGGAGGAGGATCACTAATGAGTCTGCTCCATTTACCCACTTAGCACTTAACCCATCAACTCACTGCACAGCATCACTATGACTCTGATTGTAAAAACTCTATTGTATCAAATCGAAATTGTTCCTGTATTAAGGGATCAGATTTGACTGGCAGATGTGACATTTCTCACTCAGAACTGTAACTCATTCCATGCCACAGAGTCATTGAGCAGCCAAAGGAGGGAAACCAGCCAGACTACAGCTTGATTCCTCGGTTTTTGCTGCAAAATTGAGGTCTTAAAAATCCACTCGGAAACTCTGCTTTTCTCGCCTCAAATTCATTAAAGCCATTCTGATGGATGGTGGGAGACGTTTGACAGTGTTTTCAGCACAGCTGCCATGTTGCGTTGGATAAGGGTGACATGTCCCCCCACCCCCCCCGCATTTGTTCCCCCTCATGTTTAAATAACACCTCAGACTTGAAAATAGCACACTGTAGATTATATAGCTTTACTAACCACACACAAGGTTCACATATTCACATTTAAGTCACACACGATGGACTCACATTGAGGCTTGGTGTGCATTACCTGCTCCTCTCTGTGCAAAGAGTAACAGCAATTCGTAATGGTTAAATGACTGAGAATAGCAGCCGTGTAGGAGTATGCTTTTTTCAGATCCAGCTACAAAAAGATCGAAAGAAATGCCACATCTGTACAGGATGATATAGTACAATCAAATCATACCATGGGTCTATGTACTATAAATAATTGAGTCTGATTGTCTGCAGGGTGTCAGTTAACTTGGATAAAGTTAAAGATGAAGACACCTACAGTATGAAACCGCTTTTCACCACAAGCTGGCACCTACTTATCATTTGTTCCTGAAAATACTGATATTGGTTTCTGGGACAATGACATGGCTGGTTTTGCTATTGACTTTGAATCTTACGAGCATAACGCTAGCTTTCTGACAGCTGAACCAAAGTGTTCTATGAGCCGGGCGGACAAGTTTATCTCCCACTGATAGGGTGCATCCGAGGTTCGTCTGAACTGAAATAGTGAACAACGTGTCCAAAATGACCATGTCACCTCTTACAAAAACATAAAGATCGGGTTTTGTGTATAACTTTGATGACAACTTGTGCCAAACATACCTTTATTTTGTTTATGCCTCTGAAAGTTGTCAGTTGTCATTTCACAAAGCTCTGAGTGCTACCAACAACATATCGTACAGAGCTCTTTCTTGTAATCCTATGTATTTTTCATAGATGAGGCATAGCACATGTTAAGTTGTCAAACACCCCATATATGTCTGTAATCCTAAATAAGGCTGAACTAGTTTTACCTAAGTGGCTTTATTTATATCCTCTTGTCTTCGACTCTATCAAGAAATCTCCCCACAGAGATCATTATGTAGGCTAGTAGAGGGAAACTGTCACACACTGAAAGATAAAGACGAGGCAGCAGATAAAATACAAAGTATCAGAGTCAATCTGTTCGAAGCTGTTTCATCAAGATAGTAAGAAAAACAGTTTATTTTTTAAATTTAGAATGCATTTATGCGAAGAGTCCTGAGAAACAATTCATTGTTAATCAAGTGATATCTCATCGATGCTGCTTAATAATAAAGGGATTTAACTGCAGTGGAAACAAGTGAAACTAATTTATGACATTGGCAAAACACTAGGAAATAATGAATTTTTCCAAGGAGCCAAGTGAGCATCAGATCATCAGAACATAAACGCCTTCATCTCATCAACCTTTTGTCCTTTAATTTGAAAATCAGTTGACTGACTCTGAAGCAGCCGAGTAGATGTTTAGTGCAGTTCAGTGCGGTTGCTTCGCACAAAGGTAGAACAGGCATGCTGCTCCTGAACGCTTAATGATTCTGCCTAATGATTCTGGTAATAACAGGCAGGGGGAGGTGGCGAATTAGAAAGAGAATTAGTACAAACAATTAGCTCTAAAATACGGCAGCTCACAAAGAAGGGTAATTTAGTGTGCACTCATAGAACACTTGTTCTCTTGGTGTGGCCTTGAATAAACGAAACGGCGGAGCTTTGACTCGAGGACCGCGTTAGTCACGTCTCATTTTACAAGCTTCAGCAGAGGAGGGGAGAGGCTTTATGTGGCTTTTTTCTCCCAATTTTATTTTGCAGATTGGACTGAAAACTCCTTGTGTTCAAAATACAGAAAAGCTGGAACTAGTTAGTGAGTTGGATGAGTTTATAACAGTGATACAGTCTGTGTGATCCTGGAAAGGTTTTTTTGTGTGTGTGTGTGTGTGTGTGTGTGTGTGTGTGTGTGTGTGTGTGTGTGTGTATCTCACTGTTAACTTTGAAAAACCTTTAAAAAAAACGTGTCACCATTGAATCCCGAATTCCATCTGACCACAGTCACTATTGCCTCTGAAGACAAAGCAACATACTATTTTGTAGCTTACAGGAGTTGCAACTCAATTGCCCGAGTTAATAATTGGCAGTTGGCGGTGCCTGCAAACCACAGCTATGTTGAAAGTTAGGCTCAGTTTTCAATTCTGTGTGGTAACAACATGTTACCTATACTTTGCTTAGGTTAAGCAACAATACCCACTTTGTTAGGGTTAGGAAAATATCATGTTTTGGCAATACCTGCTTTGGTTGCCACAAACAGCTGGAGACGTCCCAACGTATCGTCAAAAACACCAGATTTTGTCGACTTCCCATCAAAAATGTGCGTTCTTGTCACTGCAAGCACAGCTGGAAGGTTTAATAAGGTGTCCTTTAATATAGCCAATGGTGGCGGGCTTACAAAATTTTAAAACACTGTGGTACCACATCAAAACCTCTCCAGGGGTTTGGCCCTTACAAATGTTTAAACGTAGTCATGAACAGTAGTTACTGGCTTGGCAGCTGTCTTGTCTGTGACTCCACCCTCCCCTCCACCTTCAAATTTGAATGTCAGGTCGTAAACACGTAATATGAACTCGGTGAAGATCAAATTTGCAGCCTCGTGCTATGTTTAGGCCTCAAACTGCTGAAAACCTGCCAGTTCACACTAATGCGACCAGAAAAGATCATCTCAACTGCAAAATCTCTCCGTACTTCTGTGTTAACCGCCAGCTTTTCAGGCTTTTATATAGTTGGATGTGTTTTGCAATGCTTAAAATATGAATGTGCACATTGTGATAGCGAGAGACCTGCTATGAAAAGACGTGTGCATCGTAATGTGGGTGTGTAAGAGATGGAGAGAGTGCGGTGGACATAGGTATGGTTGATTGAGAGAAGGCGAGCGGTACACAGGAGAAACAGTGGAGTTGTCAATTAAGCAGTAGGTGCTGATTACATTGATTACATGCATTATGTTCTAAAACCAGCCACTGGCGACTCAACAAGCTGAGTCCCAGGCAACACCAACGGGTCTGTTTGGACTGCCGCAACTTTCCCCTGCAACGTTCTGGAACAATTTTGTTGGGAATCTTTTGTCTGCACTGGGCTTCATCAGTGGTTGATTACAATTAATCAAATTTACTATTTTATTACAACTTCGTGTGATGTTCTTTTGATAAACTTTATTTCCAGATCTTAGTGATACAATGAACCTGAAACAAGTAAAAAAAAAACTTGACATAAAGTGTTAACACTGACTCCAGGACTTAAAAGTTGGCTTTTCTACCGTGTACGTTTCTTTCTCTCTATTAAGTCGCAAGTCCAAGGCTGCCTCCTCCACTTACTCCACTCTCTTTACATCCTCCCTATCCTCAAAATCCTTAGGTTTTTTTTTTCTTTTGTCAATTACAAAACCACAAACAGCTCCTTCGCAATTCATTTGTCCCCTTTCACAGCATTCTCTCAAGGTCAGAGTCATAAGTGACCCTCCATGTGTACACAATGAGCCATCTCATGAATTAGAGGCGTACGAAGGCCGACGCCAAGTGCACTCTCTAGGGTCAGCCGATGTTCTGAAAAGACAAAGTGTTTTGTTCTGTGTTGGCAGTGGAAGTGCCAAGGACTCACGATGTTTTGGGTTGGTTTAAAGTGTGAGTTCTGCTATTTGAAGTGCTAACTTCACTCCCACTGAGAAACAGATTTAAGACCACAGAAGTGAGACGCAAGATTTTTTTTTTTTTTTTCCCAACTCTCATTATAAAGTTCTTGCAAACTAAACAAAGCCTTTCAACAAAATGCTCTCTTACCTATTGACCTGCATGTGCTGCTTTCAGGGAATTAATGCTGCATTTAACCTTCAAGGCCATTAACCCAATCCATTAATCCATAACGGATTTGCTGAGATATGGCGAGGGCATGAGAGGTCCACCCCAACACATAACTCACCACTCCGATAAGAAACAACAACATTAAGTGAAATGATTTTCAAATATTTTGTTTATTCCATGAAATAATTAACTGCTGTACATTGTGCAATCCTGTATTTTATAATGATGATAAAGCTGAATGTTCACTTCCTGCTTTATGTTCATATATACGCTACTCTTTGACCCAACACAGACAAGTCAGTTTAAAGCTTTCTGCTGCTAGATGATGTCAAAATGGAAAAAGAATGTGTAGTACTCAAATCAGGCAATAGTATACAACAATATACTTTTAGTTTGTTTGTTTTTCCTTCGTCTTCTTCTCATTCTCGCTGTATTAAGTCCCATTTGTTGCTAAAACACAAATTCTTAAAATACTCACAGGATGTGAACTCAGTGTCATCGGTGGCAGCTACTGGTCATCAAATGCATATTTCTTTCAATAACACCCGACACTGTTGGAGATGCACTGTTCCAACATGCTGGATCACTCCCAGCACAGAAACGTATCTCATTCAGCCAGACCGCTGATCCACAGTGACTCCAATGTTCTGTTCTGCCTCTTTCATTTGCTGCGGTCCTTTTTGTCAGGATGTGTTTTGAGACATTACACAGCGGAAATACATTTTGGCATGTTCATTACAAAGCTTGATGAAGGACAGTGGCTAAGACAACAATGACTGACATTAAATACTATTGACACTTAACTTTTAGAAGCTGAGACTAGGTATTTGAATTTACGTTTACAAATTTAAGTTTTGGGGGCCAATTCCCAAATTAAAAATCAAATCATAAATTTTGAGAAAAGGTGCACTGTTGTCATTTTGGTACTTAATATCTGATGCCTTGATTTGGGTATCAAGATCACAACCCTAGCACCGGAACAGAGATACATTCACATCTGTCTCCGTCTCCTAGCCTACGTGCTGGAAATACAGACGAGAAGGCTTCCAAGCCAGTGACCACAGTTCAAGACTGCATTTCAACATTTTAAGCATGACACCACTGGACATATTCAATTTGGACAATCGCCTATGGTGTTTGTGGCGACGAAAAAAGGCATTGTATGTTATGTTTTCCTAACCCTGACCAAGTGGTTATTATGCCTAAACCTAACCAGAGCATAAGTGCAACGTTACAACATAAAATAGCAAAAGCAATCTCAAGAAACATAAAGTGTTAGTATATCTGTGGTTTGCAGAAACGTATGTTGCCAACGCTAATTCTATTTTGTCACATACATTGCCATTGTTTTTTATTTATAATTCTTATTTTCTGCAACATACCATCTGCATGTGACAGTGACAGTATGGTTTAGTTTAGAGAGGTTATAAACAAACAAACTACAGTCAAGGTGTGGTTATATTTGGGTAACAAAAACACTTTGGTGGTTATGATAAAATGATGAAAGTTAAAGTTACCTCGGTGGGGCTTTTTTTTAATCTCTAGCAATATGGAGCAATTGTTCATGTTGTGCACATGGATGGACACAAGTGCCTGGCAGCATGCAGATGATGCACTTCACATTCTTGCAGCGGTTGTACGCTATTCTGTTGACTGGCAGTGCAGAATGCTGCAAGCTAGCAACTGTGAATGTAATACAGTGTAATTAAAATATCCAAAATATCAGCTTGGCAAGCATGAAGACATATGCCTTAAACCTGGTTTCCCTGCTTCAACACACCTGATGCAAATGAACGGGTTGCACACCCTTCATTTCCGCCTCGATACATATGCTGCCTCCTATATCAGCACTGATTTAAATTGGACTTAAATTGTGAGGTGCAGCATGGTCTGATATGGACATAATCCCCAGAGGTAGCGGGCTGCAGGATCTGTGCTGGGTGAGAAAAGTCAAACTGGTACGACACGTTGTGCTTCTCCTGACGTACAATTACTGTGTGCAGTAATTGGATCAGATTGTGTTATGGTAAGTGACAACCGGACAGACAATGACTCTGGGGCCCATCAGTGTCAGCAGATCAGGAGTCTGGCTGAATGTATGATAACAATTACAGCTTTGGTGGTGCTTCAAAGTACTGTGCTGCACCCCATGACGTTTGCCTACAGGGACAATAACTCTCAAAGTGTTAGCATTTTCTTAATTGTATTATTTCCAACGTGCTGCCCTCCCCTCCCCCCTGCTCGCCTTGCTCCTTCCTTTCTTGCCTCCCAAATGAGATGGGGTGATGGACTCCTCCATTACACGAACGCTATCAAGGGAGTGGTTAATGAGAACGGATAAAGCTCTCCCTATCAGTTAGCTGACCCATTATCGTCCCTTATTGTGGCAAAATCTCATTTGACTGTGTTTTAATTAAACAGCGCTGGCTACGCAAAAAGGCTGCCTCGCGTTCAGGGCGGCTGAACCCGGGGCACCGCAGCAGTAATCATTTGGCACAGGTAACTTTTAATCATTCTGCCAACGCAACATGGGACTCACCCTCCGCTGTGATATGTGGGCAGCTTATTAGAGGCCCCCTTTTGTTGGCTGCCCCCAATTGCTCTTTTTGAAGAACACAAGAGAGAAAATCCCTCCAGCTTCACGGCCCGGTTGTATGTTGCGGCACCAAGAGAAGAAAGGAGAGGGGGAATAAATAGGCGGGGGAAGGGGTGAAAAAAAAGAGAAGCAAAGAGGAGAGGAGCTCAGCGAAGCGTAGAAGCCAACCTGGCTTTAATCACCCCCCACACACCTAAAAGTTTTATAACAAACGCTACCACCTCCGCTGTGCTGCAAACCGCCCGGCTGCGTACAAAGTTTTGTGAGTGTGCTGTGCTCTTGTCCTAGGAGGACAAAAAGTTCCCCTGATGGGTGAAAAAAAGCAAGAAAGGAAAAAAAAAATTGATTTTGAGATATGAAAGTTCAGAGAGGGAGGAGAGGGGAGCAAGAAAAGGGGGAGTGCTGAGAAGTGGGATAAACTATTAGAGACAGCAGAGAAAGGAGTCAGAGAGAGCAAGCAAGACTCTGTAGGATGAGAAACTTTTCTCTCTCTCTCTCTCTCTGTGTGTGTCTCTTTCTGTTCTGCGTGGCCTGGTTGTGCAGGGCTCGCCCGCCTGCCTGCCTGCCTGGCATGTATACAGCCCAGGGGGGACAGTGGATCTCCCTGAACGACACCAAAGCCAGAGAGCTACGACTGGGGATGAGGCCTGCTCGCATCGCACAACCTCCCGCTGCTCCAAATCAAGAGGCACAAAAAAAGCGAGAAAAACAGCTTTGATCTGCCCTCTCTTTCTCTCCTCTCTCCTCCTTTTCTACGACTCTCCCCCCGTCCTTCCGCCCTCGTTTATCCTCCCTTTATCGCGAAACCTTTTTTCTCTCGTTCCACCAGCCACTCGTCGGGCTGTCTTTCATGAAACTTCTCCCAACATGATGTCACCGTGCGAGCTGTCATTGTTCTAATGACGCGAGTCGCTCCCGACGCGTACATTCAACACGCAAGCATACACACAAGTCAGACACACTTTACTTGACGTGTAACATGATGCATAAGAAGCAGATCACAAGCCCTCCAGTAAGGATTTTTTTTTTTTTTTACAGTACCTTCAAGGTAAATATCAGAAAGTACAATATCAAAAATACAGACTCTGAAGTATTAACCCGCTGTAAGATGATAACAGCCGTGTCCTCTATAGCAGCTCTCCAAAGTGAAACATGCTCCAGACTTTGAACAACTGTAAGGAAATACATCCCCAGGTTTAATCCTATATTGGAATTTTCAAAGCTGTTACTTTCCTAAATGTAATTTTAGGAGGGAGGTGAATTATGCATGGGTTGTTTAGGGCTTGTCAAGTGAGAGCAGTGCGGTGGACTGGATGTGAAATGGAGTCATGGACGGAACAAGAACAACAAAACAAGCACTCAATGACTCATCTGTGGTCTCATTAAAGGTACAGTTCACCCCAAAATCAAATACACACATATTTCCTCTTACTTGTAGTCAGTAGGTGATTTGTTAATTTTTAACAGGGGGGATGGTCCAATGGGAGCACCACCCTGCCCCGACACACCTATATACACCTCCCAAAGGACATTGCACGACACCTTAACCATAACTGTGACATTTCTTATTCTACAATTCCATTTTATCCAGTTATCTTCCTTCTCTCCCCACTACAATTGTCTTTTAATAACTGTATTAAAGTAATGAGTAAATACACCTTTAAATTGTATGCAGTGGACTGAGTTTATTCAGGCAGGGTTTTCTCATGTTTCTCACAATACACTTCAAGCAGGGTGACTCACATAACCCCTTGGAATTTTTTACCGTCCAAATTCCTTGAAGGACACACAATGAACATTGTGCAAAATTGCAGAGCCCGACGGACTTATCGGTATTTGCCTTCATCGATTTATCGGCTGATTTATAACGTTTTAAAACCTTATATTTAAAAAGTATAATGCAGAAAAACATGCTTGGGGTAATTAAAAATTGCTGTAATGACACAGTTTGTCCAGCAGAGTGCGTTTCAGTGGGGGATATAACAGCTGGTGTCAGGAAATGTAACAGCTGCCTCACTAATGGTTAAACTACAAACCAGCACAAAAATGACAATAGGCAACATAACATAAGCCACCATGTTCTGAACAGACACACTTAGAAATGCTAACAAAAGGTAACATTTTGTTTTTAGAACATAAATAGCAAACTTTTGTTGATCTGGTCATTTTTTCATTTTTATACAATCGGGAGCCTGTACAGGGTGTTTTATTTTGAAAATTGACTGGATGCTGTATGCCTTTCCTGTGTCTCTGATTTCCTGTTGGCACGATCTGCTCTGTGCAGCTTGCTGCGAGTTTCGTCAAAAACAAACCGGGCAGCCGGATCGCAAAGCAGCCGTTCCCGGCTTGACTTCACTGTGCGCCAGAGCTGATAGCGACCACTTGTGATATGTAACACACTATCTGCTGCTAGTGGATGGAGAGTGATGGCAGGTTAACAAGGGGGATGCTTTTTGGTCATTTTGCTAACAAGGGGGACGGCATCCCCCCTCATATCGCCTACTGCTTGTAGTGCTATTAACCCATCTGGATTGTTTTGGTGCGAGTTGCCAGGTTTTGACGCAAGACACACACAGAGGCGAAAGTGAACCTAAATGCTGACAAGTCCAACATCCATGTAAACAAAGGGCTGGCAACAATAATAGCTACAAATAAGCACGCAAAGGAAAACACCAATGTAATATAAAAACAAAGGACAAACAAGTAAACCACAAGGAAACTGATCAGGAACACGAGGTCGAAAACAGGACAGGCGCTATGACAAGAACAGGCGTGGCAGCAAAGAGTGAGGGATCAACACAGGCTTGAATACAAACTAAACTAACGAGGGGATGAGGTGCAAGTGGAGAGACACCAGGAACACAGTAGTGCTAACGAGACTGTTGTGAGACAGGTGCTGGGTAGGAGGATCAGGCTGTGGAGGAGCACAGGGACACTGGAGGGAAACAGAACACTAGACACACAGGTGAGCAGGAAGTAGAAAGTGACAACAAGACACTAATTTTCTACAAAAGAAACTAGGAAATAACTAACCAAAAAAAACAAAACCATGACAGGATGTAAACTTTAATGATGCCCTCTTTGGCTAATGTCACTTTAGCGGGACAAGTTAGCTAGCTTCTTGTCTGTGAGTAGAGCAACGCCTCCTTCTGTACAATAATGTAGTATATTACATAATACAGCCTCTATGCTTGAGTCAAACTGTTAACTCATTCTATAGAAATAACTCAACTTGCTCAGTAACAGATACCCACTGATACAGTTTGGAAATAGCATGTTAGCTAGCTAAATAATTGTCTTACTTGTAGTCTGATGAACAGTAAATTCATCAAACTCAGTGCCCCATGTCGCTATTTTCCGAGGTACTGTCATTTTCTTTTCACGACCTGTCTGAGTGCAGTTTCCATGGGAACACAGCCGTGAAGGTTTTCTTCAAATGACAGTGGCACGGATCAAACAATTAAAATCTGGATACGGCATTGGAGATGGCCCCCTGTTCAGTCCTATGAAAGCGGTTCAATGGAGCATGAAGCTAGAAAGGCTTGACTTCCTGAGTATATAAATACCCAGATCTTCTATGACGGGGGCCCGTAAAGCAGTAGAGCACCAATTGAGCCACAACTTCCGGTTTGCTGCCAACTTGAATAGAGCTGTAATCAATTACCCTGCAGTTGTTCTGTTAGACTTTTTTTTTTTTTCTTACAGCTGCTTCTTTCGCAATGTAAGCCTCTAGTAAAAAGTCTTTTTTGGCCCCCTTGCATCTCATGACGTTGTAAATACCATGGTTTGGCCACTACAAAAGATGGCTTCAAAGCCTGACTGGTTCAGTCAGCAGATGTGTTTTTATCCCAACAACAAGAACTGCTTCTAGTTTGCAGTGCCTTTAGCTTGATGGGAACAGTGCATTACTAATGCCTCGATTAGTGCAGTGCTGCACCGTGCCGGACTCAAAAACGCAACAGGCGGGGGTTGCTGGACGACAGACTACGGAGCAAAACCGGAGCAAGCACGCAACGGACATGCATCCAGTGGAATCTTTGGGTAAGGCTCAGAATGTCTCTCATATCCCTCTCATTCTCCTTTATCTGTTCACGTTTGTGATGTGTTGAAAACTTGTGGACATAGAGGCAAAAATCTTAAGTTCAAACTTTGTGTCTCATTTCTCAGAATCCACAATTTGAACACAACTTTTTAATTTAAGGTCACTGTTTTGTTCAATTTTCAGTTAAATTATTTTTTTTTGCATTCCTATTGTCAGACCATCACAGCTGGAATTGTTGAGATCATTGTTAATATGCCCTGACAATTACTTTTACTATATTTTCAAATTCTTCTTCAAGAACACGTGAGTATCTTACTTGAATATTTTTACTGCTTTTTTACTTTTTCCTGGTTGATTTTTGCAGGTTAGGGTTCGACAAGTTCAAACACAATATCCACCAGCAATAAATATTCCAGAGAAAATACCATCCTCCGGGGAATCAGCAATCCTCAACAAAAGACAGAAATTCAGTTTGTTACAACGTTTGGTCTCTCAAATCTGTCCGGAATAACCTCTTCCCAAACAGATCAATACAGGATCTCTGGCAAGGATATCAGTTCTCTTCAGTTCAGTTCTTCTCCCACAAATAAACTCCCTTCTTAAACAGATAAATAAAAGATCTCTGAAACGCTGTCAGAGTTACCTCTTGTGCCAGTCAGTAAATCATCTTTGTGCACACAGGATAAGCAACTGCAGGATACCAGTAAGCTAGCTGCTAGCGATTTAGGAATTGCCGGCACTGCCTTTGAATTTGATTATTAAAATAGTAAGCTAATTTCGATCAATCAATTTTGAATCGCCGAGGTCGACCATGAAACTCGGCTTCCTGGTTTGAGTCCTTTCCTTAGATCTCCAAGTCATGCCCCATTTTTCTCTTCCCTCATTTCCTGTCACCTCTCTGCTGTCAACTTAGTAATGAAACCAAAACTTATTGTGACCCCATCACTCATAGATGCTGAGATGCTGATTGAGAAAAGTTTTCAGGGCCTTTAAACAATTGGGTAAAACTTTTTTACCCAACTTTTTACATTAAACCTGTCCTATGACTTGTTCCTCTTAGATACAAAGTCATGTCATTTCTGAGCATCCCACCATACCCGAACATATCAATGTGTCTCGCTACGATTTGTAGTGACAAAACTTAAAAATTTAAAGGAAGTCAAAAGTATTTTTGGGTGCAAGAGTTAGTGTGTCTGGCCATCTGGCTGCTTGGATTAGTGAATGGTGGACAAAATTGTTTTAAAAAAAGCCGAACATTCCTCAAAAGATTATTTTTTAGGAAAATACGTAGCGTTGTCCTAAGACTTCCATTTGAACTCGACATGTATCCAAAATAATCATCCTCCTGATCCTGAACCGCCGCTGGCCCACTCAACGAGATCAGAGGTGCTAAGTAACTCGTCATGCTAGCCCCTGTCAATGAGTTTATTAGCCCCCACCACTGAGATATCTCCTTCATTAGCCTCAGTGAAATGTCAATCAGGGAGTGTGAGACTGTGTATACGCGTATGTGCTAATCAGAGATATCTGTGGAGCTTCTGACACGCTGGGATTGATCAGTCACTGAGCATCAGACATCAGATGAGCATTAATGATGGAGAGGGAGAGGAGAGGCCCTCACAGCATGCATTAGTTAGTGGACAGGGAAGTGTTTTTCACCAGTGTGTTTGTGTGAGTGAGAGAGGGAAGGAGGAAGTTGTAATGTGCTTATACTGCATGTCCATATTTATGTGTGCATATGTATTAGTAAGTACTGTACAGGCTGGACCAGGATTTATTTTTAAAGCTTTATAGGACGCTGCACCGACTCCTGCATGACCTTGTCTGCCATATTAAACTATGAGGAAATCACAGTGTTGATGTTCATGATTGTGTGAATAAATGGGATAAACTGTTCGTGACCAGTAAATGAAAGGGAAAAAAGTAATATACCTGTAAAAATATATAGAAAGATATTTAGATTCAGTTGTCTGGTCTCAGATTTAAAACAACATCATGCAGAAATGTGTAGCTTTTGCATGTTGCCCACAACAGCACAACTGTCATGCATACATATCACTGTCACAAATCAAAATCCAAGGTTTTTGTACCAATTTATCAGATGTAAAGTCACGTGTAAACTAAAAAACAAAACTTGGCGTCAGCTGCTCTATGCCAATCAAGAGGACCACGCCCATCCTCTTCACAGCACCTCTTCAAAAGCACAGAAACACCACGATAAAAGGGTTAGCCACCACAAAATCCGAATTGTGACATTTCACCGTACATACCTGGATATTCCTTGCCTCTCTGAAGACTCTGCCAGTGAAGTCTGTCTCAGTGTTGGGGGGTCTGGGTACTGATGAGGCATTTCCCTCCTCCTCCTCCTGCTCCACCTTTCTTCTCTGCTGCAGCTCCGTGATCTCTTTCTCATGTTATTTATTTTTTTTTATATGTGTTGAAATACGTTTGTGGTGCTGTCACAGTAGTAAACAGCCTTCCTGCACACATCACAGTCTGCAACATTTTCATTTACAGCTGTGAAGTAGCTCCACGACGCTCCTCTTCCATTCAGGCATCACGGCGTGTCGGATGAAACTAGTGGTCTGGGTGCAGCCGGGGGACAGTGCACAACAGAACAACAGCACAGCAGTGGAGCAAAGAGACTTCTTGGTGTTGAAATATAAATACATGAGCACAACGTAAACAACTGAAACTGATCCCTTTGTATTGTTCCAATTGATGCTTGAATCGATCTACAAAAGGAGTGGGTAGTATTGGTAGTATTGATATCTTTGGATCGATCAGCCCATCTCTAATACTTACTATTCAACAGCAACAAGTCGAGCTCAGCATCTGTCGTGCAGCCTTTTCTTTAGCGCAGCTGTCATGGTTACTGTCTCTTTTTCTCTTTTAATTTTCTTCCATCTGCAGTCTATTCACCTCTGTCGTGATGTCCCTCAAGGCCGCTGAGCCCGGTGTCATTGCCCACATGCCTGGACCCAATTCTTGGTGCACATTCCAGCGGTCCAAAGCTCTTTTGAAAGCAGTCTCAGTCAGCAGAGCTAACTTGTAGCTCCAGCACACAGCAGCAGGTTACAGGTTGCTGACAAGAAACTCCGTATAGAGAGTTGAGGCAGAGCGGTCGCAGGACATCTGACAGAAAACCAGAAAGCATTTTCTCTGTCAAATATGACCCAGTTGCAAATAAGTTGTAGTTCTATATGTGTGTGATGAACTTCTATAAAGTGTTGGGCCATGCAATCCAACCTGTCAACTACGTTACATAGTGCAGAAACAAGCTGATACAATATTCATCCTGAGACAAGTTAACATAATGTTGTTTTAAATGTGACTACAGCGATATAATAATTTCTCAGATTTAGGCCCAGTCCTCTTTCAAATGTTTAACCGTGTACTACTACATTACTGGCCCTCATTTTCAAGTGAACCCCTTGACCTTTAGATCACAGTTACAAGAGCAGTGGTTGAAATCTGACCTAAAATCTAATCTAATCTAATCAATGGTGTTTACGTTACGACCCAACTTTCCAATATGGCGCATTACTCTGTGGGGATTTCTCTTGTGTTACTGTGGCAGTCCTGGTATTATTACAATGCCATTTACCATTTATCAGAATTAGAAAAGCATAGACGCTCACAATCAATCCACAAAAGAACACTGCTTTGTTACAGGCTGCTAAAATTAGCAGCTAGCAATTTATAGGCTAACATTAGCAACTGTTCTCTGTACTGATATTAAAGGAGAACACCAAAAGCAGAAACTTTGCTTCTAGACTTACCGTATTGACCCGAATATAGGACGACCTTGATTATAAGACGACCCCTCTTTTCAAGACTGATCTTCAGAAAAAAGACTCTGGTAACCAAAATTGACTTTGTTTAAAGAAATTCTTTATTGAAATTCTGAGAAAATCTTACTTACTGTTAGCGTTTTTCAGACGCCATCTTCGGACGCCATCTTTGGACTTTACCATCCGTAACTCCATATTTCTTTTCTGCTGACAGTTGTTTGACGCCTCTGCTGCATTGACCACCATTATCTTAAAATTAGCATCATAGCTCCCCCTCAGATGTCTGTTAACTTGCCCCACTTTTGATCCACTTCGCTCCGTACAATCACCGCGCCTCTTCATTTTTCATTTCCTGTCACTTCTTCTCGGCTGTGATTGACAGATAACCCCAGCCACAGTGTCAGTGACGTCTCTACAATAAGCTGGCACTCTCTGCCGTTGCAGTCGTGTAGCGACCCAGACAATTATCAGCATGTGTCAACGGTTAGACCCCGGTTATAAGACAACCCCACTTTTCCGCATTATTTTCATCGAAAAAAACCTTGTCCTATATTCGGGTCAATACGGTAAGTTAAATTCCAAGCGTCATATGCCATCAAAGGGGGGAGTGCAACGTTGAAAACTCTCACCTCGCACGTCAAACTTATTTCTTCATACATGACATTTCCTATAGCTGCTTGATAATGAAGCCTCCTGCTAGTTTGTCAGTGGCGAACCAGGTAAAGCAGCAGTGTTAGCAATAGCATATTATTAAAATGCAGCTTCGATACTGTAGAATGTGATCACTAAACAGCAAATAATGATTATTGAATGTATGACCTGAAGTGTATACTGTAGGAGTGAAAATAAACTCCAAACCACAGAGATTCAATTGCAAGCTAATAAAGTCCTGAGATTTAAAAATAAACATTGCCTTCCCACCAGCACAGCCACAGGTCGATCAGTTTAGGGCGAGACTTGGCTTTAGTTTCAGGACACACAGGTGAGCACCGGTCTCCTCTGCACCCAGGTCACGTTGAAAAGGCATGTGTTCAGGGCTTGGTCAGCACAGTGCAGTTAAAACCAGGCTGTATCCAGCCCGTGGGAAAAGGACCTCTGATGAAACGCTGGTTTGGTCAGCCTTTCAGTCTTGAACCAGGCTTGGATTCGCCCCAGTTGGTCCAGTTAACTACCATCAATTTTCACGCCTCTTAGCTCCACTTCACAGCCATTTCTTTCTCAAACGGACAGACGGTTCTGAGCAGATACATCCAAAACATGAAAAAGCCTGTGTCATCGTCTAATTTTTCTCTGTCTCAAATTCATCACCGGGTTGGCTGATCGGGTCTCACCTCGCCTCCATCCGGCCCTGCGCTCAAACTGTTATCTTTGGAGGTATTCTGCTGCCCTTAGTGCCCTGTGCCTCCACTTAACACACACACACACACAGAAACACATGCGCACGCCCTTTGTTCCATCACAACCCATGTCAGGGTCATTTTCACACTCATGCTCTGTGGGGAGGAGATAACTACAACACAAGGGAGGAGTAGGAGCAACATTGTTCCTGATAAAGCTCCCGGAGTGTGTGTGTGGATGCACAGGCAGTCCTTCTGTTCAGTGTCTTGAACACTGAGGCTGCATCTACCAGCACCAGCCGTTTGGGATCAGTGACACAGAGCGAGGAGGCAACATGACATGCTCACTCTAAAGTATGTAGGCACCTCTCCCTTGCTTGTTTAGTGTGACGTGGTGTGGAGACTGCAGGGTGTGCTGAATGGAGGCCTAATTCCACCAGGCAACTTCATCAGAATTTGGAGAATTGTTCACATAAGGTTTCTCCTCATTCTGGGTTTTTTGTCCAGGGAGCTGGCGCCTTGGCATCCTCACGCAATTGGAACAGACTTCTTGTAACAGAGGTGTGCATGTTTAATGTAGTGAAGTAAAAAGTAGATTACTGGCTCAAAAATGAACAGAAGCAAAGCACATGTCAGGTTCCGGCAAAAAGGTGAGGACCCAAATGCAGATGCTTGAAAATCAGGCGGGTTGGAACACTGAAAGCGAGCTTAACTAACGATGCTGATGGTCCAAAAATCCATAATCCAAAAAATATGATAACAAAAGGCAGACAACACAACAGATAGGAGCAAAAAGCAAAACAAAATAATCACTCAAAAAAGTGCATTCCTTAAATAACCTGAGGAATCATTACGCAAATGCAGGCAAACACAATGAGAATGAGAGGACCAGGGAACACAGGAAACACAGGAGGGAAAACAGATGAACCAGCGAAGAGTGAGGGGGAAACACTGACTTAAATACACTGACACACACTCATGAACTAATGAGACACAGGTGTACGCAGAGAGAGGGCGTGAAAACAGATGGAAGGAAGTGGAGAGTGACACATGACATTTACAACCGGAAATAACCAACAAAAAATTCAAACTGCGACTGTAGGGTTCTAAAGAAGTATTCCTCCCACCCTTGTCCAATCATATTCATATACAAGTACACAACAACGTGTATTTACTGTAGATTAAATGACTTTACCGGAAGATTCACTGTTGCTGCTCAGATTCAGGGTCTGTGGAGCCGTCACTTCATCGGTCTCAGTGTCTCTGACTAGCTTCTGGTCTGTTGCGAGGACGTAGCGTTCGCAGGAACAGCGCATAAGCAACCACCCAACGCTTGTAGCCGTTTTGGCATAAGGTGTTTGAGTCACACTGAGCATATATGAGGAGCTGTGGAGTGGATTATGCTTAAGGACTGTTTGAGAACTTTCTAAAATGACACTTTTTCTATCAGCATAAAACTGGGTCACCGGTGACTGTGGCTACCACCAACCTTCACATCTACAAGGCGGGGGTGTTTAATACACACACACACATATATATATATATATATATATATATATATATATATATATCTCTATATAAGATTTTGAAGTGTTGCTTTAAGCGCTACCTAACCTGGATGTCGCTGTTAAACATTCTGATGGAGCATAAAATAAAAAGGTTATCAGATATTGACCATCCTGTGAGCTGTGAGCTGACATTTCCCAGCTAAAGCCCCGCAGTGTGAGAGACGAGCAACATATTTATCAGAAACTCTCCGTTTTTTTTTTTTAAACGAGAGAGAGACCGTGTGGAGTGAAGGTCGTCGCTCATATTCAAGTCTCGCATTCATTCCACCCTTTTCTTTCCCTTACGCAATGGTTCAGCCAGTGGGTTGCTTTATTCCGCTCAGGACTCGGCACAATAGGCAGAGCGTGTTTTCAGGGCCTTGATTCTGAAAAGCCTGCGCAGGC
Source organism: Diplodus puntazzo (assembly GCA_963678695.2). Taxonomy (NCBI): domain Eukaryota; kingdom Metazoa; phylum Chordata; class Actinopteri; order Spariformes; family Sparidae; genus Diplodus; species Diplodus puntazzo. Next base: position 8,027,877 of record OZ023165.1, on the reverse strand, counting down.
AGAGGTGCTTTAAGTGTCCTGTTGGTGTTGCCAAGCAACAAGGAAACGTCGGCTGCTGTCAATCACATAGTAAGTAAAGAAAACAAGTAAAGTAATTAGATAACTTGAGAAGAAATGTAGCATCTTTTGAGTCTTAGCCTAATGCTCTTTATTGTTTCGTGTCTCTATTTTTGAAACAGACAAACAATTAATCCGCTGTTATCGCTTGTATCAGACCTAAGCAAAAAGGCTTGCATCTATATTCATCTGACTGAACAAGAAAAAGAGAACAATAAAAGGAAAAAAGTAGCCAAGCAAGGTATTCTGCTTAGAGATCACCAAGGCACGACTGTTTCCAACTTGGAGTTCACATGTCGGTGACGCAAGTGGATAAATGAGAAGCACCCGCAGCGATAAAGCAGAATTCAAAGTGCTTCAAACTCATTTAAAAAACTACAGAAGGCACCACCTGCTGCTAGAAATGCAGCCTATATGATTACAACCCTGAGGCCCCAACTGAGTCGTCCCACAGGGGACGTTTTCTGTTGATGCATTAGAAAAAGTTTTATCCCAATGTGTGAACATTTATGTAGTCTGAGTGTTTTGGATCTGCAGGCTATAGACTCACATTTGTGTAAGCATTGATACAAAAAATAGCAACAGAAGGATGGACATCCTTTCCTCCAGAATTACTTTTTTATTAAAGCGAATTAGTTTAATTCAGCAACATGGTCAGATTTTGTGGAATTTGTCTATTTCTGCACTTCGGGAGACAGAAAATCAATTTTCATTTTTTATTTACTCCAAGAAGTTCTGTTGAGTGGTGCTTGTTTCCAACAAACCTGCCTCTCATCGTTGCAGGCAGGCACACAAGGTGAAGTTAATAAAAGTGGAGTCCACTTCCATTGGAGATGTTTCGGGGTGAAGGAGGAGAAAGAATAATTTCTAAGGGCTACTGTCTCGGAGCACAAAAGAATCATCGTACAGTGTACCTGCAGAGGTGTTTGTAGAGGTTGAGAACAGTACCACTTTACGCCAGGTGCTGACATTGTTAGCGCTTGTTTTTCTGCGCTTCAAAACTCACTTTTTTTCAAACCTCAACCGTTGTGAACCCCGTTGTGAAATAACTATGATTTCCTTGACTTGCAAAATTGTCTTTTAAAGTGACAGACATCAATGTGTGTAATTCATGGCACAATTCAGACGGAAACACAATGGAAGGGGCAGGATGTCTCCTCGCTATTAGCATCAGTTTCAATCCCAAAATACTGCCAATTTTTGCTTCCACGACAAATCCCTGACCGTCATATTGTTGCTAAACTCTCTTAACTCTCCCTACGTTATGAGTGAAATGAAAAAGAACTGCTGTGTGCTAAGGGTGTAGTCCTGACGGAGCGTTTAGCACAGATAAAATGGAACTGCTCCATTGAAAAAAAAAAAAAAAAAAAAAAAGTTTTTTTATCAACTTTTTGAATCAATGAAAATTAAGAGAGATTTTAGGTTTGAGTTTTTAATCTTCAAAGGAGACCCTCTATACCTTTCCCCTTTGTTTTCCTTCCTTTCAGTGTTTTATATACTGTATGTTTCTGATCAAAAAAGTCCTCACCTTCAGACGCTCCTCTCTCCTACGTGAAACCATGCTCCCGAAACGCCTCGTCAGTAGTCCCGCCTTTATATCTGTGACGTTGTGACATCAAACTACATCACCACGTCACACATGTGCATAATTTATGCCATGCAGCTAGTTTGGCGCGTAAAAATTGATTTACCACAGCTGCTCCTTTGTTGTTTGCGATACTGGCTCAGGCAGTGAGCATGAAGCATGTAAACCTGTATAGTGAGAAACCAAAATTAAATGACCCTGAAAATGAGCATAACATGTGAGCTTTTATAATACATTTTAATCTTGTCCTTGTTTGTTAACATTATTGCCAGTTGATATGGTCACAGTGCTCAATCATCCTTTCATCTTAGAAGAATAGTTTTTAATTGGAGGCCATACTTGCTGTATAACTATAAGGGCCTCAGGGTGTGCCTTAAAAACACTCTTAGATGACATTTACATCTTTTGGCTGAAACGGGTGCTATAAATGGAGGTCAATAATCCATCTAATCTTTCACCTGACATTCTGCTGTCAGCCTATAATACGGACAGAGAATGCAGCGCTAAAGTTTTGCAGACTCAGGGCTCTGACATTTGACGGTCTGCTCAGGCAGTTTTAATAAGAATCTTACTATTTGAAATAGTCCCCGGGCGAAGTTAGATGTGGATTTGATGCGATCTGAAGAGCCCTTAGCAGCACTTGAACTCTTACCTGAGATGGACCATGGAGACGGAGAGTGGAGATGATTGGCCTCATGTTCACTCTCCACTGAAGCTCTGCCTCTTTTTTTTCTTTCTTTTTTTCAGCTGTAACAAGTAGCTTTTAAGGATGAGACACTGATTAGTGAGAGGTTGAGAGAGAGTGGATAGATAGAGAGAGAGTGCACTGAGATGAAGATGGACAGAGAGAGGGAGAGGATGAGAGGAGGAGACAGAGAGAAAGGTGGAAAAGGGGATAAGTCTGAGCAGAGACTGAGAGACGGAAAACCCGAGGATGGAGGCATTAAAGGAGAGGAGCGTGGGCGGAGGTGCAGATCTGAGGCAGCGTATCAAAGAAGGGGTGAAGAGCAGGAGTGATTAAGAAAGGGAGGACGAAGTGAGAACAGCAGTTAAGAGCACAAGAGAGCGAGTTGAGTTAGGAGAGGCAGCTGCACCACTTGTATGATGCTCTGAAAGTACTGTTAAAGCCTGCTTATACTCCATGAAATATTACGGTATAGATAACCTTTATTTATCCAAAGGTAGTCGACTACTAAACACCATTCTGCACATTCAAATACAGGTGATAGTCTGCACGCGTACACTCTTCTAATGTCAGCCACTGGAAGTTTTTTGTTTTTTAAGTAATTAATTCACGTGTCAATCACTTAGAATTGCAAAAACTGGTGTGAAAGTTCCCTGTTACTGACAGTTTGTGTGACTGGTTGATTGTACAGCCTTATACAAGTTTGGGTGTCATGCTTAAGGGCATTTTAGCAGTAGTTTGTGTCCTTATCCTGTATGGAGGTCCATGGTTACCAATTTAATCAATTCATTTTCATTTCACTTGACATTGAAATAAAAAGTGAATTGACTGTCAAATTAGCAGAAAATTCCATTTGGTCATTTAAAGATCTTATTGATAAAATCTTTACGTAGACAAATCAGTTTTTTAAAACATAATACACTTAGAGAGCTTGCAAAAATGTGCAAAACGAACGGTTACGTTTTTTTTTTTAATCATAATTAAAAAAAAAAAATAGATTGTGTCCAAAATAACCGTTTTGTTTACGTCTTTGTCTACTTATGTTGGTAGTAAAAAACATAAACATAAAAAAGCGATGTTACACATAAGCTAGCATCGTTAGTGTCAGGCAGTGCAGCAAACTGGCAACCACTCGAGGGGGTACGTGGTTCAAAAAAACAGCATTGTTTTGGGTTAGGGTTAGCAGAATGCAGTGGAAGGGGGAGATGAAATTTCCACATTTATGGGCTGGATGTCATCAATAACACCTTTACCTTTCAATCTCAACTGTAGGTTCGAGGTTTAATTTTAAGTATGGTTCATATTTAATTCACGTCAGCTCTCTCGCTGTGTGAAGAAGCAGCACATAGTCGGTCAGGGAAGAAGAGCATTGTACTGCTGCAAACCAAACCTGCTGCAAGACCTATTTTAGCCACCTAAAAGAAGCCACACCTAAAAAAAAAATATATATATACGTTTAAGTGTACTCCATATTTGAACCTTTTTGGTGCTAAATGTTGCCATCAGACAGCTGATCTGCAGCGTAACACAGTGCATGGCAGGCACAGCTGTGTGTAAGAAACACACGTTGTAAGGTTGAGGTAATGTAGTCCCAAAGGAAAGAGCAATGCACTAACTTGGAATAAGTACCTCATACACATGCCACATCCAAAGACCTGAACTATCTTTTTAAAGTCACACTGTCATGGGTCACTGGACACTTGAATGCAACAAAGCCATTGTTAATGCCATTAGTACAATCTATGCTTAATGAACTCTGACAAGTCAAAAGATCTTCTGCACAGTTCATTAATGTTTAGGTTTCTAACTTTTTATGTTTGAAAATGCAAATTGGCTGTCAGAAGAAAAGCTAAACAATGACAAATCATTTCCAAATTGACAACAACAATTTAGAACTAGGCTAGTCTAGTTCACAATTTAATTCTAACAGTTCCAGTTTCAGTGTAAGGCAGCAACTGTTCGCAAGATCCAGTAGCGGTTTGAATCCGACAGGTGGTCAGTTCTTACATATTGTACCTTTAATTTTGTACATACTCTGAAATAAATCTTAATTTGATGAAAAACATTTATTTTACCACTGGACCCAGGATTTTCATGATCCCGAAATCTGTACTTTGTCAGACATAATTCCATTTCCTGTTATTTTTCCTCATAAAAGCAAAAATTATTTGGTATGAGTGTGTTCACATGAGGTTTTTTTTAACTCTCAAATTCTTCTTAACCGAAAAGATGGTCATATGAAGCACAGGACCCTCAGCGACAGCAACCTGACAGTAGATTTTAAATGAAAGAAGTCTGGCTGCTGTGATAAACAACTCTGCTTTGTCTGGTATTAACTGAATTGTCATGTTTGTGCAGTACATCTAAAAAAAAAAATGTATATACATTTTTTTTTTTTCCTGTTGTACATCATATCATATTTTCCAGCAGCATCTTCATTATGTGTTGTCCTTCCACGTACACACATTGAAGTCTGATGCTAATTCTAATCTAAGCTAACCTTATTATCATCGCCAAGGCAACTAATCCAATACAACACACAAGTGATGCCTTGACCTCTTGCTCCTCTCTTCTTCTGTCTGCCTGCCCGTGTCCCGCTGTCACTCATAAACCAATCATAAGGTAACATCTCCCTCCTCTAGTCTTTTGTCACCTCTGACCCCGCCCCTGAACTCAGGTCTCCTCCAATAAGGCTTCATGTCAGAGCGAGGCACTCACCCATGGCCGCAGACAGAGCCGCCAATCATCTGGGATAATCAGAAATGGGCTGACCCTGAGTTGACCCGGCCTTGCAGAGGGCTGACAGGATGAGAGGCGCTGGAGTGAAACTTACAGGGTATTTTCACGCTGTCTCTCTCTCTCTCTCTCTCTCTCTCTCTCTCTCTCATACACACACACACACACACACACACACACACACACACACACACACACACAGACAGTGAACTCTCCCTGTAGATGATTTTACATAAACTAGCCATAACTTTAAAAATTAAAACCTAACTTTATTAAAGTTGAAAACAGGTAATTATCACAAACATATGAGCTGAAAATTACCATAATACTCAGATTACTTTTTGTCTAAATGATAAAGTTCCCCCTCTGTGATGTCCTGTATGTTTGTGCGATCAGCCTGCCCTTGACAAACCGCAACCACAGTAATGTTCTTATTGTTTTTTTTATGATGTGCTAGATCTATTGGCTTGGTCTATTAACCTTTAACATACTACAGTATGCATCATTCACTCATGTCACTGGAAGCATCATGTCCTTTGTTGTCACTGTCCTAGAGGGAAGGATATAGTTTCATGCTCTTCAGTCAGACAGAGAGTGAAAGGCACAGGGATTGGAGGACAGGCTGGAAACCAACAGGCCACAACACCTGTTAGTGACTGTAGCCACTGACTGGACAGTTAATGAGCAAAATCAGATTGTCTACCAGTGAATTCCTCAATTTTCTCTCCTCAAACAATTTAGCTTCCAGTTTTCGTTTGTCCCATGAACTCTAATATCGTACAGGGCCAGCCTTTAGTGGATGTTTTTTACAGTACAGCCTTTAACATTCCAAAGTATGTATATATCCTTGAATGAAAATTTCACCCAAAAACAAAAATTCGGTCATCATCGATTCAGTCCCATGCTAATGGAAAAGTCGGGTGAGGTTTACCAGTCAGCAAAACAGCGCTGCAGCATTCTGCTAAACAAGGGAAGTAGAGAAGTCATCATCAAACCTTATCTGAAGTAAAAAAAAAAATAAAAAAAATCAACAAAAACATTTGATAAAACAATATTTTCACTCTTGATGCCTGGTGGAGCTCGACGACCCACTTCAGATGGAGCCACGCTAACGCTTTTAGCTTAGCGGTTACAGTTAAGATTTCAGCTTTCAGCTTACCAAAGGATGTAAAATAACGTACTTTCTGCCTAATGTTTGAAAACAAGTCACCAGTAAGTTGAGTGTTGCATGAGGGTGAGCAAAAGATTGAAGATTCACCCCGTAGATTCCGGTGTGGCTATAGAGCTACAGTAGGAGCAAGCTAGTAAGATGGACATGCTAACATTTTCATTTTACGTAAGAGCAGTGAACTCACCGTTCAGGCCATTCTATAAGCTGGCAAAGCTAAGATTGGACAACTTCTTGTTCTGGGAGGAGTTTAGTCAACAGTCTATTTGAACCTTATTGTGTGACTTCTCGCCTGTGTCTTTACATTGACCTGTGATGCAATCATTTTTAAAGTTCACTTCATATACCATCTGAACTCTGAAAGAGTGACATCGGGGGGGATAAATAAAGACTTAACCCACACAGGCATCCTTTGCCAGTGACTGCCTGTACTTTTGTCCTACATTACCATTGCTTACAATTCCCTCTTGCATGCAATACAGTACAGCCAGTTTTGTACAACACAAAACTCAATAGCCCTCACAAAATTCTGGCAGCCGAATGAAGAGCAGAACTCACAGAGGCTTTACAGATACTTCTCTGGTTTCATAGCAACCACAGCGGACACATTATCAAAGGCCAAATAACACAAATAAAGATAAAACAACAGTTGGTGAAGAAAAGGAAGATTTTAAAAGATTAGTTTTTTGGGACTTCATGTACAAGGGACAAGGGACAAGACAAAACTGTTGATTATGGTCCCTGGTTTATGCAGAAATTGTTCAGAATGATGGAGCAATCTATTTCATAAAGCAAAAGAAAACTTTTACTGGCAGAGTTCATTAGCTGAACATTAGGTCATTAGGTGGCCAAAGACTCGGTCTCCGGTTCAGCTTTTTAATGTTTCTGACTGAGCTGTATGAAAATGAGAAGCAATATTAGCAAATAATATGCTAACTCTTTCTCTTGGAGGTAATGCTAGGTTGCTCCTCAAGGAGAGTGGTCGCTAACATTAGCAGGATACATTGGCAAGACTTTGATAATGGAATAACATGCAGCCTTTAAATGGCGTAAAGATAGTTCAGAAACAAAACAGCGTACTGCAGAGTCACGTCATCTGTCTGTGTCACATAGGTTTTGCCATTTCCCCCGGTCCTTAGCAGCAGGTTGTGAGGTCTTTTACAAGTCACAACAATTCTGAACATTCTGACAGTAAAATGGCTTTTTTCAGGAAAACATTGCTTTCTTCCGAGACCTGTTTCTGTCTCAGCGGCACACTCTTGCAACACCTGGAGATCAGGAATGAGCATATGAAGCTAGCAGATAGAAACAAGCTGCAACAATAAGACACACACATTGAAACTTTTTTTATGCACAGTGATGATTATTTGTCAAAAATCTCATTGTGTTACTATTTTCAGGGAATGACAACTGTCATCCCTGTGATGTTGTCCTAACATTTATGTAGTGCTTTTGAGGAGATTTCAAAATGTGAAATATACTTTATATTGTCCAGCCATTGATTGGATCATTCTTACTTACTTGTGACATTACTCCCTATTCATCAAATATTGAGGCATTTCTTTAAGCATTGAGTGTGCAAACGATTAAAACTCGTTACTTTAGAGACTCTGTAGCAGAGTGTACCTTTTAGTACCTGCTTTAGTGACCGAGCGAGAAGAAGAAATGAGACGGGAAAACAAAAAGAGTCAAGAGTGGCAGAGATGTGGAGACAGGCTGCGTTGTTAGTATTCAACCTCCAGCCTCAGAGCTGTCCTCTTTGAGACATCCCCATTTCCAATCCTCCACTCACCTTTTCGTACACAGACGCAAAGCGAGGGCGGAGAGAACAGCAGAGAATGAAAAATGTAAAAGAAAAAAAAACTAAGATGTGAGTAAGATTTGGGTAGACGGAGGAAGAATAACAAAAGGGAAAATCAGTCAGAAGTTACTGATGCCGTGTTACCGTCTCTGATCTGTCTTTGTTGGCACTCCTTGTTAGAGTGCGAGCGAAGCCGCTGTCACTGCGACTGTCACAGCACCAGAGTTCAAACTGGCAGTAGCCTTTCATCTTGGCTTTTTAAAGGTGAATTTTTGTGGCATTTTGGATTTCTGTTTTTTCATTAACAGTGCGCTGAGGGAAAGGAAAGGTGCAGGAAAGAGAAAGGATCATGACACATCGTGGGTATCAAAAGCCCACACACGCCTTGAAAGGTCACAACTTACCAGGCTGCAAGCAAAAAGCCTTTTTGAATCAGACTTGTTTAGACTTCGACAAATACACGGCAGCTTATCAAACAAATTGTTTTAACATTTAGGGAAATACAGTAATTATGCTTTTGTCTGGGAGGGAGATGAGAAGATTGATATCATTCTCATGTCTGTGTGGTAAATACAGAGCTGACATCTGCTTAAAACAGCCTAAAAAGTATAAATAACACTGTGGTTTTATATGAGGCTACATTCTACAAAGATGGGATTACAAAGAGCCAATGTCATGACGGCTGGGCAAGGATCGCCTCTGTCATTTTCCCATCTTTCTGGGGACTACTGTCCATATTCTAAGACAAATTGGCAGAACTTACATAAAGTCAAACAATGATCAAATCTGCGTATTGCATTGAGCTTGGTGATTGGAGTCAAACACACACACACACACACACACACACACACACACACACACACACACACACACACAGACCGGACTATAGACAACAGTTGGAGAAAACACCCAGCAAACAACAGATCTGTTAATCCAGATTGGACTCTTACATGTTCATTCTTCCAACGGACGGCTCAAAGTCAGTGATTGCTAAATTTGGCAATGTGATGCGCCGCAACCAGACAGTTTTGAGCAAAAAAAAAAAAAAAAAAAGTAGAAATTCTGATTACCTCCTGGTTTACTTGGGGATATTTTCTGGAAGTGGACCTCTTTAAGTTTGAACTTGATTATTTGAATCCCTGATTATATGAGGGGTGTCGACCCCAAAATCTGTGTTATAGCAAACAAAACTATAGGCACAGAAGAGCCAGGCTGATACATAAACATTGTTCCTGACAAGTTATTCCAACATATAGAATCCAGAATCACAATTTCTTTCCCTTGCTGCTCATTGATTCACTAAAAAGACATGATGCAGCGAGCCATCGGGACAGCTGTGGTAGTTCTTGTGGGGGATATTTCTGAACTTTGGATGGAGCCAATTTGAGTGTTTTCCCCTGCTTCCAGTCTAACCAGGCTGACCATATATTAAACCAACCCTGCCCTGTACTTAGTGGGCAGACATTGCGTTAATATCAGTCCTCTGATCTCGCTCTCATTCCTGAACTGTTAAACTGTTCCCTTAAGCAGAGCAATTTTTTATTTTTTTTTATTTTGAGTGAGATCTTGAGTAGCTGAGTTCAAGTCCTGTGCTCCTTCCCTCCTAAAGTATAAGGTGAAAGGAAAATTCTTACATCAGCGTAAGAGGAAAGTATGTATATAAAACTGATTGGGTTATGTTTTATTGATTAAATAGTCATTTTCTCATATACTTTAGATTCCCCATGGACCAGTTCTTGCACCGACCCAAACAAGTGCAATCCTTGCAAATTGTTTAAAGTGTATGTAATTAGGTTGTGTACCAAAACAGCCCAGTTTTTTTTTTCTTTCATTTGTAAAATTTCCATCGGGTGAAGCAAAACTGGGCCCCGGCCAGTGGAAGTGACGGAGATACTGAGTATTTTGTGTCAAATCAGCAACAGGAGTGAGCGCTAGAGAAAGAGAGGGAGAGGGAGTGAGGGAGAGAGAGAGCGTCTGTTAATGACAACTATTATCTTCTCATCTTTTTGAGTGCTGTATTTGCCAAAAAAAAAAAAAAAAAGGAACACTGAATTATTCATTCCCCCCGAAATAATAAATAACCACTGCAATTCTAATGGGAATCTGTAGCATCTATATTTTATGAACGAGCAAAAGATTTAAGACAAACTGGTTCATTATAGCGCACACACAAAGACACACACACACAGAGTAATTGGTATGATTGCTTCCCCAAACACCCACAGACTAAACCTTCAAACAAAAGTCTACAGACGGACTTATCCGAGGAAATCTACGCCAGCCACGCAGATAACGTCTTTGTCTCCCTCTTCTCCTTCCCTCTCTGTCTATTGAAGAGATTTTATGCATATTCGCAAAGGCTAATTCTCTGGCACTCACCCCGAGGTACCCCTCTGTGAATGTCTGCTCGTAGCAGGGAGCAGCCTCTGCGCGCCGCTGCATGTGGTGAGATAACACAAGATACTGAATACATGATAGGGAGCCACACAAAGGGAGAGAGCGATACTCTGAACTTCAGAAAACAAAACTGACTGGGGCCGCTGGCTGCAAGGTCCGATGGGCTGCTGCAGTGACGACTAAATTATTACAACGCTGAGCCTTGAAAAATAAAGAAATCTGCCAATATGGATGAGATGCTATATTATGAATAAAAGTTATTGATACCAAAGGAGTCAAATGACTTGTTCTGCTGCAGATTAAGTTATTGTCTCTGCGTATAGTCTTCCTTGTCTGTGTTGAATTGCTTTCAATTGCAACCCAATGGCCGGAATAGATGTCAGCTATGTACGCTTCTGAAAAACCACAGATAGGTTCAAACTCAATGTTTCTATCTGTTGGAACTTGATGTTTGTTCCGGTTCAGTTCTTTCTTTCTGTTTCTCTCTCGTCACACCACTGTGTCTGCTTAAGTTTAGGCACAAAAACCATTTTGTTCGGATTAGGAAAACATCATGGTTTGGCTAGAAATACCTGTTCTGGTTGCCATTACAAAAAAAAGACGAGATGGTCTGGCTTCCTGTGAACAAAAGGCTTTTTCGGTCGCTGCAAAAAATGGATGGAAAAACGTCCCCACAGGCACAAACTGCAGGTGCCCGTTCAGAATCAGAATTCCTTTATTAGTCTCGCGAACGGGGAAATGTGTGTCACAGCAGTCAAAGGACAGTTTAACATAACAATAAACGATTAAAAATAGTAAAAAATAAAGTTTTCTCTGGTCTCTACATATATAAATTGGTCCTCCCTGAGCCTGCCAGCTCCCAGAATGAGGAAAACAAGTGATTCCTGCATGGTCTCTGCAGCCCACCCACTGGTAAAACGGCGCTCCTACAGGCTGTTCAGATTCAGCTCCTGTCATTACGTAACGAAAGGAGTTATTTACATAGGTCGACCTCCTCTGTGCGATGATAGGAGATATCTGAGAGGGGGTGTTCATCCCCGAGGTGAAGTTCGGTGTGTCCAGCGGTGAGATAGCAGTCGTCGCTCTTAGACGTCGAGTTAGACACACAGATTTCTCTGTTGTTGGTTGTATAAATCAACATCAGTGCCTATATTCTGTCCCAGCTACAGAACAACAGAAGAGACAGTGGTTGTGTTTCATTTTTAACGACAACGTGCCGGCTGCAGTTCGTGTTAGTTTGTATGTGTGTGCTAACCACTTCACATCAGACTGCGTCAGTAACGAGGGTCAGTACAAAGCTGGCTTTGCCTCGACACTGACCCTCGTAATAGGACCAGTGTGAAACTGATGAAAAACAGTATAATATGGGACCTTTAAAAGGTAAGAAATAAAAATATCCTGTATATACATATTATGTACGGCATGTTAGTGAGCGCAAGTAAGCTGATATAACATTTATTGTGAAGGTGATATGTCACGTTTGGTACAAATGTCAAACGGTGGTTTGCAGAAACATTATATCCTGGTTACTGGGCTGTCTATTTTAAAGTGTAAACTGTGTAACTGTTAATTGGGTTAACTTTCTGTTGATGCTGCAAGACATATTTTCTTCTCCATTTCCCTTTGCTTTGTACAAGTAGTACCACACCACCACACTGAACGAAAAGTCCTACTATCAAAATTTCCTTACAGACAGGGATCAAAAGTACTTGCGGCAGAATGCCCCCTTTTTGCTATTATATTACCATATATTATAATACTCTCATGTAACAGGTCAGGGAATTGCAAATTTTAGCCTCTTAAAGTTTAAGCCTTACAGATGTATCTTTTCAAAAACTCATCAAAGGTTGAATCTTAGATGGAATCTTACAAATAACTACAGTAACTATAGCTGTCATGCTGTTGGAATGCATAAATGTTGCCTGATTGAAACTAACTAGTGCTGGTGTTTCGGCCCCTGACACTGGTTGAGTGTTTGTGCAGGTTGGTCACTGTAACCCTTCTACCTGTCTCTCTCTCTCTGAGGTTACCAGAGGGAGGATGACTGCAGCCTGATCCGGAGCACCTGGTCTCAGCTGGTCTCTGGGGGATATAAAAGTCTGGCCTCTAGTAGGGCTGGGCTCTCTTGCTTTTCTCCCATCGCCCGCACCTTTTGTTGTTGCATTTCAACTATTGTTTTGCACCACGCCATCTCTCCACATATCCACATTCACACCACCGATGTCACTGACGCACACACCATATTGAACTGTTTATTGTTTAGTTTCTCATGTTAATTATGATAAATGACTTGTGTTCATTTTGCACTCCGCGTCCTTTGCCATTTTTTTTTTGTCATGGCCTAGAGCCAGTTAATGATACTGGCAAGAAATGAATGCGCAACTTTTGTCAATCTGGGTATGTACCATCTGCATGTAGTTATTGCTTAAATGAATTAGTTTGAAAATCAACTCACTGTTCAGCACAGTGATGTTTAAAAGTTCAACCTCTGGTAAAAATTGTTCACAAAGGCGCGTACAGACTTTCTTTACAGGGGCGGCCCAAGTGGAGCGCTGACTTATGTTGGGGGTTGCATGAAGCAAGTGTGTGCGCATTCACACATCCGAATAGTATTAACTGACCATCCCTCATAGGCTTTACTAACCAACACTACAGTGTCTTGCAGTGTCTTACATTTCAGTGTTAACATTTTCATTTTTTTTTTTTTTAATATTACATCACATTCACTTAGCTGATGCTTTTATCCACAGTGACTTCCAATAAGTGCATTTTAAAAGATAAATAGTCCCATCAATCACAACACAACAGAGTGGGAATATATAGTGAGGCTTCAATTCTTTCTTCTTTCAATAATAAATAAACATAAAAAAAAAAAAAAAATCAAAATCAAATGGTTTAAACTAAGGTCCTGTCTCTCACTGGGTAAACAGACAAACTTTAGAATAATAGGGTGGCTCTCAGGGTAGACAGTCAGATTTCCGGGTTGGCCAGCACCACCCCAAGGCCACCCTTATTAGTGTTAATACTTGTTTTGTTTTTTTTTGTATTTATTACTTAAATCACTTACAGTTCATTTCTTGTCCCTGCTTCTTTCATCGAACTATAGACACATAGATTTCATTTAGTCTTTGTGAAGATAAAATCAACACAATTATCAAAGTGCATTAATAAGGATCCTGTGCACTATAGATAAAAGGTGTGCAACGCTTAACACTTGAATAAACATAAAAGCTTTCATATATTCAGATGTCTACACCCGGTGTATACGGTACTGATTCAATATAGCACACAAGTACATTGTAAATGCGCCCTGTGGCATAGATGCTATCTCAATGTGCTTTCTGTTTTTCTTAAGGACAACAGAGCTGCAATATATCGGCTGATGTTTGTTTGTGTCTGAGAGTACAAAATCATTACTGATTTGCACTCAGAGCCATCCTTAAGTAATATGGCCTTCAATATGTGGCTGTCAGTCTTTTGCAGCATGATGGAACATACAGCACCATAATACAAGCACATTATTCAGAGATGTTTTTTTTTTATTATCAGCAGTTGGCAGAGCAATAAACGATTCAGGAGAGGCGAGGATTGCTCTACATAGCTGGAACCCCTGCTTCGAACCTGGTGAGAGGTGCTTTACATGCAATGCGATTTCAAATTATTTTCTTAACAAAGTATTCTTGATAACTATTCATAAATGTATACACTCCAGGTCTGCACAACATCTACATATTTCCCCCGGGACAAATATAATTGAGCCAATACAAACAGGCTGAATGGAAAGTAAATTATATTAGGTTTTTTACCTTTTCGCTCTGTTTAGGCATTTTGTTGATGCTTTTATCCAAAGCTGTTTAGAGTGAAGCTGGCTGAGAGTGCCTCTTATTAAAGAAAGTTTGACAGGATGGATGGATGGCTGCTTGTGGATTTTAATCTGAACACTTTCCGGTTACAAGTGTGTTTCTTCGAGAAGTTTTATGAAGTGTGCTCTGTAGCTCCTTGAACCATGCTAGAATTCCACCAATGGTCAAATGGTCAGACGTGTGCACCAGTCATTATGAATGTAGGTATGCTGATTGATTCAGGGTTAAAATCTGATGGGAATGTTGGGTCAGCCCACCACTTAGGTCCAGATTGAAATATCTCAACAAATATTGCAGTCCTATTCCTATTCATGGTCCCAAGAGGATGGAGCCTACCAACTTTGCTGATCTCATGAATCTTCCTAGATCGATGCCATCAGATTAGACATCTGTGATCTACACAGGATCCATTGTTATATCATTAATGATCCCTTAACCTTTTGATCTTGTCTCAACAACCAGCCAAATCTTAGTATTTTCAACAATTTTGGCGATGACCAAATGAACAAATACCTGCAGAACTAATGACAGTCCCATCAGCCTTGGCTGTACTGGTGTTAAGTTCTAATTAGCTATTTTTTAACATGTTTAAACAGTGAAGATGACAAAACATTATAGCTTTTCAGCATTAAAAATCTGCATGTGAGCAATGGCATTGGAAAAGTGCTGCTATGCTAGAATTAGCATTAAGCACAAAGGACCGTTGTGCCTAATTCGAGCCTCACAGAGCTGCTAGCATGACTCTAGACTCTTATGGTGTGATCACCGAACACGAAGCACATTTTTAATCCCAAAAGTTAAAAAAGTAATCTCTGAGCCTTCCCCCTGTAGGTAAACAGCTCTCAATCAGAGCAGACCTCCTCCAGGAGATTTGGCCGTGCAGCTGATTCTCTCCTCGAGAGCTGGCTGGCTCTGAGCAGCGCCTTCCTCTCTCTGCCCTGCCTGGTTCTCCCTACAAAACACTTCAAAAAGCCTGCGACACACGTACATTTTTGCCCTCAAAAATTGACATTTTCAACTTGCATAATATGATTTTCAAATATGCAAATAATGCAGTTCTGTGCCACATCATTCCCTCTGCCTTGCTTAAACACTCATGACTACCGTTGTATAAAATAAAAGACTATGTATGTAATCTAGACGTGTGAAAAATGTGCTTCCCTTTCTGCAGGTACACACTATTATTCTTGATTAGGGCTGTTTCCTCTGGCAAAATCTAGGTTTAAAACTTTAAGCCACAATTTCACAATCCAAACACATTGCTGAGACAGTCTGAACATCCACTATAGTCATGGTTCACCATCTACGCCAATTCCTGACAAGGGTGAAGATGACTGAGACTGAGAAATGGGTTCAAATGAAGAGAGCTCTCCTTGAGTGGAACAAAGTGAAGTATTTTTCTCTATTCCTTTTGACTTTTCATAAAAGTTGTCCTTTGAGGTCATTTTAAAACCTTGAGCAAGGATGAATACATCGTCATAAGGAGTCATCTGAATTGATGGACAACATCAGGATAGCTGTCTGTCTTTGTATTGATTTGTCCCAACCGCCCCCTCACTGCACCTCAGTACTCCCTGTGTGTCTCTGCTGCAAGTCACATTGACGATCCAAGCTGAAACGTGTTCTGTGGGGTTAAGGTGTTCAGGAAAAAAAGATATTTGTTTGCATAAGAATTTAATAAAGTTCTGCTACAAGACAATAAGGAATTATGGAAGTGTTGGTGACATTCAAATAGTGAAAACTAACTAACTGACTAAGAGTCACCACAAAAGGAAAGTGCTTTAAAGAGTAAACGATCATAAAATGAAGGGTTTTTTTTTCTTTTGCTATTCAGTTGTAGTTAACCTTACATAATGCACAGGGGGCACATCATTACAAATCATTAAATATAGAATAATTAAACTGTCAAATAGACATGTCCTTTGCTTTAACATATCATTATGAAGTAAATGAATTGTACAATGTAATAGCTACAGAATAATGACACCATCAGCATTTAGATGGTTTCCCTCTAAACCTCACTTTCACTATATAATATTGACTGCCGGCGGGCACAAAATCTCCTGGGAAAATAAAGGCTGACGAGCGATACAGTCCGACTGGCGACATGGCACCATTTCCATCTGCTTTCACATATGAATAAATAAACTCACGTTTTGCGAACCAGTTGTCTTTGGGACCACGGCACCACCAATAATACCACTTGGGGGGGGGAGTTGTCTGTATTCACTATAACTAAGGCCTGGCATTCATCTGTCATTCACATATGCTGTTGAACTTAATCCACTAATTCCCAAATATATGTCTCAGTTGGATAAACCACAAGCTGATGTGTCAGCAACAGTGATGGGAATAAAGGCATTAAAATAAACGTTGTTACAAACTGCGTTATTTTTTTCAGCAACGGGTAATCTAAATAATTGCTATTTCCATCGTTACAACATTGTTACCGACAATTAAATGTGGCGCGTTATACACCGAAGCTGTTGTCATCTGACTTGGCTCTCAGCCACAGGAGCTGCAAAGCTGTTTTTTTTTCTTTGGTAAGGGAGGAGGGAGGGGCGAGACAACCGCATAAGTGATGATGATTGGCTAAGGTAGAGTAAGAGTTTTTTTCTCAGTTTACACACAAACACACACACACACACAGCAGCCTCACACACACAAACTAGCAGAGGTAAGCTTCAGCAATGGCAAGTCCGGAGGGAAAGTTGGCGTTTTCAAAGTGGAAGTACAGACACCACTTTAATCTCCTTAAGGGAAAAGGCAAGAACGCACATGTGAAATGTACATTATGTCCCAGAGCGAAGTGTTTGTCCACATCCGTTGTAAGCAACTCTAATCTAATGAAGCATGTCTCAGCGTAACATGTCTACAAAACTAGTGGCCAAAAACACTGTTGTTGACACTGCTGATGATGATAGCTTCACAAAAACTTGTGACACAGAGAATGCAATGAAAGGCAGGTATGTTGTTGAGAACAAGCTCCCGTTATCAACAATTAACTCAGA
Source organism: Diplodus puntazzo (assembly GCA_963678695.2). Lineage (NCBI taxonomy): Eukaryota > Metazoa > Chordata > Actinopteri > Spariformes > Sparidae > Diplodus > Diplodus puntazzo. The sequence continues at coordinate 8,010,574 of OZ023165.1, read as the reverse complement.
CTCCTTCAGAGCCCTCATTGGCAAAATACCGGAAAGAGCAGGTGGCGGTTCTACTCTATGCAACTGGCTTGTGAAACCCGCTTAGAAAAAAAAATCCAAATTCTTGGACATATATTTAAACATAAAAACTTAAACTTAAAAAAAAGAAGACGTAACGCAACAGTTACTTTCCCTAGTAACTAGTAACTTTTATAGTGGAGTAATTCAGTTACTAACTCAATTACTTTTTGTGAGAACTAGTACTATCGAGGGGATCACACTCCTCAGCCTCCCTGGGAAAGTCTATTCCAGGGTACTGGAGAGGAGAATTCGGCCGATAGTCGAACCTCGGATTCAGGAGGAACAATGCGGTTTTCGTCCTGGCCGTGGAACACTGGACCAGCTATTCACCCTCCGCAGGGTGCTCGAGGGTTCATGGGAGTTTGCCCAACCAGTCCACATGTGTTTTGTGGACTTGGAGAAGGCATTCGACCGTGTCCCTCGTGGCATTCTGTGGGGGGTGCTCCGGGAGTACGGGGTCGGAGGCCCTCTGTTAAGGGCTGTACGGTCCCTGTACGACCGGAGCAGGAGCTTGGTTCGCATCGCCGGCAGTAAGTCAGACCTGTTCCCAGTGCATGTTGGACTCCGGCAGGGCTGCCCTTTGTCACCGGTTCTGTTCATTATTTTTATGGACAGAATTTCTAGGCGCAGCCTCGGGCCGGAGGGGATCTGGTTCGGGAGCCACTGGATCTCATCTCTGCTTTTCGCGGATGATGTGGTCTTGTTGGCTCCTTCGAGCCAGGACCTCCAGCATGTCCTGGGGCGGTTTGCAGCCGAGTGTGAAGCGGCTGGGATGAGAATCAGCACCTCCAAATCCGAGGCCATGGTTCTCGACCGGAAAAAGGTGGCTTGCTCCCTCCAGGTGGGAGGAGAGTTCCTGCCTCAAGTGGAGGAGTTTAAGTATCTTGGGGTCTTATTCACGAGTGAGGGAAGGATGGAGCGTGAGATTGACAGGCGGATCGGTGCAGCGGCCGCAGTAATGCGGTCGTTGTATCGGTCTGTCGTGGTGAAGAGAGAGCTGAGCCGAAAGGCGAAGCTCTCGATTTACCAGTCAATCTACGTTCCGACCCTCACCTATGGTCATGAACTTTGGGTCATGACCGAAAGAATAAGATCCCGGATACAAGCGGCCGAAATGAGTTTCCTCCGCAGGGTGGCAGGGCGCTCCCTTAGAGATAGGGTGAAGAGCTCTGTCACCCGGGAGGAGCTCAGAGTAGAGCCGCTGCTCCTCCACATCGAGAGGAGCCAGCTGAGGTGGCTCGGGCATCTGTTTCGGATGCCCCCGGGACGCCTCCCTCGGGAGGTGTTCCTGGCATGTCCCGCCGGGAGGAGACCCCGAGGAAGACCCAGGACACGCTGGTGTGACTATGTCGCCCAGCTGGCCTGGGAACGCCTTGGGATCCTCCCGGAAGAGCTGGAGGCAGTGTCCGGGGAGAGGGAACTCTGGGTGTCCCTGCTCAGGCAGCTACCCCCGCGACCCGGCCCCGGATAAGCGGTCGAAAATGGATGGATGGATGGATGGATGAGAACTAGTAACTGTAACTAATTACTTTTTATAAGTAACGTGCCCAACACTGGTCAGCGATCTGTATTTTTCTGAGCTAATCAGGGCTAGTCTTTCAGATGCATGGGTGCCACAAGGAATGGGTTAGCGGACCCCAAATGGTTTTTAGCAACTCTCTTCTTGCTATTTACGTATTAAATGCAGATCCGACCTATGTAGGAACCCATGTGTTTTAAATGGAGGGAAATGCTGTCAGACCAGAAAACAAAGCCCTATGCTGTTGTCAGTGTTGTGTTTTCACCCAGCCCATCACTCAGAGTTCGCAGTGACTATCTAAAATGTCATGCCAGTCAAGTAAACATAAATTGTGACCTTAGACTCATTCAAAGATTTCAAGTCCAAGCGCTGGACCTCCACTAACCCGCTTCTCCAGTGTAATGGTGGTGGTAAGGCACCTGAAACTGGTAACAGCTAAAGAACAACCCCTGGAGCTAAATATCTTCTGTCCTTAAGGAGTTTAGTCGCAACAGTAACAGGCTGACTAGCTAACAATCCAAGTTGTGCAACCACATGGATGACAAATGCATGGACTTCCAGCTAGACAAAGGTTTTGGACTGTGAAGCACGCTGCTCTAACACCCACACTTTTCATTATAAGGTTAAATTGATCAGAGATAGCAAATTATTCCTTTGTTTAAATCTAATTTCTTATTTCCTGCCACTTTATATGAGTTTTATATTCTTTGTCTGAGTGTAACTATAGCTGCCATTGTTACAGAGGACAGACCCTTTCAAAGTAGTATTCCCTTAGACCACCTCATGCCTTGATTACAATTGGTAAGAGAAAAGGTTACATTTGTGTCTTGCACAGACTGACTGGCTTGAATGCATGAAATCAGTCTTGGTATCAGCTGTTCAGTGCATAGAGGACACGTGAGGCAGCTATGTGTAAATGAGGTATAAAAAGGTTTATTCTGAAGATACAAAGGGAACTGAAAGTACCGTCCCATCAGTGCAGTAACCCACGGGAAAACTGTGGCTATTTGGTGAGTAGGCTGACTCAGGTCACAGAGAGCTGTTAAACTTCAGGAAAAAAAGAAAAGTCGACAGGTGGTGGTGATTGCCCACATGGGAGAAGCTGCTCTGCTGCTACTGTAAGTATTTTATCGTCCTTCGCTTGTGGTGTCTGGTTGTCGGACAATTTCGTGAGCTCAGCTGGTCTTATCAACAAACTCCTGCGTGAGGGAGTCTATGATCTGCTTTTTCATGAACTTTGCAAACTTCTTGAAGTTTGAGTAGACAGCGCTTGGGAAAAGAAATGCTTAACTTTTAAGTCTCTTAAGAAAAGCTTTGAAGAAACTGATAAGCAGAGCGGAAACACGATATTCTTTTCATGCTTTGCTTTTAAATGTCTCTTGATAATCAGGCACTCGAGGTTATCTAATCATGTTAACATGCCAAATAGAGAGCGTTAAGTGAGGTCATCACGACACCAGCCAGAAAGTGCCAAAGAGCATGTTGGTTAGAAATCCAGAAGGCCAAACACATGACCTTGTGTGCTCTCAGCAGCTCAGAAATGTGTTTTGTAGCCACGTGCTTTCCACGTGTCCTTGTGATGGTCTGGTTGAACTACAGCCGCTGCTGGGCTACCCTGTTTGTACTCTTAGATGTCTGCTGTGTTTTACTGTTTCATCTTGTTCGCTCACAGCTGTACGGCAGGCGTGTCAAGTCACTGCTGGTGAAACCCAACATTTCCCTTTTTTTGCTGCTTCATAATAAAGCTGTCAAATAACTAAATAATGGGGGACTTTTATTGTGAAAAATGTACAGTAAATTAAACGGGTTAGCAAATTAATATTATTATGATTATTGTTATTATCATAGCTATACTTTGATAATACTGCAGTACTGAGTATTTACAGTATTTACATTGAACCACTATTCCACAGAGGCATGTCATCGGTTGAAGACCTTCGAGCAGGTAGCCGTGCTGTAATGGCAGTGCAACATCCTGCCGTGCTGGGCTGACAAATCAAATCAAGCCGAGCGATTGAATGGAGGTGGGCCAGTCTTCTCGGTTTTTTGAGTCACCACAATGTTCCAAAAAGTTATTTGGCTTCTTTGCATTACAGAAAACTTTTAACAATGCATCAGGCTTCTTTCTTTCTTTCTTTTTTCAGGACTTTAATCCCACGGTTAACAATCATGTTGGCTCTGCTTTTACCTTTGTAAGAAAAGGAATTATTATCAGGATTTGCTTCATTGATGTAATGGCCCTGATCCTTTGCTGCATATTGATGGAGAGTGTTTTAAAGTGTGAATTAAACTTGAATACTCTCTGCTTTTCTGCCGTTCCAAAAAGAAAGGTGTCGGGGCGGGTGAACCAGATCGTGATAATAAAAGGGATGTAGATGAATAAGTAGAAGAGGGGAATGAAAGATTCTTTGGGCGGGTGAAGGAAAGTGATGGCAAAGAAATCAGAGCGCTTCACAAAAGTGGATCATAGGTGAGGGGAGAGGTGGACTGAGGTTTCAAGGGTGGCGGAGATGAGGTGTAGTTTTGTGATGGAAATGGAAGGCTGGAGAAAAGGTGGTGAGTCTGGAAGCGAAAGTTGTGAAGAGGGAGGAAGACTGTAGTGAAGTAATGAGGGCAACACGGAGGGATAGATGGGAAGGAAGAGAAAACGAGAGAGGGAGTGAGAGAGGGCAGTGGGTAAAGATGGTGGTGTGAAGAGGAAGGGAGAGAAAAAAGGACAGAAGTAGTAGGTAGGGAAAGTTAATAAATAATCTTTTTTTGTCTTGACACTGCACTCCTAAAAATGCAGCCAGAGCAAAATTAATGCCTGCTATAGTTTTCTTCTTTACGCCATGACCACGGTTTCTTCTATCCCGTGCAACTTTGCCTAATTTGCACTTTGAAAATCTGTTATTCCCTGGCACCCCCACTGAGGTGTAACACAAGCAATGAGATCATTTCTGCCTCCAGAGCTCTGGCTGGAAACGCTTGTGAAACTGAAAAACCACAATCTGCACAGAAGATGTCTGTGGAGAAAGTATATGTGGGTCTAAATGTATAAACACACATGCACGTATTTGTTTTTGTCACCCCTGATATGAAATACAGTGGCTGTAAGTTGTTGTGTTGGTCCAGGTTTCCAGGCAACAACTACAGTAACTAAAGGTCCAATAAAATGTGTTTGAACATCAGAGAAATGTTGTTTGGTATATGTACTGTAATATTACATTTTACAGGACAGAGAAAGAATTTGACTCTCTGGAGGACTTCTAATAATAAAAATCCCCACGGCGCTGATGTAGCTGAACTCATCCTGAGGAAGGCTGCTGTGTTACAAGCAATCTGGCTATGAAAACGTTAAATCTCTGTTGTATCTTACTGGGCAAAGGGCAGAAGGTCAACTTCTGTCAGATCCTCAGGAGGGACGCAAATAGATATGAATTTATTGATACCACTAGTTTTGATCTGCTTATCAGCCCAATTATTTAAAGCAGTGTTTCTCCAATGCTGGTCCTGGGGGCCTCCTGCCCTGCATGTTTTAGGACTATTTAACCTGTACACAGGTCATTTTGGACAGAAAATATTAATAGATATATTACAGAGATAGTCTTCATCCATACAACATGAAAACACATCCCACGCCCATTTACGTACCGTTGGCATGCCCGTGCAGATTGTATACTCTGGGCTGCAAGTTAGCTACAGAAATACTTTGTAGAGCCAGCGACTTGTCATGGGACAGTTGCTGATTTGATTCCCCTGGTCTGCGTGTCAAACTGTCCTTGGGCAAGATACTGAACTCCAAACTGTATGGCAGCCACCATCATCAGTGTATGAATGTGTGCATGAATTATTGTACGTCGCTTTGGACAAAAGCGTCCGCTAAATGTAAAAAAAAACTCTTCCGTTCCGAGCAGCTGTTTTTGTCTCTGTTCTCCATCATTGCATCACCAATGTCAGTAGGTGTCATTCTAAATATAACCTTAAACAATACAACATCCACTCTGGCACTTTACAGGCTATAATACTCCAATAGCACAACACATACTCAGAGTTCACGTTTGCCAGTGATGCTACAAACACTGATAAATGTGTTGTTTCTTCGCCATCGCTTCCAAAAGTCTCCTTTTCTGCCCGTCCTGATGTAAATGGTGAAAATGGCATTTCTGATTCCTGGAAGGAGTTTTCAGGTCAAAGGTCAAAACGCAGGGAAAAAGCTTTCTTATAAAGTACACACCTGATTCAGATAAATGGGTTGTTATCAGGCTTCAGCAGAGCTTGATGACGAGCTGATCTTGAATCAGGTGTGTTGTGAAGGGGAAGCATCTAAAACATGCAAGGCAGGGGGGACCACCAGAGGCAGGACTGGAAAACACTGCTTTATAGGATCCCTAATTGATTCCTGATCGATCTTATGTGTGGGAAAAAAAGTAGCCCTGTGCAGTTTTTGGCATCACTGCAACTGTTTTATTATCTCTGATTGTGAAGACAGTGCAGAATCGGAGTGGAAAGAAGGCATGTATGTGTCATCTTTCTTTGTGAAATGAAGCCATGCGCTAGACCATTTCTTCCTTTCCACCTCATAGTTGAAAGTCTAAAGAAGCATAGATGAGCCTGTCCTCAACAGAAAATGAAGGCAGCTTATTAAGAGCCACATTTTTGTTTGACGTTGTTAATAATAATAATAATAATAATAATAATAATAATAATAATAATTATTATTATTATTATTATTATTATTATTACTATATATTATGTATTCTAGTAGAATGTACATTTCTTGTATTTTTGTTCTGTTTTCGTTGTTCTTGCTTACATATAGTTATTATCATTATTATTAATAGTCGTAGTAGTAGTAGTAGTAGTAGTAGTAGTATATTATTATTATTATTATTATTATTATTATTATCAAATATTATTATTATTATGCATATTTCTGGCCTTTAAATGGGAGCAGCTGTAAGGCAAGCGATTTCCCCTCGAGGATCATTAAGGCATTTCTGATTATGATTTTAACTTACTAATGTAGTGATGTAACTGTTGCTATTGCCACTGCCAACCCTATCTTTTTAACATTGAGTTTGCCTTAAACTATCAATAAAAATGATGATGTAATTTTCCTTTAACCTTGCTCTTTGAAAGAACAAGAAAGCAGAAGGAGGAGAGGGAGAGAGAGAGTGCACTGGAAAAAAACTACCCTTCACCTGTTTTGTGTATCATCTTCATGCCTGCGACATGTTGTGTATGTACAGATAGAGACATTAAAACTGTTTATAAACGCTGGTATGGTAATGATGTCGATATGACTGTCTACAAGTTGTTTTCAGGACTATTTTTGCAGGGAATGGTGCGCGTGTTGCTGTAACAATAGGCTTTGAATAGGCGATGACTCACCCCTGCAGCATCCCTTGACATGTGCGTGAGAGATGCGACTCACCCCACCAGTGTAGCTGCTCTCACCTGTAAACATGGACATTGAAAAGCAAGTTCCTCCACACACGTACGCAGCCAGAGCAGGCAGTGTGTCCAGCCTGCAAGTTTCACATCATTTCTTTGTAATGTGCAACTGTCAGAAAAGCATGCCAGCAGCATTCGAGAAAACAAATTGACAAACTCAGTGGCGCAACATTCCAATGGATCAGATAATTTGGAACCAGTTCTCAACTGGAACCCAGTTATTGATTCCCATCCCTAATCCCAACAAATCATGTTGCCATATCGGGAGATTTGAGTAATTCTTGTTAAATTAGAACTGATGTGCCACATGATTAGTTTGAAAAATGAGAGGACAGAACCATACATACTATTGATTTGGGCATTTTACACAAAATCAGGATTGGTGTTTCTGTAAACAATGTATTAAATTATGTGAGATGTGACCATTGTTAGTAAGTGTCATGTATCCGAACTATTACAGGCTCTGCTTTATTAGAAAATCTCAACATACAATAGATGAGACGTCTCTGCTTGTGTGGCTCCGCCAATTTTTTGTGAGCTTTTGCATTCTCTGTAATCTTTATGGACCAACTCAATGGCTGAAACACGGAGAACAGCCTGGTGATCAGACTTTGTTCCATCTGTGAAACATAAACAGTTATATTTTCTCATCAAGCAGTGGCTTTATATCTTCTTTGTATTTGATGTGAGATTTTTTTTGTTGTTTTTTTTGGCCAGTGTGGGAGCAAGAGACAGAGCCTGAAAGAGGGGGTCTCGTGCCAAAATCGTGAGTCTTCAGCCCAGTGGGATGGTGTGGTGTGAGTTTTGGTGGGTTGCTGCCGTGGATAACCTTTACAAATCACTTTGAGTTTGTGTGTGTGGAAGTGTGTGTGTGTGGTCATAGGAGACACGGTTGTTTGAAAAGACATGGAGCGAAAGAAAAAGAAAGAAAAGCAAAAACCCATAAACTAAATATGAATATGTGAGGCCAGCCTTCATGATGCCTATAATGCCTCCATCCACTGGGAAACTGTGAGTTCACACAACTACGGCAGGGTCATTGAAATAGGAAGCTAGTCTTTGAACCGTGTTGGCTGTTTACAACCAGACACTGTTGGTAATAATGTTCCTTCTCCTCCAAATAAGCTCGACTAAACTGTCTGCTGGTTTACAACCTGTCTGACTGTTTCACTGGCTGTTTCGGCTGGACCTATTTCTATCAATGTCACCATATTCTGAGAGGTCAGCATTTATGTTGGTGACCACTAGTTTATCATAAAAGACAGAACAGATCGCTGCAACCAAGACAAAAATGTCCCAAAGTATGACAAACTCTACAGTTCCTTTATCCCTGTAATGTTTTACCTTGTGATGACCGGCATAGCGTCTCTAAAATGGAGGTTTTCAGTCTAATTTGACTGTATGGACAAATTCCTCTCAATAGAATGTCAAATTTCCAAGTATACACACACCCACACATCACTTGAGGGAATGTTACATAGACTTACATTCATTTTCTGGTCCCTAATCCGAACTACTACTACTGCCATTGACCTTGCTTTGACCATGACTACTTGCCTAACCCTTCATCTGACATTAACCTAACAACTACTTGCCTAACCCTAGCACTTACTCACTTAAAGCCAACTCAAGCGGAGGCCTGGGACTCGAATCCTGGTCTCCAGCAATGGGAGCCATCAGCGGAACCTACTCAGCATCAGTAGGCCAGTGCACAACCCACGACAGATGGCACTTATCACCCCCAACCCGAACCCGACCCTAACTACTTGCCTAACCCTAGCGCTTACTCTGACATCGACCTAACCCTGACCCTAACAACTACTTGTCTAACTCTTCTTCTGACAGTAACCTAGCCCTAACAACTAATTGCCTAATCCTAACTCTAAAATTGACCTAACCCTGACCCTAGTCTTTGATGTATATACTATATACTTCACTATAGACACATAAACCACATACCCACACCCACACCCCCCCCCCCCCCCACACACACACACACACACACACACACACACCAACAGGCAGCCGGAATGTGTGAACAGTAATGTGGAGCCCTAAGGCGAACATCAGTCGTAAGAGCAGGATGAAGAGTGACACTGTACTGATTACAGCTTAATTCAGAAATAGTGTAGTTAAGAATTGCCATATGCTTGGGATCATTTGTCACAACAGGCCCTACATAAGGAGCAGAAAACAGGTTCTCGCATGTAAAACACATATATTATCCACCCACTCTCTTCTAGCCTACAGCAGCCCACTGTCAAAGCAACAGCTGGCCAACATCTCCAAGCCTCAGGGATCATAGATAAATTAACTTGGTACATGGTGACATCAGAAAAACCAAGAACGTGGGTATAAACTGAACCTAATGCAGGGGAAAACTCAAGATGTTTCTTGTTCAAATAGATCAAAAAGACCTTTACACCTATTCAGTTCAACTTCCGCCTGGCAGCGAGGGCCTGGGGAGTGCAGTAGTAGCATGAGAAGACAGGTACTTACACACATTCCACTTTCACACCAGTGCTCCCAGTGCTCCAGCTGTCACTGCTGGGAACTCAGATGTACCGTAGAAAGAAAAGAGAAAGAGATGGTGCAATAAATGACTTGGGTTGGAGCAATTTCCTAGAGACAGGTTGCTATCACCCTCTTGTAGATCCAAAAATACACTCCTCCCCTTCTCTCCCCGTCTCACCTTTCAAACACTGAATACATCAGCCTGGTATATCTACAATACAAACTATAGATGCTGATAACGCTGTGGCATCACAACTCTCATTATCAGTGTGTCTTAAATATAAAACTTTACACTGTCTTATAATTATGTACCTGAAAAAGGAAGAAATGAAAAGCAAAAGCTTATTATATGTAAAAATAATCCTATCATCATTATCAAGTTGACCAAAGTTGCCCACAGAAAGAGTACCAATGCTCCAATCTACGCTTGCACAAAGAAGACCGACCAACTTTCTCATACAAGCTGCAGTGATGTACAATTCACTGAATCCAGCATTTCAGAAGAAGATCAGCTACAGTCTAAACTCTCTAATCTCTCATGATAAACAACCCATAAGGAGTGATGCATTTATAGTGTTTATAACTTTTGAAAAGTCAACACAGGTTTACAAACTGATTTCCCCCTCATACACATACACACACAAACATCACATACAATGTACTGTATGTGCCATCACTTGTATGTAGTTATTTTCTGTATGTTGTGTTCTCTATAACTTGGTAAAATGTAAATTATTTAGATGGAGGCCCTAGTTAACGCTCATCTCTGACGCTCTTTCTCTTACTTGTAGATGAGATTGGTTTTGAATTTAGAATTCGGCAACAGTTGTCTGACTGAATCCTCTAGCTGTCATGAGGCTTGTGTGAATTGTATTTACAGAAAATGTAACAAAATATACTAACACACCAACTGGTGATAGGAGATGTGTGAGTGCATGTGTGAGAGTGAGCTGTGGAAGGTGTAAAATGAGGATGATCACAACAGAACAAAAGCAAAGAAAAGGGGGAGACAGGGACATGTGAGAGGGGAAGCAGGTGAGTGGCTGATCTTAAACATGTATATGCACACAAACACAAACACACACACACAGATATATATATATATATATATATATATATATATATATATATATATATATATATATATATATAATGTGTGTGTGTGTGTGTGTGTGTATATATATATATATATATATAATATATATATATATATATATATATATATATATATATATATATATATATATATATAGTACCCAAAAAGTCAAGTCAGGCCATGGAAAGCCGGATGGCCAGCCCCCAGAGTTTCAGATGTAAAAATATCATTGGTTGACCCCGATGATAAGCTTAAAAAAATATGACAATATCCGTTAGATTAAGCTAAATAGAAGTATGTTGTAGTTTTGTAAAATGCTGCATAAATGTCAAACAATCAGTAAAGTTTTTAAATGATCTGATATATCATAACACTAAAGGAACCATTCCACCATACTTTTCATGTATGTTTACTCTTAGCTTTAAGTACAATCTGCTGAAAATACATTTGTAACTTTGTGCTGTGGTATTACTACTTTGACTTTAATATACTACAACAGTCACATGAATAGTAATGCCTCTGTATGACCTACATGAGCAAACAAACCATCAGTAAAATTATGTCTATATAGTTAATATAGATGGTCATAATGCCTGTCGCTTGACGAGGTTCCAGCTTATTAAGAATTTGGAAAAATCACCAAAAAATTGTTTTATTTTTTTTCATTGCGGACTACTGAGGAAGAATTGAGGAGTCTCAGAGTCTGAAAGAAAAAACAGGGGCCACCAAAATAAAAATCAAAGAAATGTCCTTGCATCTGCTTTAAATGAAAGATATGAGTATGAGTAAGCTTTAACCCAGTGCTGCCAAAATGGAAATATGTCTCTCCTGATTGAAACGCTGTCTGGTCACTCATCTGTTTCGATCAGTGGGACAGCTTTCAAGCGCTTCTTTCTTTTCCTTCCTTCCATCCTTACTTACTGACTTAACTCAAGTTGGCTACTTCAAACCTGTTGGTCCTTGCTGGCTAAGTGTGCCCTCTGCTGGTGCAATAACACTTTATTTTATTAATGCTTTTTAATTGATCCTTTCTTTCAAACGGGCAGCACAGGCCCACCCACCCTGCACGCATGGGTTAGGGTCACAGCTAATAGAAAAGTACCTCTCAAGAAGGAAACCAAATCCCACAAACCACAGCAGGTTCTTGACTTTTTAAAGGAATGTGGTTTGTTGTTTTGCAGCCAAAAAAGGCCTTCAAGTCTGCTTTAGAATTGTCTAGAAAAAAATATGTTCTCTTTCTGTTTCAAACTGTGACACTCGACCTTACCCTCTAGCTTCGGTTTTTAAAATGTTCAAAATAAAGCTTGGGAACAAACAGTTCACATAATATGGCTTTTGGACTGTTAGAAATGTCAAACAAAAACCTTAACAACTTAGTTACGTTTAGGAAAATATAATACTTTTGTTAAAATAACTACGTCCAGTCTTCTAATTCAGTGGTTCCCAACCTGGGGTGAGATCACAGAGGGGGCGCACGACTTTGTCTGCTCTGAGGTTGTGAGGTTAAAGTTATATTTGTGCAACCCTCTGAGGTCGATTGACACGCCAGCACGTCAAAATCACGTGACCAATTTAAGATGACGTAGCAGCGAGACGGAATCTCAGTGAGTCTCGGTCCGACTTATGTGTTGGAGCAGCCTTCAAGCTGTGCACCAGTTTTTAAATTGTGTTGATAGGCCAAGTAAAACCGGACTTATGATAAATAATGTACGGCACGCTTTTTCGCTAACATTACCATCACGTTTGCTGCGCGTTTGGTGCAGGAAGAGACGGCTTTTCTCACGAAAGTGTCAGCAAGGAGGAAATGTTTGCGAGCGAAAAAACACATTCCTATTGGTGGAAAAAGCCTCACACCAGCCAATCACAAAATGACATGGCAAGACACGTGATTTTGTTGCTGAGGAACAGGGGGAAGTTGTGGGAGCGACCGATGGTGATAGAGATAGCGAGTTTTGAGAGTTGACTGATTTGTCACATATAGCGTGTTTGGAGTGTATAGATAGTGTGTTATGTAGTATTTGGTGTAGTATGTTTAGTGTGTAGTGGAGTCGTTTTTTTTGTTTAATGAGTCAAAACAATGAGGAGACTGCTGAATGTGGAGCAGGCAGGAGAGCTGAGGGAGCCCTGAGCCTGAGGCATTGCCTGCATTTAAATGTAAATAGTTATACATAACTTTGTAAATTTCAAAAATGTATGCACAAGTTTAGCAAACAACAATTTATATTTGCATTATAAGCAATAAAAATGGTTCGTTAAACATATTTGTGGTTTTCACAGTAAAAAATCTAACTTTTCAATCTTGACTTTTGGTCTCAAACAGTGATTGAACCCTGATCCCTTGACATCAAATCCAGTGTGTGACCCGTCCAACCACCTGGGCCACTCCCAGACTTGGACTTTTCTCGCTCTTTATACTACTGCACTAGAGAGGTGCTTCTATAAGTGATGTCAGTGTGGTCCCAACAGCGCCATACTTAGAAGCGTGGGGTCACTGAACAGGTTGCTTTATTTGATGCGTTAGTATTTTCTATCTTTAAAGTGTCTGATTGGACTCCATAAATATCGAAATGACATTTAATAAGTTTCTGAATGTCATCGACCTTGTAGACCTGTTCACAACGGTAACAAAATACACACTGCTAAAGATCAAATTGTGTTGAGGCGCTTTGAACAGCACGGCAAGTATTAACCCCCAGAATATATTTGTTTCATACGGTACGGTTAGGACAATAATGATGAAAACAAATCTGAGACAGGCTGTTTCTCTAAGCGCCCAGATGATTTCAATATCAAAGTCTGACTTCTCGCTATGCACAGTCGGTTTGAAGTCAGCTCTGTTTCCCAAGGCTGGAGCGCTCGTCTGTACATTTCTCTCACTTCACAAAGCGAAATGAAAGCCTCGCTTGAAAATGCGTCAGATGTCTGCGGTGCAAAAAGCAGGTTTTCTATCAAATAAAGAGATGGTGTTAAGCTTACGACAAGCAGGCTGGACTGCATCAGAACCAGGAATGACTTCTGCTTTTGTTCAGAAATACAAAAGATGTATAAATCTCCTTTTTCAAAACATGATGATCAAATATTTGATCCATGGGTAGACAGAGACACGTCCAGTTGGGGCAAATTCATCATGCTGGTATATGATATTTAACATTGCTGTGATGTTTCGTCATTTTCAGGTTTTTGCTCATTTGACTTTGCAAAGAAGCTCAATTTACAACTGACAAGCAGCGCAATTAGATTCAATAAAAATCACAATGTGGGGGAGAAAAAAAAAACAGAGGAATCCACCTTCACACGGGGAATTACCATTAAAAAAAAGTCCAAATCTAATTTGTATCCAAAGTTTTCTTAACGAGCACGAGGTAAAGCTGACCACGGTGGAATTGTTTTGACACGAGCGGCCCCGTCTGACTAGACACCATTATTGCCTATATCCTCTCCTCTGACAGGGTCGGCCCAATTTGTCACATTACATAGCAAAACAGTGTTAAGAGCGCCTCCTGAGCCAGATCGAATGAGAGGGAATATTGTAATGTACATAACCTGAGCTAGAAACCCGCGACGCACACACGCGCGCATGCAGATACGCACACGTAAGAAATAAAGAGCTGGAAAAGGTCAATAAGATCCACCAATTACTGCCAGTCATTACTCAGAGCGGAGAGAGGGGAGCTGAGGATGAAACAGTGGGCCGGGAGAGGACAGCTGCTGGTGAATTGATAATAATACTCTGATAAATAATCTGTCTTTCGCAACAGAACTCAGTCCCCCTCCTCGTCCCTCTTCCCTCGCCGATCCACACAAGCCTTTTCTCCTCTTCTCTCCGTCATCTTTTCCCCCATTTTGTTTAGAAAAACCACAGGAGGAGCCAAGCCCCAGCATTGTCCCCACACCACCTTTTTTTCTCCTCTCTCATTTATTTCAATTTGTCATGCTTTGCTCTCCTCCCTCGGTGCGAGGTGGAGGGGTGGGTTGAGGAGGAGTGCATCGGGAGAAGTGAGGGAGAGACGGGCAAAGAAATTGGTATCTCCACTCTTGCCATAATGAAACATTTAGATGCGGGCGCAGCTATGCCTCGGCATTAATGGCTCGCGATGAAGGAGAGAGAGAGGGAAGGGGAGGGGAGAAGGGGACCAGACGGTCGGACCACTTCACCCTAATAACCCTTGAATCCAGGTCAGACAGGAATACCTCCAGATAATCAGCTCTACCACCTTCCCTCAATGAGCCTCTATCATGGCTTGAAAAAGGGTTTTGTGTTGTGCACAAAAAATGATCAGTGTGTGTGTGTGTGCAAGTGTGTGTCTGTGCTGAAAAAAGCTTGGCATGTCCGGTCCCTCACACCTCCCCAGGGAATCTCAGGTGTCATATATTTCCTTGACAGCGATGAATATTGGCATTTTTCATCTCGACTAAGATTAGACTGTTAGCAAACTTCCCCTTTGAATTGCTCCGGAGTTTAAATCACAGCAGATATCCTCCAGTGATAAAGTGGCTGAGATATTACCTGGAAATGATGATTGACTGGCTGGATTGCTTATGCCTTCGTGTGGTTAGAGAAGGAGTAAATGGAGACCTCATCATTTGCTCAAGAACACAGCCCTTGAGAATAAAAGAGCCAAAGAAGAAACCTTGATTCCAAAAGCGTTTTTTCTCAGTATTGTGTCGTTTTTTTTTAAAACTCCAAAGTGGAGCGGTTTCAGATCAACTGGTCGAAATGTTGGCTCCTGCATGAAGCCGTCCCACAGCCGTATGGGGCTCTGAACTAAAATGGCAGCACCCTTTTCACAGCTCAGATGTTGTAACTTCCAAAAGAGGCCATTAATGAAATATTGGCATTGATATCGGAACAAAAATCTAAAGCCGTGCCGGCGCTTTGTTCTCTTTTGAGATGTCTTCTGCTAACTTTCGAGTCTGTTAGTGAATCTCCGACACGCCCGCTGGCTGTCACACGGGTGTGTTTGCGATGAATCTGCCCTCAACACTTGTCACTTCAGATCTATCGGTTAATGCGCGCCGGTGCTGCTTCGAGGCTTTGTGCTATTATTTATCTCTGGCCAGTAACTGAGTATGACAAGCAAGAGATAAAGGCACACCCATATGCAGACATGCAAACTTTCAACAGGCAGGAGCGCACAAATGTTCACACTTCTGATACACATATGGAAGAAAAAAAAAAAATCAAAGCCACGCAGCCAGAAAAGTTTAACATGTAACTGTCATTAATGATGCAAACCTTCCATTTACTTTATGACTGGTTATTTCTTAGATTTTTATGTAACTGTTGCTCGGATGAATATTTGTGTATTTCTTTGTCTTGTCATGTCATTCTTGTTCTACAGTGTTTTGTTCTCATGTACAAAACGTCAATTTTTTTGCAAAACCTCCATGTGTAAGATGTAGTGGCCTCTACTGGTGAGATTTCAGATAACAACCAACTGAATACCTCACACTTCACCCTCCCCTTCAAAAGTCCCCCCCTGGAGCCGGTGCTCGTCCTTTCAGGGCTACTGTAAACATGTCGGTGCAACATGGTGTACTCCCTTGAAGCAGATCCGCGCCCCCCTGTCGATATAAAACATCATTCTAAGGTTACAAAAAAGGCGATTCCAGGTGATTGTGTAAAGGTCCAACTGGGTTGGGAATAATACTCAAAAATCAACTTTGTTATGAATTGCACCTTTAAGGCAAAATAAAAGAAAATGATTGTTAAGAGGGCCTTCTACAATCTGAAAGCTTGAAACACTATTCAGAAATATATAGCAGGCCATCTGACTGTATCGATTCAAGCTTTTGCGGCAGGTGATCCATACTACACAGTGACTGCCCTGTAGCTGCCAGTTGGGAGACGTGTGAATGGTGAGTGCGCTACACTCCACAAACTCTCTTAACTTTTTCATCTAACAAAAACTTAAATCAACAACATAATATAAACAACAAATATGGCTGAAGTTATTACTCACAGCTAAGAAGCTATCAGTAGTGACTAGCTCGCTTAGCTTTAGCGGTACATCAACCCAGCCTTGTAGAGAACTCAGGTACAGTGTGTGTTAGTTGATAAGCACGTAGGTAAACAGCCAAGGAGATTTTCCAATTCCTTCTGTAGTGTCAGCCCTTCAAGCTATTTCTGTTTACCCTACATACTTCTGTTAGCATTAGCTTATCCTCTTCCTATATATCAGCAGGTGGAAACTCTAAGGCTGGAGATACACCTGCTTTTATCACACATTTTTGAGTCATGAACATAGTTGATCGCATACTTGCTTGTATACGACTTGTGTTATTGGAAGATACCACTACATGGCACACGTTAGCTTTCTGTTTTTTTTTTTTATTGTCCCTGCTGCTGCTGACGTCCTCACTGACTCCTGACCTCGTCATGCCACACATGGCTGTTCATGGGCATGTCGCTTTTCACATATACGTAGCGTTAATTTCTGGGGATGTGGGGACCCAAACGGCGCTCCAAACAGACTCGGGATAGGCTGGCCAGCCCTCATGTGTACCCGCATCTTCAACCTGAGCTGCTAAATATCTTAGCTACCAAACACTTATGAAGAATTCTTCCAAGTGTGTGTTTGTACTGCTTCCTGCAGCACAGTCCATCCTTTAATATTGCAGACAGTCATTCAAAAACACAACTAAATGTACAGTCGGTTTTATTGTCACTGCAGTTGGCTCGCCCACAGTAAATAGTTTTAATAATCTATCTGTTCCTTTTGTTTCTCTGCTGGGATTTGACTTTAATGTGGCAATAACAGTGATTTAATATGATTTTCTAACTTAAAACGCATGTTTAATGATACAGTAAATGCACAGTTAAAAATACGTATAGTTATCTGTATTGTATTTCACTTTATATCTTTGTTTAATTTATTTAAAGGCGTTATTAAAGCTTCCCTTTGTACTCCACACAGCAGTGTACATGCACCGATTTAACTGGTTGCACACACAGTGAGCGACATTATACTGGTACAGCAGAAATGGTCATATTTAATCTGTTTTTAATCATTGAGATAAGAGAACATTAGACATAGCCTGAAACACACACTCCTATCTGGAAAAATCAGGCACATTATACTTGATTTATGACGACCGTGACTCATCAGAAATGAAAGCGACAACACGGAGGGTTTGTTTGAGATAAGAGCAGGCTAGGAGCAGCTCGGACTGAAAACTGCTATTAAGAGCGACAGCTATGCCTAAAGATGCGCCTACTTCGCACTGGAGAATTGGTGAAATAGCTTTTATTTATTTAATTTTTTTTATTGCATTTTTTTTTTATTTTTATGAATGCCTTTTTAACTTGTCCTGCTCCTTCTTTTGTCATCCTCTCACACACACACTATCTGTAAGCTAATGGCTGCCAGAGCCCAACGGCCTGCATAACTCTTCGCCGTCTGACACTGTACTGTCATATCCGGCCGAGGCTTCATTAATTCCCCATCCCAGAATCAATGACTCGCCTTTGTAACGGATTTGCAGTCTTAGGCACTTTCTTTTTCTCCTCTTGTGCTCTCTCTCTCTCTCCCTCTCCCCTTCTTCCTCTCTCGCTCGAGTCAGCCTCAAGGGAAGAGATGTAAAGATGAATGACAACAGGGTCATTTTACCATGAGCAAAAAATGTCCTACAGATAATAGAAAGTGTATGTTTGTGTGTAGGTGTGTGAGCGTATGTGCGTCTGTAGATAAAACACCGAAATGAAATACATATTCCAAAATATTGGAAATATGTGTATAATAGTGTAAGCATCTGTACATGTGCTTTATGTTCACAAGTCAAATTAAGTAGTGGGTATACATGTTTGTGTGTTGACATTTATATGTGTGTGTGCCAGTGTGCTTGCGTGAATCAAAGTCGACATCTCTGCAAACAGTGTCGCGGCCTTCAACCCCGAGCTGACACCTCGCATCACAGTCACTGGTGGAGGATCAGATGAGGACGGTGGTTTGCGGAAATGCTCCTCGACCTTTGGACTGAAGCGTCATACAGTTTTGGGTCAGTTGTTTCTTTGTTGACCTCAAACTTTTCATACGCGATCTAAATTGTCTATACTAATCAATTGCGAGTGACAGATATGGACTATATTTCTTGCCTTAAAGCGCCCATTTTTGACAGTATGCATGCAAGGACTATTTGTGGCGAATAAGAAAATCTTCACTTAGCTATTTTCAATTAAATATAGAAAACAAAAGCTTCTGTTCTGCGTTAATGTTGGTACCGGAGTCATTATAAGTCCATTTGGTAAACCCTGTCAATAAAACCCCTGCATTGATCGAATGGCTTCTATATTGATCCATCACAGACAGCAAAAGCACTCTGGGGTTAGGGTCAGTAATAGTAACAACAATTACAAATGCATTTGTATCGATATGCAGCTATGAATCATGTTAAGCCTCATGTGCATTCAGAGCACAGGCTCTACAGGCTGCTATTCATTTTACCAGTAGTAATAAACCTTATTTATAAAGCACTTTCTAAACCATGAGTCATACATTGGTCTTAAGAAAAAAAAAAATAAATAAAAAATAAATATATATATATATATATATATATATATATATATATATATATATATATATATATATATATATATATATATTATTTGATAAAAGAGACAACGATTAGGAGAAAAAAACATAAGTATGAGTCACTTTCATGAACTCATTATTGCAGATTACATGACTACACTTTACAGGTGAGAATTGCCTCTCTCGGTCTCTTCCCTGCACGAGGGTTTCTTCCTCCGCTTCTTATTTTTCACTGAAGTTTATGAACTGAGGATGCGAGCAGGCAGGTCGTTATCTCAGAGTTTAATAAATCCAGGCTGTTAGTTAACCATCAAACCCCTATTAGCTCCTGTCGTCACCTCGGTATCTGATTTATCTGCTACCACTGTCTTGTCACCGTGTATCTGCAACCAACGTGTGTGAAGTGATAATGAAATATGTCTTCTTTCTTTTTTTGTCCCGTTAAACCCATTTTTTAACGCCTCCTACTCCCTCACTATGCTGGGGTCATCTTGGACCAGAACACAGCAGCAGGGCCTTTCACTTATCACTCATAATGGGGGAGAGACAAAGAGATAGGCCTTTGTCTCTCCTTCCACTGATCTATTTGTCAAGAGACTCAATCAATGTGTAATTACCGTGGATGGCTATCATAAAAAACAATGGCACGAGCTCCTCTCAAGGTTATCCACCTAATTGTGTTATTTATAAATATGAAATGGCTGTAAATGCGGCTGCCACAATGGATCTGGGCTAACGGCTGATGAACACGATATATTTCCAATTTGCAATGTGGAATCCATGCGGACAGGTCGATGTGGCTAAGAGGTTTTCTGACTGTGGTTAATAACGCCGATAATGCCGGCTCATGCTTGAATCTGGCTCTCAGGTAAAAACAGATAAGAACCTCGAATTCATTCAACCAGGTTTGACACCTCAGTGGTTTCAGTGGTGCTGTGCTATTTCATCTAAGCCCTCCCTAGCAGAGCTGTAAATGTTTAATGAACGGAGTCAATGAGGAAAACAACTATTTAAGAAAATAAACTGTGGCTTAGAAATGCCCTTGTGTAATCACCTCGCTGATTTTATGTCGAGTTAAAGGCAACATTATATCGAGTTTCTGTAACACTTTTGTCAGATGTAACGTAACGTTACGAGCTAGCTACAAAATCATGCCTAGGAAATGTCTGTCTTGAAGTAAACATGACAGTCAATATTTGCTCGAGGGTTGCAGACAACTCAGAACAGTAACACAACATCAAGCTAACGTCAGGTGAATCAATGACAATAACACCTGGCTGTAACATGCTACCAGGTAGTGGTGCTAACTTGACATTTGTTAAAAAAGCTAGTGAGTTGACAACTTTCTAACAAAGCCAAACGTCTAGCAAGCGCAACAACAAATATGACTTGGCAAATATTGTTTACATTTAAGCAGCACCAATTCCAGCTCGGCGGCTATCTGCAGCCTTTATTAAGCAAAACTGTCTCAAATGACTAAAAGCCAGTCTGACACTCCTGTCTCTTGCCTCTTGCTCAGTCAATGTGTCTTTTTGTCTTCTTAGCTTCCCCAATCAACGTCCTCTTTGGTCCCTTCACCCCTGACATGATGTCTATAGAGGCTGCTGAGCTCAATTTTGTTACCCTCAGCTTCACTTCCACTTGCACCGACCCTAGTGTCCACTAGGTGGCGCCTTGATGCCATAGTCCCCCCAGGTTTGAAAACACCCTTCTCTTATAGCCTGAGAGTGCAGCTGAATGCATCGTCACATCCGTGCAGTGACTGGATACACGGAGAACCTTGAAAATAGCTGCACACCTGTTTCACGGCAGTCCCATCGTAATGTGTTCCCACCCAGCTGTTACTTAAAGGGAGCGAACAAACGTTTGGATTTTTCTTGCCTCGGCCGCAGTCTGTTACTTCACTGGACGAGCCAAGACTCCCTTGTGTTTACCAAACATGTTCCGGATCCAGAGAAGACGCTGCATAACAAGCCTCTCTCATCCCCGCAGGAGGAGGACGTTCCCTCCGGACGATGTTGCCGGCCCATGCTTCAATCCACGCAGAGGAAGCGAGCTAGATCAAAGAGGAAGACTTTAGTGAGGGTTATTTAGTGTCTGGGCAGATACTAGATCAAATCATTTCATGTCTGTCAAGTTAGCCTGGCCCTAAATTGGAAGGTCTAGTCTCTTGCCCGTGGTCTGAAAGAGCGGAACATGTGGGTATTTTTATAGGCAGGAAGTCGAGCTGTTTCACCCTTATGTGTCATGTTTTGCTTTTCATTTCCTTCCATTGTTTAATTTCCCGCCCTTTTTCTGTGTCCACCTGTGTCTTGTTTGCAATCAGCCTTGTGTGTGTGTGTGTGTGTGTGTGTGTGTGTGTGTGTGTGTGTGTGTATGTGCTCCCTCTTGTCCTTGTCAGTTCTGTGTTTCACCTGCGTCACCTGTTTGTGTTCCACCTGAACCTGTTCCCGTGTCTTCCAGTGTCTTCCTATCTTCCCCCGTGGTATGTTTCTGGTTTTGATTCTTCCTGAGTTGTACTTGGCCTCTTTTGGTTGTGACTTTGTTTTTTTGTTTTTACTTTTGTGTTTTTTACTTTGTTTTTGGTGGAGATTTTCTCTTCTTGGTTGCTTTATGGATTCTCGATGACTCAGTCATTAAAGCTTGTTTTTCGTTCCGCCTCCCCTTGGTTTTTGGCATTTGGCTCCTCAAAATAGTAAGCCCAAACAAAATGTTTTCCCAACTCTAACCAAGTGTTGCTGTGCCTAAACCTAACCTGACCACCTGACAACAAACTTAAAATCAAACATTAAAAAACATGTAGCTGCACCGTGTGTAACAAAAGTTTCAACATATCCACTGTTTGCGGAAACGTACATCGAAATTTTTTTTTTATTCTGGCAGTTGGGTAGTTATTTCAATATCAGCTCAAACAGTATTTCAGGATTTATGATATATAAGAGAATAACTTGAAGACAAGACACTTGAATTTTGATTTTTCTAACATGAAAGCTATTGTCAGATTTTATCCTTCTTCCTTCACCCAAAGCACTGATGGAGGAGCAGCTGAATGACAAGCCTAGTCAGAGTGGAAGAAGATCTCCCCCTGTATCCATCATTCCTTTTAATCCATGTTTCTTCACTCCTCTGACTACCACCCTCCTGCTCAACTCAAACACACTCTTATTCCCAGGTATCTATCAGCTGTCGCCTCCACAGAGTCAGTCAGTCTCAGTGAGTCAGCCTCTCTCATCAACCTCTATGCGCTATCATGCTCCTCTGCGCCTCCTCGGAGCTCCCGGCCCTCCACCTTGCTTCATCACATCCACCCCCTCCACCATCACAGCACCCAACGCCCCTCAGGGAACCATGTCAATCCCAAGCCTATAAGAGGGGGCTTGACGGGAGCCTCGGAGGACAGCCGGCTCCCCTTTGCTCCCCTGCTCAGTGGAGGATGAAATTAGCCTGCGGTGGACGGTCCGTGGCGGTGGGTCACTCCAGACAACCAGGCAGCAGTGCTTGGCCGGCGCTTTACCCTCTACACCACTCCCTCAACTGCCCCCTCCTCCCTTCCACATCCCCGGGCTCCTTGCCAATAATCCCTCGGACCACTCCGACTCACCTCACGTCCATCCTGCCTCTTTTGCCCCTCAAGTTAAAGCCATTTAACCCTCCACATGGGGCAGAAAAGCAGGGGCGCAGGGGTCGGAGACTGGACGCCTCACGTTGAGTTAAAGAAACTTGCTGTTTAAATCAAAGCCTGTTTGGTATTCCGGGGCGCCTGTTACTGTCACGTAGCAGGACTGGGCCCGCTGTCTGTGAGCTCTGAACACTCTGGATGCCAGAGGATACTGCTTTCATTGCCTTTTCTGGAATGTTGGCATCCTTATATTTCCTTTCAGATTTATGTCATTTCGGTGCATGATAAAGCTAGTGTCTAGCTGCCTCATCTGAATTTATGCAAAAACCTCTAAAGTCTGTATCTATTTCTCGGAGAATGCAGTTATGTGACAGCACCGAAACTGGAAACTATCGTGCAATATATGCAACACCAAGCTCCCCTCCCCTGCATATGATTATTACAGCAGTTGAAGCCCAAAAATAGCCTCACCATCCAATCTCATCCAATCCCCCAAAACACAGGCCCGTTCTATCACGAGCATCCGTGCCAGAAGTCCCCAAAGTTAACGGCGCAATTACCGTGAGTGTCTATTAAAGGGGGCATAAAAGATGGCTGAGTGTGATTCACCACTACATCAGACACATAAAAGGACCAAGATGTGGAGGAAGAGGTGTGAACTCCCATCTTAGAGCAAAGGAGGACAATTACACCGAGGTTTTAAAGGATGAGATAAGAGCTTGTCTTTAGAGTCTATTTGCTCCGGAATGAGCCGAGGAACAGTGAGGAGAGCGGGGAGTTTGTTGTACGATAGGAAGGTGGACAGTAAATTGCTGTCATTTGCGCTTCCTTGGAGTATTAGCTCCCCTGTGTGGCTAATTTCTTTTGATTTATTTTGACATTTTTTGATCGCCTGAAGCGAGGGTTCTCTGTGATTGATTCGGGGATGCCAAATGGCACATCTGGGGGTAAAAAGGTCATAGCCCATGTCTTGATTTTTTGTTACAGTTAATTGATATAATACATATAATGCAAAATACTGAAGGTCTCATATATTGCTTGGTTTGCTATTTGCCAAATTTCTACTCTCCCCAGGCAAGGAAATGTCCTTAAAGCTTAAAGGCTACGTTCACCCAAAGATGAAAATTCAGCCATTGTCTCCTCACCCCAATGCACATGGAACTGCACGAGGTTCTTAGAGTTTCTAGAGCTTCTCAGCAAAACCGGGTTAGCATTAGTTTATCCCAAGCGACTGAAATAGATAAACATAAAATGGCTCTACAAAGCTCATCCCACATACTCTGAGTCTCTGAGGATCCCATATATATGAAAAAAAGACATTGTTAAGACCCTTTTTCGAATCAAAGTGTACACTCTAGCTGCTAAGCTAAAAGCCTTAGCATGCTGTGTGTATCCCGCCTGTATTGGCTGTACAAACTTGAAATAACGGCTTCTTTAGAATACTATATATTTGGGATCACACGGTTTCAGGAGACTTGGATTATGACAAATTAAATGTAATGTTTAATGTATATTTTAAAACAAGTCCCCGTCTACTTCAGTTCTTCAGGAGAATGCTGCACTGTAATTTGGTTGTAAAATGTTTTATGGACGACGAAACTTCAAACAGCTTTCCGTTGGCGATGGATCGGTCAGGTCGCGTTAGTAAATAACAGCTGAATTTTTATCATGGGGTGAATTTTTCCTTTAAGATCCCTGGTGGAAGTGAAGTACAACCGATCCAACGCAAACACATCCGTCAGCACCAAAGTCAGGAAATAAGGCGGAGGCTGGCAAATGCGAGCCGTTGTTGTAATTTTCAATAGGCATCACAATAAAGACGCCACCTTTCATGGAATGTTCCCTTGAAATGTCAGGGCCGTCCTCAGGAGCCTTGAAGGACGGCGTCTCTTAAAAGCAATATTGGCAGTAAACATACAAGGCAGAGGCTGTCTATCTGCCTCTGCCATCAGAGCGTGGTGGAGGATGATAATCGCTGTGGAGGCACGGCACCTGCAGGAGTCGAACTCTACCTTTTTCACATTTATTGGGTGTTCGCCAGCTGCTGCTTGTGCCATGTTCAAAAGCTCTTTTTTTTTTTATTTTTTTGCCTGCGAATCCTTATATTTCCCCGTCATCTTACACGAATACATTTACATAATATGAATTCCTATAAATCTCTCCAGTCTTCTCTGAGCGTCAGGAAATTAAAAGCCGCCCTGTCTCGTCTCACTTATCTCTGGAAACCTTTACGAGGCCTCTCGAGTCTTGTGTGTTTGACAGCACGTTTTGCTTGTTTTTTTTTAGGGGGGGGGACTGTTATTGTATTCTTTCTGTGTCGTCAAGCACAAAACAATTCATCCAGTTTATTACTGGCAACTGTACTGCTGCACAGTTGTTAACTAGATGTGGCATCACAGGCGAGCAGCGATCTCGGAGTACTTCTCTGTTGCCTGACATTCATCCTGGATTAAAATTTGGCTGCTGTATTGTTTCCGTGAAAAAAAAAAAAAAAAGGCAGCAAAGAAAAACATTTCAAGTGTGCATACGGGCAAGACAGGATAATTGTTGATGACAAATTCTGTACAACTATGCTAGATGTTGTAAAGAAGGACGGCGTGCTGTCGTGACACTCAAGCCTGGTTGTGAAGTCGGGCCACTGATGCCTGTGATTTGCCAATGATACCATCCGACTGCCTTTTTTTTGTTTGCTTTCCGTGGTTAATAGTTGTTATTTTTAAAAATCTCTATATTGATTTTATACTAAATTCCAACTAATTCCATGTGTTATCTGTGTTTTAGGCGTTTTTTCTCACATGTCACTCATGTGTTTCAGTGCATTCACAAGGCAGTAAGGTAAATTCCACACCTTACAGAGGCAGGCAGAAATAGATACAACGTGTAAAGCTAACAGACCGCGGCAAGGAAGACGTGTCATAGGTGTCTCGCACGGCCGACGGATATTTAAACCGGGAATAAAACAGCCCTGCTTTTGGTTCTGACACTCCCGTGCCTCGCTGATCGTACGGTAAGCTGTGAATTCACAGGAGGGGGAATCTGAAGGAGTGCAGGCACTTGCACATTTCTTTGTTCACAAAAATACAAAAGGGGCTGAAAAGGGAAGAAGAGAGCACACCCTGAAACAAGTGGCTTGATTGTCTGAAGCTTCATCAAGCAAATGCAATTCAAATCAGGGTTGTGTTCATCAGACATGTACATTATTTCCAGCTGGGTCTCCTCCTCAAAGGCGCACTAATCAAAACGTTAACAATGATTCAAACGTATCCCTGGAAGTGTCGAAACCACAGAGAGCGCCTGACTCTGACCCTTGGCTCAGTGGGACATTTAGCGTCACTCAGCATATGCTGTAGTTTAGTTTATGCAGTGCTGTGAAAGAAGTACTCTAAAGTATCTGAAATGAAATCTGAAATATATTTCTCTATCTGTACTCTGTACCTTACTTCAGTATCAAATTACATTTTCTGGCAAGAAATGCATTGAAGTGTCAAAACCAAAAGTTAAAAAAATACGTAGCACATGGCCACACTGGCCAAATATCATCTGACTGTAGATAGAATAAATAGATTACCTCTGCCAAGAATGTTATGTTTTCCGTTTGTTTATCTGTTGGTCGGTTGGTTTGTCGGCAGGATTACGCAAACTAACTACTGAATGGATTTACATGAAACTAGGATGGTGGATGGGTCCAAGTTCAGAATAGATCCCATTTACATTTTGGTGAGGACCAGGAGTAACGCATGGGTCTATTTTTTTATTTTTTTTTTTGCAATGCAGTATGATGCTGATCCTATAAAATCTGTGTCCTCATGCAAACCCTCACAAGCTATCAGCTGGCTGAAATGAGCAGCACACTGTTTTTACATGTGAAGATCAGTTTTCTTGTCCCAGTGACTCAGCCTGGAACAACACTAATATAATGTCTCCTGTGGTTTTGGAAGATCTTTTAAACGAGACCCTGATGATGTCATCTGCTTGAGCTTGAGAGAAATAATTACTAGATTATTTAAAAAAGAATACATGAATTAGAATTAGAACATGAAAAGAATTTAATGTTGTTAAATATAACTATCTGTATAGCTATATTGTTCTTGGAGCAGCAGCAGTAATGTTCACAGCATTAAGATCACTATAAAAACAATAATATCTCACTGGAAATACAGTGGCTTGCAAAAATGCTCACCCACCTTGAACTTTTCCATTTTGTCACGTTTTAACCACAAATGTAAATGTATTTTATTGGGATTTTATGTGATAGACCAACACAAAATGGTGCATAGTTGTGAAGTGGAAGGAAAATGATACATGGTTTTATTTTTATTCTTTTTACAAATAAAAACAGAATAGTGTGGTGTGCAAAAGTATTCAGCCCCTTTACTCTGATACCCTTAAATAAAATCCAGTGCAACCAGTTGCCTTCAGAAGTCACCTAATTAGTAAATGGTGTCCACCTGTGTGTAATCTAACCTCTGTGTAAATACAGCTGTTCTGTTAAAGCCTCAGAGGTTTGCTAGAGAATATTAGTGAACAAACAGCATCATGTAGCCCAAAGAACACACCGGACAGGTCAGGGATAAAGTTGTGGAGAAATTTAAAGCATGGTTAGGATATGAAAAAATATCCCAAGCTTTGAACATCTCACAGAGCAGTGTTCAATCCATCACCTGAAAATGGAAAGAGTATGGCACAACTGCAAACCTACCAAGACATGGCCGTCCACCTAAACTGACAGGCTGGGCAAGGAGAGCATTGATCAGAGAAGCAGCTTAGAGGCCCATGATAACTCTGGAGGAGCTGCAGTGATCCACAGCTCAGGTGGGAGAATCTGTCCACAGGACAACTATTAGTCATGCGCTCCACAAATCATGCAGTTTGCCACAAGCCATGTTGGGGGGCACAACAAACATATGGAGGAAGGTGCTCTGGTCAGATGAGACCTAAATTGACGTTTTTGGCCTAAATGCAAAACACTATGTGTGGCAGAAAACTAACACTGCACATGACCCTGAACACACCATCCCCACCGTGAAACATGGTGGTGGCAGCATCATGCTGTGGGGATGCTTTTCTTCTTTTTTCAGGTTTTTTTTCTCTTTATTCCAAAACAAATCCCCACCACACCATATTTCAACAATACCTACTTTTTATCCTCAAAAGCACTGTTGTAAATTCAATAAAATAAAATAACCTTAATCTTAATTCTCCCATTGTTCAGTCCCACTTTAGTTCTCTGGTGATATATTGCAGGATACATCCCTGCTTCCATCAGCGACGAAACACCTGGCCCAGGTGTTAGAGAGGCAGCGGCTTAAAGGAGACTGAATTATGTACATATTAACAGATGGATCGGATCATGCGATAAAAATTTAAATTAAGAAAAAGAGAGTATAGTCCTTGTTTTAATTAAATCTAAACAGAGTATATATATATATATATATATATATATATTGATGGAGACAAAGCACTGCTGCAGAGCTGGGAGTGGATTCCCTTCACACTGCCCCTGTTTATCATCTTAAACCTACAAGCTGAGGAGATGTTTAATAATCAAAATAAGATTTTTCATGATTTATCAACTACTTTTAATCACAGCTTTAATTATCTGCTAAATTAACACCTGGCAATCTGCAATTTACTGTTCCCTATCTCCAATTTAACTTGCATGGTGATGCAACCATTGGCATTTAGACTGATTGCGGAAGCTAAACGTAACGATGCCTCTCGGGATTCAAATGCACCTTAAAGAAACCCGCAAGTGACAAACATTAAATGCCAAAGATGAATGCAATTTCAAAACAGTTCTGTTTATTCTAATTAGCTCGATTGGGGCTGAGCGGGACGCCCATGAGGGATCATGATCTTGTCACTGGACTAGTGACCCCTATTGGCTGGTTGTGAAAAATACTGGCAGGTAGCTACTGCTGTTACACCACAAAATGACTGCATGTATGCAGGTTTAAACGTTTGCCTTTCTGTTGTTTTTTGTTTTTGTTTTTTCGTGCGTCACGTTTGTCACCAGAAAAACGTCTTTCTCATCTCCTTTGAGAGTTGCACATGTGCGGTACTGCCCGGTCAGCTGGCAAGGCTTGTGTGAGAAGAAGGCCAATGTGGTTCCTTTTTTTATACCTTTGACTTTAGTTTTAGTTTCAAACTCAGCACCGACTGAATGTTGTTTTGAGTTAGTTTTATGTATTAGCAAATCAGCGTTCTTAACTTAACTCTTTCAGTGTGTTATACAGTTCGTGTGCATGTAAAGAGAGGCTTAAAGAGACAGGAGCATCTCGGCCAGAGGGTGGAATACAGTGCTGCAGCACTGGACAGTCTGAGAAAACTGATGTTTTTTTGAGCATTAAGACATGTAAACCTATTGTAGTAGTAACCCAAACTGAAACTGAGCATAATTAGTCTTATACAAAAGTCAAAGTATCGCTCCTTACACACTGGTGGTGACTACTGTCTTTTGACGCAGGTGTGAATGCTGATTGTACCCATTCATATTGAAGACAAAAGCCAGATGTTTGTTGGCATTTTGTTGTCTGATGTTTGAAAAAGGTTCCAGTGTGGTGAGGCAAGCGGATGATGACCCAGGGGTTACAGGGACCGCAGCATGGGGCTGAGTTTGCCGTACCGAACCAGAGGGAGGTGTGGCGAAACGAGAAGTAAGAAAACAAACAAGGAGAAAAGGAAAGAAGAAAATTTCTCACTATTATGTATTTCACGCTAGAGTGAGCATCTGACATATCCAATTTCTAACCTGAGACACTTACTGTGTCTTTGTGTAGCTGGGAGGGGCTAGACAGGAGGTTATGGCATAACAGATCTGTGTGTGTGTGTGTGTGTGTGTGTGTGTGTGTGTGTGTGTGTGTGTGTGACGGAGCCGGAGCCAGATAATAAAAAATGTTTTGTATTGAATATGTTGTTTAAATAAGCTTTTACTATTTGAATGTGGCCATCTCACAGGGGGGTTGTTTATTCTCTGGTAGAGCACTTTATATGGTTGTGTGTGTGTGTGTGTGTGTGTGTGTGTGTGTGTGTGTGTGTGTGTGTGTGTGTGTGTGTGTGTGTGTGTGCGTGTGTTTGTATGTGTGTGTAGGGAAAAAAAAGATCATTTCACATTTGTTCACCCTCTGGGGGGAACACATTTAATGCCCCAGGCACACACACACACACACACACACACACACACACACACACACACACACACACACACACACACACACACACACACTCCCCTCCCAGCCTCTCCTTAGGCACTTTAGCACCTCCATCACCATTACAAGCTCTTAAAACCACACTGATACCATGGAACCAGTACTGTCAGTCACAGCGAAGTCAGATCATAGAATGTCGAACTCCTCCCTCCCATAAGACTGGGCCGACTGATTATCAAACGCGTGATTAGTTTTAACAACGCATGTTTTTTGTTTGCACACATTTTCGGGCTAATTGCTCAGCTTTGTTTTTTTCCTGTGGCCCTGAAATCTGTCACCGCATCTCTCCCATCAAAGTGGATGTGTTAGTTAACGCGAAACAGCGCAAGCTCCTCAAGTGCTCAAAAGATGTTTGGCGTCTCTCCTTAATTGCATGCCACTGCAATTAAACAAGTTATTTCTAAAGGAGGAGGTGGTAGTTTTCTTTTTTTTTTTTCCCCTGCTTCCTATCCGTGGCTTCTTTGCCTCTCCCCGAAGCTGACCTGGTGGCTCACCAATCTCATTGTCATAATTACCATCATCACAATCACTATTATCTTAATTGGGCTTATCTACTCGTTAGCTGCTCGTTAGCTAATTGACTCGGAAAATATCCCACCAAACGCTTCGCGCGGCGAGACAAAAGGCAACAGACGGAGATCAAGAGGAGACATCTGCCTGTTGAGAGAAGAGAAAAACTACGACAAGCTCCGGCTCATCTGTCACCGTAATGACTGTCTCAACAACTGTACACAATTATGAGGAAAAAACGACTGCAGCCGCTGCCGCCGCTCTAGTTAAACAGCGCACACACACACGCGGAAACACACACATTTTTCTACAAGTACAAGTACTCAGACGGAGTTAAGGACACACACAGCTACAGAAGTGATAGAGAATGCAATTATACACAGGCTTACACACACACACACACACACACATATATATATATATATATATATATATATATAAATATACCCCCCCTCACACAAGCTATTAGAGCTTCTGTGTGTCAGAAAGCCAATTATAGGACAGTGAAAGAAATGGGAAGAAATACAGTAATTACAGCACGCTGATCTGTGTGGAAATTAGGACGAATGGCAGAAAATATCAGAGTTATCATCAATTAAAGCACGTGAGAGAACTGAGCCATCCATTTAATGACACAGAGATGGCTTTAGAAAAGGCGAAAGGGAGAAGAGGGAAGCGGATCTACGCTCTGCACTTAAGGAATATGACGACATTTCAGACGGTTTGAAGGAGAATTCAAGCAATTTTCCTGGAATTATTCCTAGCAGAGAGAAAATGTTTTCAGGAAACCATTACGTCTTTTTTTTCCTGACCCTTCTTCATGCTCTCACTGTGTCTCTCCTCTATTCCTATTGTTTTTTTTTCACTTCATGAGCCCTCCACCAGCTTCGTTTCTTCATTTCCCTCCCTGTTTGTCACACCGTCCCATCCTCTTTTTCCACTTTTCTGCTCATTCTCCTTGCTTCCTCTCTCTTTCTGGCTTGCATTTTGTCTTTTTTTCTGTAATGCTCCCTCTCTCTCTCTCTCTCTCTCTCTCTCTCTCTCTCTCTCTCTCTCTCTCTCGCTCTCTCTATCCCTCCCTCTCTGTCACTGTGTGTTGCTCTAGGGTTGTGGAGTCCGCTGGTGTCACTGGTAATAGGGTCCCATGGGTGCTCTGAACACAATTGCTGGGGTCTGGGAACTGCCTGCATAATAGGAAAACTGGGGGCCTCGTGCTCTCCTGTCCTACTTTAAAAAGGGTCTGCGACTGTGTGTGTGTGTGTGTGTGTGTGTGTGTGTGTGTGTGTGTGTGTGTGTGTGCATCAAACTTTGAAGCGACATGAAGCAGCAAAGAGAAGCTGACCGACGTAGAGGCACTTACGTACTCACACGTTGAGGGTAAGAGGGATTGAGACTGATCCTATGTGCTGCAGGAGCATCGATGCATGCTCCATCTGCATCACGGGCCTCACTGATGGTCACCCACATGCTTTTGGGTTGTGACAGAAAGAATAATACAAGCGCCTGTGACAAGTTCTGTCAACAGTGCAGCCAGCCTGACTCAGCATTAGAGGCACTGGAGGGTGACCGAGCCCCTCCGAAGGTGTTTTTCACCCCTCCCATCACATCTTCCGTTGCCTATGGAGGTATTTATTTGTGCGTCTTCCCCCACATGTACGAGGGTAGAAATGCATGTATATACACTGATAAAATGATTGTATAAACACCACCGTCACTATGTGATGTGAAGTCACCTGTTGTGGCTTTTTCGATATAGTCTCGGAAGTCAGGTGTTGCTAAGTGCCAGTTGTGGTGGGCTGCAGGCCGGCAGCCTCACAGAGGTTTGTTGACAGGTGGTGCAGAGGGAAGTCCTGCAGCTGTAGACTCAATTATTTTTACAACCAGTGTTTCTCT
The DNA here is from genome assembly GCA_963678695.2 of Diplodus puntazzo. Classification (NCBI taxonomy): domain Eukaryota; kingdom Metazoa; phylum Chordata; class Actinopteri; order Spariformes; family Sparidae; genus Diplodus; species Diplodus puntazzo. Next base: position 7,978,188 of record OZ023165.1, on the reverse strand, counting down.
CTAAATCACACTGTGTCAATCCCTGACATCTAACACATGGAATCATGAAACGTTTGCTGCGTCCATTTTCGTTCAATTCTTTCCTATGTTTCCTGCCAGGCCTCGGCCACCGCCTGCAGGTAAGTACTGCGCAGTAGTGTGTGTGATGTCATCTACAATGAGATATAAACAAAACTGACGCCATCTACAGAGGCAATGAAAGGCTGTAATCTCTGAAACAGAATACCTCATCCTGAATTAACCACAACTGGCTATTTGATTATTTAAATGTATATGTTTTTTTTTTATTTTAGCCATATAGATGGATTGCAATATGACAGGAAAAATGAAGCCTTGCCTGTGGAAGAGTTGTTTCAGTTGTTTAAAGCTGCTGGACTGTGGATTTCTTTGTGAAGAACTCAGGTCAGATTACCCAACAGCAGTCAATGCTCTCTAGTGTTTCCACTCAGTGGAGTACTAAACCGAGATCAAAAGTAGCTAACCTTAGTTTAGAATTGGAGTCTGTTAAATAAAAAAAAATAAAAAAAACTAACAACCGGCCTCTAGCACAACAGAGTAATTCCACAGAGCCTCTTTAAAACGTTTTGCTTTCAGCAGAATTTCTCACTGAAATGTTCTGTAGGTCATTTCAAGTCTTATAGATTCAAATGTTTGATTTTTTCTTTCCCTCTAGTTCACAAATTCAGTCAGAAAAATTGTCTGCGGTTTCTAGTCATGTATGTGAAAATGAATACTGACAGGAGGGAGGTCAAATCCATCCTTGGTAAGAATGATATACATTACTTTTAATTTATCTTTTATAACCAGTCACATTTTAGCAACTTTAGTGGTTTGTGGGATGTTGGACAATTATTTAAAGTGAAATTCTCGCCAAAATGCAACTTAGGCTTTTTTTGTGAATGTATATGAGTCAAACATTTGTGTAAATGCATAGTTGTGACGAAAGAGGCACATTTAAGATTTACCGTATTTTCGTTTTAGGGTCAAACTCATTTTCAATGGGAGGGCTTGGGGCAAATTAGGTATCCAGAAACTTTCTTTTAAGCAAACTCTGTGAACACAAACAATGTTCTCAATGCTCGTGTTCATGTGTAGAGACCCTGGTGATACTACGAGCAAAGTTTCATGTTGTGTCGAGCCTTCTTAGTGTTTTAAAAATGGCGATTTTGATGCTATCGTAAAAGTGCCCCTGCACTCCACTGAAAATGAGGTTGACCCGAAAACTAAACTACGGTAAATCTTAAAAGTGCCTCTTTCATCGTAATTATGTTTTTACAAGAAGGTTTGACTCATATACATTCACAAAAAAAGCCTAGGTTGCATTTTGGCGAGAGTTTCACTTTAAATCAACTTTGAAAGGGTAAAATGCTAAAAATAAATTAATTAATAAAAAATAAAAACATTTACCTACTGGAATATCAAATAGATGATTTTCGTGGTGGAAGATGTAAATTCAGCAGTATTTAAAGTGTATTAAAGAATGCAGCATTGGATATATTGAGAATGAACTATTCATTATTATTATAACATTGGATTCTTGTTCAGTTGCTTGTAAGATTAAACTCTTCATGGTTTTTTTGTGCTTCTAAACCTGTGGCCAAAATCTGCACAAGGTACCTTTAAACACCCTCCTCAAGGAGGAACAAAGTAAAAATAACTTTGTTGTATAGATATTAGTATACATACATCTACTGCAGAACAGGACTACAGACCATTTAAAATAATCCAGACGAAAAGATCTAGGTTTGTTACTACCTTTTCCTCCTCTATCTGTGGCATCACCTGTTCACCTCAGTAGAAATACGATATATATATACATATATATATATATATATATATATATATATATATATATATATATATATATATATATATATATATATATATATTTATATACATATATATATATATATATATATATATATATATATATATATATAGATAGATAGATATATATAGATATATATATGTATATATGTATATATGTATGTAGGTATGTATATATATATATATATATATATATATATATATATATATATATATATATATATATATATATATATATGCATATCTATGTATGTATATATGTATATATATGTATGTATATGTGTGTGTATGTATATCAGCATTTCTGAGGCAGCGCATGAGTAGCTCATAGTGTTTGCACATTGCAGTTTCACTTGTACTCAGCTGTCGACTCCAGTGGTTCTTTTCCAATAATAAAGACAAAGATAGAAGAGTCACATACAGAGAGAACGATGGGGAAAGAAGCAAGAAGGGACAAGGAGGCGGAAACATCATCACTGCAGTATCTGCTGCCAACCTGTCGAGGTAACTCACCCGTAAATGGGTGACTCAGACACTGTTTGATAGCAGTGCTACGGTATAGTTTTGTGCAGGCAATGTTTGACGAGCAGCACCAGTGATGAGATGTCTGGAAGACATCAGACAGCTTGATGACAGGTTTGGATGTAAAACTTAGCAGTTGTTGTGTTTTTTTTTTAACAAACTTAAACCACAATTTTCATTATACACCAACTTAGTGGTTTTGTAAATATGGCTCTGTCCCTGCCTCTCAGCTGGAGACAGATTATATCTTTAGAAACCACTGACTGACTTCAGTTGAGCCAGCTGTGATTACAAAATCAAACCAAACACCATGTTCAGTTCCAAGCAGTGCTTTACTAAACCAAAAGAGGCTGGGGATCCATCCAGCCAACCCCGGTGGATGTACACACCAGGGGGTCCAACCAGCCCAAAGACCTCCTGTCAGTGCATCAGTTTGGAAGCAAAGAGATTATGGGTATAAATGAGGAGAGGCGTCCCGCTGCAAGCCTTTCAAGTCCAAAGAGCTCCAATTCCCCAGCAAACAGCCTTTCAAAGAGAAAATATGTAGACAAACTCCTGCAATGCAAACAATTAAGGCATTTATCTCAATCATAACTGCCCAGATGATGGACTCGTGTTTTCACTGCTTAATAAAGCACACCATGAGGCCTTACATCTCTGGATGATAAAAGCTAGTCAACATTGATTATTTGTGCATCTTTGGTCAGTCAGAATGTCTTTCTGAGGACTTTAACAAACTTTAAGTGCTTCTACAATATTCAGTTTATTCAACCGTACACTGCTGGATCCCTATCCAACAAGGTAACTGGATTTTTCTCTCTGTGTGTTTCTATGTCTGCCGCTCTAGCTAGAATTGCAACAATTTAGGCAGGTGCTTCTAGAAACACACACACACACACACACACACACACACACACACAGACATGTCCTGTCATTCATTTGAATGAGGGTAGTGTGTTTAGGCTGCGGTGGTGCACACCACAGTGGGGGGCTGGAAAAAAGATCCCTAAAAATTGAAAACAGATTCAACTTTCTGACAAACACAGCACAACGTCAGGTTGCGCTGGCCAACCACATAAGCTGGTGATTAGACTAGCAGTGTAAGCGACCATGAACACAATGGAGTGTAACATAAAGCCTTGTGCACCAGTTTAAAACACCTTTTCATGCCTGGATTCAGAAAATGAGACCCCGAGATGGTTTGTAAGCTCAAAGATCAGAGCCAGAACGGGGCATGCTATTTAGCATGGCTATGTACATTTCTTTGTGTAGTGCTACATTTTAGGTAGCATAAGTGACGTTGACGTTAGCTAAATGAAATGCCTGATGTTGAATGACAGATTTAGGGGCTGGATGTTATCACTGACACCTTTAAATCGACACCAATTCTCTGTATCATCAGCATGTTTCACAAAATCTGACACTAACTGAGACCACAACACGTCTAAAAAGTGCATATCGAGTCTCCTTCATCACACACACTGAGTGAAAGCCATACATGTGCCTTCATCCAATGTAAAATAGTTATAAACTGCCAGAAAGCTTTACACCACAAGGAGTCATGACGTAGTTTCTCTGATAAATAAAACTGGCAGGAGAATCTGGTCAGAGGTCTGCATGTTTTAATTTGCCGTCAAAAATATTACCGATAACGTATCACAAGAGGAAGCTGTATATTGCTGTATCAATACTTTGTCCCATCCCTGGTGCCAGCAGCTGCTCGGTGTAACAATGACGTGCAGAAATACCTCACAGACATGCGCTATGGGCTGGCATTACACTGCTGCAGTGTCTGTCAAGCAAGTAAGCGACACAGCGTGCTGTAATACATGTTTCGAAAATAAATACGATGCCTGTGATCTGCAATCAGATCAGGACGTGGCTGGACCCCTGTGGAATGAGATGGCACCGCGTTGAATCCAAGCCTCGGTTAACTGGAGCGTGTAGAGTTCCAGGACCGGGCTGGCTCACATTCCAGGTGAAATCCTTTCCTCAGAGACATGCATGCTGTTGGTTTAACTGACCAGAGAGAGCAGTCCAGCAGTCGTCTGAGGCACACCTTGCAATGGTCCATCAACACACAGCTCATGCACCGCGCTGAATGCACCGTCTTTAATTAAACATTTCACAGAAATGTCTTCCAGCTCACATTAGGCTACGAGAACCTCTAATTAAAATGGGATTTCATTAAGTTATCAGATGGTCCTGTTCTCGGCTTTTTATATGCAACCTTTTCTCTTTTTATTTCATTCCATTGCTTTTTACTTTCCTCAGAAGTTTTATTTAGTGACTCGTATGCATTAATTATACGAGTTGAATAGAGAGCCTCTCTTCACCGCTGAATGTCGATGGCGGCCTTGTAAAAAATATTTCAGCAGGTCGTTCGTTATTTAATCATTCGATTTCATTCCATTTGGATTTTTCTTTTCTCGTCTTCGCTCATGCGAGGCTTCATCTACCACGGCTTCAACAGGTGAGCTTTCACCTTTGGCCCCTCTTTCAGTTTAAAACGCGGGCTTGTGGGCATAAATCGGACGGGAAGAGCCGGGCGAAAATTTGCATGTGCATGAATCTCGCATTGCTCAAAAGCACCTCAGCAGGTTGTATGTCCTCCCCGTCATCCTTCAAATACAGAAGAAAAAGAAGAAAAAAAAACACAGGAAGTGATAGACAGAGGTCCAAAAAGAAAAGCTTTATTTTATTGAATTAATGCAGCTGAGAGAGAAATCCCATTTCCCCTTTGGGCACAGTGGCCTATCAGGAGAGGCGATGTAACAAGAGTCTTACTGCTACCAAGTCTGAGAAGGGTCAAAAGTCCCGAGGGTCAGGTGGGTTTTATCACCGCAAAAGTCTTATCTGACATTTGTCACAGGGGTAGGCCTGGAGAGATAATTGGAATGGGATTCTCTCTCTCTCTTTCTCTCTCTCTCTCTTTCTCCTCCTGCATTTTCCTCTCTCATCTTTTTGGCCACACACACACACACACACACACACACACACACACACACACACACACACACACATCATCTGTACGGTTATCTTGATGCACCAAGTGTGTACCCAAGTTGGTCTGCAAGCCTTTGCCTTCACATCTCTCAATATCTTATCTTCAAGTAAGACGCCCGCGGATGGCATTTTAAGAGACACACACCGTGCGCGGCGCGTGCACAGATAACTGCCGCTACTGCTCGCTGTCGCTCACAATGGCCCACACACAGGCTGCGTGTGTGTGTATGTGTGTGTGTGTATCGGCTCAGGTAGAGCTTGTTGGGCTCATGTGAAGTGATGTGTGTATGTTCAGTTAGGAGACGCCGTGTGCGTGCACGTACTGTACACAAGTAACTATCCATGTATTTTTGTTTATAGCCGCGCGTGTGTGTGTGCATGCATGCGTGCTCGTGTGCATCTGCCTGGTGCAAGCGATGGTAAGCACTGATTATACAGTAATGCTAGGGCTGTCAGGAAGCCAGCAGGCAGCCTGGTTTTAGCCACAGCGGGAGGTGGCACCATCATCGCCATTATAACAGCCTCAGTTTCAAACAGAGAAATATGCCAGTCTGGACAAAAGAGTGTCTTTCCTATTTTATTTTACTCTGAGGGAACCCCAGACTGTCTGTGAAAAGCATTTCACTCCTATTTAATTGCCAGGGTGAGCTGTATAAAAACACAGAGGAGCTGACATCGAAATATAGGCTCAGTTCTCAGAAATGAAATAGGAGCACTTAACGCTTTGTAGCCATGTATATAGTTCTAGTGTTATTTCACAAGGTTGTTGGATTCCATTTACAATCTCCAACACCACTGACCTACCAATTACTGGTGTTGGAAAATGAGCATGAACTATTTTTTATTTATTTTAGTTTAGTTTATTAAGTTTTAACTCTCTGACTTCAACATTCAGACATTCGCCCAGGCATCTGCTATTTACCTAGTGTACAGCAAATGTAAATCTAACTATAAAGCAATTAATCTCTGTCCGTCTGTCTGTCTGTTATTGGCAGATCTCTAGAACCGTTCATCTGATATGGCAGGTGTGTTGCTGAGGATCCAAGGAAGTGCAGTGTCCAATTAAAGGGCATGGAGTCATAAAGGGCATGGTTGACTGTAATAACTATGTTCTTGATATTGCCACTGTGTTTTGTTTACACTGCCGTAATTAATACAAAGGTTATTTAAGAAAATAAATTGGACACGCGATACATTTAATATCAATACATTCTGAATAAACAGCAGTACCGCTCTGTACAGCAGCGAGGGTGTTGCTTCAGCCTCCTGCAGACTGAAAATAATGGCATCTAACACATTACAGATAAGGTCATGGTACCAGAGGGATCAATGCACCACCTCCCGTGGCCTCATGGGGAAGCAGATGTAAACAAATTGACGATTAGCAGGGTGAAGCTACTTGTCGTAACAGCAGTATGAATAATACATAAGCAGAAGGTTAAATGTTTCTGGATGAGTGGGGAGACGCAGTCAGGTAAAAAGGGTTTTCTATTCTTCAACAAGAACTGGAGGTGAGATTTGAAGTTTGTGTCAACCCTAGTATGCTAACTAATAACAGCCTTGAGGGCTAGAATGTTAAGCTGCTCTGGGATGCCTCTGTCACTGATTGCTGTGGTCCGACTTGAAAAGAACCGATGTAATCCTCCAGATTTTAAATCGTAAATATTAAACTTGAATGTGAATCTGTGAGCAGTTCAGGAGGCTTTAGATTCCTGGTAAAATTCAGTGATAGCCATTTAGATACCACAAGTACCACATACATGCAGCGACATTCAGGAACATTTCTGGCAGTATAAATGGGGACAGTGCAGCTCATGGTGATAATGTAACACTTACAGTTGCCAATCGCCATAAAATTCAGAAAGAAGAAGGAATGCAGAGGAACATGGCCACCAGGGAGCTGTTTTTGTCACCGTGTCAGTGTTGTTTCAATGTGTTTTATATTCAACAAGCCTGAAGTCACAAAACCGCTGTACCAACATTTTCCCTGAAAGTTTACACGCTCTTGAGGTGGGAACACACGTGACCCCATACAGGAAACATTCCTGATCATTTCAGAGTAAGGCTGCGCGTGTGAACGAGGCATGGACATAATTCCATGAGCCATAACCATGGCAACAACTCGTGTGTCTGGGCATGTTCATCAGTTTTTGCAAAGTGCAGATCGTCTGTTGTCTGTATTTGCTGCACTTTTTTTTTCTCCTTTGGTTTTCTTTTGTCTATTTACATTTTTTTTTTCTTTAGTCAGAGAGTGTTGAGCTGTCAGGGCCAATGCATCAACTATACTGAGACACAATAGAGGTGAATTGAATTACATTTCTGGTCTTCAAAGCATTGTATTATTATATAAAGAACTCAACACTGTCATGTCTTTTATAAGTTGACTTGTCTACAGTTTTAATTGTGATGTCTTTCCAAGCTGAGACACAAAACTTTCTTCCAGATATTAAGATATAACATCATAAATAAATTCAAATGAGAGTTGGATTAAAAACATAAAACCCTTTAATTGTCCTTTTTTGTTTTGTTTTTTTCGGGTCTTTGGCCCACAGTCACCAGGACATGTGCCAGTGTTGAGAATCATTCTGGGGACCTGATCTATTCGCCCAGAACAGCTGGTTAATTTGAATGAACTGACAAACAGGATTGTTTTTCCAGATTTCAGCAATTATTTTGGGGAACTCCAGCATTAAATTCTGAACCGGATGAGGATGAAAAAATTATGAATAATGCACATTTTGACAGCAGGACTTCTGAATATTGAAACAATTGAAATCACGGAAAAATACACCAACAACAATTTCAGATCCCTCAGTACTTTGCATGATGTGCTGTGATACATTGGTATGATTTGTGTGTCACACACGGTCCTGGAAAGAAAATCAACATCCTTCATTGGCTCAAATACAAAACAATATTTTGAATGGAAATGACTATTGAAAAGCAGGAATACAATTATTTTAGTCATCAGACAATGATGTGCTTGCTTGAGGAGCGGTTCACCATTACTCTCCTGCCTGTCAGGTCGCACTCAGGGATCGACACTTTTTGCCTGCCATGACGGCGACGCGCAGCTAGCGTGAGTTGTTCAGAAACGTTCTTTTTCATAAACTCTGTTGTTTCATGTTGTGTCGAGCCTTCTTACTATTCTAAAAATAGCGATTCTGATGCTAGCGTATCATGCCCCTAGCAGTCCCGTTCAAAATTAACGTGCCCAAAACCGAAACTACGATAAATCTTAAAAGTGCCTCTTTCGTCGCAATTATGCTTTTACAGGAAGGTTTGACTCATTTTCAATCCCAAATAAAGCCTCGGTTGCTTTTTGGCAAGAGTTTTGCTTTAATAAAAAAGTACTGGAGCAACACTGGCCTCCACGTTTAGTGTTACATAATAGGTGGTTTACATGTCGACTGAGGCTTAAATGTTGTTGGTTGTCCACTTTCTTGACCTCTGTTGGTCTGCGAGAGGCCCTAAAGGAGGTCACCATGACTTGTGTGATGCGCTCTGCTGCCTCCGGGGGAAAAAGAATCTTGATGAGCCACAACAAGTCACAAGCATTTCCTGATGTCTTGGCAACACTAATGGACAGGGGAGTGAGTCGTCCGTCTCCAACACAGTCAGCAAGAGAAAATCATTCCTAAAAATGCCTTCTGCGGCTAAAAAAAACACTTTAGACTGAATCACATTATGAATAATGTGAAGATGGCAAACTTGTTAATTTCTGTTGTCACTTTTAGCCGTAACTACAGAGTCTAAATATATAAAGTTAAATGCAGTGGTCTGATCTGACGTTCCTGTAGCGTATTTGATATCTTCCCAACAGCACATCAGGGACTAGCTGCTTTCTTTGGGGTAAACTCGAGCTGTCATTTCTGTGACCAGAGAGATAAATTAGGGCAAAAACTAACTTTAGTGAAAGTGTTGTTATTAATGGTATATAAAAGCATCAAACATGCATTTTAGATGTATTTACTTTGACAGTAACGTGGTGTAAAAAGCCAATTGAATTGTACATAAGCTAGTGTGTGTGCGTTTTCTACACGGTGGTTGTCGTGGACAAACATGTTAATATTCACTTCCTCACCAACTTCACTTACGCACACTGGTTTTATTAGACCATTAAGACTTTTTAAAACACCTTTAAAGAGGCACGATGTAGTTTGGGAGAAGAAATTTAAACTTGCAATTTTCATATTTACAATACAAATGATAATAATACAAACTCAGAAATATTTATTTTCTCCATCACTGAATAAACAAGTTGTTTTCAGAGGAAAATAAAGTCCCCAGCACACTGTTTGAAGCTAGAAAGGTGGCAGGGTCCACCACATATAAACAAAGTAAAACCGTATGAAATTGTGTTGTCCTTTTAAGGTCAGTTTGTTTATTCAGTTTATTCAATCATAAAGAAAAATCAGTCAGTGGACTACACAATGCTCCTTTAACGTCTCTTCGATTCAGTCTGATCATGTATATCGTACGCTCCTTTTTTTTTGTTTCCTGTTTTTTGGCACATTTTTTTAAAAACATTTTTATGCCAAACATGGAACACAAAGGAAAAAGGCGAACTTGTTGACTAATGAGGAGAAAGGAGTCGGTTGTTGACTTAATTTTAAAAAGTTTCTTTTTAAAAAACACACTACGTTTGGCATAAAAATGATACTAAAGATTCAAACTACCAAAGATTTTAATATAGAAAGACTCCTTCCATTTCTTCATCATGTGTCAATTGTTAACTGCACAACAAAAAGAGAGTAAAATGAATGAACAAATCTTAAACAAAAAGAAAGACAGAAGCTGAAAAAAAAAACAGAAGAAGAAGAAGCAAACCAGTCAGGCAGCAACTGTGCTCTTTAAATGATCCATTGTGGGAGGCCTGTGTTTGTGGCCGATCAGTGTAACAACCTTTAGGACACGGATCGTAATGAACTCTATGTCGCATCTTCTTTTTTCCCTGCCATTTCTATTTCACCCTGGCTGATTCTTCATTAGAGTTGTCTGTACAAAAGAACGCGGAGTGAGAAGAGATCAACCTCCGTCCTGCTTCTGCTGTTTATCATTATCTGCTCCGTCGCGCCGGCCATACCTTCTCATCAAGCCTCGGCTATCTGCAGAGCGCAGCGGCTGTGTGGAGGCAATTAAGCTTCCGAGTTGCAGAATGCAACTTTTTACTGCATCCGAAAAGTTTGATTCGAAACACTGTTTTACTTTGAGAACAGCGAATTCGAAAGACCAAAGGGCGTCCAGCAGCATGGACGCAGAGAAATAACGGAGCGGTGAGGGTGGGCGGGGGGGGGTGGAGACGAAAGCAGAACAGAGAGAACAGTGGCAGCGCCGGGCAGAACAGAGGAGGCTGCTGTAGCTGGTCATTAATAGTCAACCAGGATGTACCGCGGGGGGATTTCAGACCGCGGAGGCAGCTTGATAATTCAATCTGTCAAGCGCACGCTACAAGCTCGGCCAATTAACTGGAGAGGAGGCCGGCCTGACCCCGACATCCCTGCCTCCCTCGCCCCTTTCTCCGTTTGCAACATCCCTGGCGCGTGTTAAACCAACACCTATACTAGTTAAACTGTCACTCCTGCTGGGGTCAGAAAAGAACCGGAAAGTGTGTGTGTGGGTGTGTGTGTGGCTGCGTGCACGTAGAATTACTTCATCCTGTCGCTACATTGTCTGCTCTAATAATAGGGGAGATGCAGCGTTTATGGACAGATGGCCAAACAACAACCGCTGGTAATTGACGGCTAATTGCGAACGCTCGACAGGTGCACAGGCTCTCCGACAAATGAAACCTGAGTGATTCCTCTCCTTCTCTTGCAAATTTACAGTTCCATCTTCCGCTCGGTTCTTTCCTCTCCGTCGCTGCACTTGTTTTGTCTCACCTCTCGACGCGGGAGAGGAGAGCGCCATTGACACCACGTCCCACACATCCTTTTTACCTTTGACAGATGTTCGCCAGCATCCAAACGCTTCTTACACATTAAACACAAGCCACTAATTAAAACGGTTAAAGAAGCCAAATAAATGCAGCGCGGAGGTGTGTGTGGACAGCGTGGGAGCGCCGGGGGAAGGTGGCGCGCCGAGTTAAGAGTTAAGAGGAGCTCTCGCCTGAAAAAACATCTTTAAACGCTCAGAGAAAGAGTTGAAAGAAGAGAGCGCGGAGACCGCTAGCAAGGAAGGTCACCGTGGAGTGTGAAAGAAGAGCGTCACGGTGAGCAACATACCGTTAGCCGGGCTCCATACCAGGCTGATTGGGCTTTCATGTGAAAAAAGAAAATATTGTATCACAGACACCCAAAGCTCCCACGCTGCATTCACTGAACCTTCAGATATGCTAAAATGTTTCTCGTCGGCGGGTAGGCAGGTGGACTCGAGCCACACGGCACTTAATGTTCCCTCTGTGATTTTCACAGAGTAATATCCGTCAAATGACAATAATTTCTTCAAAAGACGCGGAGAGATAGGTGGTGTTTTTGAAACCCAGCTTGGTAACACCTACAGAGAGACACTTTGAATATCAAGCACATGTTAAAAGGCTCTCAGGATCATTAGAATTCCGGATACAGGCTTTCCAATTAGAAGCATTCCTGCACAGTCGAGCTCTGGTGCTGCTGGTGAGCCCCATGCAGGTCGGCTCAGTGTGTGTGTGTGTGTGTGTGTTATAGCATTTGTCTGTTTCATGTCAACTCTCCCTGGCTTATGTCTTCATTGTGAATGGGTACAATGTCTACATCACATCACTCCTCTGCAGTAGTGATCCGCTAACCTCTTATGTGAACGCAACATCCGGCCGGACACGCTCATTTTCGCCCCTTCTCAGGTGCGACGCTCTGATGCGCGTTGGATGTTGAGCAGCTCTCGCACATCGCTCACTCGTGAGAAAGTGAAAGTGAAGGATATCTAAAAAGTAACCCACCTTGACAGCATCAGCAGCTTCCTTTTAGCCTGACACCCGATCGCTGACAGCTGCCCTATCGGGACTGCGCATGTGCAACTCTCAACAGAGATGAGAAAGGAACAAGATCTCTCACTACCTAGCTAATCCCTTTTTAAAACAAATGTAACCCTGTGAACAAACAGATCTCACCTGGCACCGGGACATTGCTGTGGACACAATCTGGTTTAAGTCAATTTAAAATTAAAGTGGCACTCAGTAGAGCGCATACCTCCGCCAATGCCCAGGAATCTATCAACCTTGATTCAAAATACATCATATCTAAATACCCGAAAATACACAAAATTTTAATAGAATTAAAAGAAAGGAAATTAATAAAAACATCGTTTCTCAAACAAGATTTCTCACAATGTACTTAAAAGTGAGAGCTGTCCCTTTATTTGGACCGGCACCAAAGGTTTATAGGGTTCTATTCTGAGCTGGGACTTATACTTCACCTAAGTTTCGTTAAAATCTGTTCACTGGTTTTTTTTGTGTAACCCAGCAGCCGAACCAACCAACCGACAAACAAACACGGGTGAAAAAAACAACACCTTTGGCGGAGGTAATAAACATCACACCCTGAAAAAAATGATAGAGTTTTATGTTGAAAAGGCTCTTGATTTCAAGCTTTACAAACTAACTAAGGTTGTGACATGTGCATGTGTCACTCAGTTGGTCACTTCTTTGAAGAAGTTTGTCAAACTGTTGTATGTCTATGTATAAGTCTTGAATGGACAGCTCGGTCTCCACTCAACAAGAATAAGTATTTACCGAGTCCAACTTGTAAATTTAGTAAGCTTCCTTTAAAAGCTGCCTGTACTTGTTTGCCGTGCCTGCTGTGCTGCGAGAAAGTGGAGGGAGAGAAACGGTGGCTGTATCATTTCGGGCTAATTTGCAGGGTGAGTGCTATTTTTGCTTTTGTTTAATTTGCAGCTCCTAATGACTGTTTTAAGACAGTGCGAGGGATCTTTTTTTTTTAACACAATACTAAAAGCAGGTTTTCAGCAAATGAAGGTATTGTAACACGGTAGGATTTAAGCGAATTTGTCGTTATTCCTGTTTTTGTTTTAGAGGATGATGTTAATTGGCACTTAACGTGGTTAGCATTAACGTTAGTTCTTACCCTGCAAAGCGAAAGAGATTGGAGTGTGTCATTTTGTCCTAATTTTAAACACTGCGGTGATGCATGCTGATGTTTGAGCTTTAGAGTTAGTTAGCTTTTAATTTTGGCAATACATTCTTTCAGCCAGAGAAGTCTGCAAAGTAAAGAACCAAAACATTTTAAAATACTCCTGCAGATAATACACTGACAGTAGGGATAAGTACCTCATACAGCCCCAAAATGAAAAAACCTGAACTATCCCTTTAATTTCAGATAGTATTTGTTTTACAGCCATTTTTCTGTGTGTCATGACTGCAAATACTGACTGTTTCTGACCTCCTCATTTGATCCAGACAGTGCACACCTGGGGCCAAATGTATAAAATCTACGAGTGGTGAGACTGTGCGTACTGGTACGTATCTTGTACTCTGCGACTTTCCACACAGACTTCTGAATGTATAAAAACCATGCACGCAGTCTTTTCAGTCTGATTATTGCGATGCTTGGTGACAGTCGGCAAAAATGATGTGAAAAGTGTAAATTAGGGTGACATCTTATTTACCAAATTGTTTAGGATACATTGTTTAAACAGTGATGCACGAGTTGTTACCCTTGATTTTACTGTCATGTTTGTCACTTTGCATTTTGATAATTATAATGATAATGATCCTTATGGAAATAACAAATAAATACATGATCTTTATGTACGTGAATAAATATTATTTTCCTGTATATTTGAGGAGTAAGAATCCCTCAGGTGTTACGGGCGCTATAAGGGCCACGCTACGTGATTCAGCAGCTGCTTTGGTGTTGCAGGATGACACTGCCAATGCGCAATTTAGGCTAGAGCGAGTTTTCAAGGACCACACTGACGTTCTGGTCCACGATGATATAGTAGCTAGAACACTCTCGCTGTGCGCAAAGAAGCGTTTCTCGGTCTACAAAACTATGCTAATGCTGTTGTATTCTGCTCGTACTAATGAACACATTTCAAAAACTAAAATGTACATGGTTTGAATATGTTGTGTATTCCAATGACGTTTCTGCATTCAGAAATCTTTTGGATCAATATGCTTTGTGTGATTGTTTTATAAAATTGGCCTATTTGTATGTATATTCCTAAATTTAAACATTTATTCTTAAGTGTATTTAAACTTATAATACTTTCATAATTTTCTGTTACAAAACTTTTTAGCTTAGGTTGTACAGATCTCAGGGACACGTGATGCATTTAAAGAGACTCAGAATTACATCACAATAAGCACAACACAGCAATGTTGGCACCGGCGGACCATTTCTGTTGCTGTCTGTCTCCTGGATGTACTCCGGTGAAGCGTATCTGATCTGCTGCTTTCTACTGTTCCCTGTTGAGTCAGTGCAATCGAAATGACAAACGTGACACAGAAGAAAAAAAGAAAAAAAAACAGAAACAGCAAACTTGATATATACATCACTTTCTGTCTTGCTGCAACTGGGCAACCGTCCATTCTAACTTGCCACAGGGTGAAAAAAAAAAAACGGCGTCTGTGTGCGTCCCGCAGCTGTGAAACCCAACACATAATCATATCTGTTTTTGAAGACTCCCGCTTTGATAGTCCTCCACCAAAGATGGGTCTCCAAAGAATTACTCGCCCAGCTCCAGACAGCTTCCATGGAAGTGTACTCTAACTTTCTGTGAAGGGAGAAGATGTAAAGTTTTGCATCAAAGAGCCCTCAAAACAGTCTCCCCCTCTCTCCCCCAACCGCAGAAAAAGGATCTAGTTTTCTTGCTCTCAGATGAGCTCCTTCAGAGGGGGAGTCCAGAGAGGTTTCAGAGAGCGAGAGCTGAAGCAGGTGGGGTGAGAGAGAGAGAGAGAGAGAGAGAGAGGAGGAGAGACGAGCCAGAGGTGGAGAACGAGTACAAGACTGGGTTTAGATGGAGAGGGGAGGAAAAAGCAAGAGACTGGTGGCGTGGAACAAAATCTGGCTCCCCCTTCATCAGGAGGAGCTGCCTCAGTGAAGATGACTTTTTGGGGTTAGTGCAGAAGGGACCCTCCCCTTCTACTACAAAACACACACACACACACACACATACACATACACACACACACACACACACACACACCTGAACAGACCAGAGCACACATTTCTTTTTACTCAAGCAGTTTCGGCTGAGGGAGAACCATTTTTAAAGACACAGGATTACAGAGGATACAGAGGATTACCTCTACATGCACGCACATACTGTGTACACACATCTCCTAAACTCCCTGCTTAACTCCTGTGCAGCCTTATAGGCAAAATAGTAAACAGTAATTATAACAGCAAAGTTGTGAACCTGGAGCCTCGGCTCCGTCACAGCGAACTGTCAGACGGCGAAGCCAACATTGTTTGATCATGAAAGTTTTATGACATGTTTGCCTCCGCTCCGACTCACAAAATCTTGTGAGTGTCAATTAGCGGCAGCGGATCAGGAAGCCCCGGCAAACGAAAAACAAACCTTTGTCTTTTCAAGCTCCGACATCAGAGGTGCGAGGATTACAGGAACGAGAGGAAAACAAAAGGGGGGGATGCATGTTAGATTTGCATGGCAAGCATCCCTGACACTTGTGATTTGTTTGTAGTGCGGCAACACTGTCAAGCGTTTTTTTTTAGCACTTTGCGAGTGCAGCGTTTAGATGGCTTTTATCCTCATTCAGACGTCCCAGAAAAGGTCAAAACCGAGCTACTAAGAGTTGAAAAGACAATAGACAATAGCTCCGTTTTTGATCCGGTGGGAGCCGGCTGAGAGGACGAGCGTGTGAGGAAATCATTTCCCAACTTAGTTCTTTGGTTAACACTAACAGTGATCGCCAGACAACAGATGACAAACTATGTACTGCAACAGCCTGCAGCAAATTAAAGATAATTGCAACACAAGGCTGGGAAGATATTGGATTATTTTTCTTTTCTTTTCAATGTCCTCATCTGCCTTTGTCTTTCTTTTAACCATAGTCTGAAGAAGTTGCTTTGTTGCAGCAAACAAAGGTCAGCAGTCGATTTGATTTGATTTGATTTTGATGCCGGTTCTGTTGTCTGCAACTTCTTCCAATTTTAAAGCATTTCAGCAGAAAGGCCTGTTTATTTATGTTTTTTCACATCAAATGACTTCTCGTGATAGCAGAGGAGTACTTTTGACATTTTAGAGGCTAGCCGAAAAACTGTTCTTCTTGGCACTTTGCCCGCAATTGGAATAACAAACGCTGTATATAATGCATTCTGAGACTCTTTGAATGGGAAGTCTGTTGTGAAAGTATCTTTGCCAATACTGGAATAAACGGAAGCAACCAGAGGGCAAAACAAGTAGTCCCATAAAAGAGAGGAAAAGCTTGAGGATACGAAGAAAGCAAGATTAAAAAAAAATAATATTCATTGTCCTACCATTAAATTAAGTTGTAAATGTTGGTGACTCATGACTTACATTCAAGATAAAAAAAATAGCAAAGAGATAGCATCGAGGTATCTGGGCAACGACACATTTTGATTTGTGGTTTAACTCAGTTTAAATTGAACCTGTTCCTTCTCCTTGTGTGAGTTAAGGAATGTAGGCGTTGTGGGGCTCACAGCTCCAGGGTTCCCTGGAGTTAATATTCTGCCGTGTGTGTGTTAAAGATTAGCAGAAGACAAGGTAACTATAGGAGGAGTAAAATGGAGTTTGACTCTCATGTCAGATGGTGGGAGATGTCTAAATTTGTACATTTCCAGAAAAGGATAGAGGGATCATTTTGGGATACAAGACCTAAGGAGCGACAGTAACAGATTTAGTGATTTATGGGAGATGAGCAGGGGGACAGACCAACTCCTCTTCTAGTCCATTGGACAGATGGACCCTCAACCCACCAAAGTGACCAATCAGAAGAAGTAGGTAGGTACAGCCAAAGGGACTTAAAAAAGGCCTGCACGAGTAGAGGAAGGGGGGTGGTCACCTATACACCTCCTAAGATTGAAGGTTCGAGGGGATTTCTGGTAGAGCAGTGGGCAAAGCATTGGGCAGAACCTTGCCAGGATTTGAGTGCACCAGGGAGCGGCCGCCCTTGGTTTGGTCTGTTTCAATAAAGATTACCCAGCCTTGCCTCCGCAAAATTCTTTCATCGTCAAACTATACACAGACACCTTCGAGGAAGACAGCCCAGAAACAACAGCATGCTGACTGGAAACATCGCAAACTGGCATGGTTGGTGAATGGCACAGGACAGGAAGTCATCTACATTGGATGATTAAAACTGTCGGTTCACCCTGCTGCCGTCTGACAAACGATACAGAAGTATCCGCTGCCGCACCACCAGACTACAGAGCAGCTTCACTCCTCTGTCACGCTGTGAGACTCAACACACTCATTTTTGTGTGTCACTATATAATCTTGCATCACATAACAATTATATTAATCTTGAATCTTCCCGCCTAACCTACATTCAGTGTCTGTGACTGCCCTCAGCACATAATAAGACAATTCTCACTATACATTATAGAGATGCCATACTATGAAATGTGACTCAACAAAATGAATATCAAAATGATTAACATTTCTACAAACATCATTCTGATTTTATAATGAACCATTATCTGTACTAGATAACTAGAGCTATCAAGAGACAATTGATCATTAAAGGTGTACTATGTGGTTTTGGGGAATAAATGAATACACTCAAATGCAGTATACAATATTAAGGTAATACTACAAACTCAGAAATATGTATTTGTTCCATAACTGTGAATAAACAAGCTGTTCCCGGAGGAAAATAAGGTTCTTGAACACTGTTTGAAGCTAGACGGTGGCAAGGTCCGCAAAATATAAACAAAGTAAAACAGTGCGAAATTGTGTTGTCCTTTAAGGTCAATTCATTCAGTCATGAAAATAGTTTATTTAGTTTGTTATGACATAAAAATCAGTCAATGAAGATCTTTCCCTTCTGATTAAAATGTCCTCACCACATCTACATGGAGCACCTTTAAGTGAACGAAACAGTATAATTACATGTGTCTGCAAGTTTATTTCTATAAAGAATGGTCGTAGCACAGATGAACCAAGACATTTACTGCAGTACAACCGATAGTAGAAGTGAACGTTCTGAGCAACAAGTTTGTACAGCTTCAGTGACTCCAGTGGGAAAATGTCACCGCCCACTCCTCGAAAAGTAAGTCACACATTTCTATAGTAATGTACTCAGAATACATTAGTTTGCAACACTGAATAAACGCTGTAATGCCTCCATCGGGATCACTGGCACTGTGATGCACTGGAGCCACGAGTGGGTGAGGGAGGGCAGCCGGTCAGGAGTTGTTGTTGGATTCAGACTAAGATGCTGTATTGATGAGCAGTTGCATGGTCATTACTGTTACAAAATATACAAATGCCAGTTGTTGGAATCAAAATAATACGAAGATGCTGTGAAATGGTCAGTCATTCCACGACCCTGGTCCAGACTGAAGTGTCTGAACAACAATTGGATTGCCATGCAAATCTGCACAGCTATTCAAAGCCACCAGAGGATGAACCTCCATGGCTTGACTAAGTCTAAGTCTGTCATCTAGCGCCATCATCAGGTCGGAGTTTCCCATCACCCAGTAAAATATCTTGACATCTGCTTCATGGAAAAAATTAGGGACGGACATTGATGGTGACCACACCAGGAAGTTAACATCTTTTGTTCAAAGTGAAATTACCATGTGATGGGTTGCAATGAATTTTGGTATAGTTAAATAGTGATCCCATGACTGTTCATCACCATGCCAATATTCTGTGTTTTATGAACTGATATGATATGAGCACATGAATAGCTGCAAAGCCAAAGACACGGCTATTAGCCTCAGCTATACATGCTATCATGCTAAACTAAAATTATTATCAACGCAAACGTTATAACTGCTCAACAGCAGCATGTTAACACCCTTATATCTGTGGCATGGCTGCAGACTCTTTGGGTGAATCCAAGGGTGGACTCCCTGCTCTTGCACACTCGCAGACTTTGCAGGCATGTTCCCAAGAAGTCTGCAAGGGCCAAACCCAAAATATATCCAGCCACAACAGCAAGTCTAGAAGGGTCAAAGGTTAAGTGTGTAAGATGACAGAAATTAAATATAATAATCACAACTATGTTTTTCTCGTATCACCTTAATCACCTAAAACTAAGACTTGTTGTGTTTTTGTTACCTTAGAACAGAGGAAGCAGGTCTTCTTCAGTAGAGTCCACCATGATGCACTGACATGTTTCTACAGTAGATCATAATTAACAAACCAAACCTTGGCTCCAGAAAAGGGTCTTTCGCATTTTCAGCTGCCAATTCTCTGGCGCCAGTTTCTCCTTCACGTTTGGAAGGGGAGGGTGTCGCTAAAACTGCTTGATGTCACTAAAACCTACACACTGGTCCTCGAAGGTGTTGAAGAGAAGACATGCTCATAGTAACCTTGAAAGCTTGGCTTGAAGGACAAGATGAAATTTGGAATTGGTCTCAAATTAGGAGACGTGCTTAAAGCTGCTGTAAATGATGTGGTTTTTTCACTAAAATGTGTGTTAAGTAGCTCTATATCTAAAGGTAATCACTGTTATTGAGCGTTTGGTTAGTAACTCATGTCTCTCCTCCCCCCCTCGGCTCATGCATTGAAAGAGAAAATCATTTTCTGGTATCCCTGCCCACTTTATCCAATCAGGAGAGAGAACTCTATGAAGCGGCGGGATGGTCTGTACAGGCTTAGCTGCATTACAACCGATGATAGAAGTGAACGTCCTGTGCGGCAGGTTTGTAAGGCTCCAAGAAGTCTGTTGGGAAAAAACTTCAACACCCACTCTTCCAAAAGTAAGTCACACTCTGCTGCAGTAATGCATGGAGAATGCATTAATTTGCAACTGATCTCTGTAACGGTTCCATCAGTATGTGAGATGTGCCAGCGTTTTGATTTTAAACTTTAAGTAAGTACAGCTCCAACTTTGAGCTGCGCTGTCCAGTAACATTCATCCACCTCCCCCAGATCCCCACGTACGCTTCCTCACAAAACAAATGTCCTGAAACAAAAGGAGACACCTCTTTTCAATGATGGCAGGCATCACTATCATTCTTCTCCATTTCCCAGCTGTTAGACAGCTAGTCTATTGTACAGCAATGAGATATCACTTTAATTTAGAAGAAAGGAAGCGAGGAGGACAGTGCGGGCTCTGATGTTTTCTCTTGGCGTCCATTGTGTCTTGGGAGCTAATAAAAATGAGACTGCTGTGCAGTTGCAGCTTCAGCAGAGCACCCCCCACACCACCACCACCACCCCCAACACACTCACATAGCATTGTATGCTTCTTTATTGGCTTAATAATAGAGGACTAAGGGCATGGTGGAAACAGTTTTGTCTCTGTGAGTGCTGGAGCCAAAAATCAAACATGAACGCGTTGGCTTTAGCTTCTCTGGAGGACTTGGTGGAACAGCACAGTGATATAATTAACAACTGCCTCCTGTGAGACAAGTGTGTGTGTGATTTATGTGTGTTAGTGTGGGTGTGATATATATATATATATATATATATATTCTATAAGTCTATCTGAGTGTGCAGTGGCATGAGTGTGGGCATGGTCCTCGACACACTCCGCCCCCTCTTGCACATGAATGCGCACATGTGTGCAGCAGCCTGTAATTCCTCCTGCTTTTGAAGTTGAGGGCAAACACGACTTAAAACCACGACGCATTGTAATCTATTAATGAACCCCCGCCAATGACATGTGCTCATCTGAGTCCCCCCGCTGCAGCCGTGCCCAAAATCTAACCCTGTACATCTGAAGGACGGCACAAACGCGGCAGCCCAAGAAACGACATTAAGGAGAAACTCTCGCTATCTCCCTCCTGACAGCTCGCAGGGAAGCTGTAGGTAACAAATCAAACAAGGAAGTCGGAGCCCCAAAACATTTAAATGGAAGTGAGGCACGGTCTCACAATGGTTCTCGCCTTATCTCCCCTCAAACACCTGCCATGTCGGCTGCTACTTATCCTCTGATTACAGCTGTAGCCATTTTGCTGTAATTCGCCAAAAAATTATTCCTGAAATAAATAAGTATTATAACGTGCAGACAGAGAGTGAGAGGAGGGGGGGATGGAGGAGAGAGAGGGAACGAGAGAGAGCATGTAGTGAAATATTCAAGTGAAATATTCTCTGGGAACATGGTGTTCTGAGATTGGAATAAATAAGTAGACAAGGAGCAGAGGGAGGGGGAAAAAAAGGGAAAAAGTCAAAAGGAGGTTTGACGTGATGTCTAGTCTCGAGTCTGGGTTGCCTCTGTTGCACTGTTGATCTCGGCTTCACACACAACTCTCAAACAAGGTCATATTATACCGCGCAGTGTGCGATGAATGACAACTTTTCTGCATTCACATTATGCATCACAGAGCTATCTGCACTGACCCTCAGTTCAGCTGCAAGATTCTAAAGTGCGGGGGGGAGTATATAAAATAGAAGAAAAGGAAAGAAAAGCGGTCATTCTGTGCGTCAGTGAGTAATCGCACTTACAGTAGAGTCCGATCACTCAAGTCGGTCCAAACTATATTCAGTCCAGTTGGCTGGAGTTTGGTTGGTAGCGGGTCCATTCTCCTGCAGCACGTCGCCTCCTGTCTGACTGGATCTGATTCATCATCACAGATCTGTGTTTTGACCTGAAACGCAGAGAGGTAACTTTGAAGTGCAGGAGAGATCAGATGGATTGCTCGTTCTCCTTTTTGACCAAGGACGCTCTCTAATTGGTGCCGCACCGTTCCCCCTGCCAGTGTTGGTGCTCTGTCCCGAGAGCGGGCCTCATTATCCCAATATTATCAGATGAGTCAATATCTGCAATTGTACTGATACATACCTGCCAGCATTAGAATGAGTAAAGGAGGAAGGGTATCAGGAAAACTCCCAGGCCCTAATTTATACAACCCTGCATCACAGTTTAACAGAATAAATACCAGAATGTGAAAGTAAAATTACTTTGAATTAGTCTTAAAGTCATAGCTCACAGTGAAGTACATAATCATCATAATCAGGATCAAAAGCGAACATCTGAAATGTACACAAAACAGAAGATCCAGCACAAATTTCATCACGTACTATAGCCACATCATGTGTCATAGCTTTAAACACATTGTGTCATTTCTGCTGCTAAGGATCTCTCAGTCCAATTAACACTAAAGACTCAAGCAGCATGGGATCATGGGGGTTGTCGTGTTCACTGTTAAAAACCAGCATAGCTGATGAAAATCTATCTACATGTGATTCAGGCACAACTATTCACGGTAATGAAGGAAATATGTTAAAGTTATTTTTAGTTATGTTCACCAGCTTACTTCCTCACTCTGACTCTCCCAGAAGTCATAGCAACAGGTGACTTATTGCAACTCACCATTAATTTGAATAAAATAACAGATCTTTCTGAGTTTTAACATTGTTAGAAACACTTCACAAAATGTAAAACAAGGGCCTAGTCATTTTTAGACATTTTTTTGGAATTGTTACACATTATATTTTTAAATAGACATATCGTTAGCAATTGCTGCCGGGTTGTTATGGTAGGATTTGCTAACTTTACTGGCCCAGGCCTGATAATCAGTTGGAGCCAAAGTAGAATAAGGTCAGCTCCTGCATCTTTTCCCGATGGTGTTGTTTTTGAGGTTGCCATGGTGATGTGGTGAACTGTGAGGACACTGAAAAAGTTGAACCACCATCAACTCAGATGGTAGAGGCAAACACTGATGCACATTCATGACGGCGCCACATGTTTTCACTCAACTCATCAAGTATGACACACTGGTCAGGGGCCTCAAGCTTCAAACTATGATGCTCCACCTACCTACCTACCTACCTACCTACCTACCTACCTACCTACTTACCTTTCAAAGTAAAGCTTGCAGACAAACAGCTCACATATTCTAGCATTTTATATTTTGTGGACTGTTATTAACAATGTCAATTAGATTTAGGCACCAAAACTATGCGGTCAGGTTTAGGAAAAGATCATACTATATGCATTCATGTATGTTTACCTAAAACTTAAACACAAATCACTCTGAAGTCTTGATCGCAAACCCCAGACTGTGGGGTTTAAATCCCCAAATCTGACTTTTCTTGCTCCTTATATGAGTGCGCTAAAGGGGCACTAGAGGGGAACCTCGGTTGAAAGGCAGGAGCGTTGGGCCACTGACCAGGCTGCTGTATTTGATGCATTGGGAGTGAGAACAGGCTGGAGAGCAACACCTTCCTTCTCTCTCACCACTGTTATTGTGCCTATAGAAACATTTTTGATGCATTAGCAACATCTGCACCTTTATTCTCCGCCTCATTACATTTATGGCAGATCACTTCTTGTAATGACGCTTGACGTAAATTGTGATGAAAGTAATCATCCAAAGCGGACATAATTCCAAGGGATACCTACCTGACTAATTCTCGGGGTCCACTTTGAATCTTTAAAATCCATGCACATTTAATTACGGCAGGTAGGTTTTCGGATCAGATCCAAAATCTCGTACTCTGCATCATGTGCCGTTTCATTTCTTGTTGATTCGGTTTAAGTTCGAAAACAAAAATGGCCACACTTCGGCGGAATTTTCAGATGGTTTTCACTATCTATTTAGAATGCTTTTCACAAGCCACTCGAGTCTCAGCTGGTGGATTAAGCTACCTAAAACATCCTTGAATATGACTGACAGTTCAGTTAAGACATAATACTCGCTCATTATAGGCATGCTCAGCAGCCCACCAATGGTTTCACAGTTGCTGAAAATAAATGTGCAGCCAATACTCGGTTCAAAAGAGGACACAGATATCCGTTGCCCACTTTTTTTTGTTTTTCGTACGGTGCTCTTAGCGAGAATCAGCCCCAATTCAGGCAGTGCGTCATGTTTTTTTCCCATTGATGTACAGTACTCAGGCGCACGGCCAATTTGCTGAACGGACTGACTGTGCAAGTTAGTAGAACCACCTACTCTTTTCATGGAAAAGAAGGACCCATCAAATCCACGTGAGAGCTTTCATCCTTTCGTACGTATAGATTCATGAAGACGGCGGGCTGCACACGGGTCAAACGAGGCCTTTATGGGATTAAGGACGATAGAAATTGTACATAATTAGGTGCTGCCATTATTATAGCATACAAACATTCAATGTTCTTTTCACAAGAATGGCAATCCAGTGAAAATATATCAGGTTGAATATAAGTTAACAATTCCAAAACTACTATTTTTAAGTTTCAATGCATGAATCACTTGTTTCTTTTTCTCACTGTTAAAGACTGAAATACGATCGTGAAGGATGTGCTGATGTGTGAAGAAGGTGATGGTGGTGATATCTCTCATACTGGGGAATGTGGCACTCTGATAATGAAACACAGGGCAAAGTGACTGTGAATGTAACACAAATTAAATTAGGCATTTCGATTTTAATCTTCTGACTCCCATCAGATCTGCAGTGAATTATAATGTTTAAGTCCCCCCCCCCATCTGTCAGTCACTGTTGCTTTATTCTCTTTCTTCCTGTTATCCACCCTCCTGTCGCTCTTCTCCCTCTTCCAGAACTCCTCATTTAGATACCCCCCCCTACTCAGCAACACCACCACGACCGACTCGGTGGCAGGTAACAGACTGTGAGAGGGTGTTGTACCCAAAATCCTTACTCGTTTTAAACAGATAGCAATGCTGCTCTCTGCTGGTCATATAAATGAAGCTATTACCATATGAACATCTGGAGCTGGAGAGAAAAGTGGGTACATTTCAACTGGAATTTTAGGAATTGATCCTCCAAACTTAAGATATTCACATTAAAATGACAACACGCATTTCATTTATGGATATAGGTCCATGTGTACATCTCCCAGCAGCGGCTCCGGGCTTTGCAGTTGCGCATCTGGTGCATTCACTGTCAGTTTCTTCGATGCCTGTGCTGGATTTACTCTTACTGGTTTCCTCAGCCTCCGGCTAAATGCCGTATCAAGGTAGACAGCTCATCAAAATGAGTGACAAGTGTTGGAGCAGGAAGTGGACCAGCTGAAGGCGGTGGTGGAGCGACGGGAGGGGTGGCAAAGGCATCGCGCTCAGCCTCCTCAAGGCGAAAACTCACGTATTTAAGCTTCTGTGTCACTTTTCTTTGGGTCAGGCATGAACATCTACCGCAGTGACTGTTGTTGTTCGTGTTGGTTTAAATTCTCTCCTGAAATTTCTAACGAACCCGACGGTCGTGGCTCTGAGGGGTTTCAAAGCGGACTGAACATTACCTGCAGTGATGATGCCGTTTGATCGACATGCATTCATTTACAGAGTACAGCGTATCAGAGGTTGGCTGTGAATAATTGAATGACGGTTCTCCCCCTTTGCTTTGATCTACACCAATCAATGCTCCATTCTCATTATCTCATGCAACAATAACTTTGTCGGTGTTATTGATATATAAATACGATGTGAATTTGAATTATCTTCACCTATTGAGCTGGGAAATAAGGATGATGCTGATACTACTGCTATTGTGCATATTAATCATATTTAGAGGATAAGGCTGTTTTTGGACATATTTGTGGAAACAGTGTCTAAGCTTCAGGCCCCTGTGTGGGCAGTGGTTGACTGACAGTCGAGACCCAGTGTTGCTAGGAGACGCACTGTCAACTTTTGTGGTGTGTTACTGACTGGATCAGAGTCCTGTTTCAGCATTTGTGGGCCATCCAAAGCTGATACAACAAGTTTTTAAGTTGTCTTTCAACTTTCTCCTGCAATATTCAACATGAGGGAGGACCTCCTGTGCTGTTACATTTGTATTCAGCTCTTAATGTGGACACTGACTTACCTGGCCTGCTTACATTAACACTGACTCACACTAGGTGTTGTTTTTTTTTGGATGTTATTTCAACCTCTGCTGAATCTCCAGCAAATTCCACACAGAGTTACATTCTTCCCACATTACAATAATGTAGGTTGTCTTTCTGGCTTCAGCATTTTTGTGGATCCAGAGATGAAGGCAAATGTCCAGATTGCCAAAACAATACATACTTACACCTAAATGACTGAATATGTTGTTTGCCTTGTATCAACATTCCCAAACAACAGGTGGACTCCTTATATGCTTGCAGTTCGGTTATGTTTAGGCAAGAAAACTGCTTGGTAAGGGTTAGGATTAGGGTTAGGTTGGGGTTCAAATTCCAAAGGAGGGTTAGACCATGGAAACTACTTGGTCCGGTTTAGCCAAAGAGCGTGCTTGGTTAGAATTCGGGAAGAAAACTACTTGGTTGGGTTTAAGCAAGGAAACTGGTTAAGTTTAGGAAAGAAAACCACTTAATTAGCTTTTGGCAAGAAAACTACTAGCTTTAGAAACATACTTGGTTGGCTTAGAGAACAACTTGGTTAGGTTTAGGTATTATAAGTACTCAGTTCTGTCCAAATCATTGTGGTTTGGATAAAAATAACTACGTCGCTTAAGAAACTTCAAATACAAACTTACCAATGTTAACTGTGTTAGCAAGTCTAAATACGTCGCTGTTGACTTTTTCTCTCACACTGGACATGAACAGTGGTCACCTGGGTGAAAGTCATGTGCTTCTTTAACCCAACCATCCATCCCCAACCATGTCTCTATATGGACTTCCTCCTTTGTTACCGCAATAATTACTAGCGCCACTAGGGGTCGCCGCCTCACAGGAAACTAATAAATAATATGGGTCATATGGGTCATAATAAGCCGCTTTCACAGTTGACCTATGTGGTTGTGTTCCTGATGACGGCCTGCCTAAACGCCAACCTCAGTGCTTCGAAACAAACTGTGATTTGATCTACCACACATGGGGGGGGGGGTAAATTACAATTCTGACCACGCATGCCGAAAACAAGTGACAAGGATGTACTGACTTCTAACTAAAATAATGATAATAATAATAATGATACTTTCAGTGTGACTTTAATAGTAGCGCATTCCTGTATGTGCCGCGGCGAGCTGTACGCTATAAGGTTCCTTCATCCCATGTTGTTTGGCAGCCTATGATACTTGGCTTATAAGCACAAGCTACCACACTGATGCTTTGCAGCAGAGCAGGCTTCCTGCTATTGGAGAGACCTGTGGAGACAGATGGGAGATTTACAAATGCTGGAAGAGGAGGGAGCCGAGCTGGCAGTGGCACACCTCAGAGAGATTCCCATTTACTACAGGCTTCTTGTCTTCATCAAGGTTGGCGCAATGGTGTCACTTTTCTGCCGCCAAAGTGAGCTGCGAGCGAGATGAGAAAGACAATGTCACAACATCTGCTTTGACTGTGAACCGCGTGGCAAAGACTGCAATTTTATCTACGTGCATCGCAATCAGCCGCCAGTTATTTAATCTTGCTGATTTTTGCAAAAGTCTGTATACATATACAGCCATAGCTTTTGTGTATGAAAGCGTTTGGGAAATTGAAATGAAATTGATGAATATTTATCTTCTGCCATCATTTCTCTCTTCAGTCTGTTTCAGAAATGAGCCAGTCTCATCAGGTTTGTGTTGCATGGGGGTGGGGACGGGGTGTTTGTCAAGAGGTAGAAGGCAGTAATTCCGCAAGTGAATAGCTTCCTAATCACACATTACTAATCTGGCCTCGCTCTCATGTTCCCCACAAACAGCTCCTCACGCTCACCCAGCCTCCCCTATTGTTTGCTCACCCGTCTGGTGGACTCGTGGATAATAACGCGGACCATTGCTCCGGTCACAATGAGGAAACAGATCCCAACTCAAATCTCATAACCTGACGGCGGCGACACCACTATTGATTTCTTTCATAAACCACGCTCGGCGTCTCTCTTTCCCCGGCTCCCACTCTTTCTCTCAGTGTCCCGACCCGCTGTGCTCTCGTCACCCGCAAACTGCAACCCACCCCACCCACACCCCTAAAGAGTAATTACTCACTCTTTTATTTTCTCCTGCGTGGCTCCGTATCGAGCTACTCATCTCTGACAGCGGTGCAGCTCAAATTAAATTCCCCCATCTGATAATGAAAGTCATTAGGTCCCGCTGGAGCCTCGTGGAAGGCCAAACAAAGCCTGGTGGAGGCCCGTGTAATAACCACAGGAAGGGACAACACACAGCTGAAGGGAGCGGAAGAAAGGTGGACATGGACTTTTTGCACAGACTGATCCCCTCGCATAGGCATCGTGTTTTAGAAATGTAAAACGAACCGTTTTTACAAGTTTTCCACATGCGTATAATGCAAAGGAGGTCAAAATATTAGACAGAAGCCTGCGTTTTCATGATGTCTCTGCATTGCATCTATGTGCAGCCTCACAGTACAGTTTCTGCGGGCTAACTTCTCCACTGTTGAACCCATTTGTCCCGCTCCTGGCAGCATGATCGATAGCCACACCAGCATTCAAGCTAATTTGAATGTGCTCGCAAATTAGGTGGCATTTAGAATTTCCACCATGGGAGTGAGTTTAACCGTCTACCAACTCTATTACAAACGCGTGCAGGTGCCGTGACCTTTGTCACTCATATGAGCTCTGGTGGGAGGGTTGTATGTTAATTTTCCGCAGCCCTTCTGCTGAGGCTAATGACTGTGTTGCTGTTTTACACATCCAAACCAGACAAACCTGCTGAGATTCCAAGAATATACACATATTTAACCAAATGTTGCAGTATTTATTAGAACTTTTTTTTCAAATCTTCACTATTGAGGTTTCTATGTTGTGTTTGCTCTCAAGCATTAAATGGGATTAAAATTTTTGGGAATGAGATTTCTCCGAAGTCAAACCTCGTTCTCCACAAACAAATGTTCTTGTGAGTCGTCCGGTGACGCTGTTTTCATCTCAACTTCAAGACAGCTCACGCCAACCTCAACCAAATACCTAAAACTGACCATTTATTTTGTAGAGCTTAGTTTATTTGCAGGAATCAGGTCATGGCCACAAAAAAAGTGTGTGTGTGTGTGTGTGTGGGGGGGGGGGGGGGATTCTTTGCATTTTATCAGGAGGAGGATGGCGTCTTTTATTTTTAGCCAAAAGCACAAAAGCAAACAGGTAACAGATAAAACACAGCGTTTGTCTGCTCTAACGTAAGCAGCATTCGTAAGCACGTCCGACCACCTGCCGCCTACAGTGTAACCAAGCGTCACTTCCCAGACCAAAAAGTGTATTAACTGATTAATTACAGACTGTGCCTAAAAATGTCACAGTTTAGTTTAATGTTCACAAGTTTGTCCTGCTATTAAAAAAAGGAAGTCACAGTGCAGTAAATTAAGCTGACGTTACCCAGGTTAGCATTATGTATGCGAAAAACAACTCAAACCTCTCAGTTTGTTTTGACAATGGAATATGCAACAGCTAACAAAGCCTAATAATTAATGGTAAAGATATTTATGCATATGAAAAGTACTGATGACCTATAACATAAATAAAATGTCTATATACAAGAGTCTCTGTAAGTTGTAAACAATAAAAACTGTGCTATGTAATTAATACTGGTACAATGGATACTGATTCTTTGACATGCAACTATATCCTCATTTAGCACTATATCCTGTATGTAGACATATTTTTAGGACTCCTCTTACAGAATTCTTTGAAAACAAGTCTGCTTGAAACACTGAGGAGAGGGTGGGAGACGGTTTCATTTAATTAAGATAATGCTAGCCCGACCTGTTAGCTAGCTTTAACTGATAAAATCTGCCAGCGAGAGTTGTAATTTCAGCAGGTAGAATTGACGTGGGCGGCTGGAAACGAAGAAGCCTGCTTTTGTGAAACTCTGCCTGCAATCAAGGACCCATTGTTTCAAAAATTACTACTACATCATTATCAGGCTAAAGTGCACGCAGGAATAGAAATCTTGACAGGTGTTGCAACAGGAAAAAAAGGGGGGAAGGGTGGAGAAAACGGTCAATTTGGCTGCAGCTGTTGTTGCAGCGGTAGAGTGTATTTCAATGCATACTGTACACTGAGCATACAGGCACTTAATGTATGTTTGTTTCTCTTCTATACGGCTCTCTTCTGGGAGAAAGAGCTATTCAAACCCTGTTAGAGGATCTCAGAATGATTAGGCGCCGGCTTGATGTTCCTGCTAGTCGAATAAACAGGTCTAATGAATAAAAACAGCAGAAATGCCTGCGTCGTGTGTGTGTGTGTGTGTGTGTGTGTGTGCGTGTGTGTGTGTGTGTGTGTGTGTGAGACACAGCCCAGGTGGGGGGTCCCTCTATTACAACACTCAAACCATCAGGTTCATTAGCCCAACAATTACACATTCATGAATTTGCAGTTAAAATGGCATTTGCTGAGCTGAGTGCGCCAGCTCCTGTCAACCTTAAGTGCTGGGTAAAATACTTTTAATTGGTCTCAGTCTTTCGCTTGGTCGATTACGGGGGCCGGCTTTCAGGGAGCACGTTTGAAACATGGGGGCTAAAAGCCTCCAAGATGGTGGGCTGGCAGAGGCAGAGTGGAGGAGACGCTCTGGAGGTAAAGGTCACGGTAATCACCACAAAGGGCAGCATGCAAAATAATTAAAGAGAGAATAATTGGCTGCGAGTTGTTTATGTGCATCCGTGTGTGTGTAATGGTGGCAAAAAGACGGTGTGCGCTCTCTTCACGTACCGACTTAATGTGTGTGTATACATGAGTGCTGGTGGTGATCACAGCAGGTGAAGAAGAATGTATTTGAAAGATCGCAACACTTCCATCCTGCCATCGTCCAAGAGCCAAATCTGGAATATTCAAACCACACATTTAACAGCATTTTGTATGGATTACACAAACCAGACAATACATGTTAATTAGTGAGCTATAGGCGAGCTGGTGGGCAGATTCTGGAACTTTAAGACACCGTGATTAGCTTTAAACGGTTACACATATTGGTCTAAAGGTTATTACCGCATACAGACACACTCTTGTGATGCCTCGCTGGCACGGTCTTCAGAAAAAGCCTTCAGAAAGGTAACAAAGTCAAATGTAAGTCAGAATGTGAGGCTACTCCTCAGTTTAGGGGTAGCACTATAGCACTACGCTGTGCCACACTGTGAAAGACAGTGTGATGTGCTCATGCGGGGAGAACAGTGCATCACGCTGCTGATCAGTGAGGGAGGGATTCAAAGGGCTCGCCCGGTACCTCGAGCCCGAGTGCATCAAGCCACCGAGAGCGAGTGAAACTAACACAGGGACAAGCCCGGGCTAAATGTCAAGCTAGCCTGAGCACATAAGCAAAACATTAGTTCTCACAAACAAAAGCCAGCTATACCTGTCACTTCATCGGTGCTGGTGCTGAAGTCCAGTGAGCTCCTCTCTCTGGCGCTGACCCGGCAACAAAGTGAAGTGTGGAAATCCACTGCTGGACTGGACTATACAGTACATGTGGTTTAGGACCCTGAGAGGCTCAATTACATCATTAACAGACCATACACAGTCTTTCAGTGCTAATTTTGACATTCTAAAGGTTGTGATATTGCGTCGCATGTCGGGCACTTAACAGCCGTCATTGTGTGTTTTAACTGCGCTGTGTTATGAGCAGCTGTGACACGGTTGATCGTGGCCTGCATATTGTCATATTTTTCTGTGCAAAATGTGTTTTTCTTCCCCTACACTTTTTTGAATGTTTGAGCTTTGCTGTGCAGAATGATGAATGTGCAGAGTTTGACACTAGAACAGCTAAACTGGACCCACATCAAGATGTGCCACCTTGAAAAAGACCTACCTAATAGAATGTATTTGTTTAAGTGCACGCTATATTTAAAAAGACTTTTGGCGCTTTACATTGCTGTCTGACAGCCCTTTCCTTTCTACATTTCCTCAGCCTTACAGCGTCGGCACAGTTTAGCAGTACAGTGCTCGGCTTCCTTGTCGGTGCTACCAGCTGCTTCTCCCCACAGAGGGAGAGCTGACGGTCATCTGCTGCAGGTAATACACTGGCTAGGGATCAGTGCCCCATACCTCATATAACCCCAAATCAAACGACCCCAACTCTCACTTAATAGGTAGGTTTTTGAGCATGATCCAATATTCAATACACAGTCATGACGTAGGGATTTGAATGGACTTTACATTCAGTCGGAAACATCGTGTTACCAACAATCAAACACAGAAACATAATTGCATATTTATATATTCTGGAATTTCATGTTAGGGAGAAGGGCTAGATATCATTTTATATATATCTTTTATAATTCTTATGTTAACAATGAGCTGAACTCAAATTATTATTCAAAGTACAGTATTTTATATAGGGGATTTTTAGGGTTAGGGTTATGGCTCTCACAGAGGTCCATGCTATCTAACCAACAGCCTATAGTCATTCCATTGGTCTGATTTAAAGGGAGGGAAAAAAAAAAAAACAGCCTCACTTTATCAGCCTTTAAGAAAAAATATCACTTAACAGTCTGTCGTTTTTGTCTTAGGTTATTTCAGTTTAGTTAGAAATCAGTGCATTGAGTTATCTGCAGCGACCCACTTCATTTGACACACGGACAGCATTTGTGTGACGGTCGATTCGCTCATTACCAGTAAATAAAGGTGGCGTCGTGGGGGTCTTCTGCAGGGTGGGAGGGACACTTAACAGTCCAGCGGTGCTAAGACATCATCATCCCGTCCGCCCTGACAGCACAGAGTTTTGACTGTAAACACGATCTAACCGGCATTATGAGATGAGAATCAGACGCATGCTAATGGTCGAGGGGGATCGATGCCCGTGTGGCATTTAGTCAATAGCTAACAATGGAACACGTTGAAAACTAAATGCCATAGGAGCTCAGTGCTGGAGTTAATTGTCGGATACTTTGCTCCTGCTCTACTATGAGGGCCTAATTAGTTTAAGGTGTCTGGGAAAGGGATAGGTGGCTGAATCAATGTCCTCCGATGAAAAGGATGGAGATACACACTGTGGCGTGTTTTTCTTTCCCTGCAGTGAACGCATTGATTCTGAAAGTCAGAATGAGAGCCGTTCTGTCTGCTTTATAGTCGGCTCGACAATAGCCGCTTATGTATCATGTGTTGTTGTTTCTCACCTGTTCAGCTGATGGATGTTCCACATGACAACATGCACGTGTTCACATTCATTCACCTCCAGCCGAACTGGATTTCCGAATGAAAGAATGAACCGTTTTTTTTGTTTTTTTTTACAGCAGCATCGCTAACGTGTTTTACATCTGTTGTCACAATGGGTGGCACTTACTGATAATGTCTATAATCAGCCTATTTAATGCTTTCGACAGAGTGCAGATAGGAAACAGATGGTGAATCTGCAGGCGTACTCTGAACACAACACAGCTCGTGGACCAGCAGTCGGTGGAAGACCGCTACACTGACACACTTGAAGTGCAGGTAAGTAACCGAAGCTCCTCTCTTCCATAAGTCATTCTTCGCAGGTATACTGGACTAACCAACCATGTAAAGACCTGGCTCGCATTCACCCACAGAAAAAGGCTGCATTCTAACCGTTCATCGCAAAGCAGAGGAGAGACTTCTGTTGCCCTGTAGTTCTTCTTTGACCGGCGTAAAGAAGCCCGCTCCCCCTCCCTTCCACACTGCGGTAGAGATTTGATCAGACCCCTGCGGTGAATCATGTTTACAGTCCTCCACACACAGCACACACATACACACACACACACACACACACACACACACACACACACGCACACACACACACACACACACACCCTCCATCCTCCTCAGGAAGCCGAGGTTTTGGTGCACATCTGAAATCTCTTTACAGGTGCAGAAGCGAGAGCCATAGCGGTGGAAAACACACGTTGTCTGATTACCATCATGTTTGGTGAAAATGCTGCTGTGAGCAGTTTGTCAGATGGAGTGCACATTTGGGAGCTGACAAACACAGAGGGAGCGTTCTCCTCGGATGCTCGTCGAGAGGTTATGGCTGCAATCAGAGCCTCTGATGGAAATTGAAATAAAGCGGCCATTTAGGGAACACACACACGCGCACACACCAACACACACAATATGGAGCTATGCAATCATTCACTATGCATGAAGGCTTCAACCAATACAACGATCTGCAGCTCCTGTGTGATTTTCTTCTCCTACTAATTTTTCGCTTTAGCAGCTTAACATGGAACAGGAGGTACCGCAGTGCTTATGTTCACAGATGCAAGAGCACCCCGCTGCTATTAAAGCATCGTCCCTGCATATCCAATCAGTGTAAACAACGGTTAATGTGTGGTGTACGCCCTAATCGCGCCGCAATCACGTCTCCTCGGAGCCATCAGGTCGGACAATGCGATCTTCAGAGGAACCGGCAACCTGTCATTGGCAGTGTCCTTTAAGTTGACGAGCCGTCATTTACAATGCATCAGAGACGGCCTTGCGGCGGCAATCCCATTCCGCCCCGAGCCCAGCGCCATTCATGCTCGGGAGAAAGACAGGAAAGAAAAAGAAAAGACAAAAAAAAACGCTATTCTAATTAACACCCCCAGTGACCCGGAGATAAACATTTATTTTCCCATCTTCCGCACACAGTGAAAGATTTTTTTTGACATTGTCCTTTGATAGCTTCCAATTTCCATTTTCATCTGGGTTTTGCTTCCCTGTGTCTCAACCAGTAATTTATGCATCAAATTCATGCATAATTAATTTTGAATTTACCACTGTATAAGTATTAAAACACCAAAACAAATTCTGTGATAATGGAGGTGTGTGAGGTCTCCCTCGTTTCAAATTAATATCCCCCCAACCCCCTTTCTTTCCCTCTTTCTCTCTTCGAGCTGCAACGAATGATGGTAAAATAGAATAGAGAAAATAGAGGACGAGGTCAAAACTACAACTTAGTATTGCAAACAGAGACAAAATCAATGTTTGGGAATTTAACATCCATAGATTTCAAAATAAAATATATGGCCAAATCAAAGAGGAAACTGCTGTCATGTTTCAGTTGTGAATCTGTTTTTGTATTTACCTCTCTTTAAGCTTCACTAACATCTCCTTCTTTGCTGTAAAATGAAAAGAAAGAGACGCAGCCCCTTTTGAATCAAAAATAGCTGCCGCTGCATCATATTGTGAAACATTTCGACCCGTTCCAGTGTGTGCAAATCTGTCACTGCGGAGATGTTTTATTTTTGGTCCGCCGTTTCATTCCATCGACATCAATCGCAGATCCCTCAAAAAAAAAAAAAAAAAAATCTGATTGATGGATTTCAGCACGAGACGGTGTGACAGTCGCTAAGTGCTTCAAGAGAGATGATCGGCAGGAATGTAATTCCGTGTGAAGGTGAGGGCTTTAATCACGCCATATCTGGATACAAAGTGTACCAAAATATGACAAGTGCTGCAAAATAGCCATTAGCACAATCCCTGTCTCACTTTCATGGATTAAATAGTCCCACTACAGTATATCCTGTCCCTGCTCCAGCTGCATTTCCTATTCATGACAGAAATGGGTCTAATAGGTGAAACTAATAACATGCCATTTGACGGCTGCTTTTACCCAAAGTGCCATGCAGCATCATGAGTGCATATATTTTCAGCACAGGTGGTCCCGAGTGCCAACTGAACCCCTAATCTTGGTAATGTCACAATGGTATTCTCCTCTATTATTTGGGCAAAGCTTTGAGATTTTTACTTTGCTTTGCAGTATCTCTGTATATCAAAGAGATTGAGATATAGGCTCATCTTTGTACATGAATCATTCCTTCAGTAAAGAAAAAAAAAAAAGCAAGTATTTCGTCAGGAACGTGGGTAGTAGTTCTGATGTCAGAAAGGTGTGGGAGGAGGGGGTTTCAGATGCTGCTCAACAGTCTGACGAGCACTTCAGTTGAAGCCTACTTAAGGCCAGACGGACTGCAGCCCCCACATTCGCTTTAATGAGGCCACCGTGATGGGGTGCAAAAGCAGAGAGCTCCGGCCTAACATGAAGGGTCGTCTGGCAAAAATGTAGAAACTGTCTCAACCTTTGCCATAACACAGAGATACAATGTGCTGAATAAGTCAGTCAAACGAGTGCGAGCGCACATCCTGGTGGATTTCTTTGCCATACGAACAGTGTAATTCTGCTGTTTACCGAGCAACCATGGAGACAAAGGGTCCCCGAAACATGTCTGGACCTTCACGGCAAAACAGTGATGCAGCATTGTCCTAAACAACTGAGGCAGCCGGGGACTTGTTTTGAAATGTGAAAAAATGCTAAAATAATAAAAGCATACACCTCTTCTGACATAATCCAAGTCTATGGTAGCCCAGAGATCCAAGATTTATATATAAAGACATTATTTATATCCTTTTTTAAGCCAAAATCTTCACTAAAACTGTTAGCATTCACAAAGTCTGAAGTCGATGCACAAGCTCAGTGAGCACTGAGTATGTAAATAATGTCTTTTCGATTCAGGCCAATGACAATGACTGAATTTTCAATGTTGGGTGAACTTTTTCCTTCGAAGCAGTTCTGTTTTCAGTCCGATCATTCAGCTGAACAGCGGTCCAGTTGTAGTGTCCTCCTGTATCATATTCATCTCACCCACACTGCTTGCACCCTGAAGGGCTGGATATAGTCCAAAATGGTTCTGTTTATATTACGTGGGCTGTCCCCCCCCCCACACTGACACAGTCGGATGATGAAGTTCATGTCGCGTGGGACCCTCATGGCCATGCAGATGCGAGACTGTAATTTCAGCTTGAGGGGACATTGATGGCAAAACGCTGCTGGCGATTTAGGCAAATAAATTCAGTCGAGTCAGAGACACTTAACGTCAACGGAGTTGACCATTTATGGCAAACAGCTATGAGGTTTGTCAGAGAAGGCTCTGATCTCAGAGCATCTAAGTAGCGGCGTGAATTCTGCTGGAGGAACTTTTAATGTTAAGGGGTCACCTTACAGCACAGGATTACTGGTAAATTAATTTGTCGTTTGGTCGAGGGGATTTAATACACCGACAACATACGACAACATACACCGAATACCTCGGTCGCCAACAAGTCCATGGGGAGCAGGCCTTACCTGAACCCCAGTGAGCTTTGTTCACCTTCCACAGTTTCCACTCGTTCCCTCACAGCGTCAGTTAAACTTGTCTGGACTTCTTCTTGTGTTGCCTGCTGTGCACTTAGCTTGATGTTGGACTTCGATTGTGTGAAGACACCATCAATGGGAATCTCTCAGTTGGATTCCTTCAATGTGTCGACTGGAGCAGGTCATCGGCTGTTCGGAGGGTTGGTTGTTTTGATCCCCAAAATCTCCCAATTGGTGTATACCTCCACAGCACCCTCTGCCTTCAGTGCATGGATGTGTATGTGTATCGGTGGCATGTGTGGCAAAGCATGTGTGTTTGGTAGACCAGAAAAGCGCTTTAAAGTGCAAGTCCGCTTATTTATTTTAGAGCCAATACTGGATATGAAGGTGTTTTTTTTTTATATTTAGTTTGCATTAAAACGTTAACACCTGACAACCTGCTGTCTTTATGGCAAATAACCCTGTACAGAACGTACAGGAATGCTTCAGGCGTAAACTCTGAAAGTGGTTAATATTCCAAGCAGGGCAGGGAAATTACACCTGATGAGGAAAATGAAAGTAACTTGAACTAAAATTAGAGCAGTCATGTGTCAACAGAGCAATTAACGAGGCCTCCGCTGCCTATAGCTTTAATGGAGTGGGAGATTTATCGGGCGTATTAACAGCTTAAGTCTTCCACACCGGGGCCATGGCTCTGTGTCAGTCAACACTGTGCGCGCCGCCTATCATCTGTGGTCACTTGGCTGTCTATGGGCAGATGTTTTTTCCTCCTGGCATCAAATCTTAAATGTCATAACATCAGATTTGTGGAGAAGATAGCTGGGAGTGATGAGTCTCTGCTCGATCGATACTGCTGTTCCCCCTGTGAACTGTTGCTGGTAGTTACGGGGCTGCCCTTTTGCAGAGGCTGTCATCTGCTAACCAGGATGAAAAAAAAGTTTGCATTGCAGGTAGACTGGTAGACTGTGGCAATTTAAAGACACCACACAATCCCGGTCAGAGTAAGGCAGAATAGGCGAATCTCTGTTCAAGGGGCTCCATATGCTTGCAGAATAGGGGTGTCCAAACTACGCCCTGAGGGCCATGTGCGGCCCTCCACCTTTGCTTAATAGTCTGTGAGTTATTTTGAAATCGAAATAACATTTGGCCCGACACTCTCAAATATGAGCAGTAACGGGTCCTGGTCAGTTCCCCGCGGTCCAACAAGGCTGTCTTTGTGAAACAGAAAATCATTGCTCACTGTCCTGCAGCCCGGTTGATCGCTGCCTATCTTCTCACAAGGCAAACAAGAAAGTTGAGCTTATTTCTTACTCTCAGTTTTGTTTTTGTTCCTGCAGCAACAAAGTAGTTTTTTTCCAAATAAATTCAACTCAGTTAAACCATCGGAATAATTTTTTTTGTTTGTTTTCGGTAAAACTGAAGCAGAACCGGTGATGGAGAATGAACATCGGCATATTGTCCCCCCGGGGATTTTGAAAGAAAAGTGTATCTTAAAGAAGATAATATAGATAGATGCTTTAACTTTGCATCAATATCATTGGGTCATTAATCTTTGAAATAATACATTGTTCCAGATCGATGGATTGTTATTCCCTCATCAAGAGTGTACACCAGGAGTTTCTCATTTCCTTGCAGAAATGCATGATACAGCCAACTGCACTCACAGGACCACATGTCATGTTGGTTCAGTTGGAGCTCTTCTCACTGATAGCTCTATTTTAAATACATACAGTATGAGGGCAAACGTTTTTTCTTGTCAAGAGAAGACTGAGCTCATACTATCCCATTGGGTTTGTAATAGAGACACCAGTTGTATGAAGTTGGTCAGTGCACATGATGGTGATAATTACCGATAACTTACCCACATCAGTAATCCTGTGTAAAGAGAGAGCGTCACACTTATCTTTTGTAAAATATTTCACAATACAACTCAACAAAATGATGTGAGCATAAAGTTAAAAAAGCCATCAAGCTGCCAAAGTATTATCTGTTGTACTGGCAGAACTCATGGATAAAACAAACTCTGCTCCCAGCGTACGTCAGCCTTCAAAAAAAAATGTGTCAGTTTTATGGAATTTCCTTTTTAAAAACAAGGTCATTGCTCCTGCAGATCAGCTAAACAGTCACCAAACAGAAATAAAGAGCTGGAAGTGATGAGTGGGGGAAAGGTGGAGATGGATAAATATGGTATAAGGAAAGAAATCAGTTTGGCAGAGAGAGAGAAAGACGAGGGTCTAAAAGTGAGACAGTGAAAAAGCGGCAGTTGCAGCTCCAGCAGGCAGATTAAAGTCCGGAGTCAGAATCACTTGTATTACAGCTGCTCCTATTGTGGCCTTTGACTACCATGTGAGACGAGCAGACAGAGGTCAACTTACATCAGACGAGGGAGATTTCCCTCCAACAATATCGCGCGGGGAAAGTGCTGACGGTTCCGAGCTCGTGAAATGAAAGATTGGGACTTTTTTCACGGACCTTTATCATTGTAATGAGCCAGAATGGACGAGGGGCGAGCTTTGCAGGACGGTGTGATAATGTGCATGTTCGCAGCAGCAGGTACGGGAAGATAGAGCAGCGAGCGGAGAGGGGGGGAGGTAGGACGAGTTTTATTTTCCTTCAGCATTTCATTACCTCCTATTTCCCATTAATACAAGCATCTCCGGAGTCAGCAAACAGCGCAGGGTAAATGGAAATGAAAGCGGAGCGTCTCGCCGTGCTGCGGCTGCCATCAGCGTGGTGCATTTAGTCGTGCACACAAACTGCCATCACGGACAGCGGGAGCCGTCGGCGGCCGGCACGTTGCTAAAACAGCGGGAGCTCGTCATTTGTTTGGCTAGATTACATGGTGGGTGATCTCGTTTAGGAGGTTTTATTCTTTGTTTCACGCTGGATGGGTGGGCAATGTTTGGAGGGAAACGAAGGAAGAGGAACAGGAGCGAGAGATAAATACAAAAAGTAAATGGCGAGGATTGAAGAATGTCTGGGAAGCACAAGAATTATGCATGTACCATTGGACTGAGGCAAATTTTTAAATAATGAATGAATCAAGCTAGGAGGGAAATGCGAAATGAGGCGCAAAAATACAGTATGTGTCGTACATCTTTGACCTTGAACATGAAAATAAAACTATTAAACAGAAATCCTTGTGCTCAAAAAGCACGAGGATTTGAATTTGAATTGAAAGAGAAACTTTACATGTCATTTAAAAAAGAGCTCCGTCTTCATCAGAATACAAAAATATAATAATAAAAGAAAAAAAAATCGAAGATGACAAATCCCTTCCAAGTGAACGAAATGAGCTCTGAAAGAGTTTTGAGGGAAAGGGAGCGGACTATAAAATGCACAGAAGGATCATAATTAGAGGGGAAAAAGCTTCAAATGTCGGTTCCGCTAGCTTAGACTGCTCCCTCCACCACGTCATGCAATCTGCCTTTCTAATTCCCCTTATCCCCGCAGGCCAATTTTCTGCTATGCTAGCACTATCCTTCCAAGGAAATGCTTATGTTAATATTGTGGATAAAATACTCTCAGCAATTAAGCAATTAATGTCTGAAATTTACTGTTGTTGTTTACTGCCTGAAATATTGGCATTTTCATGCCTCCACGACCAAGACAGCGATGGAAAAAACAAGGGAAATGACTTTTTTTTGTTGTTTGTTTATGCTCTTAACAATTAACGATTGGGTGAAGGATCAATTAACAACTTTTAGCAAAACAAACTTGGAGTAGCCAACGTTATTTGCCTTCGGACCACAGGAGTGATGGTTGCTGATAATGGTCCTCTGTATACCTGTGTAGATATTCCATTCGAGTTCAGCCATTTCCTGCTCGACACTTTACAGATGAATAATGTCTAAACTGGATTCTGATCAGCTTAATTTCATTTCAAGTTTTTTTCAGTTTTTTTTTTTGTTTTTGTTTTTTTTTTTACATTTCAAAAATTAAACTTTTGAGCAGTAGTTGACCTACAGTATATATTTTATATATGTGGTAGCACACTAACTCAGACAGATCTGGAGTTACATCCGGCAGTAGCTACTACTGTTGTCACAATACTGGAATCTCTAACTTCGAGACAGTACATCGAAAAATACCATACCATGGGCAAATATTAGACACAATATCACAACACTGAGGGCAAAGCAGTGGCTTTGTCAGAGTGTTTGCTTAAAACAGTTTCCTGTTTGGGAACAGTGTGGTTGAGAAGGATGAACTCAATCAGTAAACCTGAAGAAAACCACAGAATTGGGTGACAACAAGGTGAAAACCTGTTGGTTTTTCACTAATGGCACCCCATTTAATGTTCCATTTTTGTTTGTTAAAAGTTAATTGGAATTGGAATTGGTGATGAAGGTTGTCAGTCTTCAGGGCCATGGTAAGTCTAAGGGCTGTATCATAGGCCAGATGTGTTTCAGTTTCTTGGAGACATTTTTACCTCAATTCAGTTCTAACTAACTGGAGGGGAGTTGCAGGCTTTTAAACTCTGTGTGGGAGTGTCCTCACAGAGTTGTTAAGGACATGTGTGAGCTCTGAGTTTCAGAGTCGTTAGGGCTGCTCATGACTAGGAGCAGTACCTGTGAAGGTAATCAAGGCTCTGCTCTCAACTTCTTCCATGTAGAGTGTCTGTGGAAACCGTGAAGTTGATTCTGCTGGACAGAGTGCTGTCCTGTAGCAGGAGTTCATTCAACGTATTTACCACTTCTTCAGTGGACATTTTTTCAGCTTACTGCTGAGACCACTGTAGAAATACTGTCATCATCATTGGAGAAGAAAGCAGTTTTGAAACCATCACAGCTCATGGCATCTTTCATTCATCCAACCTGACCAGCTGGACCGCTCCAGAGAGGATGAGAGATTGAAAAAGTGCCATG
Organism: Diplodus puntazzo; assembly: GCA_963678695.2. NCBI lineage: Eukaryota > Metazoa > Chordata > Actinopteri > Spariformes > Sparidae > Diplodus > Diplodus puntazzo. Next base: position 7,936,030 of record OZ023165.1, on the reverse strand, counting down.
CTAATGTCTGGACGGAAAAAAGAAATGGACAGATGAGGGCGAGGCTGGCCAAGCAAAGGGAAATCAGAGACTGCTGTGTCCATGGGGACCCGTGTACACAACAACATCTGGGGTCACTGTGTGTTTATGCATCTGTATATAAATAATTGTATAGATACATTATGCAAAACTGTGTCATAAAATGACGGATAAATTAAGTTGTACTAGCTTTATTTTTACAGGGCAGGGAACTTGGACTGCTTTCACCAAAGTATTTATAATAAACAGCCTGACCATCGATGAAATATATGGAAGCAATAAAGGATTTTTATTTTTTTTTTTTTAGAAAAGGTGCCCAATAAGTGAAAAGCCTGTACAATCCACTTTGTATCTAAAACACGTGTGATTTTGATTAGATCCACATGCAAAGCATTATCTGCTAAATGTAATCATAGCGCTATGTTGATTGGCCACACTCTGCACATACAGCTTGCTTTTAATGCACCCAAATGCATTTCAGACCACCTACTGAGGAGCTTTGAATGATTACATCTTAAATACGTCTGCCGCACATTAACACCTCAATCTAATGCATTTTTGCATAAAATTCTGATTACAGTCAAAACACCACCAGGAGCACACTGAGTTTAAAGTCAAACCATCTCTTTTTTTTCCTTTTTCTTTTCCTTTTGGATAAAAGTCAGTGCTTGTTATTAATGCAACAAAAGCTTCCGTGTTGTATGTGAAACCGTCAGCACACAGGCAGACTGGGGAAGTGGGGGAGGTGAGGATGAAAGACGAGCGGCTGGAGAGAGGATGAGAGAGAGAGAGACAGAGAGAGAGAGACTATTGCTCATCATAATATAACCCAGACTCAGCTGAGGAAAGGGATGGAAAATTACAGAGGCTCCTAAGTGCACTTTTTGATGCTGAAAGAGCAGGTAAGGCTCTTTGAAACCAGCCCATCAGTGCTTTTTACACGGCGTATTGGCGGGCCATACAGACATGGGTAAATAACACCTGCAGCACTCAGCCTCAGCGTGACCCAACATACAAACACTCCTCAACATCAGACAGCTAGTGTATACTCTCCTCTGTGTGTGTGCGTGTGTGTGAGTTTGTGTGTGTGAGCGCTTGTTGATGTGAAGTAAACTCCAAACAGTACGCCGCTGTCAGTTCTTTTCTCTCCCAATCTTTGTTTCCCCGTGCCCTCCTTCACCCGCTTTGCTCTAGTTTGCCTTTCCCATTCAGACCACCATTATCCATCATCTAACATCTCTGGTCATGTTGTCTGCCAAGTGCTATGACTGTTTTTTTTGACCTTATGTTTCTTCATTGCACCTGTAACCGACCCCTGCTTTTTCTGCGTTTTCCTTTTATCAAAAGCTTGTCTGTGTCCGAGCGCAGGTAGACGGGGTCAACAGGATGCAGTTGGAAAGTGATCTCTGAAGTTTAGTTTGGATACTTTTCTAATACAGGTTTCTGCAGCTGATATCTTTAAAGGTGCAGGATGTAAGTCAAAGTAAAGTCAGAGCTCAACACAAATTATCCAAAGAATGTGAAGAATTAACAGTTTTGACATTATGGTGTAATTGTATTGTGTTGCTAATCATGTTAGCATGCTAAACCAGCTTGCCACAGCTTGTCTTGGTCCAAATGTGCCTGTGCTGTGCCAGCAGTGTAAATATACTTACATGGAAGCTCACAGTCTGGACTGCTAGCTACACAGCTAGCTGAGCTAACTAGCTAATGGCAGCTATAGTTGGCAGCAGCTAGCATTTTATTTTGATATGCGTCCCCTTATTTGTTGTGTGTATGAATTCAACACGTGGCCTGTTTTTAAATATTGCACATTTAACTGTGAGGGTATTCAACTATGGTCCATTTTGGTCTGAAAACTTTTGTAAAAGACACAGAGAATGTTTATTTCCCCTATCATTTGTCGGAATGTGCTCTGATCGTGGCTGTGAAGAAATCATATAAAAGACGTGGTTTTTCTCATTTTATTTGACAATTGAGAGGAAATCATTCCATCACACCATGACAGAGGTGTTTTTTGTGAAAGTCACAAAAAAGCAACGCTCTATAAATAAAAACATCAAAATAATCTTAATGCAACAGTGACTTGTCAGACTTTGCACATAAGGGTGGCTTTTATTTGTCTTAACAAGACTACATATGCTACCCATATAGCAGGCTGACTAGCTAGGTTGGCTTTTGAGCTTGGAGCAGCACTCTATATCGAACTAAAGACAGTGTAAAAGACAGTCACTTGATTTAGAGCTTATATGCCAGGTTGTCATGTTTTCAAAAAAAGCCAACTCAGAGAGAAAACAAAAATACTATCCTTGGTTTTTGTAGCTGACAGGAACAAAGCATCCTGCTAGCACCTGTGAGCCTGCTGTGTCTAGGGTCATCTGAAGAGCTAAAGAGCGAGGGTTGAGGTATGAAATATGCAGAAGACAATACATTTATCATTGAATATTTACATTCAATAAAACTGGCTTTAAAAACATCTGTTATGGCATGTAAATGATGCAGTTAATCAACACTGTCCTCATATTTCATTTGAAGCCATCCATTTTCATCAGAGAACCATAACCAGCTTGTGCTAGCTGAGAAGACCGAAATATTAACATATTTAGTCGTGGCCTAATTAACATGCACAACCTGTAGCAACAACCTGAGATCTGAGCAGCTCAAAAACATCTACTGTTTGTTAAATATGCTGCTGATAAACTGAAACAACAGATGTAGCCTCTTTTTTCGCGTCTCATTTCTTGAGTTATTTAAACAATATGTTATTAAAAGGTAGTTGTTGTGAATAGTGTCACAGAAAACATGGAGGGAGTGCTTAACTTCACTTTGATATGAAAAAAAAGAGCAGTGTTGCTATCATTTAGATGAACATAGAGATAACACTGTCTACATTACTCTGTAGCAGATGGGGTTTCATTTTGTCAACCTACTAAAGATGTATTAACCTCAGCAAAAAATAAAAATCCATTCAAATACCGTTTTCCATGACTAAGAAGAAGTCAAAGAATAACAGATGTGTTGAAACCTTCTGACCCCTAATTACAGATTGTGCTGACAAGACATGACCTCCATCTAAATGACGGGTTTGACAGTTTGTCAAATTTAAATGATATATGTTCATATTGTGTGTGTGTGTGTGTGTGTGTGTGTGTGTGTGTGTGTGTGTGTGTGTGTGTACGCACCTCTGCAATGTGGGTCACATTGTAGGTCGGGAGAAACAGCTATTCTTAGATTGAGCTACAGGCCCTGTAAACATCTGTGCATCTTCCCGCTTGCCATTCATCTTGATGAGTTGTCATTTATATCTTGAGGCTCAGTCAACAGCTAACATAAACCCTCTCTTGGCAATTTCTGAAGTAGGTGGAGCTAATGCAACCAATCTGGAGTGTATTATTTGGCAGTCTTGTGATATAACCTCGATTGAGCCTTCCTTGAGACCCTCCCATTGGTCCAATAACAGTTGAGCAAGCTTAGACCCTGCATGAACCTCAGTCAACTTTCCCCATATCCTGTTTAACTTATATGTGCCATGGGCTCAGTTTGCTTTTATTGAAAAGGAAAACAAGTTAACAAGATGTTACTAACATGTAGCTGGGGTACCTCTAAATGCAGTGCAACAATATTTGTTATATCCGATGTAAAGGGTGGTCCGATTAGGACTGTGGTCATAAGCCTCTTGTTCCTACCTGGTCAAACTACCCCCCTGTGTTGTAGACATCACCATCAGCTACATCATCACTATCACCAAAGACACCCACCTTTGTTGAAAGGTAACAATAAGGCTTTGAAGTCTCATTGTACTGATGCCACAAACTTCTCGGGCACATCACATTGTGATACGTTCACATCCTAGGTTAGCTAATATTAGCAAAACACTAGTTAATGCAGAACAATCAGCACCACTGTCTGTAGTCAGGAATAAATAAGTACTTATTAATCCAAGGAAAGATTGAAGGGGACATACCTGGTAGTGCAGGTGCGATGTCGACTGATAACATTGTCATTCTCGGCCTCCACTCAGACTGTGTGGCTTCTCTCATCTGATAGGATTTTCATCAGAATATCAGAATGACTCGATGCACGTCGTTTTTTTTTTCTGTTTTCATAAGCCTTTGTGAATATACTGTAGCCCTGGCTGTCGGCCTCTTAAAGCTCAAAAACTATCCACTGCAGCACCCAGCTAAACAGGACCAGAGTCACCGTGTGTCTTATTATTAAGCTTATCTGACCTAGCAACAGTAACAGCAAGGAGGGTGGGACGTAGGATAGGTCAGTTCTAGTCGAAGTGAAAACCAGCCAAAGTACTAAACACTATAACCCTACAAATGAAGCTAGGTGAAGTACTTTTATTCGACTCATGTTGGAAAAATATCAACAATGTATATTGTTCCATTGCTTTATTAATGAAGCTCAGCGCAAATTCATGCAGGACACGGAAGTCATAAGCCCCAGCTGTAGTCAGCTGACAGCCAGCTGATCAGATCAGCTCCAGTCTCCAACCAACCACAGTCACTCTTCCAAATTAGGCGGTCCATTTAAACCCAATCCGTCATTCACTGATCTCTCCATCGACACTGCTGCACGCACATCGCCGCTGCTGGCAAGCTTGCCACCACCACCCCAGCCTCCACCTGCTTATTCTGAGTCTAAAGCGGCTCAGTTTATCAAGTTGCTACACCTCTACTCCTGCGGGGGGTATGCATTGCACTCCCCAGATTGACCTAGCATGCTGCTAGTCAAATCCGGGGAGCTCCTTGAGCGGGGCCTTCAACGCCAAGCCTAACTGTATATCATTTGTCGCAATAAATGATTTAAGCAAATGACGAGAGTGTTCCTGAATGAACTATACTTACTAACTATAAAGGATTTATATATTCTTGACCCAAGAAGTTCCAAAGAAACACATTCAAATTCAAGCCTCCAAATCTGCAAACCTGAAAAAAAAAGACAGCTCGGTCGGTGGACATCACCACACACATTGTGACATTTTGGACTATGACCCTGATTTATTTCTTTACTAATGCTTTGACAGTTCCTGTTGACAGTTTTGGAATCTGATATGGTGTGCAAAGACGTCTGTGGATTTGTCACTCAGAATCCCAACTATAATGAGCCAATTATCGACCCTCGTCATCCGTCCGCTGTTTCTACTGTCAGTCTGTTGACGACCAACAGTGTCCTGGTGTGGAAAAAAAATTGTTACAGCTCTTGAAAAAAGGACCCAAAAGCAGACACAGAGGCAGGCAGGTTGAACAACAAAAAAGCTAGCTTTAATAATGGCAGCTGAAGTGCAAAATAATCCAAAATGCAAGTTACAAAAAGGCAGACAACAGAAAAACTGACAACAAAAGGGCAAAAAGGAGATTCCAGTAAACTAAACAGTAATACAAAACCAGAGGACAAACCATAAAAGCTGTGGGGATCCAATCAGGAACACAGGGAACACATGAGGACCGGAGAACAGACACAGGAATGCATGTTGAAAACATACAAACCAACTAAGAGTGAAAACAACTTAACCTTGGAAAAACCCAAACATGACATGCTGTGTGGTAGTCTTGGACACAAAGCAAATCAAAGAAGTGTCTGTGCTGCACGTGTGGTGAAAACAGCCACACATTCTTCAGCTGCCCAGCCTCCTGTAAGCTGAAAGCCCCAGCATCAGGGAACCCATCCCTCCTCCCGTCAGATTGGAATCCAGCCTCTAGTCTCTCAACGACCAAATCATCAGCCCGCATCTGGGGAGCCGCTTCACTATCGGGTGAGGGCAGTTTAAGTGGCAATAGCAACAAAGAACGTGATGTTGATAGTGGGGATGTCGAGGATGATGAAAATGTCGAGCAACATCATGAGAGTGCGAGCCCAGAGCTCAAACTCTGAGTAAAACCATCTGAGAGCTCTCTGCTCCGCTACCATGTTCAAGTGTCGAGACAGAAATACCCTTTGAAGATGCTACAAAGAAGCGTGAGTTCAGTTTCCCATCAGTAAAAAAGGAAAACATCTAGGTGATAAGCCATCTCAATAAAGCTGACACACCCCATAATGTCACCAATTTACTTATTTAAAAGCACGACACAAAATTAATAATTCAGCGAATACTGACTTTGATGTTATTTGCACTCAAAAAAAAGGCAAGTGTGCAATGTGAAACGTTGAAAAGGGAAACTCTGTCATGGTCTTTCTATCAAGGTGAGAGCGCTCAGAGGGAGCTGGAAAAATACTGTATTATTAGTAATGTTTACACTGCTCCAGATGCTCAAAAGAAAAGCCAGTTATTGGTGGCAGGACACAGTTTCATTTTATGAGGTGATTTCAAAACAGTAACTGAAGATAATGACAGGTGCAGCCTCTGCTATTTTCTAAACTGAGTTCAGGAGCTAAACTTTGACAAGAAAGACAGAGGTTTGATTCTGAAACAAAAAACACCTATTAACAGAATAAATGTATGTCCGCATTTTAAAGTAACTCGTAGCGGAAACATTTTAAATGATTTGTCAGCTCATGTTTTAGTAAAAAACGATTTTTTTTCATCCTCTGTCACCTCATTAAAAAGAGGCTTCTGAAATAAGTAACAGAATTAAAACATGATAATACATAAAATAACACAACTTAATATTTTAGCCAAAATCAGATATTAAATTATGGGAAGTACTAAAACATAGAATAAAAGACCCCTTTAAATTTCAATTGAGGCAAATAAAAATTAAATATGATACATTAAGGCTGATGTAAGTGATTAAAACACAATACATCAAACAGTCACAGCAGACGCATCGCAAAGGTCGAGGACTGCATTTAACTAGATCTTTAAATGCTATCTTTAATTACAGTTTCAGCTGAAAATGACATCAGAAAGGAACAAGTTTGCCAATGTCACATACAGCATCCCTTATCGCTGTGGACCTTTGCTGGGTGTCACCCCCCCCCCCCCCCCCCCCCCCCCCTTCTCTCTCTCACATGCAGTTTCCTGTCAATCTTCAGCTGGAAAAAAAAAATAAAAATCATAAAAAGATAACAGAGCAAACCTGGTTCTTGCTCTAAATTCTGGACAAACAACATCAAAACGGGTTCATTAGATCCATGAGGGAGCACAACACCGTGTCACTGTGAAAGGAAAACAATTTGCTGGATTCACTGTGATACTGTTGTCTGTGAAAAGATGAGAAGTGATTAGAGAACTACGTGCTCATGCTTTTAAAAAAAAGTCTCTTTTTTTAGAAACAGTCCCTTACACCCATACAGCTCACCAAATTACGCTTAAGGCAGCTGAGAAAAGTTGATGAGGTGATACAGGCCATCCAGCAGTTAAATGTTGAAGAAGATAGTCTGCCTACTGAGCTTTGCCAGTTACATATAGATATAGATACAGTGTTTTCCACAGAATCAGACTGTAATTGTGGCGGTGGCTGTCCAGCTGGGGTGCCATAGAGCATGCACACTCAAGACTTCCGCCGACTGAGTCGGCTAACCTCCAGTTTAGTGGCGGTGCTATCTTGGATGGGGATAAAATGTAATCGTGCAGCTCTTCTAGACTCTCCAAATATTATTGGACCGAATTGTCCAAATTCCGACATTAAAATGAGTCATTTCACGGGTTTGTGAGGCTCTTATTAGTGTTTTATATCTCGCCTTTCACAATGTTAGCTTTTGGGAAAGAAGTCCCCAGTGCATCACATGAGGATGTAATGATACGGCTTGGCCACGACAATAACTGGCTTCAAGGCCTGGCGCTCTCTATGGGGGCTTGTCCTCGATGATGAGGCCAGCTGTCTTCCTTGCAGAGGAAGTTACAGTCAAGCCAAGTGCATAAAATTGTCCTCCTCCTCTTCTTCATTGGTTTTACCGGTGGTCTAAAAACCACACCGCCATCCACTGTATGGGAGTATATATCTGTGACTGAGAACGGGATGCGCAGTTCCAAAAATAGAAAATCTATATGTTGTGGCCAATGTTGATATTGTGACTGACTGCCACAAATAAATTCATGTGTGGGAAACACAGAGATAGATACATAGATAGATCCCTCCTCAATTCAATGTAGTCTATATATTCAAAGTCTGCACAAGTATCAAGGTCTTTTGTGATTATTATGAGATGATGTGGATAATGATAATTATCTACCTTAATTATGAAAACACTTTATAAAATATGTGTAAGAAGATATAAATGATATATTAGATGAAACTATAGACAAAGAACAAATGTGCAATTACAGCACAGCTGTTATGGAGAACTCTGTACAAACCAGAAAAATAAGGGTTTTTAGATAATTGGACTTGTTAAAAAAAAAAAAAGCCTTTGATTACATTTTCAGAGATAACCTCTGGGCCAAGATGAAAGCTTATGGCTTTCCTGGAGCTTTTATTCCAATAATGAGATGTCTGACTTATTTTTCATGCCTAAACAAACTGAATTAAGAAACTCTTCATTTTCATGACTGAATAAGCAAAATGACCTTAAAGGACAACGCTGTTTCACTCTGTTTTAATTTGCTTATATTTGGCGGACCCCGCCACCTTTCTAGCTTCAAAAAATGTCATGGGGACATTCATGACGTTTATTCATGTTGTAACATGTGAAACAATTACAGTAATGCTGAAAACATGTTACACTTACGAATATGCATTTCTGCATGCAAGATTTAAAACCCCCATGAAACAGAAAGATGTGCTAGTTGCACCCGTAGGGAGGCACTTCTCGAGGATATCGACTGGCGTCTATGGTAGCCTATAGCACTGCAGTATGTGCCTGTAGGCAGGATGAAGGCCCGGCTCGTCGGGGGAGATGATGCACACTGTACCTCCCGGCTCACCTGTATTTATACGACTGCAGACCTTGCCCTGGTTCTCTCTACTTCACCATTCAAGACCTCAAGGACATTCCAGCCTTCCACATGTATATTATTTGATGATTATCTTACCCCTAGGTTCCACTGAGACCTTCAGGGCCGCGTAATGGCCGCAGGAGCTGATTTGAGATGTTCTATTCGATGTTCATGTATCCACGAGCTGCGCCATGGGAAGCCTCAGCAGCGTCCCATTCCCCACTGAGAATACACGGCAAGTCTATTTTTTTACGGAGACAGGCCGTGGTCTCGTCAAGCTGAACGGAGCAGATTGTGCCAGGCAGGAAGTCACACACAGGAACAGCATATAGTGCATAGTACATTGTGCAAAATAAAACACCCTGTACGGTTTCGGGATTATGTTTTCACTTTCACTACATCAAACATTTAATTACGTTAACATTTAAGTATGTGGCCTACTCACCCATAGTAGAAACACAAAAATCAAGGAGAATGTGACGAAATAAGCAAAATCTCAGGAGGCTACTGAATCAGCTGGCAGCAGGCTCCGCTTCTGTAACGATCTCGGTGGGATAGGCAGTTGCATGGAGGACAGAGCAAAACAGCATTACGCATAGACACACGCCAGATAGAGACTAGGGGTTATACACACGATACACTCACCCATACACTCCTGGTATAACTGATTTCCCTCATTGCGTTAATTTATTTGCCCTTTAATGCCTCTGTTACTAGACAGAGACAATTTGTTACACTGTCTATCAGCGGCTAACTTCAGTAAACCACTCTGGTACTAGATTTCCTGTCGTCGTACTGGCCACAGTTACTCCCAGAGGGTGTGGTTGGTCCTGATGGTGGTCTAGTTTGCTCGGAGCCCTGTACAGTTATTTTAGCAAGTGTAGCTGTGATGGCAGCAGAAGAAAGCCCACACTGAACTGACACACTAAGGGTGGTAACTCATCTATTTTATTCACTTATGTTAGGCTTCTTTCCACAATACTCATAAAGAAATAACTGGACAAAGGTTTTGAGATTCATATAACACTACTTTTTAGTAGTGGTTTTGACAGAATGGTTTCCTTCTGTAGTGCACACATTTAGGTAACTTTTTCTTAGTCAATGTTGCTATTTTGTTTTAGTAATTTCAGTTGCTTAATTTTCTTGGAAGTTACTAAAAATATTATTTGAGTTACCAGGTCCTGGGAGTTGCAATGGATTTCCTGGCTGGCCAGCAAAAGTAGGCCAAGCTGCATCAGCTGGAGTTAAACAGTGATGGCTGCTACATGGACTGTACCATGGGCCTCCTGCATCATGGGGAGGGGCCATGGTTCATGCTTTGATTGTTAGATGTTATTTCAGTGGAAATTATTATTATATTAATAAATGTATTATAATATATTCATATATTAATACATTATTTTTTTCCCCTTAAAGGGATAGTTCGGGTTTTCTGAAGTAGGGTCATATAAAGTACATATCTATAGTCGATCTGTTTCCTACAGTAATCACCGATCAGCGCAGCCTCAGTTTGGAGAAGTAGAGAGCCGCTCCAGCCAGACGCTCAGCTTTGTACTGCAGTGAACGGAGTCCAGAGTAAAAGCTAAATAAACCACCTAAAACAAGGCTCACCTTAAAAAATCTATAACAGTTCAAGTGTACGTTGTAAAGGGAAAATTCACACCGCTTCACATCACCGTCAGACCGGCCTTTCTTTTGGCACTACATTTTCTCAACCGTAGAACCTCTGTATCCCTACGCATTAGCGCAACTGGGCAACAGGTGATCTGCGAGCGGCGAAATACAGTGCGAGGCCCAGTTGCTGGACGAGAGGTTTACTTTTGATAAAAACTAAACTTAACTCTCCGTATCCCTCCGCATTAGCACAACTGCGTAGGGATACAGAGGTTCTACGGTGTGAATTTTACCTATACAACGTACACTTGAACTGATTTTTTAAGGTGAGCCTTGTTTTAGGTGGTTAGTTTCGCTTTTTCTCTGTACCCCGTTCACTGCAGTACAAAGCTGAGCGTCTGGCTGGTGCGGCTCTCTACTTCTCCAAACTGAGGCTGCGCTGATCGGTGATTATGGTAGGGAACAGATTGACTATAGATATGTACTTTATATGACCCCACTTCAAAAAACCTGAACTATCCCTTTAATATCAGGCAGACATATTAATAGTTATGATTTGTGGTTATTGTACTTTTGTTTAAATGGTTACGTCCTTGTTTATCCCTCATGTGTGTCGAAAATGGCCTGATCAGCCATGTGTGAACCCTTATGTCTCAGTTGTTAGGCTGTTTTTAGTCTGTCCTGAGTAAGGTTATATTCAGTTCAGGTTAAGTTCTGTTTAGTTGACCAATTCTAGAGATCTTGAACTTTATGGAATATTTCGTAAATTGATTATTTTTATTTTTTTGTTAATAAAACTTTTTTAAATTACACTGCATTCTTGTGCCTGCCAGCTTGGTCCCTGACAGTAGCCATCATGTCATCAGGAAACACAGTAAATCACAAGGGGTTCAGGCAGACCAGCCAGAGGACATTACAGGGAAAACCAGAAAACCTTCTGTCCATTGAAATATGATGCTGTTTCACCTGAATCAGTGTCTACAGATAAAAACTGAGGCCTGGTTAATTACGAATGCAGGATTTTTGATGGGTTTCAGCTGCAATCCCATAGGTTTCACTTGAGCATTTGTTTGAGATTAACATTGTTTTTTACTGAACATTGGTTTCAAATGCAGTCTCATGAGTTTCACATCAATACCATTAGTTTCAAATGTGATCTCACAGGTTTCACACGTTCATGTTTATGGGTTTAACATGGTATTTTGATCGCTTTTACATGTTATCCCATGGGTTTCACGTGCAGTCCCATAGGCATCACATCTAATCCCATAGATTTCACACCAGATCTCATAGGTTTTACATGCACCTTTGAGTAGATTCAACATGGGCATTTACATTAATTTTACATGCAATCCCATATGCTCCGTATGTGATCTCATAGGTTTGACGTGGGCATTTGTATGGATTTAACTTGGGTTTCCTATTTAATCGAATCGGTTTCCCATTTAAAGCCAAAGGTTTTCCGTGTGATCCCAAAGGTTTTACTAAGGTATTCCCACAGTTTTCATGACGGAATTGAAAAGGCATTCACATAATTTACCATAAAAATGTTCCAAATCCATGTTTCACTAAAGAGCATGTTCACATATTCCCCAGGGGATTTTGACATTTTCAAGTGTTCCCTTTCCCATGTGCAAAAAGAAACATGATCACGTGATCACATGTCCATGGGATTTTGCACATGGGAAAGTGAACATACTTTACAAGAGTGATACATGGATTCGGAACACTTTCATGGTGTGGAAATTTATGGTATGATGCATTATTTTCTGTACGGGTCATACAGTTCACACAGTTTATTCATGAGATGTATTTGTACCGTCGCCTCCTGTCTCCTAACTGTCCTCAATACCAGTCTCCTTTTGTGGAGCAGAGAGAGGCGGTTCATTTTTCACACCGTAGGTCGAAGATCAGCATTGTCAAGGTGATTTTCTGGTGGTTACTGTAGTGCATGTCAAAGAATGTCCATCACTGACCTGAGACTCACGTCCATCAGCTCGCCCCAGCTAATGTCAACATGAGATTCAATCATGATAAAGTATTCATATCAACCAGGTGTGAACGCAAAGGCCTGCTATCAGATGTCATTATTCAGACAACCTATCCAGATACATATCACCTGTTTGCACACGGTGTATATGAGATATCATGATATCTGTACAATAACACACAAACACACTCCACTTGTAATCTCCCTCCACTTTGCCCCACCTCTCTGGCCCCTTTCCCCCTGTATCCAGCCATCCATCACCACAGCTCTTTTCCACAGCTCGCAGGCTTCCTCTTTCCTCCTGACTGACGGGCTCCACTCCACTGCCTCGGCACCGCCAGCCATCCTCCCTCCTGATGTTTAGACACACAGATGGACAGATGTGTGGATGGATGGCAGGGACAGAGGGAAGGTGGATTTGCCGCTCCACCTCTGCGCCTTTGTGATATCGAACGCCCGCCCACTTCTGTCATCACCGTGCTAGCAAATAGATTGCCATTACACTCAGCCACTTCACACGTCTGAATAGCTCCCTCCCTTACCGCCTTTTGTGTCCCTTAAGCTCGCTTTTCTCTCTCCCCCCATCTCTCTCACTTCGTCTCTCCAGAGTTTAATTTTTCTTTCCACCTCTGGCATATAAGCAACACTACCATGACGTTAACGATCAATTTAACAATATATATCGAGCACAGTTCCCGGGAGAAATTTGTAATCAAGAAGTGCATCGATCCACTGTATTATTCTGTAGTTTGCCGTGAATGTTGGAACAAAGTCACATAATAACGCTTGATTATGGGCAGATGCATCCCAGGTTTAGTGCAACAAAGAAAGAGGCAAAGGTAATAACTGGTATTGAGTTTCTCAACAGAAAAAAACTGTGACTCAGAGAGCTACTCAGATTGGTTTGTACTTTGACAAACAGTCTCAATCCAGGATAAAGCTCCTGAAAATGTGTTCAGGTACAACATGAAGGGAATTTTTTCAGGCTTCTTTGACCTCTTGTTAAACTATTATAGCAACCTATTGATAAGCTCCATTGTGCTCTTATTGTTGTCCATTCAATAACTCATTCAACTCAAATGAAATTGTTATAGCCCCAGCCCTGGGAGAACCTTGACATAGCATGTGGCACAATCACTCCCCACTACTCTCATTCCCAAGGATGACCAGCAGCATGACAGCATGTCAAGAAGCACAACTGAAGTTCAAAGTGGCAGTTTTATCCAACCAGAGATGAGGCATGCCAAACAAAGGCGTCTGATGCAATTCCCTACACGTATCTGACAGAATCAAAACCCAGCCCTCTAAATATAAATCTCCTTCCTGAAAAACAAGAAACTGATCAAACACTTTAAACGTGTAAAAAAAGAAAAACTAACAAAGAATCCATCCTGCTTCTTTCTCAACAGTTATGTGCAGAGGTCAACTGTGATCAGTTGTATAATGCATTACTGTAGTCACATTACATGTGTCTGTAATGCAGTATTGTAATGCTTGATATACGCTTATATTTGTATCTATTCTCTGCGCAGGTGCATGCCCTACGTCGTAGCCTTCGCATACCCTGCCGTGCACTTCCCCAGAAATGTAACACGCTCAGGTGAGTGGACGGCAGTGGAGTAACGCAAAATTATTGAAACTAGAAGTTTCCCTCTAGAGGGAGCAAATAAGTAATGCATGACTTTTTGAAAAAAGTATGGGTTAATGTGTAATATGTTACCTTTTTTTCTGAGTAACTACCCCGACACCGACAGTGACATACAGATGCATCACCAACTTCAAGATTGTTGTGTGGAAAATGTGAACAGCATGATGGAAGCACCCTGACGTCCTCTGGAGAGAGGGTACGCCTCAATGCCTTATTGCACTGTTCTCCTTCTTTTGAGAGGAAGTTGGAGCGAGGAGAAGGCCAGCTGTGCAGGATGCGCTCAACAGCTGGCAAAAGTGACAGCCACCTTATGACAACATGCCGGAGCACCTCTTGATAATCCATTTCAAAGTAGCGAGTGAGGCTTGTGACATTCTCAGCAGACGATGAGAATTCCATTTTGACATCAAAACACGGGGCTTTGATTCCGTTTTTAATGCAGTTGTGCTGCAGCAGCCCTGTGTTTGAACCACCAACAGGATTATTCTGCAGAATTCACTGGAGCATTATTCACACTCACACCACTATTTTTTTAGCTGTATCTAACAAGCCCTTCATGACACTTTCAATTAGAGAAAGGTAACATTCTACTTAGAGAGGAAATATTTTGTTACACTTTTTGTGGCGTGTCAAATCTAATCTAATCTGAAAAAAAAAATAATAATAATGATGGGGCAACATTTCCCGAAATTTGGGAGGTAAACAACAAATCCTCACACCTAAGTGACTGAAAAGGTAATGGACAGTGTCTCCTGAAATTACATGTATCAAAATTCCCTAAACATGACCACTGCAGTATACCAGCAACAGGCGTACCAGACTTTCATCGTAATGTCACAGTTTGGTTTGGTCTAGGCAAGAGAAACGACTTCAAATAAATACGTTACTCATGTAACTTGAGTTACAAACATACACAGCATTAGTTACATTAAGTACATACAGTGACTGTTGACCATATAAATCACTGCTTAGAGTTGGTTTAAGTTTTTGGGGCTTATTTGACACTACTGGCCACCCTATTCACTTCCCTAATTGGACTTTATCAGTCTTTATACTTCACCTGACCTCCTCCTTTGCTGCCATAATAATTACTGCAGCCACTAGAGGTCACCACCTAATAAGACATGAATATATGTGGTCAAAATAAACTGCTTTCATGTTCGACCTACATGGTTGCTTTTCTGATGAGGGCAGGCTGGAGATAAAACATATGATTACATTCTAGTAGTACTATTATGTGAATGTAGATTGACATAGAGAAGCGATTAATCTCGGTGTCAGTGGTGTGTCACTGATGTTACTCCAAGATGTTATCTTTGCTCAACAGCAATTAAAAGGCTCTCACAAGGAGCCCTTATCTGGAGTGTTCTGTTAAGTTGTTTGGACAAAAAGTCCTTGTTTTTCTAACTGGCAGGAACAAACCTGTCTGTGTTCCCTTCAGTTTTGACAGGAAGAGAAAGCAGACAAAGGGGAGCATTGAGCTGTGAAATTTTCAACTTTCCAAAGCCAAGTTCTGTAATTGCAGTGTTTAAATGACACACTTTGTGAAATTACTTCTTGTATGAAAGATTTATGATTGTCTGTCAGAACATCCACTGGCCTCACGGGTCCAATAGATTATTGAAGATGTTTACAAAGGCTTTGCAGTCATTAGGTGCTAGACCAGCCCAGTCAGCAGAATAAATTGTTGGCTAGGTGGAGGGGTCAGTGGTGGATTAGCCACCTAAAAGTACAGTGAGCATGACACCATTGGGTATTTTTAAGGTGGACAATTTCCAGCCGCGTTTGTGTTGAGAAAAAACAAGTATTTTAGGCCCCGTCCATACGGAAACACTCTTTAGTGTAAACGCACATGTTTTGCATCGTTTTGGCCGATCGTCCACATGAATCCTGTAAACGCAGCGCCTGAAAACGCACTTTTTTGAAACCGGGTCTCAGGGTGGAAAAATCTGAAAACGCTGCCCTTGCGTTTTCGTGTGGACAGCGAATCCACATACTTTCCAAAACGATGACGCCATCGCCCCACCCCTCGACCTCTTGCGTCCGACCTCTGAACCCCGTGACGTCTCATAACAACAACAACAACAATGGCGGACTACATGCTTGTGTTCGTGCCGCAGAAGATATTGAGCCTTTCTTGCAACTTACTCGCCTTGTAGTTCAGTGTGAGTCTCAGCAGCAGTTCGACCTCATTATTGGTCCACACAAACGATTCTGGTTTCCTTGTACTAGCCATTTTCATCTTCTTCTTGTTGTGTTCGGTTTCTCCGTCTTCCGTCTGTTTACAGCGCGCAAGCTTTATGGGCATGCTCTGTCTCTTCTTCCCCATTTTTGGTGAATTTCAAGTGCCACCTATAGGCCTATAGGCCATTTTTTCGTAGGTGTGGACAAGCCCTTAAAGTCCCCATGAAGACTGAATCACTGTCTAAGTGTTTTTGTCACATATGTCATGCTCCTCATCTCACCTGTACACCAGTATCAGGCCCAACAGTGGCAAAAAAGCTATATGTAAAGTATTTTAATGGTATTTCAGAGTTTGCAACTTCCTGGAAAGCATTGAAAAAACGTAAAACGTACGTAATAAAAATGTTGACTGATTATGTGCTATTCATTTCATTTCTAATGAAATATGCTTTCTTTATTTTATTATTCTGCCATGGATGTATGGAATGAATACCACCCGAGCAGAGTGTTGCTTGGGACCAAACCTCTTGGATCACCAGTATAAAAACACAACTTTATAATTTCTACAAAAACACAACTTTATAACTAAGTGATTTGGGGGAGACTGGTTACATTTTTATGGAGAAAAATAATCAGATCCCTCGGGCTGCTCTGCCATGAGCAGCTCTGGACAGATAGCTTTACTTGTTGCTATAGTAACGGATAACAAAAGAACTGATAATCAGCACCTTCTCTATGAACACCTGCTGACTGGGGCAGCACACGTTCTCTGACAACAAAGACAGAGGTCAGTCACAGTAGTAAGGTGATTTATGGAGTTTCCTCGTACACATATCCATAGCCTTGTTACTTAAGTATGCGCTAATTGCTGCTAAATGTAGTAGGCTGCCGTTTCGTGGTACTATTCACTGTCACAGCCCCAGGTTGCCAATAGCCAGACCTATCAAGGAAACCACAGCAGTACTGTATTTTCTTAGCCACAATATGATCCTTTCTTGATCAAGTGGCTTTTGTGCCTGACCAGACTGTGGCACAGTTTAAACATATCCACAGTTAGCAGACAAGTGGCAGCATTAGGCCAGCTGATTGGGTTGGCTTTACACTAATCAAATTAGGCATGTACTTACTTACTAAAGGACCAACTTGAAGGTGTAGCACAAGTAAAATAGAAGAAAAGAAGAAATTTGGGCTAATCTATTACATATTTTAAAGTGTTCACTGCTTAGAGAAAAATTAGGAGACAAAAATGGAAATTTGCATAAAAAGCTGTTTCATGTGATTTGTCACTGCTGACTGGCCAGCATAGAGGGGGAGAGACACCAGCCAGGTCAAAACAGTGAATGAGAGAGACAGAGAAACACATGGTGAAACATTCTTTGCAGGAATAATTATGCATAATAAAGTTACTTTACAGCAGCGGCCCATTCAGCATGACACAAGACAAAAGAGCAGGTCTCTCTTTGTTCAGATGATTGGACCTCTCTGTTTCCCACAATGCCCCCCTGCTTGAATATGTATTTATCCTGAAGCTTAATGGCTCAGAGTACTTCAGTCCAGTGTGGTACGAGTGAGGCAGAAAGGAATATTAAATAAGCCATTATTATTAGCCACTTTTATGATTGAAAAAAGGAAATTTTTACTATTTCCTCATTTGTTTAGAGCCGCAATTTAGTCAGAAGTTGAAAAGTTTTACCACGTCTCCCACACAAATGTTCAAAAACTCATTTCATCACCGATCTATTTGTTTCACAAGATGAGGCTGTTTAATATTTCTGCACTTACAGCCTCCTTTTGTTGAGAAAAATATATACTTGCATTCTCAAATAATCCGTCTCTCCAAAATGATTTCGTATATAGTTTACTTCAGCAGCAGCTAACTGCATCGAAACAGCCTGGCATCAGCTCCTGTCTTAGCTGGACTTTATGCATATCAGATAAACTGTGGCTGGGTCTGTTAGTCTGAGTAAACACTACTCAAATACAACCAAGCAAAAATGTTTAATTTATTAAAGGTCACATATTATGCTGTTTTTCATCAATTTCGTACAGCTGTCAGAGGTCCAACAACACTGTATTTGAAATGCATTGCCCCAAACCCATCCCTGGTCATGAATTTCAGCTGTCTAAAAGTCGCTCTACTGAGCTCTACTGAGAGCAGGCTGTTTCTGTGCCTGCACCTTTAAATAATAATGAGCTCCATCTGTCAACGCCTGCCTTGCCTGCTACACGACAAAAAAATCTATGTCCCCAGCAACCACAAAACGTACATAGAGGAAGCCCGTCCAAAGCAGTCCTACAAGGTTGAGTACCTGAAGCATGACTTCTTCAAGATATACAAGGATCAAACGTACTATTCCAGAATCCGCCCTGGACATAAGGTTGGTGATGCGGTTGTCACTGATATCTGTCAGTTGAGCTACAAAGACGGGTCTCATGAGTACAGATTTGACTGCTGTGAATCAGATTGTCTTCCTTCGCCTCTAAGAGGTGTAAAGAAAACAATGGTTCAGTCGGGGCGAAATACTCAGCAACACCAAAAATTAAAAAGTCAAAATATGATGACTTACAAGCTCTGAAGGCTGCACTTCCTCAGGACTGCCATGCATTCTATGATGGGTTACCTCACTACATTGCTTAAAGGAGCCAGCATTGTACATTACTTAAATGGACATAGCATGAGCATGTAAGACTCTAGTTACTGACAGTGAATAGAGTCCGTTGTTTTTGGAACCAGATTTAATCTGGGATGCATTTTTGCCTGGTGGTATCCAAAACTGATGTTAAAAGTTAGGCATTTGATGTTTGATTTTATGATAATATGTGTGTACAAAGTTCAGGGTTTAATACTTCCATGTCATACTGTAAATTGGTTAAATTTAGTATGGCTTTAATTTAGCATTTTTTTAGCATCACTGAATCTTTGAACAGAATACTTTTCAGTGGATGGCTCAATTTATTCCGTATTATTGAAGGTGTCTTGTTAAAGTAATAAAAATAGTATTGCATGTACTCTTTGTCATTATTTAGTTATGCAATCACTGAACATAATGGGAAACACGGCCACATTCGTTTCCAGTGGACATGGAAGCAAAGACACTCAATTTAAGCAATTTCCCACAATTCTGACCCTAGTACACTACAATGTAGTAACCAATTACATTTACTACACTGGCCCATCTTTTTACTTAAAAACAACACTTTATTTTTAATTTAACTATTTTAATTGTTGACTTAATTTAGAGTATAGTTTTGTAGAACCTCTTCTATCTTGCAACAAGTGCAAAAGCTCCCATCTACAAAATGATCCAGGAAAAGTGGGGAAAAAAACTCCTATCTGCGCTTTGCGTGCCACTTATACCTAGTCGGTATTGTTATCACATAATATAGTAATATAGTCCAAATACAAGGGGCGGCTGTAGCTCAGCGGGTAGAGCAGGTCAGCTAGTAATCGGAAGGTAACTGGTTCAATGTCAAAGTGTCCTTGAGCAAGAAACTGAACTCCAAATTGCTCCTGATGTGCGGTTGGCACCTTGCATGGCGGCCTAAGTGATTCCACTGTCCTGACATTGGTCGGGAGTTCGTTCCACCACTGAGGTGCCACAACAGACAAGAGTTGCAACTTTGCTGAGGGCTTTGTTTGCTCTCAGTGATGCCCGCCCCAGTGCTCACACGCCCCCCAGCTTGTACTACTTCAGCATACTTTCAGCTAGAGAAACCGTTCAGCTATCAAAATTTTTCTACCTTGTCCCTTTAAGCTTTCAGCCTTTTCAACTTTTCAAATATTCAGCTTTTTCACAAAAAAATAATTACAATGGAAGTGAATGGGAAAATCTTCCACTCCTCTAAAAATGAGGAGTGGGTGTGTATTGCGTGAGCTAGAGTGTGTGACATCATCGCTATAGTGGAGAGCAGCTGGAGAACTTGAGAAAAAATTATATTCAGCTAAATTTTGATCCCTCATCTTTTACTTCACATAGACAATATATACATTGAAATGTAGGAAGTATTGTTGGTTTTCAGCTGATGGTCTTATTTCAGATGTAGGACCCACACTTTTGGCTGTAGAAACCCTGGAGTGACAAGCACTCCAACAGCTCCCCCGTAAGCCACAATGTTAATTTTGAGCCTAAAATTCTGAAGGAGAGCAGACGTTACCTGTTTTGTCTCTCGCTCCAGTGCCCTAATTTTTCACTCTACACAAATAAAAAGGACATCACAGAGTTCAACAATGTCTCCTGGTACTCACTGTGTAATTATTTGGGCCATAACCATTACACTTTTTTCTAGACTCGCAGGAGTTTGGGAGGTGTTTTCCCATTCACTCTTATTGGGAAATTTTCAACTTTGGTTCTGCTACTGCTTCAGCTAACGTTCAGCTAGAGATACTGTTCAGCTATCAAAATGTTCAGCTTTTCTGCCCATTCAGCCTTTTAATTTTCAGCTTTTCAAAATGAAATGTCCTTCTGCTACTTGCACATGTTCAGCTAGAGAAATCGTTCAGCTATCAAAATGTTGAGCTTTTAAAGCTCTTTCAGCTTTGCAAGTCATTATATTTTAACTTTTCAGCTTTTTCAAATATTCAACTTTTTTAAAAACAAAACTTAATTTTTATGGGAACTTTTCACCTTTTGAAAAAAATTAAGCTTTTGAAAAATTCAGCTTTTTCTGCAAAATTTTGCTCATTCATTCTCATGGAGAAATGTTTTACTTTGGTTCTGCTACTGCTTCAGCAGCGTAGCGCAATACATTATAGTTTTATGCCTTTAAGGCAAGTATGTTTTTTGTTTTCTGTTTACGCGACCAACCAACGCCACAGTCTTCAGCTGTGGTGATGTCTCTTGTGTTACGGTGATTACCAGAATGCCATTTGCCTCTTATCTGATGGAGATATAAAAGCATTGAGGCTTACGATTCACAGCTTCACACTATTGATCAAGTTACCAATGATTAAGAACAAGGCTTCATTACCTGGCCACTAGCAGTGCATCATAGGCTAACAATGGCAAATCGTGCTGCTACCCTGCCAGTCTGCAGTGATATTAGAGAAGTGTTAACAATTGCAGCAACTTTGTTTCGAGAATTGTGGGCATCATTAAGCTATCAAAGGGCAATAACAGTGTAAAGTAAGCTTGCTAGTTAGCTACTGTGAAATCTACAAACTTTGTCATGTTTATTTTTTTTTGATTTTTTTTTTTTTTTTACAAAGGAAAGGACTATAACACATTTCACCCTACCCCCCAAACCGCACAACAATCGGCATACCCGACCCCTGGACGTGCCAGGGCAAAACTGAGTGGTGGGGCTAAGTGGTAGGGGCAAGGGGTATATTGGGATTCTAATGTTTTTGCTAAATGTATTTCGGACAACAAATTTAAACATCTTTAAACATAATTTCTAGGTGAAATCGTTGAGTAATGTTACATTCCACGGCACAATTCACTGGTGCACAGCAACATGCAGAGATCAGTGAGTATTTAACTGTCACAGCTGTTTTGACTCATTCCCAGGGGCCCAAAACTTCCAGCTGCATCCCTGCGTCTCACATCTACAGGAGGTGACGGATCAAAACTTCAGAGTGAAAATCTTTTTAAACAGCAGCAAGTCAGCCTGAAAGCTGGACTGGCTGACATAAAGTACGCGATGATGAGCACACAGACTATGTGGTTTTAAACCACGCTTCTCTAAAGTCTCCTTCTGTGTCACAACTGCACTTCTGTCTATTTGCAGCTCTGGTGAAGTTATCCTCTAAACACGTGCGTGTGTGTATTTGTGTGTTTGTTTACTCCAAGATGTCCTCCCACATTCACCACTGAGCGCCACATGAAATAACTCCTCACTGTTCCCATTGGCCTCATATCCAACAGCGCTCAGCGTTTCGCCATTAATGCACTGACCCGCCGGGAACCCTGGGTAAATGGAGGTCCCGCTGATGCGGCCAAATTGCAACACAACAAACTAAACAAACACAACAAGCAGGGTTCAACTCAGTGGAGACCCTCTCACAACACTAATGGAGCATTCACTGTATTCATATTTACATTAGGGATGCTTTAATTTCTTTATTTCTAAATAATTGTGTCTCTGAGGATGTGTCTGGGTGTGTGTGTGTGAGCGCATGCAAGTCTAGCGTAACGGGTTTGTTTGTTCTCCGCTCAGTCCAATCACAGCAGAGTTGTGTACACAACACACACCACTCATTACTACAGTATCCAAGCCTCCTGCTGGAAGACATGGCAGGAGTCAAGCAGCTCTTCTCCCTCCTCTTGCTCCCTGCAGTACAGCTCACACACACACACACACACACACACACACACACACACACAAACACATGCATGACGCCACACACACACAAGCACAGATCAGTCTCCACGTTGAGATCACCAGCATGGAGACACTAATCCTTTTAGCTCATGTGAGGCATTTTTGTTCGAGCTGCCATTACATGTTTGCAGATGTGAGTAAGTGTAATAATGTGTGTCCATTTCCATCACAAGATTAGTTAACCAAGACTTGTAACTGAGGCTCAATGAGCTAAATAATATCAGAGAAAGACTTTAAGTAGCTCAAGGAAAACACAAAGAAGCAGCATTTGATTACAAAAAACAAATTCAAGATTTAAACTAAAAATCTAATTTGCTCTGTTATGTCATCAAATAGGAGTAAAAAAATGTATCTGTGAATGCACAGACAAATATAAGTGTATTGCTTTGATACAAGAAAACTTGATGATTCTCAGGCAAGTTCGGGAGTTAACCTGAGCATGTCTTTTCTGTTCTCTGGGTATTCTTCTATCACAGACATCAAATTAAATCAAAAGTATGACAAATTGGCTATCAGCAGTTCTTGTTTTCGAGTCGGGTGTAGAGCAAGACTTTCTGGAGAAATAACCCCCAGGAGTCAAGTCAGATTCTGCCCAGTTTCGGAGTGGTTTACCGACGGGAAGAGCTCTGAGATTGCTTTTAGCGTTTGTGATAGTCAGATGTTTATGATCTGTAATGTTGACTGTTGACTGTAGCTGGTGGGAAATAGACTTCATCAACGTAAAGTTATAGAAAGCAGACAGGGAAAGATGAGAGAGAACCTGATAGTTCAGTGATTCTTCTGAATTCAAACACAGACATACACACATGCCCGCTGGCATACAGTACATGGCATGTGCAGTCATCTGGCCAATTGGGGTGAATATTGGAATTAGCGAACACACCACGAAACAACCACTTTGCTAATGAAAATTTATCTACGTGAGTCCTGCACAGATGATCAGGTAAGTTTTATTCAACGTTATGTATCGCCAACTTCCATTTCCCAGCTGTTTTTGCAGCAGGCATGATTCACCTTGAGTCAACTTTTTAGGTGTAAAATTCAACAAAACAAAGTGCAAAATTTGTATGTATTATACAGTGTATTTAAATCTGTATGTCGACATAAGCAGAAGTCATGCTCCTATGTATGTGTATTTAATAATAAGTGTTAGAACAAGTCAAAGTCCTACCAAAGACACCTCAGTACGCCACAGATGAAAGCAAGGTTGTTGTTTTGTTCTTGCTTTCTGGTAGAAGGTTGTGTCGTCTTTCTATCCCTCTGTCATCACACGACTTCCATAATCTCCTTATGGAAATTCATAATCATAAACCACCACAACAACAGGCGTAGGTGCGTCGCATGATGAAAGGAAAATGTAAATAAATAACATTAACAAGTGTCACCTCGCCGGGGAAGAATGCCGGAGGAGCTCGCGGGGATTGTGACACATCCCATGTGGCTTCACTGTTTCCACTTGTCAGCTAAAAAAGAAAAAAATCTAATCCAGCTGCTTTTCACCTCAGAGCTTAAGTACGCAGTGCTGCTGTTTTGGGATAATTTAGTCTGGAGTGGACTTAGCATACATCAGCCTCATTTTATGCTCCTTATCTATCCTCCCTCTTCCTTGTCACCCTGTCTTTGATTCACTCGACTTTGTTTTCGCGCCTTGTTGACAGATTCCGTTCTTTTGTTTGTTGTTTAAACCAAGTGAGGATTTAAGCCCTGCACTGACACAGCTTTTGGCCCCGGAGCTGAACTGTTTGACTCCAGGCAAACAGCTCCTTTTTCCCCCCATCCCTGCGCTCAGTGTAATCCTCACAGATAAAGCAACCTCTTCGAACACAGTGGAGTGTAGCAGTTGCTTAGGCAACAGACTATCCCATCTAATCCAACCTGTTCCCATCTCCCCAAAGTCTGAATACCTGTCGAATTGAAAGGCTTCCTAAGCTCACTACTTGTTAGCCTTGACTCTTGTGAATAACATTTTCAGCTAAGATTTCAATAACAGCATGTCAGCTTATTCATCGTCATTAAAGCTGCAGCAGCTGGTCTGACTGCAGGACTGTGGGGAGAAGATGGCACTTAGTTCAAACAAACATTCCAGAAGAAGCTGTTTCATGACGTCAATACCTGCATCTACTTGTCCTGTCGAGAATTGACTGACCCCATATTAAACTGCAGAACGGGATATTGTTTGTGTTTGTCTGTTAAATGTTGGCAGGTAACCTTCTGCAAACCACTGTAACATTTAAATGTCTATGTACCCTATTGACATGTCTGAAAAATGTATTACATCACATTGACATGACATGTCTATGAGCATATGAGGTGGAGGGGAATGGTGGTGGAGTCGATCAAGAAGGCTGCCAAGCTAGTGACCACAGTTGGAGACTGTGTTTCAAGACTGAGTGACACCACCAGAATTTGTAAAGGTGCACTAAGTAGGTTTTGAAAAAAAAATAAAAATTTTACAATATTATTAAGGTAACAATACTAAATCATATAAATTCGCTAGATATTCAGTATTTCTATAGCTGAATAAACATGCTGTTCTCAGGGGGGAATGAGGTCCCGAGAACACTGTTTGTTTGACAAAAGTTTGTTTATTCAGTTTCTTCATTTGCAAAAGTCAATGAACATAGATCTTTCTCTTAGGATTAAAACCTCTTCACCAAAACTACATAGAGGACCTTTAATGAAACCTACGTAAAAGTATTTTTGAAAGACCTCGGGACCAGCTGTGTTTGTGTCATGGTTTAGGTTTTTGGTTTGGTTATTGTTCCCAGATTTATTTTGTAAGGTCCATCCCCATGTGTCACGCTGTGTCAATTCCTGCCCTCTGTCTTGTTTTCCCTCCCTTCTGATTGTCCTGATTTGTTTCACCTGCTTATCCTCCTGTGTATTTGTTATATTGTTACTCAATTAGTTATCCTTATTCCTTGTCTTACCCTCTCTCTTTGTCAGTTCGTCTGTTATGTTTTTCCCATCTCAGTCCTGTGTTCCTTGTGTTCCTGCCTGTCTACCTAGTGTCACGCTGAAACAGATAAGGTGGACCCAAATGCAGGAGACGGAGGGCAGGAAGTGCAATGGATGAAGATTTATTGGGATCAATGGCAACACAAGGAACAGGCAAATGAAACAGAACACCAGAAACAGGGAAATGAACTAGAGGACTCATCAAAGATTGGACTTAATTACAAACTAAACTAACGAGAGGATGAGGTGCAGGTGGAGAAACATTGTAGAAAAAACACTAGGAATACAGAAGGAGCTGATAGCTTAGAAAAAACACTGGGAACAGGGCTGGGCTAATGATGGAGACACAAGACAGTTATGGAGAGAGTGCAGACTGGGAAGGCACACAAGGAAGAGGAAGGAAAACAGAACACTGGAAACAGGACAGAAACTATAAAACACAAACGAAATTAAACTTAAATAACAGATTCATGACAGTGTGGCATGTTGTTTATCTCATTGCCCTAACCAAGTGGTTTCTGTTCTGGTTTTTGTGACCAGAACAGAAACATAGCATTGTCACTGTCACACCGCAGTGAGGGGTGTCCTGTCTTGGGGTTTTTTGTCTTCTGAACTTCCTGTTTTATTTTGAAAAGTAACTCTCCTCTCGTTTCAGGTCACTTGCCCTTCCTTGTGTGTCACTGGTCCGGCGTCTCCCCTGATTCCTGATTGTTTCCACCTGTGTCCCCTTCCCTGATGTGTCTTACAGTCTGTGTCTCCCCTTGTCTCGTTGCCAGAGTATTTCGTCTTGTCGTGTACCTCCAGCCTTGATTCATAGCCTTGCCACAGTTCTTCAATAAGTATTGCCGCGTTTGTATTTTCTGAGTTCTTGTATGCCTCTGAAGAAGAGTGATTTTGTTTTGATAACATTTTGGTCAGCTAGTTTAATTACATAGCGTCTTTGATTTTCTTCCTTTGGAGCGTATTTTGGTTTGTAGTTTTTTTCAGCTCAGTGCAGGGTAGTAGTAGTATATTTTATTCTAAGATCAGTGTAGTTACAGTCGTCTTCTTTTCCTCCTTCGGGAGCGAGTTTCTGTTTATTGTTTTCTTGCCTTGCGTTTCTTGTTTGTTGTTCAGAGTCCTCCGTCTGTTCAGACGAGGTTAGATTTCATAGCTGGCTTATTTGTCACTCATTCTGAAGAAGATACGAGAGATTTTCAGAATAAAAGCCCGCCTAAACCGTTCTCTATCTGCATCTGAGTCCTTTTTGCCCAGGCTTGTCAGTTGAAACACAGAATAGAAAATGGAACCTAAATAAGTGTAAAGTTTCAACACATCCGCGGTTTGCAGAGCCACATTGCCAACATTTATTTTGGTGATTGGGTTGATTTCATGACGTCAACAGCGACTCGAGACATGTCCAATAGTTGAGAATCAACTTTCTTCAGTTCAGCTCTCATCGTAAATGTTGAATGGAGCTGTAATTTTTATGCCTCCTATTCAATGTCTGCGTAAGCTGTCGTGCAATGCATTCTGGTGGTGCTGCCTTGTGTTTGGAGAGATGTGGCGTCACCTTGCTTGCTCCTGTTTGCATAAAGTTAAAGTTTAAGCTACTTTAAGCCAATCAGGGGCATCCATCAGTCACCCCTGGAAACACCTAAAAAACTATAAAAACTGACCATCACTGAGTTAAAATAAAGAACGATTCAGCAGCTGCTTTGCTTATTTCTCACTGAAATTATCTTCAAATATGCATTTCAGTTACTTATGTTTGTAATATTTATTGTTCCAGTTTGAAATCTGGGATCAGACAGCCCACAAGTTTTCACGACTGTCGGAGGGTGTCGCCTGTGTTGGATAGGCATGCAAAGCTGGGAACTGGATCGAGCCCTTGCGTCCAAAAACGTTCCATGGACACGAACCATTAATTCCCACCTCAGCGAGAAACAATGGGTGGAGTAGATCTGGCAGTAGCGTTTTCCTAAGCTCACTAATTCTTCAATAACAGCACCTCAGCTTACTCATCAGCATTAAAGCTGCAGAAGCTGGACTGTGGCGTGAGGATGGCACTTAGCTCAAACAAACAAATCAAGAAGCACCAATTTTGTGACGTCAATATTTGTAACATGTCCACCAGTCAAGAATTGACTGTAATGAAAATGGAGGTGACCCCGGATTACCCTCCAGAACAACACATTGTTTGTCTTTGTGCCCCGACACCTCAACAACAACAAAAAAGAAAATAGAGCATTCTTCAATTCAGCTCTTAGTTCCCACCTCAGAAAGAAATGATGGGGGAGAGATGATCTGGCCAAGCGTTTTATAATCTTCCCTGGGGTGCCGGGAGCAGCAAAGTGTTGGGGACATAGTATTGATTTATATAAAACTCAATGTTCCCTCTGCTGCCCAGATCTGAGTGTGTCTGGACCGTGAGAGCGATAAGGGATTGGACTAATGTGAGTGCAGAGCAAAAAGGCCTTGATGCCAAATGGATAAGCTCAGAGTTTTAACAACCTGAAAGTTTGCACTCTCTCTTTCTCTATTTTATTTTTTTCCTCCTTCATTGTGTCGTTGTTACAGTGCTGGGTCTTGATGAATTGCGGCATTAAGGATTATGTTCTCCAAGAGATGCCCCTAGTGATTTGGGGTAAAAACTGGAATATGTCAAGTCACAGTCTGAGTGGAACTAGCAGCTACACTGCATAGATTCTGGCCAGATTTATAAACCTAATTAGGCAAGCCCACACAGTCGCAGGCAACTTTGCAGACTTTACCTTGTCATAGTTTTTTATCTAATGTTATCCAAGGGCAGCTGAATCTTGAAAATGTTGCCGGGGTAGCATATTCAGCACTTGATTGGGAACAAAATCCATATAAATATAGTGTACAGCCTGTGAGGTACGAGATCACCTGAGGGTACCTTCTGAAAAATGAAAACACTTCATTACAGCATTGTAATTTCCACCTTAAGCCACCAACTGAATTTATTATACATTTCAGTGTCGTATTTCATTCATCTAATTGTCTTTGTAAGTGTTACCTTATTATTTTCCAATTATCAAGAATGGCAAGCAAGTTGCCTTCTTTAATTGCTTCATTATATTTTCTTAGCACATGTAATAAACACGCCTTTAATGATCCGTTCTGTTGTTCACGTTAATTAACATAATCCGTTGACCGAGTTACAGGAAGTGAGGGAAACACTGACTGTGGATATTTTAACAGAAAGTATTTATGGAAAGAGGCGTGGTGGAGAAAACACTTTAACTAAATCCTTTAATGCAACTAAAACTGTCAGTGTCACAATGAAAATAAGAAGTCCTGCATTCAAAATGATATGTTAAGGTCCTATTTGTAAGAAAAGTTTTTTTTGTTTGTTTTTTTTTTGTGTCTTATTCCAACCTCGTCAAATACTGACACTTTGCAACCATTCAGACCTACAATTCCTTTAATCAGTATTTGATGAGTTGGGATTGAGACTTTTCTAACAAGTAGGACCTTTTACTAAAGGAATGAAAGTGTAATCAGTCAAATGTACTCGAGGTATCAAAAGTAAACTAACTGTGTCATTGTGAGTGTATATTATTATCTGCCTGTTTTGACCCTCAATGCATGACATACAGTAGTCTGGTTACACCGCTGTTGTTCAACTCATCTGCCCCCTCGAGTTATCACCAGTGTATGCACTAGCCAACATTGCTAATGTTAGCAAATGTTAATGGTGCTGTAATGTAAGCTAACATTTGGGCAGTACAGTAAGCTGGGTGCATACTGTAGAACTTTTCTTATGTTTTTCCACAAAATGGCAACTACCAAGATGGTTGATGCTAATGAAACAGTTAATACAAACTGTGTTTTAGTATTGGCTCAAAAACCTTGTTAGAAGTTAGAACCAGCTGTCAGAATTCTCAAATATACATGAACAAAACAACAATTTTGGACCTGACAAACATCTTAAAGTTATTAATTCACAATCATAATAATGTTTTTAAGGAAAATGTATAAATTTTTTCTGCACCTTTCTACAAGCTCTGTAGATGTATTTTTCTTATAAAATGATTTGTTTACATAAAATGTTCTCAATATAACCTTTAACATAGCATGTCTGATTGCATTGAGGTCACTTATGTTACATGACGCCTGTTACAAGACTGAATGTAGTTATTTCAACCCAAACTATGATCTTTTCCTAAACCTAACAAAGTAGTTCTGTTGCCTACACCTAACCAAATTGTGATCATTTCACATTGTCAATAATATGTGAAATGTTTGTTAGCAAACTTTATATTTTAGGCTTAACTGGACATTGCATATTACGTAGTATTGCTAACTTGACCTCTGAGCCATTCAAACGAAACTGACATTAGAGGGGGAGAGAAAGTTTGAAGTTTATGGCCACTGACGAAGCTGCTGGAATAGACAAGTTGGGAGTGAGAACATGTTGTTATAAAAGATTATTTTACAGGATAATTATTGCCGACGCATTAACATGCTGAGTAGAAATGTAATGTTTATGTAATGGTTTAGCTCACTGAGATGAAGCTAATCTTAGCTATTTGGTCTACTGCTGAATATATGACCATGCTTGATTGTTTATATTGTGATCATAAGTGTTGTAAAGAATTTGCAACATGTAACTGTAGCTTGGCATCCAAGCAACATAATTGTGACAGGCAGTGTGGGACTTAATTACAGCCAAGTCTAGTCATGAAGATGCATTTAGGTATTTTGATTTGTCATGATGCTGTGTGGCTCTTACAAAAAACAAGTGAAACTTTGCCTGTATTCACTGCAGTCATCAGATTTACATTAGTGAAACACATCTGGAGGTATTTCTTAAAGCATTTTATAATCTTGAATATAATAGTTTTCATACAAGCTGACTTTGCAAATATAATTTCCAGAATGAGGGGTTGCTTGCGCTCTGAACTTGTGCAGCAAACAGCAAGAGCTTGATACAATATCTGCTGATGCTACTTTTTTTTTTTTATGTGAAGAGGCTGTCATTTCTCCCAACACTCCAGGCAGCCATTGTCTCCTACTTATTTTTTGTCTGAGTTTGAGGTAATTTTCTGCATGGAAAGAGTCATGCCTGCACGCTGACTCCAAATCACAAATGTATTTAAATTTTCACTTCTATCACAATCTTTTTTCTTGACCAAACCCAGCCA
The DNA here is from genome assembly GCA_963678695.2 of Diplodus puntazzo. NCBI lineage: Eukaryota > Metazoa > Chordata > Actinopteri > Spariformes > Sparidae > Diplodus > Diplodus puntazzo. The sequence continues at coordinate 7,905,323 of OZ023165.1, read as the reverse complement.
AAACATCTCAAATTAAGCTAAACCTATTTCGATTCTGCCAAAATAGTTGATGTATTGTTTAATCCATTAATTGCTGTTAAAGAAAAGGTTTACCTGGTCCGTAATGAGTTCTCACAGCCCAGTGTGGCTTCTTCAAATGTCAATTTATGTGCAACATATGCAATTGTTTTGGAGGTGTTTGAGGTGGGTGTTAGTTGTAAAACATGCAGGAGTTCTGTAATAGAAGACAGAACACATCCTGAGACCAAGTTGGTGCAAGTGAAAATTAAGATGGCAATCTTTCTCTAGCCTTAACCAAACGCTTAAAAGCCTTAACAGCCATGAATCGATCATTCCAAACGTAAAACCACTGACAAGTGAGGTGAATTACACTGACCTATCTCTTTACAATGTGCTGGGAAACCTGCCATTCTGGTGGTATTCTTTGACACGTACCATCCATCTAGACATCATTGCAGAATAAGTACAGAACCGTTTAGCCATGGCTCGAGGAACGTGACAAAGAGCTCAAGGTGCTTAACCTCGCTCTCGAACTGCCCTGATCCCAATCTGCGAATAATGCACAGGACCCAAATCAGTTGTTGTGGCTGATCAATGTCAGTGGTTTTTGTGTTGTGGCTGATTTGAGTCCTTTGGGCTGTGGACGGGTTTCCTGAACACTTTAGATGGGCGTAACTGGTAAATATACTTGTATATATGTGGCATTTTCTGGTCTACAGAACACTCAAAGCTCAACACTTGCCACATTCACCCATTCATACATTTAGCCAGAGGCTGCCATTCAAGGTGGCTCTTCTATTGAAAACACATCGTGTTATTTGGCGTTCACAGCCACCGGGAGCAATCAGGGGTTCCGTATCAAGGACACTTCAACATGTAGACCGAGACGGGGATCAAACCACCAACCCACTGATTGGTCGACAAGCTGCTCAGCCACCTGATTCTTAGCCACCCCTGTCCAACAACATGAATGCCAAGACCCAAGGTGACATGATCAATGCCAATTGCTTTACCTGTCAGTGGTTTGTCATGTTTTGGCTGATGGTCGAATGTTGCAGGAAAGTATTAAATACTGTATGTTGTCACTGAACATTTTGAAAATATATTCAGTATTAAAATGTTTGCAACTTGCAAGATAGGTGCATGAGAAATGTTTCTTCATTATGTTCAGGCTGTGTAATGTTTCCTTACAAGTGTAGCCGCTGTTACAAATTAGAAGAGCGATATAAACCAGATCCCTAGGAGACACGGCCAACAGTCCAAACATAAGGATATTCAATTTAAAATGATCAACAACACGGAGAAGCAGCCGATTTGCCTGATTAAACAACTTAAACAATTAACTGACTATCAAAATGTCACTCTGTTTGCTGCTGTTACATTTCTTGTGATTGACTAATCAGTTTCTCGACTAATTGTTTCACCTCCAATCTCAAGACAAACAACTCGTATACAATGAAAACTAATTACCCTACTTCTTAAGCGCTGCAAGGTAGGGTAAGGTGATGTGTTGAAACCATTATGTGAGTTGAAGAAAAATGGATGTAGATTTGATGTTCAGCGTGATGGATTATTCAACACTGGACTATAGGTAATTAAATGGAAGCCGCCTAGAGCAGAGTAGAAAATACAGCTGAAAATCTAAAAATGTACAGCACACATTTGAGAAAGATAACTGATATAATCCTTTTGAGACTTGATGTTTATTCTCATCTTATCTCACTGTGTGTGAGTAATACAAATCTAGTTTCTGTTTTATTTCTCTAATAAACCAATAATCGGTCGTTACATTTGGAATTAAAGTACTTGGGTCTCTGGCTTGACTCTAAGCTTTCTTTAAATCCCCATATTGACTCAGTGATAAAGAAAATACATTGCACACTGAGGATAATATATTTCTTTATTAACTGCATAACCATACAGCCTGGCAAAATAATTATTCCACAGTTGTATATTACCAATACTAGATTATGCAGATATTCAGAAAACTCAGAAACAAACCTCCATCCTGTCAGTGCAGTTTTATAACAGCACCGGTAGATTTATTTTGGGGTATCCTTATAGAAGCCATCACAGTTTTATGTATGAGTCACTAAATTGGTTAACGATATAACATGCATTAATTCTACATTAAAATGTATGAACACAATTAGACTTTTATGGTATAATTTCTTGAGCTGTGCACTTACATTATCACAAATGTTCAAACCCAGACATATCCACCATAACGGTGCGTTTTGTTTGGTCGACCGGTGCTTCCCGGATGGGGAAGTCTAAGGCTAAATGTAAGGTCAGTAAAACTTTAACACATTACCTCGTCTGTGAACATTTCTGCCATCAAGTCCCGTTGGATTGATTTTCACCAGCAGTGCCGGTTGTTTAATGGTGTTTTCTCCACCAGCGAAGCCAGTCTGACCACAGGATCATTAGCGAGCAATGGCACACACTAACGGTGTGTGTATTCAAATTCAGGTAAATTCTTAATGACTTCAGCACTTGCCAGAATCACCCATTCTCTCACTTTTCCTTTTCTCTTCACTAGCCCTTTTTAGATAGAAAAGGTGGCACATTTGCTCCAAGGTAAGGGCGGCAATGTGCCACCCTGTCTTTCTAAAATGGAGGAGTAATATTCCTCCTTTTTCAAAAGCCGCCACTGGGTAAGGCGTAAACATGCAACGTATGTGAAGCATGAAGTTCGGCAGTGAACAGTGACAAAGAACTTGTCTTCAAAATAAGAGCTTTACATTGCACCCCATTGGAGTTTAGAACTGGGTTCTTAGCGGGGGGCTATTCATTTGAAAGTAGTGACCGTTCGTAGCTTGCCGCTACAACAACAACAAGCGGACAACGAAGACAGCTACAGAGACCGAGGAGACGCTGCATCTCCTGGATCTCAGCGGCTCTCCAGTTGCTCATCTTGACGTCCGTGGATGAAGTGATGGACTGACTGCTGTGATCAGCTGTTTCCTGGTTTTAAAACTCCCCAGCTGTGGGTCGCACAACAGTGCACGTCATCGACACCTCCGCCCATCTCATGCAGTGGCCAGCACATTGACGCCTCGGATTTAGAAAGCGATGGAGGAGGAAATAAGTGTACCCTCCAAGGCGGCAAATTGGCGGGCCAAAACAATCCCCCAAACCTCAGTCTTCTTGAGATGAAATACGCCTCCATTCCAGCTCCATGTGGCAGTCAACATTACAGTAAATGCCCGTCAATGCAGGTCACCTTCGCGAACCGTTAACTGCAATAAGCATGGGTGAGGACAAATCCACTGTTTAATCCCAATAGTTAAAAAGTAACCCACTGAGCGAAAACAATCCAATGGAGAGCAGGAATTAAAGTTTATGTGAGTGTCGTCGGTCATCAAACCTCTGAACACTAGGCTACCTGATGAAAAGCTCACCAGGTAAAGCGCATGCAAGGTACTGAGGTTGAGGCTTGGGGTTTGAAGCCACCCTGTAACTGTGGGTCCGTTGTTAAATCTGGCCGTCATAAAAGGTTTAATTTTGAACCACAAGACAAGTTTTTTAGAATGTTGAACAGAAAGTTGCATTGTGTATGTCTTCTTGGCTATCAATACCTTGAAATTAACTTTCAAGTCATTCTGGCTCTCCATTGAACATCTTTTCAACATCGTCAGAGACACAGAATGGATGTCTTGGATATACTCCGGAGCTCTCCTCCAGCTACAGATGTTCAATGGCTTCCAGTTTGACTCCCAAAATAAAGCGAGCTGACAATCACTACATATGACATATTTTGATTTGGGGAATGTTATTAAGGTAGTCAAGCGGTCGCCATTTGTTTATATTTAGGAAAAATTCTTGCTTTGGCTAAAAACAACCACATTCAGTTTCGTAATCAAAGTTACGAAAGTTAAGTAACTCACTAAGTCACATAACGTTTTTATTTTAATGTTTCATTCATTTGAACTTTATTTACCCAGGCAAGTCACAAGAACAAGAACAAATGGCAGCCCGGCAAAAGGCAAAGCATCTTGAGGGAAGGGGGTGTAGGATCTAAAACGAAATTATCAAAAGCAACAGCAACAGCACACATCCAAAAGTTCCAACACAGCCACTTCTTACACACAAGCACATGACACAAGTATTACATAAGAGACAAGCACATAGCTAGCAGAGAAATGCTATAGACAGTTCAAAGAAGAACAACAGCATCTTACACCGATGGTATGACAACCAAGTTAAGAAGAACAGCAGCAGAGAAAGTTTAGAAATATGCAGCGAGACAACAGTGGGCAGCAGACAGACGAGGGCTGAGCAAAATAAAATTGAGCTGGGAAATTACCGCAAACATCAAGGATGCACATTATACAGTTCTTGTAAGTTGGCTTAGAGGTAATTTATCTACTTACATGACAAAGCAACCTTATGTAGAAATAAGCATTTTGGCACAGTTTCTGAGTGCAACACCACTGTGGTAAAGACAAACCTCAGGTTTGTAGCAGTTACACGTAATGTAGGTGCTAACTACAAACAAAACCCATTCCATCATAGCAATGTTATGTGTTGAACTAAACATGTATGCAGCACTGTGATCCTACCCTCTCACTGAACTGCATAGTGCAGAAACAAGTGATGGGGGGGGGCGGCTTACAAGACACTGTACTAGGGATGTCCTGATCAGGTTTTTTTGCTCTGATCCCGATCAGCTGCATTAAGGAAAAAGGCACCTGCATCCAAACTGTTCCTTTATAGTTTTTTTTGTTTATTTTGTTGAAACAAAGTAAATACTTTCATATGGCTCTTTCTTATTCTGCATATGCTATTCCAACATTAGCCTCCACCTTCCTTGGGTTAGTAGGTGAGTCTGTGACGCTGCACTGTGACAGCAGACCCTCGTGTACAGCCAGCTGAAGTGTGTGAGATGCAGCCCACGCTTGGTGCCTCCATATCATCCACTGCTTTTTGCATATTCCTTACGTTGTCACATAAAATGACGTGGACGTGTTGCTTGTCTATTTCACAGCGTTCAGCATCTCCTTGATTACCTGTTTTACCTGGGTAAAACCTGCTGGATGAGACCCACGAAACTAGTGTGCATATCGGCACGTTGTAACTCGAAAGTGGAGTCAGTGTAATGTAATGCAGAGATGGTAGGGCATATCGGGGATACAAAAACTCCAGGTGACGAAGAAAACCATGATCCTCTACCACGGAGATGAGCTGATTATCCAGAGTGATTCATTTAATTACCTTCTCTGTAATATTTGCGGCCATGTCGCTTTCCCGAGGATATTTCTCTGTCCTTTTGAAAGTATCCGCGAGTGTTTGCTGCTTTGGTGTCCTTGCCTGTTCTGCTCGAGTGAACACGTTGTATTCGAGTGTTAGTATTTTATATGCCGTATCAAATGAGTAGTATTAAGTGCAGCTCCGTGAAACGGCCGTATTGCAGATGTTACATGTCGCCGTTGGACTGCTTTCACTTTCTAATTGAAGTTATTTCCACACTGCAGACATTTTATCCACAAGTTTGCCCGAGTAACTTAACCCAGATCGCCCTGATCCCGATCCTACAGATCGGATCGGGACATCCCTACACTGTACCATCAAAAAAGGTGAAAAAAAAAGGTCCATAGTGTTGCTTTAAAAACCAATCACTCTTGACTCTCAAACAGGAAGCGAACACCAGTTCCTTGTGGAAAGTCCGGTGCGGTGTACTGACCTATACGACCACCCCAGCCACCCCCTGACCTTGACTTTACTTTCTCTTTGTATCACTGCACTAGAGGGTCGCTTCTAGAAGTGACGCTAGAGGGGTAGTTACAGCATCGAACTTCGAGGCATAGGGCCATCGACCATGCTACTCATCTTGTTTTGTCTTTGTTCCCAGAATAGAGATAAGAGAATGAGCACCTTTCAAGTTATCGCTCCATCTGATTGGAGAGACTGGCACAGTCCACTCAGATCTATTATGTTCTGTCATGTGTTTAAGGCATCTCTTTACACTCATCTTCAATCGAACCGTTCCTGTTTTTTAGATAGAATTATATCTGACATTTGGTAAAAATAGTTTAGCTTTGTATGGGTATTTGTGTTTTGGTTTTTTTTTTGGTCAAATTTTGTATTTTATGTATGTTGGTGTCAAGGACTCGCTTGAAAACATGATGGACCGTCTCAGGGGATTTATCTTTCAAATAAATAACATAAAGGTTTATTATGACCGAGCGCAACGCGCAACTTTTCCTTTTTCTGTACTTCATTATGCGCCGTTTTATTGTTTTATCAGGGGAAACATTGCGCAGCATAACTTCTGTGTGCCTCTGAAACATGAAAAAAAAAAAAACCCAGTGGCTCGACTCCTTCAGCGCACCTCTCGTCTGGTGTTTCCATTACAAAGGGGAGTGTGCACGCTTTGATGGAGAAGGTACTCTGTCGCTCCCTCTCTAAAACCCTAATGATACCTGCTTCCAAAGCCCTATTTCTGGGACATCAAAGGATCAACTAGCCTAAGTGCTCATGCCACAGTGGTGAGGGTACATATTGAAAGCCCGTATTTGGAAACTCCCGTCATTACCATACTGGTGTAAGGAGAGTTATTTTTTCTAGATGTGCTGCAAAGAGGGTTCACCTGCGAGAGGCTCCGGCCGCCCGGAGCTCTCTGACGTGAAGCAATGGCGCCATCATATGGACAGCAGAGGTACAGACGGAGCTGCGAGTGGCTGATTGTGTGTTTGAATAAAAGATGAAACCACAGGCGACGGAGGAAAGTAAGAGAGGTGGAATTCATGCATTGATTTAGTTAGAAAAAGTGATTTTGACTGAAAGGTGGGAAAAGGACACATTAGGCACCAAAAGCTCCTGCTCTGACAATGAAATCCTCCCTGCTGTCTAAAAGTGTGAAAAAGACACATCTATTTTCACCTGTTCCTCATTACAATGATAATACGCTGCTGCTGATCTCCGACCTTCCTGATTATAAGGTACATTTTTCACAGGAATCAATAAAGTGTTGCATTTCTGTTGACAGAAGAGGGAGAGCTAACCTGAGTCATGTCAACTTGTGATTTTTTCTGTCATGGGTTGAAAAACATCCTCCAACAGCATCTGCTGCTGGAGGGAGGCCAGAGTGATATATCTGTTGCTAGGCAACCACTTTGACTCTTATTTTGTTGTGCAGGACCACTAACTAGATTTTCAGTCAAGGTTGCATCAGTTTGGTCTGATTCCTTTGCAACGCTGGGAACATGCAGAAATCAAAGACAGATCTGTTCATTATAGATGTGTCTATGTCAGCTGTTATTACAAAATATATTAGCAAACACATTTAATCATTCATGACTTTATAGCTGAGCTGCAAATGTAGGAATGGAAAGTAACATAAACTGTATTTTATAGTGATGTATTTGTGGAGATGGCCGAACAAAATTTGCTTCTTGCTTTCATAAATCATCACAGGAATGATAAATCAGAGGTCTTCAAGCTGCGAGTTGCGCCTCCCAGAGCGAGAGTTGAAGGGGGTGAGGAGGTTACTGCGTGGGGTGAGAGGGAGAAGTCTAGTGTGTACTCTAAAAACGCAAGGTTAATTATTTTAGTTGCCAACAGTCTGCAGCAGGGGCTGTGACAAACATATATACTAATGTAGATTTTTTTAAGGGTGCAACATGAATTATAGTTTAAAACTTTTAAAATGAACCAAAATTACCTAGAGAATATGAAAAAATTAATAGTTCTGACGTTGCATCCAACACACCATTCCATATAGTGTTATAGTGAGATAGCTGCAGAAGTCAACATGCTAACCAGCTAGCCCCAACCTGAAAGTCTCTCTCTCAAAGCAGTCCAAAGTTCCTGTGCTAGTGGTGTAAACGCCAACACTCCCATGGTAGTCGGGCGAGCTACACGGCTAACGGGCTAACGTTGCTACAGTCATGGATTGATTAGAAAAAAAACAAATGCTAATTGCAGCAATTAGCAAGTTCTATGGGGATATGCTGCGCCTTTAATGGTCATTTAATTCACATTACAGGGATTTTTGTTGTTTTTACTTGTAGTTTTTTTTTTTTTTCTTTGTTTGTTTTTATATTTTCACCTGCTGGTAGTTATTATAAGATGTGTTTTCAAGATGTTTAATATATGTATATATATATATATATATATATATATATATATATACACATGGGGGTGGGAGTTTTATCTGATGTATCGGGCCCTTGGTCTTCTGCTACACAGCTCTGTTTATCTACAGGTGTGCAAAAGTAATCCAGTGACAGTTGTATGTACATTTATGGTGGACATGCCTGCAGAGCACAGTCAAAGTCTGCTTTGCTATTCCCCCCCGGGGGAAAATAAAGTTTTTTTTTTATTGAATTCAAAAACAGTGCAAAAAGGTTATGCTTAAACCTAATTTGTCATATTTTTTCACTGTCCCAAAAAATTGAAATTTTAATACAAATATAGGCTAAAAAAGAAGTAGCCCACAGCTAACCAGCTGAATCCATGGCAACCTTATACTTTCTGTACATCTCTTAGTGCAGTTGCCTCAGTGTTGTTTTAAGGGAGTTCTCAGTACTGCATCTGATCAGGAAAAAGTCCTCCTGATTGGGCTTAGAGCAGAAGTAACAGCAAAATACAGGTAAAGGTTCAAAGTTCAATAGCCGTTTAAAAGAGCTTCAGGCTGCTTCATCCACAAGCGAGTCAAGTGTTTTTATGAAACTAGATTTACCCTCAATCTTCACAACATAAAGGCTAAGAATGTGTAAAGAGATGACATTTTTATTCATCATAATGTGAAAAGTGTGAAATGTATAATTTCCACTTCTACAGGGCTCGTTAAATAAAAAAAAAATACAATTAAATCTTTCAAGGTCAGTGTTTCATAACAGTGTGAAATGGCAATTTCCAACCTGTAAATCTGTCGGAGAATGTTTTATCTCCGTGTATTATATTAATACATCATCTTTGAGTGGTTTGACTTCTGTGATTACTAATGTCAGTATTTTTACAATCGTGTTACCTGTATCACTTCCACAGTGCTGGGACCTTTCCCTGTCTTAAGTGATCCACAGGTAGGTGATGCAGCGTGACTTCAACTTGGCTTTGGATTCAGTTTGTTCTTCTCTCACACACACCACATGCAGTGATAGCTTTTCAAACAGCAGCCCACCGGTGTTGCACAAGTGCCCTTGAGCATGGGACCAAATCACAAACTGTTCCAGGTGCATCAGTGAAAGCAAGTGAACAAGTCAAGTCAAAAAATAGCAAAATACAGGGAGTGAATAGGTGAATATTGATTGCACCATCCAGTACTTTTCTGGATGCTATTCAACGCTAAAAACACACATCTGCAAATATCTGCTGTTATTTCTGCTGTTCACAGAAGAATATGTAACTAAAGTGAAATAAAAATGTTCTGGAACGAGTCCACGAGGCCGCTTTTGTCTTCTTTTGAATTTTTTTCTAATTAGCCTTTTTGAATAAACACAAAGATGGCAAATACACAAAATGCAACAACAAAAAATACAAGAATGCACCAGCCACCCACCCACCGTCCTCAGACTGCCAGAGCGGAGACTTCCTCAACATGAGCCACTCTCATTATTGTCTTTCATCCAAATCCATCTGATGCTCTGATGTTCGCACATGACTGACAAAATAGACACGTCCAAGCAGTAAAAGCCCACCAGCAGGTTTAATTTTTCATAAATGACCCCTTAATTATTGATGCCCTCTGCCTTTCACACTTTGATGTAGCACTCATTCTTTCTGAAGATTTTCTGAGGATGAAGATGCCAACATTTCACAAACGTTAGAAAATGTTAGAAAACCTTAGATCTCAGAGGCATTACATATTTGCTCCAGTTGCACATGGAGGGATGCTGTGCGACTGTGCTAAACAGTGGCCTCATTTCCCCAAATTCTTGGAGTCATTTGCTTTAAGAGGCACAAAAACAAAAAACATGTCTGCCTGTGAGGGTACAGTAAGTTACCTTCTTGTTAAGATTAGACCAGACAATGAAAACCAATACAGGTAGGATGTCAACACTTTGCAAGCCTGTCACTCCGTAGAGCCATGACCTAGGGATGAGCACACCGTTATTAGTGTCAACCAGCCCAATTATCTGAACCCGTATCCATACCCTGAGCAACCCCACACTGAACTAACACACTAAGGGTGGTAACTCATCTATTTTATTTACTTATGTTAGGCTTCTTTACACAATACTCATAAAGAAAAAACTGGACACAGGTTTTGAGTTTCATATAACACTCCTTTTTAGTAGTGGTTTTGACAGAATGGTTTCCTTTGGTTGTGCACACATTTAGCTAACTTTTCTCAGTCAATTTAGTTGCTTTTGTTTCAGTAATTTCATGAATTGTCTGAAAGTTAATAAAATATTATTTGAGTTACCAGGTCCTGGGAGTTGCAATGGATTTCCTGGCTGGCCAGCAAAAGGAGGCTGAGCTGCATCAGCTGGAGTTAAACAGTGATGGCTGCTACGTGGACTGTACCATGGGCCTCCTGCATCATGAGGAGGGTGCCATGGTTCATGCTTTGATTGTTAGATGTTATTTCAGTGGAAATTATTATTATATTAATGAGTATTACTATTCTTCCCTTAAAAATCAGATAGACTTACTAATTGTTATGATTTGTGTTTTTTGTTCTTTTGTTTAAATGGTTACGTCCTTGTTTATCCCCCATGTGTGTCTCAAATGGCCTGATCAGCCAGTATATTATGTGAACCCTTATGTCTCAGTTGTTAGGTTGTTTTTAGTCTGTAGTGAGCCAAGGTATATTTAGTTTAGGTTAAGTTTTGTTAAGTTGACCTATTTAAGAGGCCAAGATCTTTATTGACTATTTTGTTAATTATTTTCATTTTTTGTTAATAAAAATCATTTTTTGAAAATTACACGGTGCATTCTCGTGCCTGCTAGCTCAGTCCCTGACACTCGGAATGGGTGGGACTTAAAACAGAAGTGGGTGGTGCTTAAAATAGAAGTTAATCATTTAACTCTAAAACTGATATGGTGATTATTGGTTGCTATACTAACAAAACCGTTTTTGTGAAATGCTTAAATATTGGGCTTCAGATCAATGTTTTGCTCACAAGAGCAAGAGAACTATTTACAGATTCAACATTCAACATTTGTAAACACGACACCACTTGTTTTTAAACATCAACAAGGAGGCAGAGCATTGAGATATATATATATATATATATATATATATATATATATATATACATACATACACACATCTGTGCCCAACTTTTAGTCACTTCTTCTTCTAGCATTATTGCTCCTGTTACACCGTTGAACTCATAATGAACGCTTTAAAAACAAATTATCCTTTCTACTTCAAAATCTGGTACCTACATTACCCATAATGCAACTGGCCACAGAGTGACATCACGGGAGGAAATTCATCAGATTATATGAGGCTTCCTCTGGAGCCACAAAATGCTTTATTCTGCCTTTTTCCACATATGGAAGTAGTATTCTACAAGACCTGTAAACGCAATTCCATGTGTAAAATTGGCAGCGTTGCCCTTCAATGTGAAGAAGGCACCCGTGGGACCCGTTTCAGGCCACATAAAAGCATGCAAATGAACCCATATGTAGTATGTCGGTGATAGCTGGATTAACTGTTTCCATCAGTGGCTACGCCAGAGTCACAGATCACTCCTGCAGCTGTGGAATAATCTGGTAAACCTTTGAGCCTCTTCGGTCGTTGCACACTCCTCATCCACATTAAGACTGATGCAGAGAAAGAAGAAGAGTTACTCCTGTTTTTACGTAACTGTTGTCTGCTGCTTCTGGAGAACACCCCTGGTGTGGCCACCCGCAGAGTATAATCAGCCAACCTGGAAAAAGTCAAGTTGTTGATCCCGGCGCGCTGCTCATCTTCGAGCCCCTGAATCTACGTGTGTTCCTTATAATTGCTTTCCCCTTTCTCCAAGCGCCTTCTCTCAGGTTTCTTTTATGAACACTGGCATTATGGAGAGCAACTTCTACTTCACTCGTGATAAAGGTGCATACATCCCAGGATGTCTGGGAACAAAGGTGCTGTGTCATGAAACAGAACGTCTGGATCCACAAAAGTATCCGGCAGCACAAAAATAATCTTCAGCAAATTATGTAATCCAACGCAATGTCGCAAAAGTCACTCTAATCTATTTCCAGAAATGGTCTGGAGACGTCTTGTTGCAGGAGAGCTGTGACATTCTATTATGTCAAGAGTGGAAATATTAAGATTTAATTTTCAGCGTTGTGTTTGTGACAGGCAGGTGGCAGAGAAAGAGTTTCTTCTTTTCCTCTGTTTGTCGTGACTGCACAGAGGAAAGTGACAGATTGTTTTTGGCAAGTTGCTAATAGAGTGCAGAGCAGAGCGAAAGACAAGTGTTTCTATTCTCTGTATGCATTTGCAGACGGACACACTTCCCTTACAGACGGGCCGGGCCGGGCTTGTCAGGTAGCACAGAGGGAGAAACCCACGGCTGCGAAATGGAACTGTTCACATAAAAAGAAAAGAAGAAAAAAAACTGGCGGCGATAAAAACTTGAATCTGCGGGATAGTTTTTGAAAGAGGTCTCGGCAGACGAGTCTTTCTTCCTGGGTTTTCCTGTCTTTGTTTCCTGGTTTGAATACGTTTCAGGTGCCTGACACATTATTTTCGGTGCGTGGACAGCACAGTGATGCTGCAGTGGTTAAGACCCCCCGCCTGTCAAACCATTTTTGCCCCTGCTGGCTGCAGAATTGAATCCCCCAGAAGTCTTTTCTCTCCGCGCTCACCAAACTCAGAGCTCCTTCGCTCTTTCATACTGTTTTAGAAATAAAAGATGGTGAAGAGAGTGGACTTCTGTCTGTATTGAGTTGGTGTAGTCAGGGATAGCTGTGCCGCTCTGCACGGTGAAGGAACTTTGCAAAAAATAGCTTTTAAACCTGAACGCTATATTTACACGCTTCGGTGTGCAGACTGCACCCCCTCCCGAGTTCCCCTTGACTGAGACTTGCGTTTCTGGTACCAAAAAGGTCTAATTCTGTCGGAATTGCTTCTGTAATGTTGTCACACAGTCAGAATAACAACCTCAGTGCCAAAAACAAGCACTTTTAATGGTTGTTACAATCATCGAGATACCCCAAAGGATTACGATGCAGCCACTGCAGCCATGGTCATCTACCGGACCGATTCCAAAACTTTTGGTGGGTATGAATCATTTGCAAAATGCCGAAATGTCCCTTTAAAGCGCCTTGACCTGTAATCCTCTGTTCTAATTTTCCCTGCACTGTATTCATGACACCTTTTTATGAGTGTGGTTGGTTCTCCATTTAAATGCAGGACACAAGTTTGAACCGAATTCTAATATGGAGTTGGAGTCGGTGAAGAATAATCCAGAAAACAGGAAGTAAACACTGCATTAATGTTTGACTGACCTAATAGTTCAAGAGGGGTTACCTCACCGTTTCACACAGACATCGGCTGGTACTTTTCGTCTTTTCAGTGGACATTTACAGCAAATCACATGGTCCCCGTTAGTCATGATTTATTTCCCAAGTTTGTTGTTTTTTTCACTTACTTTTATCGACACCGACATTTCCACTTCAGCCAAGGTTCAAAACTTTTAATCGATATTTTCAGTTTATTCTCTGATGTGTATGTTAAAACCACCTGAAATTCACCTAAACAATGTGATGCCTCCTCACTCTGATCTCGTGATCTCTTGTGTGGCCTGCCGTCTTCCAGGTCACCGCGGTGGAGAAAATAATAATCCAAAAGTTTTTCAGTTAAAGCCTTGTTATTCTTTGTGGTCACCTTTACTGGGATTGCTGGTCTCAGATCAGTTCTGCAAATTGAAGGATGTTTTATGTAAACAGGCTCTGGATTTCATTGCGCTGACTGACAAAAGATGTCACGCCTATTTATCCACTTTGCTAAACATTTTTTCATTTTTGACCAGATACCAAAAACATAATAATTCCTCCTCAGATTGTATTCTCTTCCTTACAGGATAAAAGACTGTTAGTCATTTACACTCAACTCTAAATCTGCAGGGACCCAATTAAAAGTCACCAGCTTCCTTTGTGGTTTCCACTGAAATGTTTTTTCTGCATGTTCCCTACTGAGTACTCTGTCAAACGACGTGTGCCTTCGCAGATTTTATGTGAACTTAAGGTCATGAAAAAACGTGGCATCATGTTGGGAGTGCATGTTTTCATTCCTCACGAAGCAGGTTTATTAAAATATTTCCAGTCATGACACAACTTCAAATTTCATTTTTCAACAGAAGTTACAGTTTCTGTTCCATTTGCTTTCCCCTGAAATAAGTGGATTTTGAGTTGCAGCTTTCAAATGACATTAAACACAGAGACATCGTCCTGTTCTCTTTGTTTGTTTTCACACGACGAACCATCTCCAGAGAGATTAAGATAAAGGTTTGTAAGATGCAAACTGCAGAAAAACAGCAAAAAAGTGTCAGAAAGTTGCTGCCCCAGGGCGACAAAAACGAAAAAGCATGTGCGAGTGTTGAACTGTGTACTGTCCTGCAGGAGGAACAGCTCAATAAAACAATCCAATTCAAACCAAAAAAAAAAAAAAACAAAACTGGCTGTTTGGCAAAATACATACACAACTGACTGTTTTTTTTTCTTTTGTTTTGTTTTGTTTTGTTTTGTTTTAATTCTCCTCTCCCTGGGAGCTGCTGAGTTTTTAGTCAGTGGGAGGTGACAGATTGAAGAGTGCACAAATCCTCAAGGTGGTCTGGAGGCCACATGGAGCCCCGTGTTCTCCACGGTCTTTAAAGTTATCTAACTTTGGCCGCTCCTCTTTGTTAACTAGCAGCAGCTTTTTGCCTCGCAATAAATTTTGTTCGGCGTACATCCTGTTATCAAACTCATCTGCACGTATTTGTTGTGTAATAACGGCAGAAACTAAATGGGGAGGGGACCAGGAACGACAGCTGCAGGGTTACAAAACCTAGTGTGTGTGTGTGTGTGTGTGTGTGTGTGTGTGATTTCGACACAGTAGTGGAGTAGGAAAATACTAAACTGGCACATAATGGAACTGGTACGTCTGATGCCCAGCTGGCACATAATAGGACAGTGCTGTCTGCACATTCACTTTGGAAAACTGTCACTATGCTTCCTTCATCATCTGTCTTTCTCTTTTTCAGTCTGTCACTCTCTCTGTCTCCCTCTCTGTCACTCACACCTCTTCAGCCTCCCTCCTGTCCTCCCAGTCTGATGGTGTTACGCCTGTGGAATGAGCAACAGTGTCCTCTGGTGGCCTAATGCGACTCCTGAACGAGCCATGATTAATGTCACATCATTTCTTCCTTCGGCTTATGAACATACACTCCAAACACATCTTTGATCTTTTTAATGAAACAGCCAGAAAAAAGCTTATTCTTATTGTGTTCTAGGAGGAAAACATGTATCTGTGTCCCAATGGTTAAATGGATATTTATAGTTTACTTCTCCAGACCCTCAACCAGCTGAGGGTTATGCTGTGAGTGGCGACAGGCAGAGAGCAGCCTGGATGCGTCTTTCCAAATAACAAAATGAAACTTCCTCTAGCACCTAGGGAATCTCAATAGGATCTTAAGCCATATGGGTGCACAGTTTTCACAGTTGGACATAATCAGAACACCTACATAGGTTGACCTGGGGCTCACCTTTCCACAGGTGTTCCTACTGCAGTGTTGCCTGATGTTCTGTAATTATCTTATGCATACAATATGTTTGCCCTCTATATGATGCACGGTCAATAATTCAATTTTTCCTGTCATGTTTTAATTTATTTCCCAGCAGCCAATCATGCTTGTTGACGGTTATGATGATGAACTTGTATTTTAGGTATTTTGTGTTCAAGTCGAGTTATGTTCAAAAGTAAACCCAGTTATTTCCTTAATTAGCTTATCTTCATTCCTTACGTTTCCATGTAGAACATAAACCGATTTCCAGTCATTCTGTCTTATAATTTGATTACATGCTATTATCAAAGTGATCAGACTGATTAGTTATTTGCCAGGCATCATTGGATACATCAGCTTGCTTTAACATTTTTTTTTTTTTTTTAAAAACACGTTGGTGGATTTGTACAGTTGGTGTGTCAAAAAGGTATGTATTTTGACCAAAACTACAATGTTTTCCTAAACCTAACCAAGTATTTGTGTTGCCTAGTCCTAACTAAACTGCAATCATAAGCTACAATGGTCATGTTGCTTTGGGAGTTACTGACAATAGACTTATTCAGTCATCACGTAAAATCATGTGATGCTATGTCTCAAAATATTAAAGCTCCTGTTAGTAAGATAGTTGATTTTTGAGTCCCGTTCCCAACTCATCAAATACTGATGGATGGCGGTCAACCCGACCTACAATCCCAAATCTTCAGTATTTGATGAGTTGGGCATAGTGGAGCTTTTATCAGCTATACCAATATATTTTCATCAATAGGGAAACTGTTTGCCAACACATTGGCCTAGAGTTCAGTAACCCTTAATAATAAGGTACACAAAAATGTGAGTAGCGAGGAGCAGTAAGGAATGAATCAGTAATTCCTGGTTAACTGTGATTTAAGGGCTATAGATTACACAATTACAGTTACTGGAGAACAGACTGGAAACTACATTAATGAATCATGAGGTGATGATTAGTTTATATATATATATATATCTGTGAATCAACATACTGACCAATTTATTCACGAGGTGTATCTGGTTAAATATCAACCACCCACTGAGGGATCAAACTAGTGATGACTCATTAATCATTAACGAGTGAATCATTAGTTACTGTTCCTGTATGTTACCTTAACTTCAGGTAAAGTGAAACGTCATACTGAGTAGTTATCCAGCACAGAGTCATTAGTTAATAATTATTTAATCAATAGTTACTCTTTCTGTGTACCTTAAATTGAAATGAGACATCATACAGAGAAGGTGCCCAATACAGACTCATTAGTTACTTATTACCTAAGCATTACTAAATCTTTGCATGTGCCTTAAAGTAAAGTGAAACATCTTATTGAGTAGTGACCAATACAGACACATTAGTTGCTGATTACATAATCATTAGTTACTCTTTCTGCATACTTTTAAGCAAGGTGAAACATCACATGGAGAAGTTACCCAATAGAGTCATTAGTTACAAATCTCTCTGCATTAGTTACTTTTTGTGTACCTTCAAGTCAGTTGAGAAATCATACTGAGTATACTTACTGAATCATTTACATTGAATGATTATACTTTGGGGTATTTGCTTTCCCCTTCTCTGGATGGGACATGTTTAAAATCCACTAAAGTTATTCTGTAGCTGTTGCAAATTCCTACTTTTCTAATAGCCTCCCTCTCCCATTTATTTTTGCCTACATACTCTTCTGAAGTACTTTTTTCACTTGAGAGCTTGGAAAGTACCCAAGCAGAATAATGTCAGTTTGTAATCAGTCTATCCTTTGTGGTCACTCCTTCCCTCTCTGACGTTTAAAGAAATCAATATTTCTTCTATTCTAATTAAGCTACCCGTGCATTTGGAGGGCCTCAGCCTTAGCTTAGTTGGAGTGCTGCGGGACGGCTCGGGCCCGAGTGCCACATGAGTGAGGTTGTATACTTTGGGAACTATTCAAGTGGTTTCACTGTGGTCAGACAACCCATTTGCAATATATTCAGAGCAGTTTTACCTTCCAGCTGGACTGACGAAGAAGAAGCTGAAGTTTTATAGATGAAATGCAGAGACATTCCACTGCAGTGAGCTCTGCCGAAAAGCTTGGAAAGGTGCAAGTTCTACAATAATTCGCAGTGTCAGTGTGGACGACGGCCCAGCCGCCAGGCATGCCCCGCTCGCTGTGCAGTTGCTGCTTCACTCTTTACCCACCGATAGCACGTGCAGAGATATCACAGGCCCAGGGTGCCTTTTGTAATCTCTCCCGACGTGATTATTGATGTGACATCATAGAAAGTACCCAGGACATGATCTGGGCTCTCATTAAAGCCAGAGTGCCATACCATAATAAGCTAAGATGCAGCATATGGAAGTACTCAGGCTGTGATAGGACTACTCCACCCTGAAGACCACCAACTTGTCACTGGAGAACAGCAATTACTGCAAAGAGATAATCAAAGATAGCACAGTTGTTCTAACAATAAAGGCATCTTCTCCCTTCCGTGTGTGCTCTAGGGTGCTCTGGAGACTTGATAATGCCAACTAAGCTTCTCAAGCTGTATGGAGCCGTCTTCTGTTTGTTTTTGTTTTTTTATTCCGTGTCTGTTTTTAAAATCAGAAAGCTGCATAACTATTTTGCTGTGAGGCTTCAGAAATGTTTTATGGACAACGAAACTTCACCTGACCTTCCATCGGCATGGGGTGGTCAGTAGGTAATGACTGAATTTTTCATTTTTGTGTGAACGGTTCCTTTAAAACCTTTTTTTTCATAGTGAACACCTGAAAAATAGTACAGCATAAAATATATATGGAGAGAATCATAGAGTGAACTGTAGATGGATATTGGTTACAGTACAAATGAATACTATATGATTTTTTTTCTTGTACTTTTTTCTTGCTTTCTGAGTTCTGTATTGTGCCAAAATACATCAAGTCTCAAATACCACTTGCCGATCAAGCACATAGCTGATGCAGAGAGTCCTCCTCCCCCTCCCAAGGACAGACCACGCTGGACAGTTTGAAACGGAGAGGCCTGAACAATTCCACATGAGACACACGTTCAACAGCGATAGGTAAATGGGTGGCAACAGCTTGCAGGCCAATTAACATTGTTCAGTTAACTTTACACGTGTGCAGTTGGACACTACATCATGTAGTATTACTAAAGAATGTTGCATGTCAATATGCCGATCGCTTGTTTGTTTGTTGGGCATGAGTTTGCCATGTTATACTTTCAGCATATTTTTCGAGCATGCAGTACCTTTGAGGTTATTCTGGAGATTATTCTGGACAGTATTTGTCATTGTTTTGTATTTTTGCGATAATATTGAACATACATTTGCATAAAGCAATCATATTTGTCCACTCCCATGTCAATTAGGGCATTAAAAACTTGAAAAAATCCATTAAGAACAGATAAAAAATGTGCATTCATTTGCAATTAGTCGCAAGTTAATGATTCATGATGGTTCATGATTAAATATGAAATATTTTAATCAATTGACGGCCCTAATATTAAAATACATGTATACATCTGTGATGCATTTCCAACGAATTACAGTTTGAGCCTGGGGATGAAAGCAACAGACAGACATTATAGTTTAATCCAGCATCGTGGCGGTCCTGCTGCGGGAACACAGGCTTGTAAGATGCTGAGGTCATATTTGGCGGATGGAACCTGCGTGTTTTATGAACACTTTTATATGCCAAATGCCTGGCCAGTCTGTGGAATTGTATTTATTTTCTGCGGTCATTTTTGTTGAAGTGAGGTACGGCAGGAGCACAGGATCTGTGGAATATTACACGGTTTTACCTCATACGGTGTCATTCAACCATAACATTAAACCCTAACATGCATGATTGCATTAGTTTGTGTACTTAAAGCCTTTAAAGTTCCCTACCAGTCCTACATTGTAACATTTGGTATAACTTTTACTTGCAGCACATATAAAACATGTTTACATCAGTGTTGCTAAGGAGAAAAAACGGTTTTCACAGGCAACTTACAAAAACTATTCATAGCTCTTAGAGGAAACACTGCAAATGGAAAGTGTTTCATATTCTTCCTTGTATTACTCACCATCAACAATTATGATGAGTGATATCTTCCTGCCTCACAGGAAAGACTTAAAGTATTCATCAAGACAACAAGTACTGATGGGGTTGCAGTGCACAAAGCTTCAGTGAAGGTTTAACCTCACTAGTTTCAGTACGCTTTGAATTTTTTTCCCATTTGTCAGACTACAGAAAAGGCCATTCTTGATGCCAATAGAGTCACAGATTGTGACCTTAAAGGACAAAATCACCACTGAGTAAGTTCACCATGTTTTTAGTCAGCTGTCTCCTTGATAGATTTAATGCCTAAAGGCTGTTTCTGGCTGTCAAAGTCTTTGTATCTCATTTTGGAAAATCCATATTAAATTTAGACTTCCCCGTGAAGTTTAATCAAATGATGCGATCATGAAAAGAAAGCTAACATGAAGCACCTGAAGTAGTTCTCCTTTAAGGTGCACTATGGGGAGACAATTTTAATCTGAAGAGAAAGATCTTCATTGACATTTTTTTCTTTTAATGCCCAAATAAACTAAAAAAAAAAAAAAAAAAAAAAAAACTTTTGTTTTCATGACTGAATAAGTAAACTGACCTTAAAGGAAAACACAAGTTCATACTGTTTTACTGTGTTATATTTGGCAGACCATGCCACCTTTCTTGTTTTAACAGTTATCTGGGGCCTTATTTTACTCAGAGAACAGCTTGTTCATTCAGTTGTGGAAGAAATGAATAATTATAATAATAATAATTTCTGAGTTTGTTTTATTATCTCATTTATATTGTAAATATAACAATGTTGAGTTGGAATTTCTTCTCCAAAATTACAGAGTGCCTCTTTAACTATTGATATGATGGCCTGTGTTGACTCATAAGCTTCTGTAGCAGAATCAACACTTATTGATTTAACCTGACCTAACGTTAACCTGGTGATTCTGATAGACATGTTGTCATAGACACAGGTTGAGTCATTTGCTAAATTCATGATTAACCAAGATAAAATTTAAAAAAATAAAAAGTAGGGAAGAATAATGGATGGATTCAAGTTGGTTTATGAAGTCGGAAATGTAAAAGAGTTATATGACTGTCTATATCTGTCTTGCCAAACTATTGTAGCTTGGTCTGTTTGCCAGCCACGTCCAGGGCTATTTTCTTTTTCTTATTCATGTTCATGTTATTTGTGATTAAACCATCTAATGTGGTTCCCAAAGTTCCACAAAATGTTGTTATAAAAAACAGTCAATTCATCCCTAATTATATAAGATGTATGTTTGTTTCTGATGGTCAAATGACTCACTTAAAAAAAAAAAAAAGAAAAACTCAAAAGTGATTTAAAATATGAATGGAAGGCCATAAAATGTATTCAATGTATTGATTTATTTGTATTTAATTCATTTTTCTCGAATTACTTTTGTTAATGTCAAATAGCTATTCCTAGCTAGCTAGCTGACCTTCATATCATGGTGTCCTAGGAAAAAGGTCCTCTGCTGCTCCTGTGGAGTTCACTCATCCTTTGGAGCTGCTCTTCACTAAGTGTTTTTAATTTTTTTCAGAGAAGTGGAAAGGTGGGCTACCGCCAGGCTGGCCTGCCGCCTGAGCTTACTAACAAAAGAGCTCATTCTACTCTTTACTCGAACTGCTAAATCAGACATTCACACTCTCAAATTACCAGAGCTACTGTGTGAGTTATCAGTTTAAGCCAAGCATGGAGATAGTGTAACCCACATTAAAATATGATATAAGATGAATATTTTGTTTGAAAGCAAATATGTGTATTTTGTTAAAGGGATATTCCGGTGTAAGTTTAATCCATGGTCTAACACACCGTGACACCGAGTAAGACCCCCCCCTCGAGAAATCAAGTTTTCCAACCGCTAGCTTATGTAGTTTTAGCAACCTCAGAAATGACTGCACAATAACAATACACTGCAGTCTATGCCTCCAACCAAGAAACCGCCATCAAAAAGCCACTCATAGCCACAAATAATGCTCAGAACAGCACCAAACTTCAGCAACAATACAAATAGGGTCCCAGCACATAGTTCAAGGCATCAAACATCTGCTAGCTTTGCTGGATTTCTATTGAAAAGAGAACGCAGCTCACCACTCTCCTGCAGCAGCGTGCTCGTTGTGGGGAAGCCCTGCAAGTCGATTACCTGTTAGTGTTGGAAATATTTATTTTTAACTGAACTGAGTTGGAAAAATAACTGAACTGAACTGAAACCTTATGGAACTTGAACTGAAGTGTTACATGTTTACATTCTGTTTCATAATTGTCAATATTGCGATTTAAGGTATAATATTGTTTCACTTTATTTGGATCGAGATACTTTGAAATGGTGAAAAGGGTTTTCTAACTATGGAAATAAGGGAAAAAGAGTTAATTCAAGGAAATTAATGAAACCAAAAGAGGTGCAATCTATTAACATAAGTTGAGATAGTCACAGACCTGTCTAACAAAACAAAATCTCTAATTTAAATCATCCAACCGGGATGAATTATTTAAAAAAAAAAAAAAAAAAAAAGTTTCTTATTTAGGAAAATAAACCTTAAGAAAGGGGAAAGCAACCAACAAAGCCAACCAATCAGAGGCGGAGTAGGGCGGGCTGTTGCACCTGTCGTGTCTCTGGGCTCGTGGTGGAGCAGGGACAGGTCAGCCACTAATGTCAGGTGGCTATTCCACCTGCTCCCTGACATTTTTTTTTAGATATTATCTTGGGCAAACCGGAGCACCCGGGGTAAACCCAAACACTCATGAGCAGAACATGCAAACTCCTCACAGCGAGGTCTGGCCTAAACTAGAACCTGAGAGGGAAGCACTAGTGCTAATCACTGAGCCTACATGGTGTCCTAGGAAAAGGTCTTCCGCTGGTCCTGTGGAGTTCACTCATCCTTTGGAGCTGCTCTTCACTGCCAGTGTTTCTGGATCTGTTCAGAAGAGCAGAAAGGTGCTGCCGCCATGCTGGCTTGCTGCTGCTCCGCCAACTGGCCTGTCAGCTCTAACAAAAGAGCTTATTTCACACTTCACTCAAACTGTTAAATCAGACATTCACACTCTCACTTTACCGGAGCTACTGTATGAGTTATCAGTTTAAGCCAAGCACAGAGAATGCAACTAATGAAGCCAACCAGTCAGAGGCAAAGTAGGGCAGGCTGTTGCAGTTGCAGTGTCTCTGGGGTCATGGTGGAGCAGGGACAGGTTAGCCACTAATGTCTAGTGGCTATTCCACCTGCACCCTAACATTTTTTTTTAGATATTATCGTGGGCGAACCGGAGCACCCGGAGTAAACCCAAACACTCATGAGCAGAACATGTAAACTCCTCACAGCGAGGTCTGGCCTGAGCTAGAACCTGACTGGGAAACACCAGTGCAAATCACTGAGCCTACATGGTGTCCTAGGAAAAGGTCTTTTGCTGCTCCTGTGGAGGTCCCTCATCCTTTGGAGCTGCTTTTCATCGTCAGTTTCTCTGGATTTGTTCATAAGAGTGGAAGGATGGGCTGTCGCCAGGCTGGCCTGCCGCTGCCCTACCAACTGGCCTGTCAGCTCTAACAAAGGAGAGAGGTCAAAGTGGCCACAGACCCCAGCTCTCAACAAGACACCTGACAGCATTTTCATGTGATTCTCATGTTTGCGTTCAGTACTTTATGTACTCAGTGAAGCAGAAATTGAGTGGAGATGGTTCTATTCTCTGATAGGCCTCGATGTTCTTGCGACACTGCAGCAGTTTAGTGGCCTGAGGTTTAGCCGTCCTGGGCAGTGGCTGGCATGTAGCCTTGGTAAATCTTGGGCCCTTCATCAGAGCCACCATGGCTTGTTCCTCCTGTGCGGCGTCCTGGTCAATTTGTGTGGATGTTAGAATCTTCCTGGTTGCATCAGTTTCTGCTGAGTTGGTTTCGTAATCAGGTGGGAGGTAGGAGGGCTCAAAAGGGATCTCAATAGCTTCCATCTGCTGATGGTAAGCACGGCGTTGAGCAGCTAGTTTGAAGTTGTCTTTGACTATTCTGATTTTTTCTTCTCTTTTCTTCTGAGCCTCTAATCTTTCCTCTTCCCAGAATAATTCATCAGCTTCCACGTTAGCCCGAAGTTCATCCTCTTTGCTCTGACTCTCTGCCTTTTCCTTCAGCTCTTTCTGCCGTATCACCTCTAGTCGGTGTGAAGAAATAGACGCAAGCATTGCAGCCCTCTTCTCCTCATTTGCCCTCATCTGCTTCTTAGCAAGAGCCTTGGCAAATCTTGGCTCCTCCATCAGAGCCATCATGGCTTGTTCCTCCTTTGCGGTGTACTGTTCAATCCCAACAATATGTGTGGATGTCCCAAGTGTACAGGTCGCATCAGTTGCAGCTCGGGTGGCTTCATAAACCGGCGGGAGGTACGAGGGCTCAAAAGGGACCTCAATAGCTTCCATCTGCTGATGGTAAGCACGGCGTTGAGCAGCCAGTTTGACGTTGTCTTTGACTATTCTGACTTTTTCTTCTCTTTTCTTCTGAGCCTCTAATCTTTCCTCTTCCCAGAATAATTCATCAGCTTCCACGTTAGCCCGAAGTTCATCCGCTTTGCTCTGACTCTCTGCCTTTTCCTTCAGCTCTTTCTGCCGTATCACCTCTAGTCGTTGGGAAGAAATGGAAGCAAGCATTGCAGCCCTCTTCTCCTCATTTGCCTTCATCTGCTTCTTAGCAAGAGCCTTGACAAATCTTGGCTCCTCCATCAGAGCCATCATGGCTTGTTCCTCCTTTGTGGTGTCCTGTTCATCCCCAACAATTTGTGTGGATGTCTCAAGTGTACAGGTCGCATCAGTTGCCACTAGGTTGGCTTCATAAACCGGTGGGAGGTACGAGGGCTCAAAAGGGACCTCGATAGCTTCCATCTGCTGACGGTGAGCACGGCGTTGAGCAGCCAGTTTGACATTGTCTTTGAGTATTCTGACTTTTTCTTCTCTTTTCTTCTGAGCCTTTAATCTTTCCTCTTCCCAGAATAATTCATCAGCTTCCACGTTAGCCCAAAGTTCATCCACTTTGCTCTGACTCTCTGCCTTTTCCTTCAGCTCTTTCTGCCGTATCACCTCTAGTCGTTGGGAAGAAATGGAAGCAAGCATTGCAGCCCTCTTCTCCTCATTTGCCCTCATCTGCTTCTTAGCAAGAGCCTTGACAAATCTTGGCTCCTCCATCAGAGCCATCATGACTTGTTCCTCCTTTGCGGTGTCCTGTTCATCCCCAACAATATGTGTGGATGTCTCAAGTGTACAGGTTGTATCAGTTGCCGTTCGGGTGGCTTCATAAACCGGTGGCAGGTACGAGGGCTCAAAAGGGACCTCAATAGCTTCCATCTGCTGATGGTGAGCACGGCGTTGAGCAGCCAGTTTGACGTTGTCTTTGAGTATTCTGATTTTTTCTTCTCTTATCTTCTGAGCATTTAATCTTTCCTCTTCCCAGAATAATTCATCAGCTTCCACGTTAGCCCAAAGTTCATCCGCTTTGCTCTGACTCTCTGCCTTTTCCTTCAGCTCTTTTTGCCGTATCACCTCTAGTCGGTGGGAAGAAATGGAAGCAAGCATTGCAGCCCTCTTCTCCTCAATTGCCCTCATCTGCTTCTTAGCAAGAGCCTTGACAAATCTTGGCTCCTCCATCAGAGCCATCATGGCTTGTTCCTCCTTTGCGGTGTCCTGTTCATCCCCAACAATTTGTGTGGATGTCTCAAGTGTACAGGTCGCATCAGTTGCCGTTCGGGTGGCTTCATAAACCGGTGGCAGGTACGAGAGCTCAAAAGGGACCTCAATAGCTTCCATCTGCTGATGGTGAGCACGGCGTTGAGCAGCCAGTTTGACGTTGTCTTTGAGTATTCTGATTTTTTCTTCTCTTATCTTCTGAGCATTTAATCTTTCCTCTTCCCAGAATAATTCATCAGCTTCCACGTTAGCCCAAAGTTCATCCGCTTTGCTCTGACTCTCTGCCTTTTCCTTCAGCTCTTTTTGCCGTATCACCTCTAGTCGGTGGGAAGAAATGGAAGCAAGCATTGCAGCCCTCTTCTCCTCAATTGCCCTCATCTGCTTCTTAGCAAGAGCCTTGACAAATCTTGGCTCCTCCATCAGAGCCATCATGGCTTGTTCCTCCTTTGCGGTGTCCTGTTCATCCCCAACAATTTGTGTGGATGTCTCAAGTGTACAGGTCGCATCAGTTGCCGTTCGGGTGGCTTCATAAACCGGTGGCAGGTACGAGGGTTCAAAAGGGACCTCAATAGCTTCCATCTGCTGATGGTGAGCACGGCGTTGAGCAGCCAGTTTGACGTTGTCTTTGAGTATTCTGATTTTTTCTTCTCTTTTCTTCTGAGCCTCTAATCTTTCCTCTTCCCAGAATAATTCATCAGCTTCCACGTTAGCCCAAAGTTCATCCGCTTTGCTCTGACTCTCTGCCTTTTCCTTCAGCTCTTTCTGCCGTATCACCTCTAGTCGGTGGGAAGAAATGGAAGCAAGCATTGCAGCCCTCTTCTCCTCAATTGCCTTCATCTGCTTCTTAGCAAGAGCCTTGACAAATCTTGACTCCTCCATCAGAGCCATCATGGCTTGTTCCTCTTTTGCGGTGTCCTGTTCATCCCCAACAATTTGTGTGGATGTCTCAAGTGTACAGGTCGCATCAGTTGCCGTTCGGGTGGCTTCATAAACCGGTGGCAGGTACGAGGGCTCAAAAGGGACCTCAATAGCTTCCATCTGCTGATGGTGAGCACGGCGTTGAGCAGCCAGTTTGACGTTGTCTTTGAGTATTCTAATTTTTTCTTCTCTTATCTTCTGAGCCTTTAATCTTTCTTCTTCCCAGAATAATTCATCAGCTTCCACGTTAGCCCGAAGTTCATCCACTTTGCTCTGACTCTCTGCCTTTTCCTTCAGCTCTTTCTCCCGTATCACCTCTAGTCGGTGGGAAGAAATTGATGCAAGCATTTTGGTCCTCTTCTCCTCATTTGCCCTCATCTGCTTCTTAGCAAGAGCCTTGATAAATCTTGGCTCCTCCATCAGAGCCATCGTCGCTTGTTCCTCCTTTGCGGCGACCTGCTCGTCCCCAACAATTTGTGTGGATGCCTCAAGCTTCCTAGTTGCATCAGTTGCTGCTAAGGTGGTTTCATAATTTGGTGGGAGGTACGAGGGTTCAAAAGGGACCTCAATAGCTTCCATATGCTGACGGTGAGCACAGCGTTGAGCAGCCAGTTGTGCGTTGTCTCTGAGTATTTTGATTTTTTCTTCTCTTTTCTTCTGAGCCTCTATTTTTTCTTCTTTCCAGAATAATTCATCAGCTTTCATGTTAGCCCGAAGTTCATCTGCTTTGCTCTGACGCTCTGCCTTTTCCTTCAGCTCTTTCTCCCGTATCACCTGTAGTCGATGGGAAGTAATTGATGCAAGCATTGCGGTCCTCTTCTCCTCATTTGCCTTCATCTGCTTCTTAGCAAAAGCTTTGATAAATCTTGGCTCCTCCATGATAGTCTTTGTGGCTTGTTCCTCTTTTGCCTCGTCCCATCTTCCCGCTTCCATCTGCCAACGGAAAGCACGTTTTTGAGCTGCCAGGTTGATTTTTTCTTTCAGTTTTCTGGCAAGGTCTTTGTTTTTCGCCTGAGCATTTAATTTTTGCTCTTCCTGGTATAATTCGTGAGTTTTAACGTTAGTCCAAGGTTGGTCAGCTTTTCTCTGACTCTCTGCCCTTTCCTTCAGCTCATTCTCCACTGCTGTCTTCCTCTCCTCCATCGCCATATCCGTTAAAGACATTGTGGCTTGTTCCAACTCTGTGGCGTCCGGCTTGTCCTTAAGCTTCCCGGGCTGGACAACTTTCCAAAACAAATCCTATACCATCCAATGTGTGTATCAGCTGTGATGGGTTCTGTCCTGAATAACAGCTTGCAGTGGTGCTAAACATCAGAAAACATTCCACTTCCATTCACATTCCATTGCTGTGATCTTTTTTTCTATATTTTGACATCATCACATTCCATTGCTTTGATGTTTTCTCCTTTTCATGTGACATCACATTCTATCACTGGTTGAGCTGGTGACATCATCACATTCCATTGCTTTGATGTTTTTTTTTCTTCCATATGACATCATATTCTATCATTAGCCCCATTCCCACTGCCCTTTGAGTACATGGATCCTGCACCAATTCTCCACATCCTCCTCGGGGTGAAAGTTTCAGATGTGGAGTGGGTTGAAATTTCGCTGAGGCTCTGAAGCACCTCCGGAGTTAGTATCTGAGCCAGAGCAGAGGTAAAACATACCTGTGTGAATTGATAAGCCGGCAGTATGCAAATAATTGAAATAATTTCCATGTCTGGGATCAATCAAGTAATTCTATTCTATTCTATGCAGCGGTTGCGTGTTGATCTGATGGTGTTTACAGCGTGATGACTGAACAGATTTTTCACTCAACAAAATAAAGTGAAATGTCCCACAAAGCAACGTTACAGGACTGAACAACAGTAACGTAGTAACTGGTAATGTCTTCGGCAATTTAGACGCGGAAAAAAATACCCTCTCCATTATACATGTAGATGGGTCTGTCATCCTGTCTGTCCTTCATCACATTTGAGCCGATAAACAGCATCTGTCCCCGCCAAAAACCCACCAAGTGTTTGTCTCCTTCCACTTTTGTGTTGTTGTAGCTACTGTCTTGAAAATAAGTTATGATTGCAATACACTTACTTGAATGATAAAATTAAATATAATTACTGATAATTAGTATTTGATGAGTAAAAGTTAAGTTATGTTTAACTACCTTAAAATTATATTTTGATTAAAAAGAAAATGTATTGATCAATATTAGTTTTTCAAACACTCACACCTCATATGTAATAGGTCGAAAGGTGTCTGTCTCAGCCACTCCCTGCTAACCCCCATAACTTGTTTCTGTTGCTTCAGTGAGAGGGTAGGGTCACAGCGTTGCATACATGTAAGTGTTCTGGGATTTGTGTGCAGGACAGTAGAGTTGCAGTCAAAAAGAATGCAGGCAGCCCAACAGGGTCCTATCTGGGCCTGGTAGTGTGGGGCCTATATGTGTGTCTAACTGAGAATTAAATATCAAAATATAGACAAGAAAAAAAGGAGCATAATCGGTGTGTTTTAATGTAAATGCATACTGAACACATGTATAGTGGCATACTGCTCCAGTATTTCCATGGGCATGGTCTGTAGTGTCCTTAAAAAATTACATTAATTACACAAATTGTCCCACTTTGAACCTGTATTATAGTGTTTAAATTGAACTCACTATATAACTCTAAATGCAGACTGTTTGCAGAACAATTGTACTTCTTGAGAGTAGCAGTAATAATCTGAGAGTCATGACCCGCTTTACCTCCTGAGCTACAGCCACCCTTTTATGAAAGCACAACTATAAATTCCAATTACGTAATCATATTTCAAATCACATATCATATTTTTGTTCAAATTATGTCCAGAACAATGCATGGATGTATTGACACAGTATGTTTTTCCAAAAAGAAAAGTAGAATAATTGACAAAAGTATTAACAAACCAGTGTCTTTAACTTCAACACACACAATAGTTTCATGTTGAAATGATGTTGAAATTTAGCGGGAGCAGATCAACACTTATGATTGCTGTAGAATGCAGGACTGAATGTCGATTGTACTCTTTCCCATCGAAGACAAAAACCAGATGTGAGTGGATGTTAGTGGGTATTATTGGCTTGCCAAGAGTTAGATGAAAAGATCAACCTCTCACCTGTTAAATACAAAGCCATAGTCTGGAGGTTGTAAGCTTAGGTTAGCACTAAGACAAAGCTAACAGTATTTCCCCAAATTACGGTTTTGCACAGATTAAACAAAAGAGATATATTGTTTGTTAGTGAGCTTGAAGACTAGCTGTTTCCTCCTACTTCCACTCTCTTTGCTAAGCTATGCTAACCGTCTCCTATCTGAAACTTCATATTTTACAGAAAGAGAGTGGAATCCATCTTCTCATGACTTACTTGTAGCAAATAAGTACAACAGTTGAAATTCTTATTTTAAAGGTGCAATACGATATGATATAAAAAACTGGCCCCCCAAATGTATACAAATGGGACAGCACTTCACCACAGTGACAACTAACTGCTGCTAGCTGTCAAGGCTGTTAGCTAGTCAACTTGGTTAGCCTTGCACCTAGTGGTCCAGACAGGGAGCTCATAGTGGTATAATGAAAAAGGACTCTGCAACATATAGATGTTATATCTGCAACATAAAGATATTTTTGATAGTTTATATACGTTTAGTTGATGTTTTCGACATAATTTCTTACATATTGCACCTTTAAAACCAGATCAATTACTACATCTCACAATCGACATTTATACAGTACATAGTGCATATTACTACAGTGCTGAGAAAAAGCAGACATGCGACATGCTCTTATACCTCCTTCAAAAGGGTGGATGGGGCTCTTAGTCTGTGTTTATGCATTTTAAGCTGTTTTTTCAGTTGACTTTTTAATTGTCTTAATCTTCTTGCTGTCTCCACAAGCGCACTAGTGCCGAAATCTAATTAAATTAGAAATGAAGAAATCAGTTGCGAAAGGAAGATTTGGTCTGTATACCTCACAGGCATCCCAAGATAGTAATTTGTAAGGCTACATTGTGGTCTATATTCAGTCTTGACAGCCAATAAACTATTTTGGCATAACTTAGACTTTAGTATGCCAATAAAAACATCCATCACATTTTCAGGCAAATGTTGATATATGTGTAAATTGCTGTTCCTTTTTCTGGACTGCCTCCCTAAAGTATTCTTTGTTATTTTTCACATCATCTTACTGTGTGCTTGAACTTTACAGGCAGTGTTGATAACAGGATCAATGAAGAACCTAAATGCCAATTCAAATGCCATATCTTTCAAGTCAATGTGGAAGACCAGGCTTTCGGCAGGACGAAGAAGAGATCTGGTAGCCCAGGATGACTGATGGTGAGTCAATACGGTCTTGGAAGAACAGTGTGGAAGAGAACACAGCTGACAAGATCTTGATTAACTTCATCCATTTACTGTTGGTGAATATTCATATTTCATCGTTGTTGACTTCGTAATGCCAGATTCATTCCAGACCTACTGTTGGCCAGACCGCAAGAGGTGATGCCATTAATTGTCAGCACTGCATTCCTAAGCCAAGTCACAGAAGACGGTGACCTTAAATACCAGCTCCTACCACTTTCAGGTTGTGGTAAACCTAATCACCTTAACAGATGCTGAGAAGGGTTTAAATATACACACACATGAGTATCAAATACAGCCTCTGACGTACATATGATACAGCACCTGCAC
The DNA here is from genome assembly GCA_963678695.2 of Diplodus puntazzo. Classification (NCBI taxonomy): domain Eukaryota; kingdom Metazoa; phylum Chordata; class Actinopteri; order Spariformes; family Sparidae; genus Diplodus; species Diplodus puntazzo. Next base: position 7,874,366 of record OZ023165.1, on the reverse strand, counting down.
CGGACTATTAAGCACCTTAGAATTTATGTTCAAGACCAACATTCAGAGCAATTTCAAGAGGCAGTGTGCCTATTTTCTGGCCGAAGGACTGTGCTTAATGTTAGATGTGTATACAGATACAGACAGAGTCCTCTGTCGTTGTTCTATGTGTTCATTTCAACCATATTTGTGCATGTTTTCTGAAAGCTTAAGGATGTGGATGAAACTGAGCAGTACCACTAGAGTCGTGAAGGGCAGTATAGCAAAGAGTCCAAGCAGGATGACTACAGGACATGACAAAGAGGTTTGTTTGATGTGTTTACTGACCTTGCAGACCATGCTTCAGCCTCTTTCTTTATAGCAACATACATTATTACATCCTCCTTCACTGTCATCATGTTGTCTGATGTTGGTCGTGGTGCTGTCTTAACCTCTTGGAAATACATGCAGGAAATACATCCAGTATCTGACTGTCAAATCTGGAGATGGAGGGGATGCTGGGGGAGTTACAGAGAAGCCTGCCAAGCCAGTGACCACTGTTCAAGACTGGTGTTCAACATTTGTAAGCATGACAACACAGGATATTTTTAAGGAATGCCTAAGGACAATTCCTAGCTGTGTTTGTGCCAACCAAAACAGGTATTTTGAGCCAAACACAGGATGTTTTCCTAACCTGAGCCAAGTGGTTTTTAAGTTGAAACCTAACCAGAGCATAAGCACGGGTCATAAAATGAAATTGAAAGGTCTAAGGAAATCTATGGTGTGCAGAAACACACATTACCAACATTTTTTCTGGCGACTGGGTTGCATATACAGTATCTTAAGAAGGCTCAAACCGTCAATAATGTCAAATGCAGGGTGAGCATTTGGATAATTAAACTTTAACTGTCTTTAACCTGTCCTTTCCCCATTATTTCCATTATTTGACTGCAGTGCAGTTAATAAGTAAAATCAGTGTGGGGATAATTGCTTCACTTTAGAGCCATGTGGCCTAGCGCTGTGTGGGTTAAACAATTAACACACCTCTTTAACCACAGACAAATAAACCACATCAAATTGTCAACCCTTAATCTGGTTGACGTCTTCTCTGGATGGGCCCCTTGCCTGTATTACAGACAGGATGGACCTACTGAACTCATTTCCTCACATCAAAAACTGGCTGTGAAACTCAACACTAGCTTATTGTACCTGCTGGTGCTACTGCATGCTGAGCTTTGCTTTCACTGCGCTGGATTTCAGCTCACTGAATAGGGAAGAAAGCTGAACTGTACTGACTTTGAAAAACAGATTCTCCTAAAAAAATTAGGGTCTGGAAGTATTCAACTGGTGTTGTTCAAACAACAACACATGTGCATTGCTGCTTGTCCCTACCCCTTATGTGTACCCTAACAATATGAACAAATTCTGCATTGAAATGTCTCAACACGTTGAGACCTTGCTCTGTGTTTTTTTGAGGTGTGTCTGTAACACTCTGAAAAAGAGGGATAAATAATCACGCAAGTGACACTGTGTTTCCTCATCCAGAGCTTTTAGTAAAGTCAAGTAAATCATGTCTCACAACATTTTACATCATTGAAACAGAGTACATCTGCACAAAATACATCTGTAGATACTATGTTTAGTATGTTTACAGCACCAATGATGTGTTTAAATGCCCCTTTTTTTAAACTGCACAATAATAAAAAACAAGCTAAAGCAGCAGTCTTTTAACAAACAAATCGCATAATACAACCGCATCGAAATTATTAATAAAATAAAATACAGCATTTCTCACATATAATTCACCATTTCCTCATCAGCTTAGTATCATCACTAAGTCTTATGATATATAGCTGAGTGAACTCACACCCTTTTCATATAAAAACGTTGCTAATTAAGCAAGTCAACTTGAACAAATAAAGTAACCACATAAACAGAATAAAAACTGTGCAAAATACATTCACCCATGTCCAGGTACAAACGTGCGACGAAAACGCTCGGCGTGAAGATGGTGGCAATTTCGCTCGCTCGAACTTGCTTGTAGAGACCCAGTAACATAGTTTAGCTTACTCAAGCATCACATACATACAGACTCCTCACAGTCAAAACAACTGACAACATTTTCCTGGTACACAACATCCACCACATACCTGAAAAAGAGGGATAAATAATCATGCAGATAGCGTATACAGTTGCCACAGTATGTACACACCTGAAAAACTTTCAGGTTCAGTTTCATATTTTGTCTTGATAGAGAGCCCCCTAGTGGCAGAAGTTAGTGCATTGAAACCACTCCGATCCTACCCGTAGTAATAGTCTCACTGCTCTTATCAGCTCCATGTCTGCAAATATAAGAAGGCAACCTGGTTCATCACGATCAGAAATTATGTTGTATTTTATTCCATCAAAGAGAAAACCCTGGTAATTTAAGATTAAATGAAACAAGTGGACATTTTCAAACAACAAAATGTAATAGCCCTTGCAGCCCTGATTTGTTCCCTTCTCCAAATGGGTCTAATAAACTTTCTTGAGTCACTTTGCACATTTAATAGGGGAGATTTGCCTCCAACTCATTTGCACATACCCTTACGCATGTTAACAATAAATATGCAGTCTATACAGAGTATACTATACCATGCACATTCCTGTCCGCAACAAATCATCCATACATGCATATTCTCCTGTCCTGTAATTCAAGTCTCGATGGGAGTCGACTTTTGCCCTGAATCTGCAGCTGCCACAAATTCTCACCAAATGGTTTTTGGGCCATGAAAATAAAAAATGAAATTAAAAAAGAACAACAAAATAAACACACATGGCAGCACAGATCTGGACGCAGCTGAGCACTTGAGCTGTGCCATGTGAGAGACGGCATTTTCCACCGTCATCAGCTGAACACTGGATGATGTCATGGTTTGTGGAGGGATGGTGTTGCACCTCTCCAACTGAGTTTCAGACACATATTGAAGGTGTCCTGGCATCCCTCGACAGTACAACACCCCATAAAGACATGTAATGCTGGTCAGCTGTATTTTGGTGTAAACACTCAAGTTTCTGAAGACTTCTAGACAAAGTCCCTCAGCATTCTTAGACGCTTTATTTCTTCTGCTGCAGCGTTTAACATGAACCATTACAACCATAACAGCTAGAAGGAAATGAGCGTGCACCCCCACCACACACACACACACGCACACGCACACACACACACACACACACACACACACACACACACACACACACACACACACACGCACACACACACACACACAGTGATTCATGATTTCCATGGTGCAAGTAATGGTTCAATAAAAGTGCTTTAACAGTCCAATAATCTCCTATAGGGTGACTAAACAGCCTCATCAGATGGAACAGAGAGGGGGGAAGGAGATCAAATGTCGCAACAGTGTGAGCTGGAGCAGCAGCAAAGGATTGCAAAATGACCGTTAGGGGTCAAACGGTATCAAATTTCCACACAGGGTTGCACATTGAAATGTAAATTGCAGCCTTTTCATGACATAGACAGAATACATTAGACAATTAGAATACACAATACACAAATTTAAAATAAATAAAATAAAGTATACAGTGACATGTATACTTACTTATTATATATGTATACTCACGAAATAATTTGCCTAAAACAACAACGTCAAGTATTTAAATCCACATGTACATTTTCCATCTAATTCATTTGTATAAGTTCAACATAAAGGACCAAATCTACTGCAAAGTGTTTAATCGTTATATCAATATGGTGAGTCAATGTTCATAAATTAAATAAGTAAATAGTGATTTATTACTTGATTTCTTAGAAGAGAAGTTCCCCTCAACTTATATTAACTGATGTCTTTACTATATTATTTTGAACAAAGTGCAATGAAGGAGTGTGACTCAGAAAATAAGGACTGATGCTGCATCTACATCATTTACGATACATTTTTAGCTACTGCAGCTATTGAAACCTGTGCACAGTGCATAGGTGGAGCATTGTCTCAAGTGTATATGGCCTACTGGGGCCCGTATCACTGGCATCCTTGTTTTCAGATGAAGATAGTGAGGAAAAATCCTCCACCTCTTTACTTAAATCAGAGTGACTGCTTTTGTTATCCATGCTAATATCTGTGCTATTGATGACAATGCGGTTGCCGTGGTAAAGAATTTCCTACAAGTATTAGCCACACCGCTTTGTGGGGGAGAACACTGAGTTTTAGACAGGAAGAAAAACTGACGGGAGGTGCCCTTTAAGATCATTGTTGTGTGACACACTCTCGAGGAAGGTCCAGAGGGAATGAAACGTCACAGGGCGATGAATACATTGTGACACTGAGGAAGAGGAGTGTGGGGGATCTTCTTTTTTCAAGGCTGAAGTGACACTTTCCAACGCACCTGCATTTGAGTCAGTCGAAGGTGTGAATATCCTCTTTGATCAAGTTACCCTAGCTGCTGTGAAATCTGAGTTTGGCAGGTTGGTAAAAGGCAAAAAGACAGATAAACGGGAATTAATGAATTGGTTATTAGACAAAAGAGGCACAGAAGAACCATGCCGTCAAGCTGAATGATGACTTGTCCCTCGGCTGCCCTGTGGACACACAACAGCAAGTGGATCTGATGTAACCTGATCACCGTTTATCACATCCGCTCAATGCTGTTTGCCTTTTCACAACACCAGTACGAGTATGAGTGTAATACGGGTAAAGGACAAGCTGAAAGTACTAGTGTCTCCCCTCAGGTCAGGAAATGGTAAAGGTACAACTGAGATTGATGTTCTACAACAATGCAATCTCTCAGAAAATGACCCTCGACTGAACTGATGACACAGTATACTGCTTCATATTCACAGACATTTAATACCCTGAGTTGCTCCGGCCAAACAGGAGAGTCAACTGTCCACCACAAAGTAGTGTCATATTTTCTATAACCACCATGCTGTAGCCAATGAAGGACACAGATCCAAATATGATATATTTAAATCTGTATAAAGTACTGACATCCTGTATAACGACATATTTTCAGTTTTTGGTTCAATTTGAAACCTTATTATATAGGCTCGACAAGCGAGACTGGAAGAGAACAAACATGACATGATGTTCAACGAAAGCTCAGGTTGGCTTTGAGCCAAGGTCATCATGATCACATGTACAGCACATGTAACATGTTTACACATTACACCAAACTTTTGGTCTCACTGATGTTGCCAAGATTAGTAGGTCACATGCATTTAAAAGGAACATGCTTATTACACAGAGAACACTAAAGTACAAGCTAGCTTGTTCATGACATGAGGTTTTTGTGGGCATTTTTTCTTGTTCTCGCTTCGGGTCAAAGGGTCGGCGGGGTTGTCTGAGGGAGGGCCGTTTTTAGTTATCACCAGTGTTAAAATACCCAAAAGTCCTACTCGTGTAAAAGTAAAAAAAAAAATGTATTTTACATTTCTTTAGTAAAAGTGAAAGTCACCCATCTGAATTATACTTAAGTAAAAGTCTTAATTAAGTGATATTAAAGGCATTATATTTACTTTAGAATTGAAAGATATATTGTGGTTTGACCAATTATCAGCCTGGCCATATCAAGCATTATTCTCATTGTTGGAATCAGTGGGGTTCTTTGTTGTTTTTTTGTTTGTTTTTTTAAAAATCGGATTGCCGATTAAGAATGTACTTAAGAATTCACTTCTTACTCCTAGATTCCACTAGATATGTGTTCAGTCCATCTCCCACAAACCTACAAAATGTCCTCATGTCCTTTGTCACCAGTGTGACTGAGTGCAATTTATTTGGCATGGCTGTCTGAAACAAGCTGATATTATACAGTTGGTGTATTACAGGCTGGCCTTACTGGCTTGTGATCAAATCTTTTCCAAGACTTAAAAACTAACTCAAGGTCATGTCCAGGGAAATGTCTCTCAGTGTTGTGCAGCATGTTTTAGGGCCCTATTATTGTCTTGCAGTTTTACAGGGGATGTCTCCACACTGAGGCCAGTCCTCCCAGCCCATCCCTGCACCACAAACAGAAAACCATATGGGATCAAAGGACGGTAATGAAGCTAACCGCTAACTGCAGGTCTTACAGCACATGTTAGAAGGAAAACTGCAAACGTTTACTTCCCTGAAGTTCCATCAGTCACAAATTAAATACATTTTAAGGTTGTGATGCCTTCCAGCTTGGATTCATTTACCTACAATCAGTGCCCCTGAATGACAAAATCACTAGCTACAGCAACACTTTGATTTTTATATTTGTAAATGGTGATTATGGTGATTTTGACCTTTCTTCCCCGTTTGTTGATCGGTTGTGTGTGCTCGAAATTGTTGAATGGTTTGGATCAGGATTTGTTAGTTGGGAGCTATTACAGTAGTTAGTCAGGGCGAAATAGTCATTTACATTACAAATCCCACAAGGACAGGATTAGAGAAATTAGGAGAAAAGAATGGGCTTGCAGATGACCAATCCCCGGAAAAGAACATATATTTATCACATCAACACTGGATTTTTTGGACACCCATCATTGTCCCTTATACAGTATGTTTTACAGCATTTATGTTTTGTGGGTTGCTACATTCAAATTGATATGCTGCAGTAGAGCTACAGATTATAGGCACCTTCTTGGAAACTAGTGGTACAGTATACAGCAGCGGTTCCCAATGCTTTCCTATCTTGCCTTCCTTTAGAAACCAAAACTAAATCTGGCTAACCTGAATCTTGATAGATTGCCAGATTCAGAGCACCCTTTGGTCTTTAGCATTCCCAAAATGATTCACACTGTAGATCTTCTTCACAGCCGTCCTTTTGAGTTATCTGAGCTGGAGAAGCACCAGTGATAGGTGAAGGGATGGGGTACTGTTTGCACATTCAAACCATTTCTTTTCTGTTTTATCTCGTCTGGTCAAAGTGTGCATGAATTGAAACGTAAAAACGGTGAGTTGTCGTTTTATAGAGGCAAGCTTGCTCTTCACCCCTGCTTCCAGTTTATATGCTAAACCAAGCTACGCTAATCAACTCCTGGTTCTAGCTCCATAAAGTCACACGAAAGCATCGATTTTTTTAAACTTAGTGAGAAGCAAATGAGCCAGAATATCCTACTATTCCTTTAACTAGTGCATTGCCCGTAGGAAGTATGTATTCCTATAGAAAAGTGGGAGGTTAAGTAGCGTTTTCATGGATGGCCAAATGAGGCTGTGTTTGAAGGTGGGACGTCAGGGGTATAATTGGCCATTTTTGACTACTTTTGATTTTACCATTATATTTCACCTTAAAAACTATTTACCTTGCCTTGTTTGGTGTCTTTATTTTCAGCACAACCTCACATGTGTGACTGTACAGCTATTGTTTCATTTTGACATACTGTATTAACACAATGGACCTAAAATCACAAAAAAACATAAAATCAGAGTAGGAAAAAGTTAGATTTTTTTACTGTGAAAACCACAAATATGTTTAACAAACCATTTTTATTGCTTATAATACAAATATAAAAAATGTCAAAAACGCTAAATGTCACAAATCTCTCAACTCTCAAAACTCGCTGTCTCTATCACTGTCACTGCTGCTGTCACTCTTTCACTGCTGTCCCTCCCCCAACTTCCCCCTGTCCCTCAGCAACCAAATCACATGGTTTGCCATAGAATTTTGTAATTGGTTGGTGTGATGCCTTTTTCCACCAATAGGAATATGTTTTTTTGCTTACAAACACTTCCTGCTTGCGGACACTTTCGTGACAAAAGCCCGTTTTTAACGTCTCTTCCTGCACCAGACACAAAGCAAACATGACGACAATGTTCGCAAAAAGCGTGGCGGACATTATTTATCGTAAATCTGGTTTTGGATGCGCTGGCGGTGGGGCGTGGGGGTGGGCTAGCAGCTAGCTACACACAAATATCCACAGATTCCGATTCCAGTTTGAGGCTATGGTGGCTATGGTTGGCAATGCTAGCGGAATTCTTAAAGCATTTATTAAATAATTTATTAATGGTATCATTGTAGTCCAAACAAATCCGACATGGCGCACCCTTAAACCACGCAGCAGTCATGCTGAAAATCTCAGGTCAGTCTGATCCTGATCTGCAGAGATATTTGAGGCACACACACACAGACAGACAGACAGACAGACAGACAGACAGACAGACAGACAGACAGACAGACAGAGATTCCTTGCTTTTATAAAGAGATATCTAGCCCCCGTGATACCTTGGACAGATTATGGGTGCAATTTCTGGCACAATTTGTCCCTCAAAGGTGCTTTTTGTAAGAAAAGTTGATTTTTGAGTCCCATTCAAAACTCCAGACCCTTTGGGGTTATGGGACAGGTTGGCCACCATAACACGTTTTTGAGTCTCATTCCTAACTCTTCAAAACCTGATGAGTTGGGAACAAGACTCAAAAATCAACCTTTCTTACAAAGAGCAACTTTAGCAAGAACCAGGACAGTTATCCCCTTTCTTAGAGTGATTGGCACAGCATAAATAAATTGCTTTATCCAGTGAATACAACTAAGGCGATCACTATTGCTTGGTCCACTCAGCTTCTGAAGCCTTTAAAGTGTTGCTTTCTATAGTCCGTCAGTTATTACTGTACTTCCTTAATTACACTAGTTCTACCGAGCACGCAAATGTCACCCATAATTGTTTCGGCAGTAACCTCCTCAGTGACCTCCCCTGGATGGGAAAAAATATTTTTTCTCCATAGATGACACCTGTGGTATGAAAAAAATGGGCAGCTGAGCCTGTGACTGATCTGATCCCGTCACTGCAAGGGAACAGAGCTTGTTTTAGTGATTTCATTCATAATGAACTCTCAAACTAGGAAGTAGTCCAAAATATTAGGTGTCACGAAAGATATTGGTGCTATCCATAACAGTGTAGCACTTTGTTAGGGCAGCTATTCAGTTTGCAAATGACATCTTTATCCAACTAAACTCTCAGTTCATTAGTTTGCGATCTGAACTGAAGATTTGTCTGTCTTTCACGTAGTGAGTGGGACTGCACAGTCAGAGCTCCGGTCAATTGAACAAATCATATAAATTAACTGATTCTAATGAGTCATTGCACTAAAAAGAACTGCTTTATACATCACTTACCTCAGTGAGCTGTGAGGAACTAGATCAAGACCCAGTGGGTGGTCAGTAAACCGTGTGCTGGTGAGAGTTGTGTGGTAAAAGCTAACATTGGCGCACGCAACCACATAATTTGCAGAGCCGTCCTTAACCGAGCCTCCCTCATTCTCAAGTCTGAGATCCCTGTTAAGTGTTTCCAAGAATCCCAGGAGGCCGTGCTTGTTGTAGGTGTAGTGATGGGTATGTGGGTAATTACAGCATTCTTTGATATGGTAGCATGGATGTTAGGTGGCTTATATGCTGACTTGGTATTTCCTCTGTGGCACAGATTTCTGCATAGTCTTTAGAGGATCATTTCTGCCTCAGGAGAATGTAGTTTGGACTATATCTTGAAGGAAAATCAAGCACTGACATTACACTAGTGCGCTGTCATGGCCTTGCTTGCATACATTGGCACTTCATTTTATTCATTCTGTCACTAATGGAAGTAAGTTCTATAGGGAGTAAGTTTTTATTATGTTTAGAAATTCCCCATTTCCACAATAAACATTTAAATGTGTGTGCAAGTGAGCAATCTACTCAAATGATTTAATTAGCTTTGATTAACAAATATTCAGTTTGCTGTTAATACGATTGTAGACTGCATTTAAAATACGTGCAAAGAAAATGTACTTGTGCTAAAGCGAACACACTTGCATACCATCCTGACGTGTATGCGTGCAGTTCTCAGAGTTACTGTATATTCATCATGTTTCATGTGAAGCACTCTGTTTGAAATGTGCTATACAGTCGGTGTGACCGACTGACATGATGTAATGCTGCGGGCAGATAGCCTGGGGGGACTATCTGGAGAGCACAGAGTTGATCTTTGCAGGTATGCAACTGTCACAATCTCCAATGTACAACTCTCTCAGAGAGTTTTATCAACATATTTAAGTCTTTTAGGCCATAGCTGTATTTTCAATCGTCCTCTAGCTATTTCTCTTCACTCTCTGTCTGCTGTGTGTTACAATTTGTCAAAACTTTCTGCTCCGGTAATGATGTGACTCGAAGCGCTGCTTGAATTCAGTGCTGCATTAACCTCGAAGGAATGTGCTCTAGTATAGAAGGGGATTTTGATTCAAGGGGGAGGAGAGGTGCAATGTATAGAACGCATTTGGTCTCTAGAAAGTCGAGCACAGTGGAAATCCAGATGGTGAAGTGAAGAATTCAAAAAATACTGTCTATAAACTCCAAAAGTTAAACAATTGCAAACGAGCTGTTATTTTACATGATATAAAAGTATTATTGGAATTAGAAAATTGAAATGGATGGGTTGTATGATGGAGAGTAGCCTAGGCATATAAGTGCACAATGGTAAACGTAAAAAGTAAAAAGTAAAGGATCAGTTCTGCAGCCATATTAACTTTCTAACATGACACAACATGGGTACACTGCATTTCCCTGCAGCTTGTACCTTCAATCAACAAGCTCAAATGGGACTTCGAAGAAATAAAAGTAGATATCAGTGTTCCACTGCATGTTTTCATTCTGATGGGTTTTTTGTTGTTTTGTTTTTACTATTGCTAATTATCATGCGTGGTCTGTCCTCTTCCAGGTCAGCACAGCAGAGTGGAGGTCATGTGAGCCGGGCACCCCTTGGCGATGCCTCGGCCTGCTCAGTCGTCTTCTTGGATCCACAACATATATTTGATATAATTTCCTTGTGTCAGATATTCTGTCAGTGATATATTGTAAAATGTGAGTTTGTTGCTCTGTTCTGTAAATGCGACATCTACTGCATGTCTGTCTGTCCTGGAAAAGGGGTTCCTCCACTGTGGCTTATCCTGATGCTCATCTTTTTTTTGCCCCTGCAAAAACAGCCTGTTTTTCCCTTCAATATGGCAAATATATTCAAATGTGTGCCCATATTGTGTGTGTTGTATGTTCTCTGCCTATCTGGGTCAGTGTTAAGTAGTCTGAAAGTTTCACGTGACTCAAGTTATTTATCTATTTGTATTAATTAATTGTATGAAACGTCTCAAATACAGCGTAATTTAACAGTCAGTTGACGCATTAAACCGGACGTGCTGTACCTCAAGTCAGTGTCGGAATCCCTGCGAGCGACTTTAATGGAGCCTTAAAGTGCTCCTCGTAAGCCCGAACTTCACAAGTCGACAGTCATGCGGCTCAATTGAAATACACCCCGCGTGTTATATTTTTGATTCGATCGGCTAAATGTTGACTTTATTTGTTTGTTTGTTTTTGTTTTTTGTTTAACCAAAAAGTGATGACACATCTCGGATTTACGACACGCTCTCTACATAACTTAATGGACAGCTGAGCGTACATCACGTTAAGATAAAAAATTTCCGGCGCTACGTGAAGGCAGCACAGGACGCTGTGAATCGGGGAGAGGGCGCGATAGGGGGGTGGGCGTGACGTCATGACATGGTGCCCCGTCCATGTTTGGCGGAGAAGAAGAAGACGAAGGAGAAGAAGAAGAAGTTTGTGTAGCTTCGACAAACTCCAGACACGATTAGTTTGAGTCACAACTCAAGTCTAGGAGGAGAGAGACAGTTAATTTATAACTTTTCATTTTGCTTTAGGGCTTATCACATCAACGAAACGTTATTTGACGCCGAATTTAAAGTCACCTTGCTTAATTTGTCATTAATTTTAAGTTAACGACATCTAAATGACCGGCAACGACCAGAGCGGGCGGTTCTGAATGTATGTCCCACTCACGTTGAAATCACCGGCTTGTTGCTCTGTAGTTCAGCTGCCCAGCTAACGTTATTCCTGGGTGGGCTGTGGGCTTTTATTTTATTTTTTTTAAGTTCCTCACAATTAATGAACAGGCTCTTAATTCTCCGTTTCGCATGAACCGCGTCGAGACAGCGACGAGGGGTCGGGGGCTCCGCCAAAAGAGCCGGGCTTCAGGATGAGGATGCCCAGAGGAGGACGCCTGTTTCTGGCGACGTGCCTCGGCTCGCTCTTCGTTCTCGTGCTGTACTTCCAGAGCATCACCAAGCCAGGTAAGACCCCATTCATACTATGTGACACAAAGAAGTACAATAACCGTACTGTAGTGTAATTTCATATATTGTCATGTATTTGCCTTATACTTAACAGTGAAGGGGACCATAAGGAAAGTAAAACTACATCGTTTGTGATACACGCATTGTCCGCACTGTATTGACGCTAGCAAGACTACATTCACGTTCCAACGTGTTGTTTGGTGTTGTGTTTAATAATCATTTAATGTAAGGATCATCTCATTGAAAATCGCGCATTGGGGTCATCGAAATAAAAACAGTTGTTACACGTCTATACATACAATGTAGAAGTAATAACGAACGGATAATGGATTGTGGTAGTTTTGCATGCATTTTTAACGCAGCACTCATCCGTTAAACAGGGCTGTGTGGTTTTAGCCAGAGTCGTGTATCCTAAAGACAATTTTTGAATCCAGAAACACTGGCACACCTGTGTGTTAATGTGCGTATGTGAAACAAAGGGCATGTGCTGAGAGAGGAACGAGCTGCGACTGAAGTGAAGTATGAATAAGCTGACTGTGAACTCTGTAATGTTTTGAAACCCCCCTCCCACAGACCCCCTGCATTCCTGGGCTTTAGCCTCCTCTCCTCCTCTTACCTCTCTTCTCCCTTTGTTGCCTGCTCTGGACATTGCAAGACAGATCTGCCCCCAGGGGAGTGCAGACTCCCAGGGAGAGGAGTCAGAGCTCAGTCAGAGAGAGGGGAAAAAATGGTTTAGATGATTGATTTGATGTACATGCCGAAGCAAAATGGCACATGGGCAGAGCAAGCTCTGGAGGAGCATTTGATGAAAAAAAGATGTGTTTTCCATTTTGATGGTAAAGAAGGGAGGAGGGGGTACAGAGAGGAGTGCCCAGGTTTTTGTCATCAACAGGAGCTGGATCAATATATGTGGGCTCTTGATGAAATGGAAAATGAGTGTGGTGAACTCTGCACACGTCAAGGCGCATACAGAGCGTCTGCACTTGTCATATGTTCTCATAGTATATAAAAATTTGATTGATAAGGTAAAACATTAAAAAGCATCGTTACACCCCTAACCTCTTCTGAATTGTCTGCAGTGCACGCCCGTGATGGAACAGTTCAAAACCTCTGCTATAAATCAACTTTTATAGACCGCCGCACATTGCATATGTGCGTAACTGTCAGTGGCAGACACACAAACCACATGTAGCCAAACCTACATGCAGCACACTTCCCCACTCCCACTGACCCCTCCTCTACCAGCTAGGTGTATGTACCTTACTGTCTGTCCTGTCTAAACCTGTCTGCTTTTACAGCCCTCCAGTAGACATGCAGACCACATGAAGAGCATGTTGGAGCCACATTAGAGCTGAATAATTCACAGGATGTCAATGAAGCACAGGGCGTCATTAATTACTGCATGTCTCGTCAGAGACAGTATGAAAAGCAACACCAAATGTCTTGTTTAGTTATCTCCTGGTCGTTTTCATTCCTTGTCATTTCTCACTTCTGGTGTGTTTTTTTTTTCGGAAGCACAGTGAAGTGAAACAAGTGAGAAGACAGCAGCCAGTAGTCCCTAACTAGAACAATCTAGAGAAGTAACCATATGTAAAGGGTGTATGTTTTGTTAATTGAAAATTAAAAAAGGTAAGGTATTACCAAGTTTTTTTCTTATCTTTCTGAGACAAATGCACCGAGAGTGCTGAGTGCTTAAGTAAAAAAAATTGACAAAGAAAGCATCCATAGGGATTTTAATTATAACCAAGATGGAACACAGAGATGAAGAGTGAAAACTGTGTTTATTTTGGTGCAAGAATCAACATAAAGAAATGAAAACTCTGTTGCAAATTGTGCAGTTTTTTCTTTTTTAGAAATCAAACAAAATGGCTCAGAGCCTAATGGAAAAATTGAAGAAAAAAAGGAAAAGAGCCTTTCAATTGAGTGCTGCAGAATCCTAAAACCCAGAAATAAGTAGCAGTTTTGCACATCCGGTTTACAAAATGGGTGCTCTGTCATAGAATGCTATGCTATAGTTCATATTTTTAATCATAATTTTCACTAATATGGGGGTCAGCATGAAGGTATTAAAATTAAAATTGGTTATGCGTCATTCAAACAATACTTTATTGATGGCCCCTGAGTGAAACCCCTGTGGTAAAGAGCAAGGGCTCAGAGCTAAGCTAACTGCCATCTTACTGCCAACACTGGGTGAAACTGGGACGCCACTGAATCTGGAGTGAATAGTTTTCAAATATCAAAAGTATTTGGGCTCAAAAAGTAGGCTGACGTTATTGAAGTTTGATAGCTGATAGCTGCTGTCAGCGTTTTAGATAACTTCCTGTCTGTTTTGCAGGTAGCATCCCCTCCCCCCTCTCTACGTCACTGCTCTTGCACAACTTGTTTCTTTTTTTAGAGGCAACTCTCTTTGCCTTTCTTTTTTCTTATAGCATTTTTCATCACTCGGCCTGTTCGGTAGTGTATGCCCTCACCTTGAGCACCTGAATTGGTAGTTTTCCCTGTTCAACCATTGCTAGTGTAGGTACCAGTGCAGGAGGATCCTGCGTTTGCCCCAAGCTGAAAGGACGACCTCTTTATGGAGGTCTGTCCTGATTGGATAACGTGGCCAGGGATTCCAGCTTTACTGCATGAGCAGGGCCTACTGACCAAACACTCTATTACAGTGATGACTAGAGCTGCACGATATATCGTTTGAGCATCGTAATCGCGATGTATGTGTGCGCAATAGTCACATGGCAGGGCCTGCGATGTAGGAGGCAAATGAACTCATCTAATTTCAAGTACCTGACACACACTGTGCATGCAGAAGAACAAGAGAAAATCGCTGAAAATGAAGACTTGGTACCAAAAAGAAAAGCAACGTCAGGTATCTGAAATTATTTCGGCTACAAGAAGGATGATACTGACCAAACAGGTGTTCTGCGTCTACAGTGCCTTGCATCTGTTGACACAACTAGAGGTAACGCAACTAATTTGTTTGACCGTTTATGTCGGTACCACACAGTTCAGTACGACAAAAAGAGGTAAGATCAGTGCAGGTTAATTGTCTACAAGATAGCAGCAGTGCAGCATAACATAAGGTGCTATTCAGGTCATCTGATGAAAATACCTGTATTTTTTCATATCACAATATACAGTATATCGCAGGGTTAAAAAAAAAATCGCAATGTAATCTTTTCCAATATCGTGCAGCCCTAGTGATAACTGTTGGAATGTAAAGCTATTTAAATACTTGTTTTAATGAGAGTGCTCACAACGGCTATACTTTTAATAAATTATGCTAATATAGCTTTCATTACTAATAGGCATGCGTTGAGCAACAATTCTTTGATTACCTTGATTAAATTACTGCGAATGTCAGTTTTCTTCCAGTAATGGTGCCTTGCTGTTGATGGAGAGCTGGGTGTATGATTGAGACTAAAAAGCCGAAAGTGGTACTGATGGTAATGAGCTTAACTCTGTGGTTGGCATTATATTACTGTGGTTACTGCCGTAACTGTCCCAGTTTTATGGCTTATGTTTTACACACTCTTACTTGTGAATCCTTTATGAATGTATGCATTATGTTTACAAGTTTTTGTACTATGTTTTGTCCACTATATCACTATATCTGTCTTTCCTCTGTTCCCTCATTCCTCTTGCCTCTTCCGATCTGTTTCTTCTCTTTTCATTGCTTTTATGAAACCCTCATTGCACACTAAGCTCTGTCAAGCTCTCCCTCCCAGAAGGAGGATAATCTTTGCTATTGTTGCAAAGACAGATGAATGCTACAAAAACGATATAGTATGAAGAATGTCTGGTACTTGTACAGTAAGTTGAACACAGGCATACTAGATGTCATTTTAAAATACCGTCATGTTTCCAGTCCACTTGTCTTACGGAACCACATCTCCCAATTAAGCCTGCTGTTGAATACCGGACAGGAAGCACAGTGCATATTATTGTTGTGCTTCCATTGTCTGCCTTCCTGCGCCAACACCCTGGGTTTGGCACTCAGAAAAGAAATATGAGTGCTCTCCAATGTACTATTATAAACTCATTACTTAAGTCACACTAGATTTGTTGTTCTATTCACTGTTAATGTATTTGAGTTTTACAGATATTTCACTTTCTTTCCAATTTACTTGCAGTTTCTTTGCGGGCAGGATAATGTAAATTTGAACACTGGAGTTCGGCTGTGAGATACAGCACTCTCAAGTTTTGTTTAAAGGTTCTCTTTGGTTTTCAAGACATGACACATGTATGACTAAAAATAGGTTGTAGGATAGCAACATTTTGTCTGACGGCAAACGTAATTAAAACTACTTCCACTAATAGGCCTCAACACTGATGTTTAAAAGTGCTTGCCAGGTTGACAGCAAGGCAGCAGGTTTTGGTTGAACTGCAAATATGGTTGCCAGTTTTAGTCACCTTACATTTTGAGTAACTAAGATACCAGGTATGTTGGGGTTATGTTAGCTCAATAGAGAAAATGTGATATTAAAGCAAAACTCTCGCCAAAAAGCAACCGAGGCTTTATTTGGGATTGAATATGAGTCAAACCTTCGTGTAAAAGCATAATTGCGACGAAAGAGGCACTTTTAATATTTACCATAGTTTCGGTTTTGGGCACGTTAATTTTGAACGGGAGTGCTAGGGGCATGATAAGCTAGCATCAAAATCGCTATGTTTAGAACAGTAAGAAGGCTCGACACAAGAGACCCTACCGAAACTACGGTAAATATTAAAAGTGCCTCTTTCATCACAATTATGCTTTTACACGAAGGTTTGACTCATATTCAATCCCAAATAAAGCCTCGGTTGCTTTTTGGCGAGAGTTTCGCTTTAAGGGAAAAAAGCCTGCGGCAACCAGTCAAAATTCTTTATAGGTCATCTCGTTGCTTGTGTTTGTATAGCATGTACTGCCATGACATGGTGGACTTGATGTGTCATTTATCTATACTATCTATTAATATATTATTTATTTATGTATGTTCCTGTGTGAAAGTAAACTGAATATCTTCAGATTTAGGACTGTTAATACAAAATTAAACATTTGAAGATGTTACCCTGGACGTTTGAAGCTGATGTTTCCTAGTCCAAACCAGTGTTTCTTTAATCCTGTCACTGGAAGCCTCCTGCCTGGGAGCTTCCCTTCCTGCATGTTTAAGATGTTTCCCTGCTCCAACACACCTGATTCAAATGAACA
The DNA here is from genome assembly GCA_963678695.2 of Diplodus puntazzo. NCBI lineage: Eukaryota > Metazoa > Chordata > Actinopteri > Spariformes > Sparidae > Diplodus > Diplodus puntazzo. The sequence continues at coordinate 7,857,151 of OZ023165.1, read as the reverse complement.
GATTGTTATCATGCTTCAACAGAGCTTCATGGCGAGCAGGGAAACATCTTAAACATGCAGGAAGGGAAGCTCCCAGGAACAGGACTGGTCTAACAATTAAATTAAAGAAAACAAAAAAATAATTGGTGAAAATAACCATTAGTTATAGCCCTGAGGTGCAAGAAGAGATTTGCTTAATGTGAATTTTATAGAATTTGGGTTGTATTTTCACCAGTAAAGGATTGGTCAGCATCCCAGCAGGATTTGCCTATGTATGCATTTAAAGTCATGATTGTGGATAATTTCTTTGCTTTGCGCTGCATGCTTTTGACCTAGTTATAGCTAATTGGCAAGAGGAACTCAACCCTGTAATCACAACCCCAAATCAAATCTGGGCACAGAAATATTGGGCTTTGAAAGCTTCTAAATTGGAAAAGTGATTATTTTAATTCACCCTTTTCCCTTCAGCTTTTCCAAGTTTTTTTCTTTCTTTATCAACGATAAAATTAAAATGTGGTGCATTTCCATCAGCAGCGCTTCCATTGGTACTTTGATTTTCCCAAGCCAGAGTGAAAACATTTTTAACATACTGAGGAAATTTCCCTGACATGTGCTATTTCCAGTCCAGTCAGCCAGTCTTATTAGATGCATCATAATTTGAACAAAAATAGAGATGAACACCCAGTTTTCTTCCCTCTCAGACTCTCTTTTATGTGGTGGCATTGACTCAGCACTACTGTGCCGCAGTGCCGTTGTGTGTGTGGTTTCAAGTGTACCTGTTATGCCAAGTATACTGGCTCAGTGTTGAGGGTGTGCACTTGACATAAAGGGGAGTGAACTTGTCAGCATTCACAGAATAAGTGAAATCCACATTTGTGCTAGTTTGACAAGTCGTCAGCATGGCTGTTTGACACAGGAAGCCTTTTCTATCAACACCCAAAGCACCAAAACCAGACTTAAAGTGGAGTTACAGGCATTTTTAAACCTGGGCACTACATGTTTTGGTGTGTAAATGATTCATACCAACAAAAAACCTTTGGAATTGTTCGAGTAGTTAGCCTCAGTGGCTGCCGTGACACAGGTGCAATTAGTGCAACGTAACCCTTAGGGGCAACTTGAGCCAACAAATTAGAAATACTTGTTTTTGCCACTGACAGTCTGAGATTATTATTCTTAAGATGTTTTTTTTTAAAGAAAGAAACCCAAGTCACGCTCAGAGAGAAGTCTCACTCCAAAATCTTGTGAGATGTGAGTTGTTGCAGGAAATACTACAGTGGAAATATGAGTCAGGGTTAGAGAAAGGAGTTTCGAAATAAATTCTTGCTGTCAGTTCCTCTAGGTAAACTTCAAAGTCGTGGCTGAATATTGAATTGATTTTGACAATCTAGGTGACAATTGTGACAACTCACCTTGAGAGATTTCAGAGTGAATCTTCTCCTTGAATCTTATACCTCTAGTCTTATTATTTAACAAAAAGGTCTATATACAGAGGAATGTTTCCATAATGTTGTCAGACACTTAAGATAACAACCTCCGCCAGTCAGTGGTAAAAACAAGAACCTTTGGTTGAGGTAACTTTGACGGTTGGTTTTCCCCCAAAGGTTTACATCGCAGCCATTGCAGCTGTGCAGTGGCTGTTGACTGAGGCGATGTGCTGGATTGATTCAAAAACTTTTGGTTAAGTGTAAATCAGTTGTACATCAACATATGTAAATATAGAGCTCATAGATTTTAAGAACTACAACAAGCCATTATGGAATCAACCACAACATTAAATATGGTTATGCTTGTTTTGTGAAAATTAGATGGCTATGATATCACATGACAACCAACTGAGCTGTCTTATGTTGTCCTTGAGCAGACCCAGGACTTGTCTCTCTGGTCTGCTGTTGGTATTTCTGAGCCATGAACATATTCTGTGTTGATGGTGCTGTATGCTCTCCATTCACCCTCTCAAACCTTTCCACTCCATTTGCTAGGCAATTGTACACGGCTTCACATACTGGCGGGTGGGAATACTCTTCTCTCTGTTTCCCAGCTTTGGGGAACAATAGCAAACTGTCCGATCGAGCTGAGCCCCACGGGCACCTGAAAAACATATTTTAAAGCAGAGGTTCTTCCTTAAACCATGCAGCTGTACTGTCAAAACTGTTGTCACTATGCTGAACAAATCTGAGCTGGATTTGAAAAACAAACCCCTCCAGATAGGTGACAGGTTTTTGAAGCTCGCCACTCAAGTTCACAAAGCAGAATCCAATCTGTCAGTGATGGATTCCACCTCACAACTGTAAACATACAACATCAAGGCCTGCTCTGATGTGCCTTGCCCACACACAGTCAGCGCACAATTCACATTGTCATTTTTATGCCTAATCCTACTGTACGCACACACACTGTAACACACATTGTAATCTTTGTCAGTGAACATGCATTTACCCACAGACACACTGTTCGTCCACATACACACCCATCCATATTCATACAGTGCGATCCTGTAATTGAACCACAGGCCGGCTGCGAAATAAACAAAGGATGTTATAATACCCGTAGGTTTCCCCTCAATGCTGACGGCACTTTAGAGAGTGCTGTACACCTCATGCTACACCCACTGGCCATTTGTTCTGCCTCACTCTATGAAGTGTATCAAAAGTCTATTTGTTAATATCACTAACATGCTTTATCTTGTAAATTGTTAGGCCCTCTGGCTTCTGAATAAAGAATAACATTAAGGACTGATTTAAAAAGATGAAGACCTAAGAGTAAAGGGGATTTTTATGCAAAAGACAAGAGCTGGAGGCTCTGGAGTGTCTGAAGTAGTTGAAGATGTTGCTGTGGTTTCAGTGCTTCATGTTCATGGTTGGACTGTGCCTAAGAGCTGACTTGTTCTATTGTAAAACAGTAGCGTTGATTGTTCATGTTTGCTGTTGCAAACTACAAGTACTACATTTTAGAGTGCAAGTGCATACACTCTTACCAGAAGTTAGACTCATTCCCTCTAAGAGAAACTAACTGACATTACCATACTTTCATCAATAGACACATCAAATGTACTGTAGATACTTAAATGTTGAAGGATAATGAAGGATTTTAAATTTTGACCATTACTGACCAAAGACAAAAACTTTGGCCCTGTTTGCAGCTCTTAAAGCAGCGGAATGTATCTTCTTGAAGAGAGATAGTTGATCGTTAATTGAGACTCATTCCCAGATTATCAAGTACAGACGCTTTGGGTTGGCATTCAACCTGAGCTGCCAACCCAAACTGTCAATACTTGATGATCTGGGGATGAGACTCAACAATCAACTACCTTTCTGCAAGAAGTTACACTTTGTTGCTTCTTTCATGTTGAACTGTCTGCTGCAAAATCAATTGTCCATCGAATACAAATCAAGTTGAACTTGAACATGTAACTGGTGCAGTGCTTGAGCAAAAGGGGTTGTTCAAAAGGAGCTGATTTGTTGGTTTGTATTATTGGTGATATAAATTAAACTAACAATTTAAAATCTGTATGTTTACTTTGGGTCTTTTTGAGCCCGACCACAACAACCAATGAGAGAGGCATCCCGAAAGCAGCTGACGGTGCTGCCAAGCAAGCAATTAACATTCTAGCCCTTGAGGCTAGCTTAACTTAAAATCTCACCTCCCGTTTTCATTGAAGAAGAGAAAATCTGTGTTGACCACATCTACCTACTCATCCAGACTTGTTTGACCTTCTGCCTTTTTTTTTTCACTGCAAAGCTTTACTACACCAAGTTGTTGCACCACGCTTATCTCCATTTGGTTTATCTGCTTCCCTGTGAGATCACATGAGAGGTAAAATGTGTGAGCCTAGCTGTCTTTTTGCAGAACCATGAAGCTAGAGCGCTCAAGCCACCGCCCCGCCGCAGCACAGCATGGCATTTAGGGCTGCACCCAACGATGATTTTTTTATCAATTAAACTACACATACTCGGATGAAATTATTCGTATGTGATAGCAAGACTTTGATTGTAACAACACTCACAAACTGTAACAATAGTCTGCAATGTTAGTTTGAGCCATTTCATTTGTTAAACGTGGCTACTATGTTAAAGAGCATATGTAAAACAGCCAAATAATAATGTGAGATGATATGTGGTGTATGTTAGGTCTAGTGGCAGCAGTGATGCAGGGGGGACAAACATTTAACATTAGAAAATCAATTACTACCAACAGCAACACATTCCTCGTGTTTATAACCCTAATATATATTACCTTTGGGTGGGGGCAGAAAGTAAACAGGACTTACAGTGCTTTTTTGCTCCAGCTGCCATCCTAAGAAATTGCTCTGGGATGCTTCTGCTTGAAGTGCTCAAGCATGGCTGTAGTACTGCTGTGATAAGCCATTTCTAACTTGAAGAGCTTTCAGAGCACCATGTTGTTAAGTCTCTGCTTAAAATACTCCCACACTTTAGTTGATAGTGGGCAAGGTTTTTTCGCTTCAGCTTGCTCTTCTGTGGATTCCATTCTCTGTATAAGCGAAGCCATCTTACTTCCTTCGCGTCAACGCACGTTACGTAAATTGACATATTTACGTAATCGATTATATTGACGCATTGCACCGGTCCCGGTGGCGTTCATTGTTTATTCAAAATGTATTAATATTGAACATGTTACATTGCACCCTTTTTGGTGCTTCACTATCTTTGGTCTTCAGCAACACACCTGCTAAGTGTGAAGTAGAGGCGATAAACAGCTCTCAAGATATGCAAATAACAGACAGACAGACAGACAGACAGACAGACAGACAGACAGACAGACAGAGACAGACAGACAGATTCCTCGCTTTATAGTTAGATAAAGTGATAATGGTAAATAAAAGTATACAGCTCTAGTATAAGTACTACAAGCACAGGGGTTGCTTTATCCCCTTTGGCTACTCTCACTCTGGCCCTAACACGCACACTGTAATTACACAGTGCTGAATAATAACCCAAACTTGTTAGGGCCTCACTAATTGAGGGGAGCCTCTCTGCCCTCGTGTCTAATACGAGTGAACTCATAGTCCATCAAACTTTAGCCTTTTGCTCGAACTGCTCAAGGGGTCAAACTGAACGCTAACATGTTTTACAAGGTGCAACTTTCTGAAGTGAGAAATACACCGGTGATGTAGTAATTTAATTACATCTTTTACAGGATTGTTTTTGAAAAATTTCTGATGTGAAAGTACTGTGCAAGTTAGCATGTGGACTTTCTGCCACACTACAAAGGATAAAAGTGATCGTAAAGTCACCTCAGCTTGTTGGGCTAATTACCACCATCTGCAGCTCATAGCATGTGGATGGTGTGACACCTTTGAGTCAAGCTATGCTCAGACCAAACACAGAACGTCTGGCAGCCTGTTCTCCTGACAATCCCAACGTCCACTCCTGCCTCCAGCTGTTCTCATTTGTGACGTCCTATTTTCTCTTTCAGTCACTTTCAGACTTTTATATATCTTGATCAAATTACATTGTGGGTTTTCTTTCAGCCAATGGAAACTTCTGGTACGTGACCCTCATAAAGAAAGACCTTTATATTTAGAGCAATTAAGTGTAATTTTACCTCTGTAAGTAAACATTTACATTATCGATGCCACAGAATCCTTTGTACCATTTATCAAGATCACAGAGAGGATTTTTTCAAAAAGAGAAGCTCATTTACCAGCAGAGGAGGGAAGAGATTTTTTATTAATTAAAACAATCATTAAATTATCAAAAATGTTTTAATAATTGGGCCCACACAAATTGTGAAAGCGTCTTAGTATACATTTTACATACTTTATCGCTAACTTCCTGTCAACTGCTTAGTCATAGGATAGTGCTCTGTGTTTATAATGATTCAGACCAGTTTACAGACTTAATGGAACCTTGTTTGCTCGGAAATATAACATCAGCAAAGCTTCACACGGCTGACAAACCAGACAGACCCAGGTTCAACATGTGCCTATTTGTGTGTGTAATAAGCCTCTTCTGCTGTTCTTCAACTGCCTGTATTGTGTCACTTCCTGGATCTGAGAGGAAGTGGTGGTTTTCTGGTGCATGCGATACAACACAGAAAAGATGTGGTTAATGATGATAAGAGTAGAGTAGACTCTGACATTTACTTTTCCATTGAACAGTGAAAACATTGATCCTGTGGGTGCAGGTGGAAGCTTAGATGCAGTTTAAAGGGTTAGAAAAGCCCTGAGTTTAACATTTTAAATCCTCTAGGTTGGGTTGTGGTGCCGGTATACACAGATACCTTTATATATAGATTATTAAAGGTCTAGAGAAATGACCAATACTTTAGACTTTAGCTGGATGTAATTGTACAGTTTATAGAGTTGCAGATGTAGACAATCAGTCAGTAAATTAATCAGTCAATCAATCAATCAATCCATCAATCAATCAATCAGTGTAGGTTGTGTCTCGATAACTCACAATTCATTGCACAGTCATTATCACTATCATAGAGTCTACAATAATGTTATATTACAATAATGCACATTTAATGGCAAGCCATCCCATTGTTGCTGAAATCTACAATTAAGTCCAAAGCTGTGCTTTGATGGCTAGACAGACCATCATTGCCGTCCCTAGAGCGATGTTAGACTGATGGTGCAATGGCAGTCACCATTTGGAAAGCACCGTTACATGACTTCCCTTTTCTTTAGAAAAGAAACAGATTGGGTATCAGCTTGGTCATGGGATTAAATGCCACTTTGAAATGCACTGGTTAAAACCAGGGCATTCCTGGGGGAATTTGAAAGCTAATAATATGAACATTTCTTCATCTGATTTTTCCAGTTCTAAAGCACAAGGAAAGTGTATAAATGAAGTAAATCAAGTAGCAGTGGTTGCAGTCTCCAATACTTTAAACTACAGGTACATGAAATTATTGTTAAAGTACAGTAATGTGAAATTATTTGTTATTTTTGGTTTCTGCCATGCAGGAAGCAGGTAATTATTGGTTATTGGTATCAGCTGAAAAAACACATTGTGCATTGCTAATTCCATCAATTTTCCCTTTTTAAACAGAAAATTCAATTGTACACCATCTGAATTCAAGTTTCACTCATAACTCACACTCACATATTTGCCATGGTAACTTATTGTAAAACAGACTTGATTCAAACTTAATATAAACAAATTAAAGAAGTCAAAATGTAGTCTTGGTTAGTCTTCCCACAATCACCTCTGGTTTGGTCAAAATATATCCTCAACGCACAGAGTAAGATTTGGAAATATTCCAATATTCCAATATTCTCTGCACACTGTTTCTGCCTGTTGCTTACTCTCTCGCCCTCTGCAACTTCATGTCTCTCCTGTCCCCTCCTGCTGTGTCTTCTTGTCCCAGGAGTCATAGTCCTGATTGGGATAAATCACCTCCATGCATGACCCCTGTCTTCAACCTGGCAGTTGTCGGTTTTGAAGGCTGACTAAGTCAGTGATCAGATGCTGCCGTCCAGGCAGAATCCAGTCAACTACAGTAGTAGGGCCAGTAGGTGCACTGGGCTTACTAGTGTAGCTCAAGAACAAAAGATTTAGTGGCATCTAGCATTGAGTTTGAGAGCTGCAACCAATGAATACTCCTCGTCTCACCCTTCACTTCCAAGCACGTAGAAGAAGCTATGGAGGCTGCTAAAAAAAAAAAAAAAAAGAAAAATTGCAAAGGGCCCAGTGTTTGGTTTGTCCATCCTGGGCTACTGTAGAAACATGGTGGTTCGACATGACAGACTCCATGGAAGAGTACCCACTCCCTCTGTAGATATAAAAGCTCATTCTAAGTAAACACACACACAGTGAATCTTAGTTACGGGTGTTTTATTAACCAAAGAAAACATAATTTTGAATATTACTACCACACAATCTTTTCTGACCTTAAACTAGTTATATGATATTTTAAGTTGTAGGACTCAAAACAGGAGTGCTACCTTAGTTTTTTCCATCCACAGATTAGCTCTTTATTTGATATATACTTTCCTCTTTACTGTCTCAGCCTCAATATATCAGAATGGATGAAATTCTTACGCATTTCCTCTCCATCATGAAGTGTTTAAAGATGTTTATACAAAACAGATAATAAACCATTAATAAGAGTAGGGCCTCCACAAGTGTCTTTTGACCTACTTTCTAGCTTCCTGAGGAAGCGTCCTGAGTTTGCAGAAGGCTTAGCTGCTTAAAATGTGAGCTGCAGTGCTGTTGACAGAGGGCTTAGGTACCTCATACATTATATTTAACTTTACCTGGAAGAATGTCTGATGTGTGTGCATGATGAGCTTATAAGTTTTTATTCAGCCTCTGGGACGCAGTTTGCTGTTTTGTGGCCTCTTAAAACCATTCTGTCTCCTTTCTCTTTAACATGTCATCCTAACAGGAATGCACTGTAACTATGATTTTCCGGAGTGCTGCGCAAAACACTTTTATATATGTTTTTATCATCTATATTAAAATTGCATATAAAATTTAGATGTAATGCATGTTTGTCTTGTATCCACACATGGCCTGAGATGTGACTTGTATCTATCTAGTAAAGCTTTCAACATGGTCCAACAAGATTTAGATGCCTATCTCTGTGATCAAATGATGTGGCAGATTCAGCCAGAGGAAGTCGAGGATTTTGATGGTTCATGTGGGCTGAGGCAGAGTGGAGGGACAGGCAGAGGCTGCATCACACAGTCTCAGTCTTACTTCCTCTTACACTAAATATTTTTCTATATCTGCTTAGTCACCAGTACTGTAATTGTTCTGTTATTTGTGTTCTGATTCCTCAACATGGCAGGAAGCAGTTATGATTTAGAGTTTGATTTTATCTCAAGAGCTTGTGAATAGCTGTTGTTTATATGTTTTTTATGAAATTCGAGTCCCTAGCTGACAGAGAGATTTATTAAATTTGGGTGCCATTTCTAAACAGTTTTGTACTAAAAGTTGCTTAATATGAACCTGGCGAAAAGAAAAGGAACATAGTCTTTGTCCTTCTGGATTCCATACAGAGTATAACCCCCATCTTCTTTTTTTATTGCCAAGTGATATACTTTCCACATGTATCTGGAATTTTCTTGTCATACCATAGGCCCTCTCTCAAGATGATTCCCCCATGCTAATTTACATGAAGCACATCCCCCTCCTCTTTCCACCTCCATCACATTCCACTATTGTGCAAGATGTAAAGCAACCCTAGGCATTGTTTAGCCACATGTGCAAAACAAATCACTTTAGTTGCTCAGCTCCATTAGCTGCAGACCCAAACACTGACTGCCATCAGGCTAGGGTGGGAGCTGGTCAAGGAGGGGGATGGGAGTGGGACATTGAAGGGGAAGACAGATGTGTTTATAAAGACTGGAGGAGGGAGGAGAGACGATAACAAGGTCTGCATCCGGATATTTTCCTCAAACCTGCGGAGCTGTCAGCAGGTTCATCATTACATGTTATGCAGGCCAGTATTGGTGTAACCCACTAACCGATCAGAGTTGCATTCATCCTGGATTAGTGTTATAATGTTACAAAATTGGAACTGGGTGGTCTCCAAATCTGATCTGTTTTGTCTTTCAGCTAATTTGCTGTGTATGAATAACAAATGTAATTGTAGCTAGAGCAACAAGACTAAGAGAGGAGTGGTGTAACTTATATAAGAGTTACAGAAAGATTTTGGAAGAACACACTGTTCCCATGGAATCTTTAAGTGAAAGCAGGGAGGATTTCAACACGTCATGACAAAGGCAGAAGCAGAGGGGGTTGGAAAGTTGGCTCTGGCTGACCTTCCCGTTAATGCTGTGTGGATATCTTCGTAAGGCAATGTAAACCTCTGTGCAAATACACAACGTATTATAAAGAAGTGTTTCTCATTTGAGAACCTAAATTTGTGACCTGCAGGTATAGACTGCTGAAAAAATAGAAGTCATGTGGACAGGCTTAAATCAGTGGTAACAGCGTCAACAAAGCACCCGCAGTGAACATCCATCACATGTGCTCTTATGTTGACATAACACATGTAACATGTAATGAGATGTAATAGATTTGCCGATGTGCTATCCATTTGACATTTTTCACACATCTGTGGAAAAGGAGGAAATGCACTGGAACGATGAAAAATTAAGAAAAACAGAGCTCCTCTATCAAATAGTGTTTTGATTAGATTTTTCTAATTCTAGAAGCTGGTTTGAAGACAGACAGCACACCAGGGAAAAGCAGGAGAAGTCCACTGCAGACTCTCTACAATGGAGACCAGGTGAGGACATAAACACACACATATAAAACATATATTTGTCAGACTTTGCCAACTTAATAACGATTGACTTGATCCTGAAATCTACATTATTTTGGGATGAGTGAGAACAAGTTTCCGGTGTAGGTAATACACTTTCTTTGAGTATGACTATCATCCGAGTAAAATTAATCAATGTCAGTACTACTGGTTAAGCAAAATTCTGACTGGGTAGCTGAAGATAACTCCCATTGAAACTTGTTCTGTAAATACTTCTCTGACTCTGAATCATACCGACTCATTGAAAACATGATGCTCAGCTCTGAGGCTGTACAGTAGAAGTGTTCTGATGCATAGGAAACATTCAGCAATAGCAATTCTAATCAGTATTTATAAAGGATGTCATGGTTCTCCAAATTTGATTACATTTTCAGCACTGACGGCTATGCTAATGTTAAACTTTTTATCCCTTACGAGTTTTATTTCCATTTTTTATGAATTGCACATGAACGCACCATGACTTGCCTGTCAGAAGGCTTGTTTTTGAACGATTTTTGATTTAAAATCAAAATTGTGACACCCATGATATTTATATAACAAATGACAATGCGTGTGAAAGTGGTCGCTCGTAGCGATGAGCTTACAGAGAATTATCATCTGAATCTGTTTCAGAATGTTGTTTAGCTTTCTTGCTACAAATTTCCTGTTCTGGTTTACATTTTGGCTGCAATTGGCAGCTGTTTTCAACATTTCAACATGTTCTCAACACCAAATGGTGAACAGAGACAGTTAGAAAGTAGGTGGTGAACACAGTGACGTGTTTAGGGAGGCAGATAATTCCCTCAAGACTAAAAAAACAGAACCAAAAGACAAAGCTTCAAATAAATTATGATGATTTATTAAAATAGAAAAAAGAGAAATCAACTTGTCTTTAACTAATAAAACAAAATCTTGTGATAATCAAATGTGCTCACTCTTGCATAATAACACTGTTTACAGGAATTGCTCTGAACACACAACTAGTCTCTAACAGTTTTTCTAAAGGTTTTTCTCTTTCTGCCTCTTCTCTTCCTCAATCACCCATCCGGGCCGTCCGTCACTGGCCCCCTGCATCGTCCTGATCACATCTCTAAGCAGCTGGAGCTGTCGGCAGCTCAGAGGTCCCTCCAAGGCCGCAGGGAGCTGTTGGAGCAGACGTGTCTGAGCCACATGAGGAAGCGGCAGGTGCTTTCGCCGGAGGATCTCAAACATCTCATTGTGGATGATAAACACAGCCTTATTTACTGCTATGTGCCCAAGGTTGGTTACCGTGAGATTAAGTAGAGTGGTTGAAATTGCAGACCGGAGGTTTTCAAACTGTGAGGTGTGCCTCCCAAGAGGAAGAGTAGAGAGAGGGGGCATGGAGGGAAAGACAGAAGAAGCGGATGTGGATGTTTGATGAGGACAGAAAGAAGCTGATGTGGATCAAAAACTGTCTTTCCAAATTCAGATTATTCTGTGTGAATAGGCTATTACTTACCAATCAGATAGTGTTTTGAGCGGGACATTAAGTGTGACCAGAGTCAGTGTGGACGACAGACTGAGAACGGATCAAAAAGTGTTGCGTTTCTAAATGTATTTATTTATTTTATTGATTGAGGCACATATTTTTAGGTACTTCCACTTGCCAAGAATATCATTATCCCAGAAGTCCATTGTAATTAAAGGTCCATAATTCTGCTTAGAAATCATACAGAAAGTGGCTTCTTGTAACTCCAGAACCTGCCTGAGAATCGTCATGTTTTTAAGTTTCTGTCACTATTAAAGTAATCTAGTGATTGTTGTCTGCACATCCATGGATACGTTACAAACAGGAACTGCCAATAACTAGTTCAGCTGACAAGAAGGTGGGTGGAGATGTTCATTGCAGTTGTCTTGGGGTGCCCACAGATTTTAAAAACCCCTGTTCCAGACTACTAAATAATCGATATTATTAATAATATTTTGTATAAAAATAATAACAAGACAGGATAAAATCAATACACCATGAAAACAATGTAGTAATTGCAATACATTTGATAAAAGCAAACAGACAAACAAACAAAAAATATTTTGCTACAAGTAGTTATCTCTCTAGTTATATTAATAGTATTTATAGTTTAGATTGAACACTGTGTGAATGTGAAGATCTTGCTCTCTGTCATCACTTCCAGGTAGCCTGCACCAACTGGAAGCGCGTCCTCATGGTCCTCACCAGTAACGGCCGCTACACCGACCCCCTCTCCATCCCTGCAAACGAGGCCCACGTGGCAGGTAACCTCCACACACTGAACGAGTTCTCAGTCCCTGAGATCAACCATCGCCTCCGCAGCTACCTCAAGTTCATCTTTGTACGGGAGCCCTTCGAGCGTCTGGTGTCCGCCTACCGGAACAAGTTCACCCGCAGCTACAACACGGCTTTCCACAAACGCTACGGAACCAAGATCATCCGCCGGCACCGGGCCAACCCGGAGGCCGAAGCACTGGAAAAAGGGAATGATGTTTCTTTCCATGAGTTCGTCCAGTACCTTGTGGACCCTCGGACCCAACGGGAGGAGCCTTTGAATGAGCACTGGGAACGGGTGCACTCCCTCTGCCACCCCTGTCTCATCCACTATGATGTAGTGGGGAAGTACGAGACTCTGGAGCCAGACGCTCAGGCTGTGCTCAGGTTGGCTGGAGTGGAGGGAACGCTTCAGTTTCCAACATCTGGTAAGAGCACCAGGACTGATGGCAACATGGCAGCACGCTACTTTAAGCACATCAGTCCTTTCTACCAGAAGAAACTGTTCAACCTGTATCGAATGGACTTCCTGCTCTTCAACTACTCCACACCAGAGTATCTCAGGACTCGATGAGGGCGGAGAACAGAGGACAGACATGAATGATGCTTTTATTTCACATTCCCTTCAGACTTTTTGTTAGTGATGGATCATTTAGCACATTTTGGTTGCCATGGACTCTTGTATAACGATCATCCCTGTTGTGAGTGGTCCATCACAAATGCAGACTTTCCCCCCAAAAAAACTTGATTTTCTGGTTTCAGTGAGTGGAACTTTGAAAATGGAAACACATTTCTTCTGACAGAAGTCTGTGCTGAAATCCAAGCATATGTCATATCTGTCAGTTTGCGTTCCAGTGTGAAAACGCCAAACTGTTTTGAAGCCTGGCAGAACGGTGCAGATGCAGGTTGCTTAAAATTGCAGGTGACACATGAACTGTCTTTACTCACAGGCCCTTCCTTTCAGAGCTTGTTAGAATTCAGTTATTTATTTTTTATTCACCTGAATACCATTTCTCATCTACAAACAGCTTTGTCAAATTTTGCAAATCGTTCTTTCAGTTTCGTTGTCTGTCACATGTGGTCATTGAGTCATTGTGATAAGCCTTATCAGCAACCCTGATGTGCCCACTACAGTGAAGGTTCTATCATGGCTTGTTTTTTTTTTTTTTGTTTGTTTGTTTTCATGAGAACTAATGAGCCATAAATGAAAGTCAGAGCTCGGGGGAGCAGGTTCTCCTCTTGAACAGGCATACAGGTGAATGCTCTGACTGTGAAACTGAACACAGCAGATTTAATCAAAGCACCCTAACCTTAACCCTAACCCTACCCTGGATGGCGTGTATTTATGTATGTCAGTGGATTAAGTATTTATTGTCGTGGAAACGTGAGAGGCAGCGAGGCTTTGGGCTCATGATTTTGTGAAAATGAGATTCATTTGAAAGAGGGGAGGGGTTACGTCTTGTATTTGTGTTTGCATGGAAAGTTACTTGCTGTCTTGGCTTTTGCACATGAACCCATGCCAAATATGAAACCTTCTGGACTGTTCAGATATTATGATATCCCTGTTCCCTGGGCCTGTCTTATCTAACTCATCACAGCGCTCCCCAACACTATCTTAAATGTATATCTGAGAGTAATTCCCAGGGAAACTCGCAGTCCCCGCTTACTTCCAGTAAAAGCTTGTTGCCACCCCTCCTCTATCACCGTCTGCATTTAGCTCCGGGCAGGTAGGCTGAACAAACAACCACATAGCTGTGGTCAGGTCCGGGTCCAGCCCTGCACTGCCCCTCGTCAGAGCTCTCCTTGTTAGGGTGAATGCAGGCAGCTGAGGGGTCAATCCACCTACAGTCATCTCCACTACAGGGCCTTGTTCAGCAAATACGACAGAAATTATGGTAAATAATACGGAGGTTAATGAAGGAAAAAGTTTATTAATGGCCTGTACTGTGAAAATACCCGGTTTAATAAACGTCTGCATCAAGTTTTAAATGTACGTTTTAAAGGGAATTCCATAGATTCTGCACATCAAAGTCTGCTTACAGGTGTTGGGGAGTTCTATGGCTTATGTGAGAACAAGTGTACAAAGCTTCTTTGTGCTCAATACATTTCCTCACGTGGTGTCACTTGAGTCGGTATCTGTTGGGACAGAAGACTACAAGTTTGAAAATGAAGTGACCTTACCAAGGCCGGGGTCTTAAAAATCAATTTTTTCCGGTTCACGTTGATCTTCATCTGAATGATCGGATAAATGTTAATACATGTCAGAGATCGATAATTGCTGTGTTTCCTGTGGATTTGTGTTACTGGTCCAAAATAAACACTTGAAAAGTCCCACATGCAGGAAATGTGGGCCGATGTTTTTATATTCAACCAAAATTATCATGTCATAAAGAACTATGCTGAGAGTCATTACCGCATTTTTGATAGTGACTCCAGGTGCATTCAGGTGCACTTTGTAAACTCACAACTCTTTATTTGAATGGTCACAAAGGTTATTTAAAACAGGAAAGTAAAAAAAAAAAAAAATGTTTTTCCTTTGTTGAAATTCTTAATACTCAATCCTTCAGTACTTATCCCACTAATGTCTCCAAACACAGATGTTAAACCACAGATCAACAGAACCATTTGAATTCTTAACGTAACAATGAATACTTTTCATAATGCATCACGGCCAGATGGTTCCATGTATAATTTACATCACTTGTTGACAGGATTGCTTTCATATCAAGCTAAATTGATACTGTAACTGAAATCATTAAACTAACTAAATTGAATTGAATAGGAATGGAGAACAAGTCTGGCCTTTGAGAACCAGAATTGAATTTATTTGGGAAATCAGCGGTGTTACCTCTGTAGCTGCTCCTCATTAAGATTCAAACAAACATACAGTGTTTGAGTGACATGGTGGGTAATGTTGCCTTCATGTATTGAAGGAAAAAGGATTACTGGAGTTAAACTGATTTTTTTAGAATCACAATCATCAAAATGTGTAAAGAGCGTAATGCTAAATCAGTTCTCTTTTAGGCCCATTCATTCTTGAAAGTCGAAGTAAAATCTTACAAAATCCTTAAAATTTCACTTGAAACAGTCTGCCGGTGCATTGGTAACCCAGTATCTTACCAGTAACCAGGGTAAACTGCGCTGCCTTACTTTATGTAGTTGGGGGATGTTGTTAAGAAAAAAACATTTCTAAGAAATACATGTAAAGACAACTCTGTTCTGTAGCTTTTTGTTGATGTAAAAAGATCAACGCTTAATGTTTCCATCTTCACTAATTCCTAAAAATGTCAATGAAAAATTAAGTCGATTGGCAATAATTAAGTAACAGTCGAATCGCTTTTTCATTGTTACGACTGTCTTCTCAAAGTCCCATCCTATACTCTGGACCTTTCTTATAAGGGCACCAGTCCAGCCTGGATGAATTGGAAACATTGCATGCTGGGATTCATCTGGACCTGACATAGCTAGTTATCCCTGAGAACACGAAAATAACCTTCTAATAACAAAAAGTCATAATTTCCTCGAAAAAGTCTTGTGCCAGAGTCAGGATATTAGTTCCAGTTCTGCTCCGATGGCTTGCACAGTTGTCTCGGTACATGTCCAGACAAGCCGGCATGGAACGAGCGGTAATTTCATCTCGCCTCCTCCAGATTTATTTTATAAAATGTTTCATCTTGCTGAAGAATACGGTCAGACAGGCCCAGTCAGGCCCCGGTCTGGAAACATTGCTTTTGTACGCCTGTAGTCATGCTTTGAAAAAGTGCAATATCTGTGTGAGTATCTGTAATGTGTTAAAAGCTGTAACTTTATAAGTGATTTCCTCTTTTATTCAAGCCTTCAATTTGCGCCACCGCGCCTCTGCCACATTTTATTTTTCTGTTCGGCCGCGATTGCAGCTGTGGATTACAGGGTTTTTCAGTTTAATGCTCCCCTGTGTGGCAGTGTGTGATTTAAGCCATAATTGGCAAGAAGATGCGACTTGCCAAAAAAAACCCGATCACACCCTTCGCGTTTTTTTATCGTCCTACTGGCTCGGCGACACGCTTGCACAAAATATATGTTTTACCTTTTAATTTCTTTTTTTTTTTCTCCTTCCTCTGGAAAATACACAATAACACGTAGCTTGTTCTTTTCAAAGGGATACAACACGCGGACGCTGCTGTGTATGGACACAGCTAGTCACATCTCCAGACCATTTTTTTTGTTCCTTTAGTCTGACCTGTGAAATAGCGAATAGAGCACAATCTGAGAGAATCTGTCATGCACCAGTTTACTTGTGCCATAAAACTGTGAATGTGATGATTTGTAAGTGAAGTGCACTTGCTGATGTGATGATTGACTGGCTGGTTACCCTGAAGCTCCAACAAATACAATCCCTGAACAGCACCGCTGACTGTGTGTGGTGGTTTTTTTTGCTTCTCATCGCAGACTCAGAGATATTCTCCCAAAGGCAGTTTTTTTCCCTGTGATGGTGCAGTAAGCTGTCCTCAGTCAGAGTTGACAAAGACAAACTTGTTCCAGTGCTCAGAGCACTGCTCATGGGTGGCTGTGGCCCAGGATGAACGAGGAAGCCCTGGGAGAAAAATAGTCCTTGATAAGTTTTGTTGCGTGAGTCATGCAGCTGCAATACATCAAGAAATTATTTAAAGATACACTTAAAAAAATATATTTTTCATTTTAAAAAGGTGCAATATGTAACAAGTGGGCCACATGTTGAATTCATACTCCACCAACTACAGTTAACAGCAGTAACTCGGGTGATACGATGCCCTCAGTTTGTTTGATTAGCTATTTAGCTCAGTTAGCAGTGCAGCTAGTCATGGATGTGTTACAGCGCCTGCTCAGAGGCTTTGGATCGCCGGGCGGCAAACTTGTTCAGGTGCAGGGGGACCGCAGACTTCTATGGCATAAAGTCAACACTATGAATTCTTCACCATAACATTCTGTTCCCGAACATTTTAATGATTAAAATAGGGATGTCCCGATCCGATCATGTGATCGGAAATCGGGGCCGATCACGTGGTTTCAGACTCGATCGGAATCGGACGTTACATCCCGATCAGGGATCGGATATATATATATGTATATTTATTCTCATTATTTTTTATCACCGTTATGTGGTGGTACAGAGTCAGACCGTCCGACATCACTTTGCTGTAGTGACACTATTGGTTGAATTTTGAACGTGGACCCAAGCCCGATTTTATTTTTTTTTTTTTTTTACGTCAGAGCACAATTTTTGGCAGAACGCAGGCGCGTGTGTAACGTTACTCTGGCAAACCTGTGGATAAAATGTCTGCAGTGTGGAAATAACTTCAATTAGAAAGCGAAAGTAGTCCAACGGCGACATGTAACATCTGCAATATGACCGTTTCGTGGGGGGGGGGGGGGGGTTAGCAAAAGAGCTGCATTAATACAACACATTTGATACGGCAAATAAAAAACAAACACTCAAAGAATACAACGAGTTTACTCAGGCAATACAGGCAAAGACACAGAAGCAAGTTAAGAGAAATATCCTCGAGACAGCGACATGGCCACAAATATTACAGAGAGGGTAATTAAATGAATCACTCTGGATAACCAGCTCATCTCTGTGATAGAGGATCAGGGTTTTCTTTGTCACCTGGAGTTTTTGTATCCCCGGTACGTCCTACCATCTCTGCATTACATTACACTGACTCCACTTTCGAGTTACAACGTGCCGGTATGCGCACCAGTTTCGTGGGTCTCATCCAGCAGAACATGTAAAACAGGCAACCGAGGAGATGCTGAACACGTGTGATATAGACAAGCGACGCGTCCACGTCATTTTACATGACAACATAAGGAATATGTAAAAAGCAGTGGATGATATGGAGGTGCCAAGCGTGGGCTGCATCTCACACACTTCAGCTGGCTGTACACGAGGGTCTGCTGTCACAGTGCAGCGTCACACACTCACCTGCTAACACAAGGAAGGTGGAGGCTGATGTTGGAATAATATATGCAGAATAATGAAGAGCCATATGAAAGTATTTACTTTGTTTGAACAAAATAAAAAAAAACAAACTATTAAGGAATGCAGGTACTTTTTTTCTTAATGTAGCTGTATTATCCAGGAAAATATGAGTTAAGGCTAAGTATCGGATCAGGACTCGGTATCGGCAGATACTAAATATTAAAGGACTCGGGGTAAAAAAAAAACCTGGTCGGTACATCCCTAGTTTTAAATGATCATTTTTATGTATTTCGCCTTTAAAGCTACTACAATGGAATCCTGGTGACCTCCGTGTTCAAATGATGATGGTGGAATAAAGTACATATACTTTGGTTTCGTGCCGCACCACCAGACTACAAGCAGGGTAACACTTTCAAATAACCAACATAGAACCAACCAACAACAATACAATTATTTCACTGTTAAAAGAATGAAGCATTGTTTATTTCATTGTAAAGTTGCAGCTGATGTTTATAATACTTTAGTTCTATAATACACTAGTCCATCTATAAACATTACGTGGAGGGTCATGATAAAGTTGCAACTGATTGTAAACATTTCCAATTGCTTAATAAATGGTTTAAAAATCAATTCATTTACAGTGAAATAACCATTAGCGGAAACCTGACCACGTACTAATGACGGTTATTATAAATGTGGCGTGGAGCAGCTGCTTTTCCTCTGTGAGGCTCGTCCATTCCTCCTCAGCACTCCGCCATAAAAACTTGTTTTAATTTCAGCCAAGATAAATCAGACTCCGACCCGCTGATTGGCAATAAAAATCATTGTATTAATTATATGGAAATCTCCAATCTTCTCACCAATGATCTTGTTTGCTTATGTAGGTCATAGAGAGTCATCAGTATTACATTTAGATGGTTTCACAACCAGATCAAAGTCATTTTTGAAATTTTTTACGATTATTATTATATACAGATTTTCCAGACATGTGTCTGAGATTGATGCTAATTGTGTCAACCTGGCTGGCCTCATCACTGATACCCACTGAAGACACTGATGAATGTTCTGGGCTGGTTTACCAAAGCGACACAGATTTCATAACACTGTTGATTTTATTAAAATATAACTGTTCGTAGCCACAAAAGTACATCAACACTCGCCGAACATTTGTCACATTTTTACGATTCCACGGTTCATCTTTGCGCACACATAAGACGGAACATAGTGTAGGTGTGGGAGCTCGGGTGACAGTGAACACTGCGAGATTAGAAAACAAGGCCTTTTTTTTTTTTTTTAAAGCCCACACAGTCTTAATGTGGCAGTGTGGACACTGAAGGACTGGACAGAATTGTGTCTACAGAGAGCAAAAGAGACAGGACCGCTGCAACATTTAAATGAAGCTGTTTTTCTGACACTGACGTGGTTTATGAGGAGGAGGTGTTAGATAAGACACAGCTGACATTAACTTTGTTTTCAAGGCAACCGTAGACTACTGCTGAAACTAAAGTGCAAGTTAGCACATGTGTCCATCAAACTCTTTTACATACTAGATAGGGCTGGATGATAGATCAATATTTTTTTAAGGGAGTCGCTCAACATTTTGGGATACATGCTAATTCAGAGTCAGCTGAGTGGAACGACACCACGTGTGTGTGAGATCAATATGAAGCTGCAGACAGGAGGCAGTCAGCATAGTGTTTCATAAACCTGGCTAGCTTTGAAAAAGTTTTAAAAATCTGCCTGCCAGCTGAATTTGACTGATTATATTGTTACATCTTGTCTGTTTAAACACACAGATGTGTTTTTTTTTTTTTTTATGGGGAGCTGTGTTCCGGAACTAACAGGCTGATAGAACACCAGACTAAACTCCCCGTACAAACCACAACTTCTTGTTTTTACTCTCATTTTCTGTGTGACTTTTTGTCTTGAGGTCAACGTCAATGGGATTTTGAACAAGGTTTTTTCTTACTTCTCAAACAAGAAGATCCGGTTTCAGTCAGACTCTTTATCAACCTTGGCGATAAAGTGAGCATACACATCTCCCAAAACATTGAACCTCTACATTACTGTATCATGACTGACTGACATTAACTGTAGTCACAATCAAAACTTCCAATAAAATATCCAACTTTGATAAATGTAGAGAGTGGCTATAGAAATCAATGACATCCAACCACGAGGACCAAAACAATCAGTTGAAGTGAGCCCGCGCCATATTGTAAATAAATACAATACAGTTCTTTTTTAAAATAAGATTATTATTACATTCATTGTTATCTATGTAAATGTGACATTTTATTATGATAAAGACTTTATGATATATTGTCAGGCCCTATTGTATAAGACACACGTATGTGCTGGTACAACACAACCTTAGCTGTGGTCTAATTGTCACAGTTATCACAGTTAACACACAGATCTCGTACAGTAAGCTGGATTGAAATAAACTGTGGTTCAGATATTGAGATTTCACTGTCCCTCTAGTGCATAAAGTACCGTGTAACAGTGTCACAATAAAAGCTCTCAGCGAAACACTATCAGCACTGAAATACATCACGTAAAAAAAAAAAATCGATTACTGACACGACAGGCTCTTTTTAGAAATGTCACAGATTTCAGTGCTCATGAGGTTTATCCTGAAAAATAGGTTTTTACTAGTAACAGCACACAGCAAAAATGATCCATGTGACTTCATGAGTGCACTGACACACATGTTGCACTATTATTTTCAGGAATAATGTAAATCTTTGAGAGGAAGCTTGTATACGCATACTCAAAGAAGGATAGAGAGAGCCAGTGTACTTTACACTGTACACTTTGTATCCTGAACACTGAGTGACTAAATGCAGTATTTTGTGTTTTCATTTTTAAAGGTGCAATATGTAAGAATTTTAGTTGGAAAACATTCAAAAATTAATGTCAATGTGAAGAAATAACAGTTTTTAAGGTAATGGCATCTATGCATTGTGTTCTGTTGTAGCGATATCTACTGAAGTTAGCATGCTAACCAGCTAGCCCCAGCCGAGACCAGTCCAAAGCTCCTGTGCTAGCAGTAGTAGCACAAATGCTCTAAGCTTTCAGTCTGGACTGCTAGCTGCACAGCCAACTGAACTAAATAGCTAATGTTAGCTACAATCATCGGCAGATACCTGTTATTCTGGTGATATGCCGCCCCCCATCTTTTTTTGAGTATCAATTTGACAGGACTCCAATTCTTAATTATTGCACCTGTAAACTAAAATAATAACAGGAACATGAAGATGCTTAAATATGACTTGAGGATTACTCTGCAGTCAAACAAAATGTGATGAACATTGTGCAACACAAACTGTTGAAAAGTGTGAGTAAGCATGAATTTTCCCGGGGTGGTGTAAACTGATGTGCCGGCACTGCGACGTGAGATGAAAATGCTGAGGAGCGAGAACTCCAACTGCATCTCAAGACGAGAAAAAAAGACTTAAAGGTGAGTTCTGAATTCATTCAGAGGCTGAACTGAAGAAAAACAGTCCATTTGTTAAATTTGTGCAAATGACAGAAGCTGAACATGTGCTTCATTTTCTGACTGAATGACCCTTCAAGATTAATATGCATATGTACATGCAGTCACTGCTGTAATGACGAGGTTTTATGGTTCTGACAAAAATCAGTAAGGCTTTGTGAACCCTCCATTAAAGGGACTATTAGTATCAAGTAGTGAGAGAATACCCAAGATCCTCTGCAGCTACACAGTCAATGTAAACACATAAACTTGGGCTGATGGACGAGTCTTCTGCATCAGTTCACTGCTGTTTTTTGTGTTTGTGTTTTTTTTTCTCCATACAGTGGCAGCACAAATCCACAATTAAAAATGTCTTATTGAGCTTGCTATACAAAGAGTGAGAGGTGTAGACACATTTTCTGTGCTTCACAGTGCTTTAGAACAAAACCGTTTAGTGTTTGGGCCATTGAACAATTTTTAGCATAATGTAGAATCTTAGAAACATTTTCAGAGCTTGAAATTATTATGTACTTTTTGCAAGTGCCACATTAATTTATATACCATATACCATGTGCAACAAAAAGCAATACATCATCTGCATATTATTCATTCTAGAGTTTTTGTGATGGATCATGGCGATTTTAGTTAGAGTTGTGGCATTTTCAAAAGGTATAAAAAGGCCCAACTCTCACCTGTTTGTTATTTGGTGACTTGCTGTGATGTTACTTGTCCACAGTGGAAGGAGTGCGGAGATGAAACAAATCTGCTAAAACAGTCTAATACTGGCTTAGTTTCGTAGTAGTGGGTAATAACCCAATACTTGGTGAGTTCTATTGCACAATGATATGAATAGCCAGCGTCCAAGGATCCTCTCATATTACTCTCAGAGAGAAATATTTTTCAAAATGTTACCCAGTTCCTGTAGATGATTTAGTTCTAGCTGTCAGGACACATTTGTGTATGCCAGGAGGTGCCATGACAATATGGACCCTGTATACAAACATGGTTTAAATCAGTCTAGAACTTGCTGGTGGATGCCCTCCCTCCTACAGTTTAACAGTCTCAGTGTTCAGTTCTCTTTGTTTATTCACCTCATTTCACTAAAACATTGATTGGAGGTGTAATTTGTAAAATATGGCAAGAATTTGCAGGTAGCTCCAGAGCGATCACCAGAGTAACCAGCAGCTGCTGCTTTCTGTTAGCTGTCTGTGGCTGTAGCTAGTTAGCTAATTAGCTTGGGCGGCTTTGGTGCCAGTGGCCCTCGAGTTTGTCTAGACTGCCAGCTTAACTGGTTTTGGTAGCCTGATGTGAAAGTGAACACAGCTGGACACCAAATTGGGACTTAACTCAGCTTTCAAGACCGACTGAGGTCAGTTTTGAAGACAGGGGATACTGTATGGAGGTGATTTACAAGGTCTGAAACTTTCTTTACATTTTATGAGTCTATTTGTTAATATATTGCGCTAGAAGCTGGCATATGTTGGCCGGCTGAAACCAGGGTTGAACTTGTTTGTTGCCAGTGCAAAGTGCCATTATTAGAGAGGACCGCCTGGGCTAGCTGGTTAGCATGCTAACTTCAGTAGAAATCTCTGCAATACAGTACATAGATGTCTTTGACATATTGTCAACTTGGCTGTTTCTTTGTTTGATAACGTTAACGTTAATGTTTTTTGAATGTCTTAAACCAAACATCTGGCCATATCTTACAAATTGCTCCTTTAATAGTGCTCAAATAAACAAAGCAACCAAATCTCTCAATATATTGTCTTCTTCCTAATCGTGCTGTTTCCACTGTGCAGCCATTTGGCCTTTAGCACGAAGATACGCATTGCGTCATTCTGTATGTTTGCCTCGTTACAGTACCTCATCAGTTGATTAATCCTATTAATTAGCAGCAAATGTAAGAAAAGAAAAAAAAAGATAGTAAATAAAGTCCATCACATGGATAATAATGTAAATTGGACTTTTTTTTCATTTGATGATGAAACATTCCCCTGTGTGTTACAGATATGTAACCCTGATTTCTCATTAAAAGTAAACCTGTACAATTCATTCAAAATAAGTTACAATGATTCCAAACTCATATATTGGACATACTGTATATATCCATGGAAATTCCAGTTAAATTCTAGGCATAACACAGCCCACCCAAACATGGACTGCTTTAAGTCTGTTTGTTCAGTCCACAAGTTCAAACAAAATGTCCACCACTGTTCAGTCTTGCTGCTATGATGCTAAGTTGCTACATATTCCTCTGATGAAGCTAAAGAGATGATCTGAGAGACGAGGTGCGCACTGAGCCACCAAACTCACATTTAGGAAAACTAAGAGACAGACAGATAAAGAGGAATGGTAACAAAATAAAGTTCAATATGGTGTATTTAAGGACAGAGAACCTAAAACTCTAAATACTTGAAAGCCTTTTGTGGTAAAACAAAAATATTAGATTGGCTGGCCGTTTTAAAGAAGCAAACCCTTCATCCAGATGGATGGGTGTAGATGGGTGGGCGTCACCAGTGCTGTTTCTCCGTCGTCGGTGTGAACTGGTGCAGTGATCACTATCAGAAAATGCTTTATTGTCCGTTCAAAAGCATCTCTTTGCAAATGTAACACAATTGGAGCAACAAGACAGTGGCTGGCTAAGAGTTCAGTGGTAGAGGGTTTAAGTTCAGAGACCCAGGCTCTGAACCAGTGAGACACAGCGAAAGCAGAGGGCCAGAAACCCGGTGCCCAGCAGGTCCCCCAGGGCAGTCAGGTAGGGGATGGAGAAGTTGTCTGGGTCCAGACTCCGTCTCCACATTACACGGATGATGAGGTCAGCAACATAAAGGAGGATGGTCACCTAGAGGGAAAAGAGGTTGAGCATGATGAAACATCACAAACAAAGCTATGTATTTAAACATATTTGTCAGAATATTCACAATAAATACTCAAATCAGCAGGGGGTCTTAGAAACAGCTTATTGTTTCCAGCTGTCTCTCTCTTGCTCTCCGATTGACTCTTTACTTTCCTGCCGTTTCCCTTAGTCTATGGTTGACCACCATACCCAAAGTTCTGTTTAAAACCACTAAAAGCAATCAAAACAAGTCTATCGATCGATCGGCTCCGTTCAGTTTCAGTACTATGGACAGCGGCGCACCTATATACGCACCTCGTGATGATCCATACTTTGCTCACCATTTCAAGCGCAAATGCCTCTTTCTTAGCTGTGGGGCTAATACTTATCATATGCCAAAATATAAGTCACCCCAAAGTATTAAACCACATGCCAGCATAGCTCATGTGACATGTGAATATGTCACACATTTCAGGAGTACCCAAGGGACCTCTTTTTTTTCTCTCTCTTTGTCTAATATCATTAAAATTAAAGCTGCAAGCAGCGATGAACGGACCCTGGCAGTCCACGCGCGTCGGGGCTTGCTGACAAAAAATCGTCATTCAAAAAACAATAGGGGCCTCACAGGTCGAGACCTGCTCGGGCCCTAAATACTTTCAAAATATTCAAACATATGATTTGAGAATAGTTTCAATAGCAAGGCAGGGTCTGTCAAATCAAGCCCTGTCATACAGTGTTTTTTTAATGATATATCTTTATCAATTAGAGCGGCTGCTTTCAGTCATTTAAAACTTTTTAATGCACGCAGTAATGTCACTGTAACAAATACCGTGGCACATTTAAGCAGCAAAACTGAAAGCTGTAGTTATAAAACTTGACAGGACAGTGAAAACTCTCCAGAGGAAACAGAATTAAACTTTTACTAAAGCCTTTGAAATAAAATATTTTCAGACAGCTCTGATGGAGCTCCAGATTTACCAGGAGGCTGGCTTTTTTATGAACTTCGACTGTGTGTTTGGCTTTTTGGGTGTGTAGAAGAACATTAATTAACACTGGATCCCTGGATCATTGACAAGTAGGCACAGGGGACGTACTAATGGCTTCTGCTGCTGGAGGACCGCTGCAAGTAATATAATGAATATATTCCTCATTAAAAAGGTATTATTCCAAGCACTGTCATCCCATCAGTGTTACTTTCGATGAACAGGCCACCCAATCTGCGGATCATCCTGTGGATTTAATTGCGATCAACACAACACTATATGAATAATTGACTAAAGCTACATTTTGGAAAGGCTTAACCTTTTAAGCCTACATTACCCATTTTAAGCAATGGAATCAAAACAAATGACTAGAGTCGTGATTGCCAAATAGTTATAGTAGATAGACCTTTAAAAGTAATAGAGGAAAGGTTGAAATGTACAGTGTCAGTCACTCCAAACAATATCATCATCAGCTTGACCAACCAATGTGAACACTGAAAACAATTCAGTTCTATGACAATGTGTTGCAATAATATCCTCTTCTGTATTACCAATAGTTTAACCACCATTCAGAAGAACATATTTACACTGCAGTTCCAGTCTGATAGGGCTGTGGGGTACATCAAACACAAAAGGTAGATGACCACCGGACCTGTGTACCTCCACTGCTCATAATAGACATGTGTAAGCATGTTTATCTCTGCACACACTTTTTCCGCTGCCAGGCAAGTGACCTCAATCACAGCTTTCCATGAATCCTCCAAGCTGTGAAATCATTCGAGGTCTAAGTCAGCTTTTCTGGACTCGGGTAGATAAATAATTCTGAGATTTATTTAAACCTCCAAGATAATTAAGACATTGGCAGATGGTTGTTGACTTTGTACCAAAGGACACATGTTATTTTGTAGTACTAACATTACTGTCAAAACATAATGAGTTGCAGGTTTTTACAAACACGTAACAGCTGAGAGGACATCATGGTGAGGAGGTCAGACAGGTGACCGTGGCAGGAGTGCGGTGTACTTTTGGTTCTGTACTGGAACAAAACTTTCATCTCACTGAGCTGCTGAAACACCAACACCTGGCATAGGTCCTTTCACAGTTAGGTAACAGGTGGCAGCAGCCATTTTTATCAGAATGTACAAAGTCTTTGATGACTGGTTTGTATCAGAGTGAAATTGAAACTGCAGGGCCTTCCGAGGGCATTCAATATTAACTACAGAATTATAAGACTGATTTATTTTCTCCTTATATGTATGTATGGAACTGCATCAGTTACCTGCAACAAAGCAGCACACAGGTAGCAGACGCTGAAGGCTACAGAGATGGGCGCCTCGTCTCCCTGCAGCAGAGAGATGGCGTAGAGGAAGACCAGGTGTCCGGGGACAACCAGCATCAGAAGCACCCGTGCTGATTTGGAGTTCACCCCTGGGAGACACAGAGAAGAGAACATTCCGTTTTCAGACCTTCTATTTGAATCAAAAAAAGGATTATAATAACAAGAGCCAGTCCAGCTACGATTAAACAAGCTCCTTAGGATTTTCTACTCTACTAAAGGTCTCTTTAGCTATCAAAAATAACATCCACTACTCTCTGACTATTCTCTTTAACTATTTCCAAGGGATGACTAAAAATGTTGTATTCTGGCTACTTTGGGGCAGCAGAAAAAGCTTGAGTGTGCTCTTTAGAAGCAAAATGCCCCATGAAGTCAGTTAAGTTCACCAACTAGTCATTAACTTTGTCTTCTGCTTGGGCAGGTACTGTACATTGGTTTGTCAAGCTCCTTAACTACTAACTCCTGCTTGCTGTGGCTGAAAATGACCCAGACGAGAGCGGTGAGAGGGAAACAAAACAGTACATTTGTGGGCAGTAAGCTCAAAACAATGAGCGGACCTCCACCACGCACAAAACAGAAAAGGAAGGCTGACTGGCGAGCCATTGTCCATTTCCACTTTAAAATGAAAATATTGATTAGTCCTGCTGTAAAGGTACCCTGTTCTTGGAGTTTGTGATAGATTTCACATTTCTACAGTCTCGCCTAAGTCACCCCGTGTTAGTGCTTTCGGTATACACAGGAGGTTTTATGTATACAGATACAGAGGTTTGCATTCAGCATGGCAGTGTTACCTGCAGAGAAGAAGGTGACGCAGGGATTGGGCCAATGCTGCCTCATTTTGTACGGCAGCACCCCTGGGATGGTCCAGAAGTGTAGGTAGGTCGAGATCCTACTGGCCTGGATGGCCACCAAGTTGCCACCAACACCTACACAGGGGAAGGACACAGACAGACTTAGTGGGTCAGTGAATGAGGGAATATCTAAAAAGGAGTGCCACAAAGCGACTTATTTTATACACGTTTTCTTACAGATCAGATATTGTTTTCTATATTAATTGATTCAAAAAGCTTAATTTTTATAAATATAATCAACGGAAACACAACGTTCTGTCCTGCAACAGCTTTAGAATCAGTCTTTGCTGCATCTCTTCATCATCGCATGCTCACAAATGAAGCCAAGCAATGACACAAGTTTGGCTCAGCTATGATCCAGCAGGGGTTTACAGAGAGCACAGTCCATCTTAATAAGCCACAGAGGCCAAAGCTCAGCTAAAACCCAGCCGGTGGAGTCACAGCATTAGACTAAATCAAAGAGATGAACACAAACTCTACCCGATATCTCTCAGACACGAGAGCAGCAACACGTGCGTATGGAGAGAAAATCATCCGCATGCAGGCGAGGTTCTGACAGTGAAATACGACTCTGGTTGTGCAAAAACCATTATGCGCCTTTTTGTGAAATTCAGATAAATAACTTGTTTCTGACTGACTCTGTGTCAAGATGTCAGATCTGTTCGATAGGTCATCTTCAGGCTTTTAACCAGGTCCCAGATGTGTCGTGATTCAAAGCAACTAAAAAGGCTGAGATATAAGATACGATTTATCCTCTCATTCTGGCCTGAGCTGAGCCTTTTTTCATTCACTTCTTCAAAGCTTTGTTTCTGCTGAATGCAAAACAACAACCAGATCTCACCGGCCTTCAAATTACATTGTCATTTTGCTGTTGACGAAAGTATCTGTGCCTAATTCAGTTACATCAAACACCTTTCCAAGTACTTACCCCAGAAATCGACACAGATGTTCTTATGTGAGATGGAAAAGGCTTGAAGGAACGTTTAGTAAAACATAATACTGGTTTATGCAAGCTGGTGGAGGAAAATGGGAAATTCAAACCAGATTGGCGAATTTACTACTTGACTGAGAGCGGTGCAAGGAGAGGCAGAGAGAGGCAGATTGTGAAACAGTGGGAAGATGGGCAGAGAAAATGAGAAACAGTGACACTGAGAGTCGATGGTTATTAAAGAGCCTGTCAGCTGTGCCAGGACACTGGGTGTGCACCATTAGTGGTTTATATCGAGTTTTCTCCTTTACTGCATGCGCCACTTCACAGCCAAACCACTTATTCTGAAGGCTGCTTCTTTTTTGCCTCCACTTCTCCATGTCTCTGTTCATTTTTCATCATTCTTGAACAGTATTAAGTGGAAATCTGTTTTCTATGTGCTTTAAGTACCTACAGTTTTTCAGACAGTTTAATTGTCTGATTTCTGCAGTTGAAGACTTTCTCATGGAGAAAAGACCTGCTGGCAAATCAGGGGGTTTAGTAATGAGGGGTAAAGATTTTAGTAATTTTGAACCAATGGGTCATTCATTTTAGACAGGACAAAAGTTGGCTTCTTGTTTCCAATTGGCTCAAATGACAAACGGCAGCAGCAGTTACCTAGCAAATTAAGCTAACTTTAGCTCCAGAAGTTGTAAACAATTGCTTCAGTTGACCTTCTGAAGTGTCAAGCTGACACCTTTCAAGACAAGAACCCTATAAAGGGGATCTTAGATATGCAGTTGATGGCTTCAAGCATGACAAAAAATGCTAAAAAAGATGCTAATTCTAAATGTCCAATCCCAGCAGTCTGTTCATCCTGCTGCCATCTGGCAAATGATACAGATGTATCCACTGCCATACCACTAGCACACTTACTACAGAGCAGCTTCTTTCCATATGCTGTGAGAAGCCTCAACTCATTCTCAACACTCCACCTAAAAAGTATTTATTGTGTAACCTTTAGAGACAAAGACTTGCATTTTGTTGTTTTATGATGAGGGAAATGTAAGATCAGGTTTGTATTTCATTCTACCATAACCCACTTGTTTGCTTAGCTTATAGACCATAATAAATAGGTCGGACATGCTTTTCGTTTGTTTTACTTTCCATTGCCAGAGAAAAGGAATTAGCATGAGGGCTATCCAATGTGTCCTGTGAATGCAACACTAGTTCAAATAATAAGCTTTGCTGTAAATTTTCCGAAATGTTATAAAGAGCAGTCCAGGGTCGCTAAGGTTTGCCTAAATGTTGATGCTACACAGTGAATGTGCTGTAACCACACCAAATAGAGCATGAGTGACAGGATGAAATGCTGATTGTTTGGGTTATTACTGTATGTGGTGAGCTAGTTAGCTGGACATGCTGACTTTTGCAGCCAAGTTTAAGTTGTTTAGCAAATGGACGATGTGAGGCACACAGAACTCTGTTTTTGTGGTTTGTAGTTCGTTCGCTACCATATGCTTTGCCACCAGACGCATATGTTTAATTTGCCCCTTCACTAGCATAGAATGGAAGTGAACACGAGACGAATATTTGCCAGTTGGTTTCATGTTTGTGTGACCATAAACATAAACTGGTATACCAAACTCGAGCTGTTGATGAGCCGAAATGCTCCTTAAGTCAGTTGAGTTCACGATCTAGTCATTAACTTCCTGCTTGAGCACGTAGTGTTCAGTGGTTTGTCAAGCTTATTATTGGCAGAAAATGACCCAGATGAGAGCGGTGATAGGGAAACAAAACAGTACATTTGTGGGCAGTAAACTCAAACAATGAGCTGAAAGATGCTAATAAGCTCCACAGTGCCACTGTTGATTTCATGTATGTGTGATGGTATAAACCGGCTCTGTTGACTAGCTGTAAAGGGTGTATGCATGCACTGGTAATGCAACTCATACATTTTGGAAAAAGCTGCGCAATTGCTTTGAACTTCTGTTGAGATGGCAAAAATGGAACTTGAGGGTGATTCATCAAACCACTCTGATGCACCTCATGGTGGCCTTGGTGCATCTGAAATAACCACTCCTCCTGAAAATGTTCCAGTGGTTTTAAGGCTTCATTTACCAGACATTTGGGCAGCTCTAGATGTTTTAGCCCATTAACTCCAAGTCATGTATGCTTTTAAGTTAGAGCCAAACATTTCAAACAAGTATCACATATGATTTAAGACTGGTTTCCTTCCTTGCAGAATTACACTGGTTTCAATTCATTTCAGATCAAATATTGTACCGTAATAGTTTTTTTTAGAACTGACTGATAAAAATTGGCTGCAAATTCCTGTTCTAGACCTAAATCAAAATTTAGCAATTTAGCAAATTTCAAAATGTATGTTATTTAGGAAAAGGATTTCTTAAAGCTACTTATGTTGACCACATTTCACAGTAATCTTCTGGTGCACAATTAGAAATGTTTCTTGTACAACATGACTTAGGCACACTCCATGGCTTCGGAGTCACTTGCTATGAAGGATATTTTTTAAATATATTTTCGGCCTTTACTTTGACAGCACGGCTGAAGATAGACAGGAACTGGGATGAAAGAGAGAGGGGGAATGATATGCAGCAAAGGGCTACAGGTCGGATTTGAGCCCAGGGCTACTGCGGCAAGGACACAGCCTCTCTACATGGGTCGCACGCTCTACCAACTGAGCTAACTCGGATGCCCCGGGACAGACATTTTCATACAGAGGAAATACAAATGAACAAATCTACATTAGCAATTAGTTACATTGTTGTTCTATTCCCTGGTTACACCGCTCTTAGCAGCAGCCTGAGCTTTATTTTTAACCCACTGGACAGAGAGCTGTTAAAGAGGCAGACAGGAAATTACACTGCTTTTAAAAAGCAATGCTTTACAGTTTTCTAACGTCACGTGTCGGCATCTTTAAACTCACCTGCGTTTTCAAAATTCTCTCTCCATATAACTTCACAACCACATGATAGAACTTGTGAGCACGGAGAGAAGTTGGTGAAAAAAAATGAAAACGATTGGCTGCCAGTGGCTTGGCCGGGAAGGAAGGCAATACATCAAAAAAGTCATTTGATGAAGCGGAGCTGTGTTGTTGGAGATTAGTGGTGCAGTCGACACCAACTCTCAGTGAAATCTGAAGCATTACTATTCTGTTGTGAGTGTCGGACTGCGCTGTCAAGTCAGTGTTTAGTATGCTGCTCAGACTCACACAGGAAACAAACAAAGAGCACAACCTGCACCTCCAAACAATTTCTGAGGCAGGCACAGGTTTGAGTATATAACCAAGTGTATCTGGCTGAGATTACTGTCAACACATCAACTGAACATCGGATGATCCAGTCAGGAATAATTTATATTTTGTTTGTTTAGGCTTCAGATTTTTTTCCCCTACATGAGTCCTTCCTGCTGCTTCCATCAAATCAGTGATATGTGTTTGTTTGGATTCACCTGTGCTCCGCTGAGTCATCAGCATTCTGCTCAGAGTCAGGCAACACACTCATAGAAGAATCTGTACTTTACAACACTACCGCAAAGACATCTGAGCAATAATGGTTTGAATGATGTCTTTCCGAACTCTGGAAAACATCATGTAACAAAACACAAAAATTCTTATTAATTAGCCTACCGTTAATGACGGGCGTAAAGACAGCCATGCCCTCAAAGTTGGGATCAGACACTGTCCTGTCCAGTATAAGGCCTCCAAAACTGGAAATCACAAACACAGAGGGATTCCAAACCACATGCTAATTATTAATGAATAATTCATTGTGATTATTAAAAGGTGTTTGAGTTCATACCTGCTAATGGACATGGCTACAATAACAGGCTGCCACCCTGAGCGGAGAACCTCCCTGATCTGTGGGCTCTGTCGGGCCACCATCACCCACACTGGGATCAGAGCCAGGAAGACCAGACACACCAGGGGGGACAGGTACCATATATCTGTGGGGCAAGATCAGGCATGAGTATATTGTGTGCAATTATTATACTGTGTACTACTTATTATGATGGTCACCAAATGTATACAAATAAAAAACAGCAATAAATTCAGAGAAGCCAATAATCAGTGTCACTGTCAGTACTTGATATTTAACTATGCAATCATGTACAAAGAGGTGAAACCACAGTTGCCAAGTCCGTTTATTATACAGTAATCGACTTGAGGCATTGTTGTTCTGTAAAGTTGTTTACAATTATTGTTGCCATGGACTGTGTTACTTTGGGACTTTTGTCAAATATAGTTGCCATGTCTCGTGTCCCTCCTCAATTGTTTGTCCTGGTGCAGGATCCTTCTACAGATCCATTCCCTCCGCCCATCTTCTTCCCTCATGCACAACACGGCGGATGGGTTACATTTCAAATCAAAATAGCACGATAGCTTCTTAGCTAACAATGCCGGTAACGAGTGGGTGAAAAATGTGAAAATACATAACAGAGAGCTTGAGAAAGAGAGAGCGTATTTAAGGTCTGGATTCGACCTCAAG
Source organism: Diplodus puntazzo (assembly GCA_963678695.2). Classification (NCBI taxonomy): domain Eukaryota; kingdom Metazoa; phylum Chordata; class Actinopteri; order Spariformes; family Sparidae; genus Diplodus; species Diplodus puntazzo. Next base: position 7,823,845 of record OZ023165.1, on the reverse strand, counting down.
TGGAGGACGATTCAAAGGATCTCTGCAGATACTGTAAGTTACATGTGAAGCACGTGCTCATCACACGTATCTCCTTCAACATGCTAATTTACATGGGTGATGCAGTGTCTAATATAGTTAGTGGAACTATATTACTGAAATCCAACTTATATTGGGTTATATTACTTTGTACTGTTGAAAGTAATGTACTACTGTTACCTCCGCCACTGTTCACTCATATTACCTCATGGTCAGTCATTATATGCAACTTCTTTTGTATCTTTTTCATGCATTCACTTATTTATTCCTCTTTTTTTGCCAGTCAGTTGGTTTTGTTCAAGTTCCTCAGAATTAAAGAGAAAAAATGTAAAATTACGAGGTTCATTATTTTTTTGAATGGTTTCTTATGAAACTCAGCCACAGAGTGACATCACCAGAGGAATTTATTACAGTACATGCAGCTTCCTCTGGAGCCACAAAGAGTTTATACTACTTTTTTCACATTATGCAGTAATACACCCCAATAGCTGTAAACACACTTCATTGTGTGGAGTTAACCTTCACTAAATCAAGTTAAAAAAAATTGTGATCAACTTTAAGTAAAGGTAAAGTTTTATCCCACACTCCACTATAAAATGCAGATGAAAGATAAACAAGGATAAATGCACCCACTCACACATGTAGGAACACAAACAATAAAAATAGAGCCAAGACGCTCACACACATTTACACACACTGGGCCTGGAACAGATGAGGGGTGGGCTGCTAGCATCAACTAGCTTGAGAAATGTAAACAGAGAAAGACATAGTAAAAAAACATACACACAAGCACTTTACATTGCTGTCCAACCATGGGAAAATAAACATGACTTCTGCTGCCATCTTGTGTTCATGACGAACTCCAAAAGGACTTTGTGTAATGGTCAAAATGTTCCTTATCATCTGACAGATTCTCCTGACTACAAAACAAAGACATTCAAAGTTTCCTCTGATTGGGATAAAATGTATAAATCAACATGTGAGTTGTTGTCATACTTAGAAGGTGTTTAAATCTGCCAGGAGTGACTAATTTCCTTCATGACTCCACCTTCACTCTTACTGTTTCCTCACCTATATGTTCATAGAGAGTGCTGCTGACCCCAGCCAGCAGGGACAGGGTGATCAAGTCGCCCAGACTGGCAGCGATGGGGGTGGCCACGTTGTCCGGGTTGATCCCCACCTTCCTGGAGCCGATGATCACTCCGATCATCACCAGGCCTGCGGGAGAAACAGAAACGGGGGAGGAATGAGTTAATCTGAAAGGACAGAGATGGGAAATAGGATGATGGAGAAAAATCACTGGACATGAGTAAAAAGGAAAAATGTTTACAGAAAGAAATAATTCATTGTGTTCTAGGAGAGAGGTTTCATCGGGGTTACAAGACGACATAATGCAGACAAAGCTGAACGTGTTGGATTTTCTATGTTGGTAAAGTTTTTTGTTTTTTTTTCAATTTTCAGAACATCAACCAGCCTGACAGAGTGACAGCATGCTGGAAAAGAGAAAATAAGATCTCAAAAACAAGCTGCAGCTAAAGCTGAACAAAATAACATAACTGATTTATAAAGAAATGTTCAAAATGGCAGTAGTTAGGAGGAAAACTGGAAAGATGTTACTCCCTGCTGAGACATGACTCAAGACATTAGCAGAAAAACAGAACCAGGGGCGATTGAGTTCTCTCACACATAAAGCCTGTGAAACACTAGAACATTTATGATGAGGATAAATTATGGATTGTGCAGTTGTTACATGAAGGGGCAGGGTGATATGGGGATAGGTTCACCTGCTACCACGTAAAAACCTGCTGAGTGTGTATGATTGATGGTGTCTGGTTTAACACTGTTAGTTATAAAAATGTATAACACAAGGGTATACGTATCTTTTACTTTCTACTGAAGGATTAGTGCGAGAGAAGATCCATATCACCTTCGGGTCTGTCCGTTAAATATGAAGCTGGACAGTTTGCTTAGCTTGGCATAAAGATCGGATGCACAGAAAAACTAGCTTGGCTCTGCCAAAAGGTTAAAAAGCAAACATTTAAACACATTTAGAGCTTATTATTCCTCAAGTTTATCATGATTGTTGCAACAGGTTGCTCTTTCCCTGTTTCCACACATGCTTTATATTAAACGGACAGATATGGAAGTGGTATCCATCTTTTTTATCTCACTCTGCAATAATTTTATCAACAGTAAAATGAAAACTATTCCTTAAATCCATTCAAAGAAAGTTCAATGAATTGGATCATCTACAAGTCACAAAGTAAAGTAAAGAGATAAATATTGAGCAATAATCAGGGCAGCTCTGAAACAAGTTAAGAGTGATTCATCTGTTTCACCTAGAGATCTCCTGTATGTCTTTGAATTTACATAGAAAGCAACTCAATAACCATTACACCTCACCTAAATGTCCAATTTTTGAGAAAGTTCATTTTTGAGTCTCATTCCCCGCTTGTCAAAAACTGACGTTTTGTGATTGCAGGTCAGGTCGGACACCATCCCAAAGCTTCAATATTTGACAAGTTGGGAATAAGACTCAAAAATCTACTTTCTTACAAATAGACCTTTATAGGAGAAAAAAAGATCTGTATGGAAATAGTGTCTTACTATCTGAGCACCCTGCCAGTTTGTTTGGCAACAGTTTCTTACTAAATGATTGTGCTAGACTGCTGCCCCTGGATTCTGGCTGACTGGATTATCATTTACATAGCGATTGTACGCATCTTTCACAGTGTAGGTCCTAATAAATCAAGAGTTTAATATCAGATGACATTAATGCTCTGCTTTGATTAGAATTACTAACAGTTTGACAGCACTATTTGACAATGTAGAAAAGTTTATTTTCAGTCGCATCACTGATGATAGTATTCAGTGATGAACATGTAAATTGTTGGGATATTTTAATTGATCTTCTGTTTCATGTGTCACGTAATTTGATACAGGCTTTTGTTTTGTGTGCCATGTGAAATTTTGAGGCCAAATTCAGTACTTTATCATCTGTGTTCAGAGTTTTGCAAACTGAAAGTAGGTTTCGAGCCAGAAAAAAAATGATAAAACACTGTTACTGCAAACTCTTACTGCAAAACAATGGAAGCTTCCAGTGGTAACCACTTACCTAAGGAGAGAGCGGCTACAAAGGCAGTGGTGATGCTGCTGGCACAGAGAACAGCCGCCTGGTCCAGTTCAATCCCCCCTCTAGAAATTGCCCCTAAACACACAGCGGCCACAGCTGCCAGGAAGCCCACCACAGTCGCCTGAACCTGCAGAAAATTAAGAGACACTATATTAACAGCGCACACAAGTGGAATGATGCATGTGACATACAGTGTACTGACATTAAGTTAGAGCTGTAGCTGTAACTAGCGATTTTCTTAATAATTGATTAAGCTGATGATTACTGTCTCAGTGAAACAGTTAATCTAAAATATATCAGAACCCAACAGTCCAAACCCCAAAGATGTTAAGACAAAACAAAGAAAATTAGTAAGTTTGGCAGTTGTTGCTTTAAAATTAATGAAATTGTTAAACTGGTAATGATGTGTGCAATATGTTTCAAATGTTGCATTGGTTATGAATTAAGTATTAACTGACAATTATTTTCAGTAAGCTATAACATTATTGCACAGCACTGACAAATACACATTCCATCCCTAGGTTTTTTTGGAAAATCACACCACAATGTATAAAAAATGCCACCTTTTACTGTAATTAGCCTATTGCCAATTAGCACTATGGATCCATGATTGACATTTTTCCCTAGTCCTTAGCTCAATAACGAAAACTGACACCATAGCTGAGCAACTGTGTATGACACCTGTAACACTAATTACAAAATACATGAGACCAAAGGACACAAGAAAATATTTAAACAAAGTATTCTAAGGTGTATTTTCTTCTTCTTGCCTACAAATGACCACAGCAAGCTATGTGAGTACATAGTATACAGTAAGTATGTTACCTGTATAAGTGCCAGATTGCTGCAAACCATAGTCCATTGTTTGTCAGGATCATCCATTTGGCCCGTGTTGGCCTGAAAACGTGGAGATACGAATCACTTGCTTTACTTGGGATGAGGGGGAAAAGGCAGTCTCAATCTCAAAATTATAAAGGTTTGACGCAATTAAAGCAACATTAATTTGGAAGCTGTTATGTCAAGGTATTTTATCTCAAAATAACAGCTTCAAAATCACAATCAAAATCAAAATTACAATTACAAGTGTTACAATTAAATATTGATGTGGTATTTTAAAGCTCATTGTTTCATGCTGAAACCAAAGAAACTCAATCAACAAAAGACAAATAAATAGTTTTACAAATTCAGGTTTGGGTTACACTTTGCCCACAAATTAAAGCGCAAATGTTTTGTACATACTGGCATCTTACTGATAGGTACAAGTTAACAAGAGCAGGAAATAAGACAGTAAAATATCGGCATTTAAGAGGCACCTAGAAAGAAATTTTATTCTGAGTACTTTTTTTAACGACCCAGCACACATTAAATAATCAAGGGATAGAGCAAGTGGAAGTAGGTTCTTTTCAGTTTTAACTGTCTAATGGATTTTACATTGGACCTCGAAACATCATTACTGTTCCTATTTATTCCTAAGTATTTTACTGGTTTCAAAACATACACACTTAAACTATTTTATAGCTGTATCTACAAGGTGATACTTGCTTCTGAGCATAATGTTTTGTTTCAAGGCACCATACGAGTATTACAATATCTGACCTTCCCCAATTAGCCCCATTTCACCTATTGCTTCCTGTCTTGTGATACAGTAATGATATAACGGTACCCTGTGATTATTAAGTTGGTATTTAGGCAGAAAAATACTTACAGCGTAATAGATGTCTTATTCCCTACACCAAATGTGTTGGGTAAAGACGCTCAGTGAGTATATTCTTAAAAATCCAATATGCACACAAAAGATAACAGTAATATGCAGGCCTCAATCAAAAGTGTTTGAACATTGTTTGACTGCGTGTGTTTCTTTTCCTGCTGGACTCAACAGTAGTAATGCCAGCATGTCCCCAGATAGCAGCAATGAAATTACAATTTGATGTGAGGAAGTATCTAAATAATTTAATATGTTGCATTATGCCCAACATATTTCCAAGATACACTGACTTGTTTTTATCGTGTGCATGACAAATTCTGTCTATGGTGGTACAACAATATATTCCTAAATAATAACAAATACATTCAACAATACATTCCAGCACATTCAAACAAAGTAGGGTTAACTTGAAGAAAGCTGCCAAGTATTTAAAAGAATGGGACACTGCGTGAAGACCTACAAATATTTAACACCAAGCCCTTCTTACAGCAGTGGAGAGGCGGGCAGCCAGTGTCATCTCCAGGTTTCCTTTGAGTCCAACCAGTGCAGGCACCAGGATGAACACCTCTGTTATCACCTTGAACACCTCCCAGTGCTAGAACACACACATTGGAAAATAATTATTTCATAAACAGTTGCAAAGCAATGCACAAAAACATGCAACATATTTAAGTCCAATAAATTGCAAAAGATCTCTCATCTTAATACTGACATGTTTTCAGTAATTTCAAAAAACCCTTTCAGTATTATCTTCACCACCACAGAAGAACCCGCCGAACCTAGCACCTCACTGACGCAGTTAAATAAGCACATCACATATTCTCGACTAACCCAGTAGCCTACTTTTCCTGTTTCCACATCTCTGAGCATCCTCTGACACCACACCATACCACGCAGGTTCAGTGGGTTTAGACGTACAGTTCACAGAGTCTGCCTCATATTTTCTGACTACAACTAGAGTTGGCAGGACCAAGACGGTTTAGATCTTTAAATAGATTCACATATAAAAGAACGCACACAGCTGCCAAGAGCCGGGGGAAGGCAGGGAGGGAATTGAAGATGAGAGAAGGGACTGACAGGCTGGGAATTGAAGAAGGAAGAAGGGATAAAGTGTCAGATAAGAAGTTTTGGTATGAAAACATCTCATGTCGTGGAAGCACAAATGTCATCAGTGATTCAGTTGAATCGGTGAGATGAAATAATGTTGGTGGAGCAGTGACAGAAACTGACCATATATATATAGTTCAGCCAGCGAGCGTAAGCACATCCGAAGCTCATATAGTGTTTTTGTGTATCCAGCAAAGGTGACTTTGCATGAACTTGACAAGATTGATTTCTGCATAAAGGACAGCTTCCTTTAGAGAAAGGACATATGTCTCTTTGCTAGCCTGCCTAGCTGAGATTTATGAATGTTCAATCAGAAATGACGTGACATGGTTTTGATATCAAAGGCTTAAAAAATAAAAAAAATGTTTCTAAAAAGCTGATATATTAAATGCATTCATCCTTGTTTATAAAGTGATATGATAATTTATTGAATGTATTACAAAGTTTAACTTATAATGAGAAGTTTTAGTCACAAAATGTTGTACTGGATAACTGCCCAGACCTCACAGGGAAATGCAAAGACAATACATTTTCTTTTAAAAAGTGTTGCCAATAATGTGTTTAAATATAACAAACGAGATATAACATCCAGTTCATTGTTATGCCGTGGAGCATTTTGTCAAAACTGACAGTCAGCTGATGTTATATGGGATAAAAAGCAATCTGGAGCAATTTTATGGGGGTTTTATTTTGATACCTTATCAAACAGGATGTTACTCTATCACAGAAACCATGAAACCTTTGTGCTCTCTGGTACACTACGTTGTAAAATCGTCGTAAAGGTATTTGTGATATATGACATGCTGATTTTATCCGGGGACTCTGGCTTCCTTCCACAGTACCGAGACATGCAGGTTAGGTTAATTGGTCACTCTAATGGTTGGTGAAAGGCTGCTCGTCCAATGTTAGCTGGGATTGGCTGTTGAGTTCCTCCTTGGCACCTCCTTATTGTGCACCTACATATATAACAGGACCACGAGGAAGAAGAGATGAGTAGCATAGGGTAGAGGTGTGCTTTTTTGTTCTTGTATATGTGTGTTTCTATTTATACACACTGCTCTCTTGTTCTGGACTGGCAAGTCTAGCTGAATGCTGTCATCTTGGGAGGCTATCTTGGGACATGGCCCACTTGCTGTAATACTGCTACTGCTACTGCTACTGCTGCTACTGCTACTGCTGCGGCTGCGGCTTCATTGTGATGGGCTACAAGCCAAGAGACCTAAACACTGCTACTCAAGATCTCTCAGGAGAATAATATTTTTGCTTTTATTGTCAATATGACTATGGGTATATACTTAGGAGCAATAGAGACATCATTAGCTGAATGATCAACTAAATTTTTAGGCTAACATTATGTAAGAAACATTGGAAATATTGCAAACAGCGCAGACAGTTTTTCTTTGATTCCAGTTCTCTCTCTCTGGCCTCCTTTCTTTCATCCTTCAACCACTTATTAAATTAAGCGTTTGCTTTATCCCAAAGCTCTCCTCTCCCTCCCACATCTAAATCTGCTTTATAAAGCTCAGAAAGTCGGATGTTGCACAAGGCTCCTTCTGTTGATTAGAAAAAAGCTCAGTCAATGGGGAAGCAGGACTGTTCAAAAAATTCTGCCCATGTCCTGCAATTTAACAATGAAGTACCTAAGTCACATCATGAACAGATACTCAGTTTTTGAAGCCGATGCCAATACCAGTAATTGGGTGTGAGTAATTCCGATATCAATATATGGGCCGATGTAAACTCACATATTTTGCAATAATTCCTTCAATGAGGTTATCAAACAGGATATTTTACAGTTGACCAAAAATGAAACAGGTGCAATCAGCCAGTGAACTTCACTGGGCATTTAGGCTCCTATTTGTAAGAATGAATGATTTTTTGATTCCCATTCCCAACTGATGATGCTTTCGGTTTCCCAACTCGTCAAATACTGACGCTTTGAGATTGTCGGCTGGGTTTAACACCATTCGATGGGTATTTGATGGGTTGGAAAATAAACTTAAAAATCAACTTTCTTACAAATAGGAGCTTTAATAATTTTAAGTCAACTCAAGTCAATATTTTTTTTTCTCCAAAAATAAAACGTTTCAAAGACTCATGCAATGTGGTCGAGAGCTGAGTCATAAAGAAGGTGAAAGTAACTGACTGAAAAATATTGTGAAATGAAATTATAAGAGCTGTGGCAATTCTTACCCAAGCAGCACATAACTTCAATCACTGCCTCTTGCTCTACCATTATCTGAACTCCAAACATCAATCACCCATTCACCTGTGCATGGCGATCTGTATCCAGTACGCTATGCACATCATGTAAGATCTCTCTATAATATTTAGTACATGCCACCATGGTAAACTAAATCAAGTCAGTCCATTCACCCATCGGTCCACCAGCTTGGGAATGTCCATACTGAACCTTAGCACTTCCATGGTATCGACCGGAATGTGTGGCCGAATCGTGTAATTACAATGTCCCATGATGCCCACTGGCTCATAAAGACCTTTTCCTATAAACTTACATGATGAAGAAAGTGGCTGTAAAATTCATTCCATTTGCCACTGAGCAGCTTTTATAGGAATGAATGGGGCCTCCAAAGTAGTGCTGGGCGGTATGACGAAAAATGTATATCACGGTATTTTTCAAAATTCCTACGGTTTCACGGTATATGACGGTATTTTTTTTTTTCATGCATAATCAGGTGTTCACAGCATTTTCTACTGGTTGAGAGAGGAATTACTAGCCCCTTTTAGATAGAAAAGGGAGCACATTTGCTGCAAGGTAAAGGCAGCACTCTGTCTTTAAGGGAGGTGTAATTTTCCTCTCTCAACCAGTTTCTCATTCTTTCTTTCCCAAAAAGCTGCCACTGGGGTCGGCGTAAACATGTGACGTGACGTGAAGCACGAAGTTCGGTGTGAAAAGTGACGTACAACATATGTATCAGTAGAAATGTGGCGACACTTGATATATTTATTTAATTATAGATCCGTGGCCCATATTCTCGGCGTTGAGTCACGCGGCGCAGCATAGCGTTCCGAACGTTGGGTATTCAAATAAAACGGTATGGCGGTATATTAAAAATTCATATCATAATGAAAATATACACCGGTATTCGGTGTGAACCGGTATACCGCCCAGCACTACTCCAAAGCTTTAGCCATATTATCTGTGTTGTCACAGCATTTTACACTTAAAAACTTAAGTTTCTCTTTGACGATTTTTGTAGAAAACACATTTGTCTTTTTAACCCTAACATAACATTATATGTTTCTAGTATATGTTCTGGTGTCAGGAGAACTGCTATTATAACATTTTAGATGACACCCAACCCAATTCATCCATATGTAAATCAATTTCTCAAAACAAATTCCACAAATGTTTTTTCTTAGATTTCCATACTTGTATGAGGTCCATAACAATACCAGCGGAGACCATTCCAAGCCCCGACACCAGGTAGGGGACTATAACCTGGGCAGCAATAAGCCAGGAGCTCTCTGGTAGGAACCCGTGTTCTGATCGAGTCAACTTCCATGTCACGCCACGTAACTTCTTGCCCTGGTAGCGTAGCTCCAGCTCCAGACGAGTCACCACCATGTTGAACGAGAGGTCACTTAAGCACTTTCTTCAACTTATAGTTATCCCACGGTAAGTACAATCCAATAGTAAAGGAAAAATCAGCTTCTGATATGTCCAAATAAACTTGGTTTGAGTTTCACCTGTTCTAAGAAGTAAGCAGGGTAAATGCTGAAGAACCAATACAGTCAATGTTGTTGTCCTTGGTTCAGAGCAAGGGCAAATGTTTTTTTAGCCTTCACTGAGGCCTGTCTTGGAGAACTGAGAGACACGATTTGTGAGTGCATGGTTGGCCTGCTCTCTAAGAATTCCAAAGAAATTTCAGGCTTTTCTTCAATCCTTCTTGACAATAAATTATTGACAATGATTGTAATTCAAATAATTAGCCTTTAAGGCTTTTTACCTCTGAAGAAAGAATCAAGTAATTAACTACTTCCATGTCTTCAGATTTTCAGAGATGACAATCAGGGGAAACAATGACCCGTCACTTAATTTTCCATTTATTCCAATTAATTATCTTTTTTCCCAGTCAAAATCAAAACTGAAGGCTTTAACTCTAACTTGAGTGCAATGGAGCATGGCATCTTTGGCCCAGTCGTGAGTCAGCAGTGATGAGGTATCCATTTGTCAGCACAATCATTAACACCATTTCTTACTCATAGGTCACAATCTCTATCTACAAGCTCTGATGATCCATGTCAGTTGTCAAAATGTGGGTTTGTTTCAACCAACCTGCCTCATAAAGTCAAGGTAAGATGGCTCCTGACATCCACACAAGAGAAGGAACTTGACAATGGAGAGTTCAAATCCATTTGATGTGGTTCAGAGTCTTTTAAATGGACTTTAATGTTAATTGAGTCTAGTGCTCAATCCATTTGATCCAGTCTGAAATCCACTTGACCTCCAGTGTAAAGGCACAGCTGTATTCTTCAAATGCTAGTAAAGCTGGTCGTGACAATTGAAAGATTGACAGCGGCAAGAAGATGAGGAACAGTCCAAAAGGTCTTCAGAGTTAGAAGCTGCAGAATTCCTTTGTGTTTTTGTCGATCCAGCTACTCTCTTTTGGCAGGCTCACAATGAGGTCGAAGAGAAAAACAAAAAGAGCTCCGTGATGTCAATAGGTGATTTAAAAGGTCCTCCAAAGACAAGATGCAGCAGCTGGCTTCTGGCAGGCTGGAGTGCTCCTTTCCTCCTGTCAGCATCAGGGTAGTCCTGCTCCCTCCGCTCTGCTCTGCTGTGACGTAGCATAGAAAGAGGAAGGGCTGTCTGCGCTGCCCGACATGCAAACTCATGAGGGAAACGACCGGCTTACTGACTCTCACTCCCCCTCCTGCTATTTCTTGCTGCGTGTCTGCCTCTCATCCCACCTCCCTCTTTCCATGTGACATCCTGCTTTCTACGTCGGCCGGTATCGCTGCATTTCTCCCTCTCACATCCCCCTTTTTCTAATCCCTCTCTCTCTCTCTCTCTCTCTCTCTCTCTCTCTCTCTCTCTCTCTCTCTCTCTGTCTGTCTCCCTCTCTCTCTCTCTCTCTCTCTCTACATAATGACTCATACTTTCTCTCCATACAGTCCATCCATCTCTACCTCCGGTCCACCTGCTATATCTGCACTGTGGTCCTGTCATAGGCCCTGGCACTGTGTCTCCTTGTTGTCTAACACCAAACTGACACATACTGTACTGTGTGACTAAAACATTGCAGGGCTTTTTAAGAAGCTTTCCTGACCTAAAATATTAATTTCAGAGCTTTTCAGGTCACAAGAATCTTAAAATCACTTCTCTCTTCACTTTTGTCATGCAAACATGCATAAAATACTTAAATATTACAATTATTTTACTAGTTATTATTTTCCTCATTATTACAAAGTCATTAATTTAATCTCACTATTGAAGGTCTTTTGCATCTTTATTGCCGTTAAAACTGTGTGTTATCACTTCCATTATCAATCTCTCAGTGTTACTAGTTTAAAATATAGATGTTATTCTGTCAATAACAAATGATACTTAAAGGGGTAATCCAGCAATTTACTTCTGAAGTTCATAATGTTGGGAACTCACAGAAGACAGGTACAAAGCAGCAGAGAACAAAACACACTGACCCTAGTATCGCTGAAAACATTGGATCTTACATTTCCCATAATGCAATTTAACAGCATCTCTTCTCGAGACCACCCAAATGACATGACCAGAGTTTCTTTTTAAGACCTGACGGCTCCTCCCAGTCATTGTACATTTTTTTTGTAACAGTACTCCTCATGTTGAATTAACTTAAGTTCAGACAAATTCCAGTAAAGAATAGAAGCAAACAAGTTGCCATTTTTTTTTTAATGCAGAGGCACCTCACATTAAAACCTGTGCAATTAAAATGGTTTATGAAAGAATTACAGTGTTAAAATAATCAAGATATCTTTTTAGAACATCCTGAAGAACCTGTGAGATCTTGTAGACAATGTTATCGTAATGCAATTTAAATAAAAATTCTAATCTGCTCTGTGCCATTATCAGCAAGACATAATCCATGACATCCCATAAAGAGAGCAGCATTTTTCACGTGAGTAGTTGGAGCAAGCTGAGTGCAAAACAGCCAAGTGCAAATTATGCAAAGCAAGTGTTTCGGCAGCTAGCAGCGCCGCTGAAATCTTCAACACCATGAACTTGAAATGACTAAATAATGTTTTTTTTTTTTATTATTGAGAAGAAGTTACAGTAAATCAAAGTTGCTTGTAACTGAATTAGAGGAGCCACTTTGCTAGTAGTTCTGCGTAGTCAAAAATAAAAGAAGCAGCACTACTGCAAAACTAATTCATAATGTTTTCTATCCATTTCTTCCTTTAGAGAAGCAGAACATTTGTTCTACAGTTTGAGCATGTTTTTAAAATCGTATTGATATCGGTATCAGCAGATACTCAATGTTGTCTTATTGGTGTCGGTATCAGACATGAAAAAGTGGTATTGACTAGAGATGCACCGATCCATTTTTTTCCGATCCAATCCCGATACCGATACCTGGACTGAGTGTATCGGCCGATACCCGATACCGATCCGATACCGATCCGATACAGATCCGATACTGTTGTTGAATTAATAATAAACTGTATACCTTCCACCATGTGAAAGGGACTAAAGGCACCAGACTTTCCTAACTAAGACAAAATAATCAAACAGTTACCGAGCATTGTAAACATGTGTAACATTAATAATAATAATAATAATAATATATTTAAATTATATAGCGTCTGTCAAGGTACCCAAGGACACACGTAACAAAGTGGAACAAACAAAACAAAGAATGAATGTAGCACCTGTCAGTCAGCACGGAGGGAACACTAGCACTGAAGTCAGTAGCACCGTCCGTAAACAAACTAGCATTTGGAGGCTCCGTGCACACAGCGGGGGCGACCATCCAGCATAAAAAAAAAAAAAAACTGGATCGGCCCGTGGATCTGTTTCATTTTACCGATCCCCGATCCATATCGTGGCCGATATCTGATCTTAATATCGGTTCGGTGCACCCCTAATAACAACCAAGTGTGATAGCCTAGAACAAGTGACACTTAAGCTAAACTTAATCTGCAGCCAGAGCACCAGTGTTCATTTGAGACTGATAATAGCAATTAATACGCATTTGATAAATGTTTATTCTAAAAAAAGAGACTGTATCTGACTGTACAAGAAGAGGTCTTTGGAGTTTTCATGGATGCCCCATTTGACTGCACAAACTGTATTTAATTATTTTTTTTGCTCTCTCACCTACACCGCTTGCTCATATGTAAATAAATATAATGATCATAGTCTCTGGCCAGCCCACACTCTTGTTGTGTGTTCTAACAGTTTGGCATAAAATTTCATGCCTTCACAGCATGTAACGCCTCAGGCTTGTGGGAGGCTGACCAACTATGGACACCTTGAGGTTTAAATTTACCTCTACAGAACCGCTATTTACAGAAGACATCATGGGTGTATAATTTTGGTGTGATGATGACCAGTTTAGTAAAAGAAGAACTGCTTCAAGGCCCCATTTGAGTCCATTGAGTAATGTTATGGAGGCGTCAGAAATATATTAGCATAATTAAGTACGAAGGCAAAGCTTGGTAAGGCTGAGTGAGCGATTATTTGGAAAGCAATGGCAAAACACAAGGGTCAAAAAATGAAAAAAGCCTGTTGGCAGACAGGCTGTATGACATAACGTGGGATATACGCTGTAGGTATGACAACAGGATGTACTTCTTTAGACAAGGTCCACAGCCACCACATGCTGCAGTAGCAATCCTAATTGCTGAAAGTGTACTGTTCTTGTCTTTATCTCCTCTCCATTCAGATAAGCTACTCTCAATGTCCTTCTACTGTCCCCTGTGCTAGAGACACAGCCCTCGGCCAAACTCATGACTAATCATCCTCTATTAGACATAAGAGGGTAACAGATACTGTAGAGGAGAGAGGGTGGAGGAAATACTGATGAGCAACAGATGGAGTGAGGGGGAATCAGCCATGTGAGGAAAGACGTGTGTTAATCAGTGGAGGACAGAGAGGAGAAAACAGGTACCAGCTAATTACAAAGCAGACAGCAGCACATCTAATTCACCGCAACCCAGCAAAACAAACACCTGGCAGAGCATACAGACAGCGGGGCCACACATACAGTAGACACTCCACATTAATTAAAAGACAAGTACCACCTTAATATGTTTCCCAGCAAAAAGGAAGGGATCATCTACAGTATTTTTTAGCCTTTTCTAGCCTGCATTAGTAAGACCAGCAAGAGCAAGCTAAGTTTTCAAGGTAACCAACCATAAAAATCCCACCCCCTCCTTTCAGGCTTCCTTCCAGAACCACTATTCTAAACACATGAAAACATATTGCCCATTGACTACACCAACAGACTGCCTGATAGCTCACACTGACCAGCCGGGAAATGTGTTAGTGGCTTGTTCATTACATTCATGAGCTCTCTTAGCTTTTTAAGCTAGTAGCTTTATGCTACTGAATTAGCAAGCTGCTAAATGACAGCTCAGAGGCTGTGTAGTCTGAGTGCAGTACATTGTGGTCGCTTTCTATATCCAATTACCTCATGTCTCAGTCACATGTAGGAACACACCTTACAATGTTATGATGAATGTAAACAACAAACATGGCTATTGTTAGTATTCACTGCTGTCAAGATAGCATGTTCAGATTGGGAAACTTTGGCTGCAATTTCTCTTCCATTCTTGTGCCACTAGCTCGCTAATATCTTTAGCAATATACCCGCCTAGCCTAGTGTAAGACTCCATTCATGCACAATGAGTACACGGGTTATGAAGGCACCAGCCACAGATACAGATTTTTTTTTCTTTAATTTTCTGACAAACAAGCAAGTCATTTACCGCATGCACAACATTGCTTGACAAATTTTGCAAGTTTTGCTGTAAATGTAAAAACACTACTAAGTTGACACCATTGTGGCATAATGTGCAAACTGTCATTTCATAAAATTTGTGATACTACTGTCTCAAAACCAGCTTTATGATGGTGCACTCACCTGTACATTGTCCAGCACCATGCCGGCCATCACCATGCCCATCCCAGCCAGCAGGTAGGGAAAAAGCACCTGGAGACAGATAGCAATGGACGACTCCTCTTCCACTTTGGCAACAGGCACTTTTGGCCTCTCCTCCGCCAGCTTTTTAGGAGGAGGTTGGGGAACTGGTTGTAGCAGGAGGTCATCTTGGCTGTCTACGGTACCTCCCAGACGGCCAGTGGGACTCCCACCAGGGCTCTTCCCCTTGGAGCGGGACTTTTTGTTCTTTTTCCGCTGGCGGGTATGTTGTTGTGGTTTATCCTCACCGGGCATGATGGCAGTGGTGGCTATGACGAGTGTGGCAGTCTTGGCTCAATCTGGTGATACAGGATAAAATGGGAGATTTAGTGGGTTGTTTTTCAATCTGCTTGTACCCAAAAATCACCTTTATACAAGAATGAAGCCCGCAAACTGACAGGAGACAGAAAAAGGTTATCCGACAAATCAAAAATAAAGTAGACACACATCAATAAAGAAATACAACAATTTACAGACATCATTTAAACGCCATTGAATTAGTAAAAGAAAAAGTTAAATATTTTTATATTATAATATGGACAACGAACTTTCAGTTTTGTTGATTGTGGTGACCCGTATGGACAAATAATGTTTGATGTCAAAGTGAGTGAAAGAAAGATGCAACATGGACCCAGGGCCACCCTGTATTAGCATTTTAACTAACTGTCATATTTGTCTAACTTACTGTCTATATTTCACTTAAAAAAATGTTGTGATGCAAATGGTTTTCACTACATGTCTCTCTATTAAAAACATTTGGGCTGATACAGAACATTTGTATTATAAGTTCTTAAATTTTCTTCTTGTAGAATTGCAAAGCCTCTCTCCTCAACTTCCCATTGGTAGACCTTATAAGTCACATTACTGTATTATTCAATTACACAATTTTATAATTTATTTGACAAATGTGCAAAACTGTTGCAAATTTTCTCTCAAAGACATGTAACACTATCCCCACATACAAAGTACAATAAGCTAATTTGTCATATGACAGCCACATTCAAGGGTGAAATTGTACCAGTGTTGCCTCAGACTTGGGTATCAAAATTTCAATGGGAATAATTGTTATCAGCAGCCTCAACCATTTTCTTGGACAACAGGTCTCCAAGTGTCTCTGTGTCTGGTATGTAGTGGTTAGCGAGGCTAGCGTCTGAGTCAAAAGTTAATATCGGACGGTGCGGAACAGCCTCCACCCACCCCTCCGCCCCCACATGATAAATCCTAATTTAACCCCTGGCCATGTCAGTTCAGCAGTGTTCGAGTGCAAATGATAACATTGCGTCCTTAGTTTAGCTGAGCATTCACACTGACACGACGAAGAGTTTTATACACGGGTCTATTATTGGCAGCAAATCCTGACAGCAGCACATTCATCCAGTGTCAAACCCAAACTAAAATGACTGACGTTAGAAATGCTGTAAGCAAGTTAAAGTTAAAGATATAAATACCATTCACAAAATATCGACGACGGAGTCCCGGAAATGTCTCGAAACGTCCTGGTTTATCTTCAGCTCCATAACATGCCCGTGAGAACAATAAAATGTACACATATCTTCTGTCTTCTGTTGACATCATGCAGAATCATATCCCCACTGGAAGCTGCCATGTGTACAGACCATAATACTACCGCTCCGGTAACTAAGGTTACAAGACTAGGCGCTCTCTGATAGGATATACGCTCCAGTAGTGGCAACGTGTAGCCCCGCCCCCGTGAGGACAGTGAGCAGCTGCATGAATTTGATGGAAAGTAGTAGTGCTGCCGCTGGTGTTTTATTACAGTTAAGTGGCAATGGGTAGAAATGCCTTGAAAAAAAATAAAATAAATAAAAACTCTGCCATGTCAGGAATGACACAATATTTATTCATATAAACAAATAGACTGAAAATTATTTATGTTGACGACCCCAAAACAGGAAAAAGTGATCATATTAACAGATTGTGTGACACTTACAATGAGAAGGACAGGTGAAGAACAACCATGAGGAGTTATTTTAGAGGGGACTTCCTTGGTTTTCCCCAGATCCATACATATCAGCCTACCGAGACTTAACGTGAGTGGGTTAGGGTTAGCCTACGGCTGAAGCTGCCAAAACTGCATAGAAAATGAAGACATTCGCTCAACAAAACCATTAACTTGTGTTTGAAAAGCACATTACTGCTGCTTAGGCCATGGACAATAAGCTTACAATATGCACAGTGGAGATAAGTTTCTGTTTTAGAGGCTAAGATTTGATTTATTGTCCTTACCTTTGTGTCCCGAGCGTGTGAAGGCGATGTGAGCTCAAGCTCCCAAGAATAACTGTGTATGCTTGTTATGCTGTGTGCATGTGAGTGTAAATGCCTGACTATATTAGGGCTATGTGTATGTTCCGCTTTCCGTTTGCTCGGGCATTTTTGCCCATATGTCTGTGCGTTAATCTCAGTGTGTGTGTGTGTGTGTGTGTGTGTGTGTGTGTGTGTTTGTGTGTGTGTGTGTGTGCATGCAAAGTGTGAGCTAGTGCGCATGCATCATGGAGAACCGTCTTGAATTTCATGGCATTGGCAGATAATGATATCCCTCCTCCTGTCTCCTTCCATCTCTGGTAGGCTGGTGACAGCAGCAGGCAGATACAACACCGTCACTTTTTCATTCATCAAAAGAAAGAACACATGTTACAGCACAGCAGATAACTCACTGCCATCTCCTGATTTATAAGGTAAAACGCGGACTCTGAAAATGGTGTTACACTAGAACCAGATAATTCACGTTAAAAGTTGGAGTCAGTTTTCAGCAAAATGAGAAGAGTTCAAAAACAGATCAGTGTCTTTTGATCTTATAGGGAATATCAATCAAGCTGGTGTTGGTGTATTCATTTGAAAAGGTGACTCAACTAAATGTTTACAGGTCCCAGGGACTAACTGCTCTATAAAGGAAAAAGATAATCAAAAGTAGCATAAAGTATTGTGTGACTCCAGAGGAAGCTGCATGTAATCTGATAAATTGCTTCCTGTGATGTCACTAAATGTCTATATTGCATTGTGGGTAATGAAGGCACCATGTTTTGAGAAGCAGCCACTGGTCTATCAATGCACTCTTCGACTTATTACAGACAGTTGATCAAAAGATATCACCATTTTTATCCTTTCTAAAATTCCTTTTCAAAACCTTGAACCTACATTACCCACAATGCAACTTAACCACTGGGTGCAATTACTGGAGGCAATTTATCAGATTGCATGCAGCTTCCTCTGGAGCCTCAATCACCTTTATACTACTTGTTTCACAGATGCAGTGGCACCCCCCCGTGAGCTGTAAACACACTTGAATGTGGCAAACGGGTGGGGCTACCCTTTAAGGATGACCAACTTGCAAGTGACTGAAGTACGTAATCAATATCTTTCATCAAGAATGTCTTCTGGACTCATGGCACGTCTGTCACGTCACTTTAGGTCTGACTTGTTGCTCTCCACTAGCTTGCATGTGTAACATGAAGCAGCAATCAACGGTGAAAGGATCATCAGGATCCTTTCACCGTGGATCACTGTCACGTTTAATGTTTATGTCACAGTGATGGTGTTAATACTTTGAGTGTTTTATTCGTCTAGTTGACAGAGTGAGAATGTCTTCTTGTACTTTTACACTGAAGACATATCTACTGTCTAGCTGCTGTAACTGCTGGCTGTAGCTCATACCTGTACCAGCAATAATCAATGTGTTAGTTTTGTACTGTGGTGGTATGGCTATATTATAACTCATTATTGTAAAGATATTCAGTGCTCAATGGCATTTACCCTCTTCTTTTGCAATAAGCAAGGTGTCCTGTCTTATATTGTTGATACCTTAGTGCAGTGATTCCCAAAATGTGTCTACACTTTGGGCTGTGAGAGGTTTTACAATAAATAGGTAAAAACCTTTTTAATGTTCAATTTTGTAATTATATTTGAAATTGACATGAAATATTTCTAATTTAATATCGAAACTAGAACAGTAATCAGAACTACAGAAGCCCTGCGGGGTAAATGAGAAAACGTTTTTTTAAGTTCAAATTTTTGACTGAAAAAGTGAAAAAAAAAAAAAAATCACGAGAATTTATTTCCCCATGCATACAAACATTGTGGAAACTATGGAATATGGCGACGCAAAGGTGGTAAATTAAAGCCCAAACATAGAATTTAAACATGAGAGGCCTTATTTTACACACAATGATGCAACTCACATTTAATCTCACTTCATATCAAAAAGTCAAATGTAGCGCTGTCTCATATTCACATTCCATCCCCTGGAGCACAGTGGAAAAGACCGGACTGTTTGGTAACTAGCTGATCAAATTATCGTAATTGATGGTAGAATTCCAAGATTACATAAAAACAGCATCAAGGGATGAATACTGTGCATATATCACCAAGTACGATTTGAGTTTAAATACTGTTGTTGTCTGTGAAAAATGCTGCAGTGGACACGACTGTACTGTCAGGTGCCTCTGCAGTCAGCTCACCTGGTACATCCACACAACCTGCACATATGGATTGTATAATTTATCAAAGCCTGGAAGTAAAGTCGGGATAGCTATAATAAAATAATTTAACTCAATATACTTATTGTGAGTCCTAATCATGATGCAGGCCGAGTTAACAATTTCAACTAAACTTCAGTAAACAAACAGTGTTCATGTATCAAACTTCCATTTTCGAATCATAGCCCAGGCTGATTGTCATGGTTAATTTGGGCATGTGAAGCAGTCAGTTGGATCGCATGCAAACAGGTTCCATGTCTTTAGACTATTATATGTTCCCAAAGATTATACAGATACAACTATTAGCAGATGTACCTTCCTGAAGTGTCACAGTAAAGTGGCAACCTGTTGTTTTTTCATATCTCCTCTTTTTTACTATAACCTTATGTTCATAGCAAATTCGCAGTTACGTCAAGCATGAATTGATATCTGACCAAATCAGCTGGATTCTAGTCACATAAAGCTTAATTGCAGACCTGTGCATCTGCTCAGCCTGAAAGCAGAACATGACCTGTTCTCACAGAAATACAAAGCAACTGTTTTTAGAATCAAACTGGTCGCCAGATGTTGACATTCCAATAATAAACATAAATACATGAAAACAGTCGCAGAAATAAACTTTCATGAACATGAAATCCAGCTAGACGTGCATGTCAGTTCATGTGTGAAGAAGAGGAGAGGAGAGGGAAGTGGAAGAATCTCTCTCATGAAAAACGGTAAATATACATTTCTTTAATGGCATTCCCACACTTCATTTCGTAAATATATGATGGGCTGACCTTGTTTCTGATATTTTTAACTGTCGCTCCTCTCGCCTTCCTTTTGTTCTCTAGAGGAGGGCGGTGGAGAGGACGGCAAAAAGAATTGTGATTCCTCTCATTTTAAAGGTAAATATCAACTTGTTTAATGATGTTGTCAGAACTTAAGTGTGCAGCCATCCCACTGAGTAACCACATTTACTCAGCTACATATTCAAACTACACCTGCCAAATACAATGACTGAACCAGATTGCAGAAAGATGAATTCAGTACATCAGGAACTGAACTATCGTCTGTATGCAATAACTTGGGAAAAATCTGTCTTGAAGTTGTTTTTGATTTTTTCTTTACAGTTGAACCAAACTTCAGAAACTCACAAAAGTCACACTCATCTCACCACATGAACTGATTCGAAAAAAAATAAACATTTACACAACTTTTTGTTGGCGATCTTCACCCTAGCCGCTAAGCTAAAAGTGTTAGCGTGCCCCCGTCTGAAGTGGGTCTGCTGCAACATATTTCCCCTGCAAAACTCCAGAAGTTTAGTCGACTTCAAAACTTCACCCGACTTTCCACCCACACGGGGCTGAGAACATAGTGACACGGTTTTCATCTTTTGTGTAAACTGTTCCTTTAAGAGTAAAACCCTGCCGTGTGCTGGCTCAGCTCAGTGAGTCCATACGTTTCCAACTTAGATGCTGTGGAGCTGTGTGATAATGGCAGTGGGTGGATTTGCCTTGTTCGGGGGCAGGCGACCATATGGATAGATCAACCCAATAAAATGCACTTAACTGATCAAAAATACCTCACTAACAGCGAACACGAGGCAGGGCTGGCTGCAGATGAATCAACACCCGGACAGCTCAGCGGGAATCCACGTGCTAATCATTTGTACCATACTGCTCAAGTGTTCTCCCAACTATACATCATCAGTTTTTCTGTCGAGGCTGCAGGACCTCCTGGCGTTTAACGAGTGAATTCAGCTCCCCTGTTTCTGCTGCTGAAGTGCCCAAGAGCAAGGCTAACACTCTTTAGCTAACAGTGTTAACCTCATTCAGTTAACAGTACGCCGCAAAAAATTCTGGGCCTGCCAAAGATTTAAAATCTTATGAGAAATATGTCAATATTTTGTTTTAAAAAGTATTTCCTTTTTCTTAATTGATCATGAAATAAATCTTTTATGCCTCAATTAGTCAGAAAACCTAGAAAAAAATATTAATTGGTTTATTAATTAATTATTAATTATAATTGTTTTTCTTTCATTGTCTAAGTGGGTTTAAATTAAAGGAGCATTATGTAGTTTTGGGGAAGAAATGTAAATTAGAAGAGAAAGATCTTCATTGACTGTTTTTTTTTATGCCTAAACAAACAAAATAATACAACTCTCTTCATTTTCAGGACTGAATAAACAACCTGACCCTAAAGGACAACATCAGTTCATACTGTTTTACTTTGTTTATATGTGGCGGACCCTGCCACCTTTCTACCTTCAAACAATGTGCTGGGACTGTATTTTCTTCTGAGAACAGCTTGTTTATTCAGTTACGGAACAAATGAATAGTTCTGAGTTTGTATTATTACATTAATAATAGTATAAATATTACAATTCTGAATTTGAATTTCACACAGTGCACCTGAATTTAATTAAGAGTTATTTGCTTATGTTTACTGTAATTACTTATTACTATCCTGAATCCTGAAGCAAGTTCACTTATCTATTTCTGGTCTGGATCGACTTATTTCAAGACGTCTTGTTGAGTAAAATGATCTCCCTGCCTTGACAGATAATCTCACTGGTATTATGACATTTTCTTCTCACTTTTTTGCAGTGGACTGCTGTGCCACTTCACTACTCAATGATAGATCACAATTTGTCCACTAGATGGCAGCATAGACTAAAGAGAGAGGAGCCCCAAAAGAATTCAAGTTTATGTCTTTGCTTCGTTTCAGAGTCGTTCAAAAAAAGAAAAAGCCTGTCACCTGGCAGAATTCTCACCTACTTGCAACTTTATACTGGGGCTAAAAACAGACCCCAGAGGTGAGACTTTGTTTTTTTAAGAACACTTGAACAGTTTAAACTCACTCCTAACTGCAGCAATCAAAACACAGAAGATTGTAAAAAATGTTCAAGATATTAGAGTTGACATGTATGAAGAGCAATTTTCCAAGATCTGTGAGTCGGAAAAAACCTCTCAGGTGCAGTGAGTCGACAGCATGGTGGTCCATCAGGGTGATCTGTCTGTAACAGGCTCCTGGTCCTGGTCTTATTTAAGTTTATAGTAACGTGATCCCTGTTATAGTTATGGATTCCTTTATCCCTCTATTTGGAGGTGGAAAGCCCCGGGAGGTTATGGAAATCTGGTTTACAGGCCCTCACTGTTTATTTTCAACTCATATTAACTATAATCGAAACCAGGAAAAACTAAGACTGCCTTTCCCTAAGTCTTCCTATACATTTCTGTTTTTTGTGTGTGTCTTTCCATGCGTACATTATGTGTTTTATGGTGTTCTTTGCTTTCAGATCACCATGACTGTGTGAGCCCTGGCATTTTCAACACTTCATTAACGCCTTCATGCAGAAAGAGTGCACACGCAATGCACAGACAGATATATATATATATATAGTTTCTATAGTTTATATATAGTTATATACTGTATGAGCCAACACATGCACACAACAAGAGGCATTCTGTGCATTGCAGAGCTGCCCTGCTCTGTGGAGCGGTGAGTTAAAGCAGAGACCTGCCAGAACTCCGTGTATGACTTACATCATTTAAAAAGGCACTCACTTCAAACATCACTGACAGTTAACACCAGCTCATGTGTTGGTGTTTTTATAGCTAATATGCAGACATGTGACTCAGGTCATCTCTCAAGCAAGTCCTTAGTCATTTTTTCCTGGCAAGTCATGTCACAGGTTGTGTCAAGTCAGATGCAGGTGAGTCCTAAGTCAGGATAAAGTCCCTTACCCAAGATACTACGTCTTACCTGCAGTACCTGGAGAAAAGACAAGGTATAAGTACCTGTCTAATAATGATTTGATTGGTCAATTGAAGTATCTAACCTCTTCAAAAATAATCCAAATCAATTGAACTTGGATAATAATTATTAATATTGAACAAAAAAACTAATACAGTATAAGAGACTTATAAAATACTTTTAGAAAGTATTCTTTATTTCCTAATTTCTTCTAAGTAAGAAAAAAATATTCCATCCCCATCAGCCAAACTAAAAGAATAAACAGAAAACAATGAACCCAAACCGAGTCATTATAGTCATCATGTCTCATGTCAAGTCACAAGTCTTTTACTTATACAAACCAAAGTCATGTCTCAGGCCATTTATTCTCTGTCAAGTTGCAAGTCAACAAAACTGTGATCGAAAACAATACCATTTAATTTTTCACCACTTAAAATGTTGATGTGTTGGCAAAAGGGTGTTCTGCGTTTCCTCCATGGGTGATGGAAAACTCTTGTTGGTTTGGGCAAGAAATGAGATTTAAGCCTCTTTCCCAGCAGCAGGACAATAATTACAAAGTCAGATCACAGTTTAAACACACACACACACACGCACACACACACGCACACACACACACACACACACACACACACACACACACACACACAGACACACGCTTTATGTGCTTTATTTTTTGAGGCACAAGAGTGCCATTAATCTATACACTTGTTTATATTGTATTGTCAACAACAACAATATCAAACGAAACACTAAACTCATCTTATCGTTCTATATGTCCTCTGTATTTAAAACCAGATGGATGCGTCTGATTTCTTTGCCATAAACACATCAATGAGCCACACTGTTCCACCATCGCCCATTAAAAGCATGGTTTACTCCTTGCTAGAAACGCAGGACGTTCCCACGGTGGATCGAACTTGGCTCTGACCTATCAAGGCAAAGACGCAGGACTTCTCGGGTTGTCCTGTGGTGTCTGGCACCAGGGCGTTGGTGGTGGAACATTTCTGTAATGTAGGTTTATGAGGTGGATCCTCTGTGGATCTAAATTGTCCTCCAGATGCTCGATGGGATCAGGATCTAGGGAATTCAGAGGCGAGGTCGACACCTTAAATAGTTTTTGCAGTGTAGCAGGATGCATTGTCCTGCCGTGGGCCACTGCCATTGAGGAGTGTTGTTGCAGTGTGGTGGTACACTGGGGTCCAATCCCAATACACCCCTTGCCCTGCCACTTGAACCTACCCCTCCATTTTGTTAGTTCATGTCTACGAGCAGGGCAAAGTGTTAAGGTTACATGGTTCTCCAAAAAGAAGTTCTGTAACACACACTAAAAAAACAAGGGTTATGAAAACTCCTTTTTTGAGGTCTAGAGGTTCTTTTCTTCATGACAAACATAAAATAACTGCTATTAGTCTTCTGATGTCTCTGTAGCCAACTAGCTGTCCAGCAATGAAGTTGCTGCTGTTGATACTGCTTTAAGATCACCACAGCTGAAGACGGATTTGGAAATGTCTAGTCACGTCTGTTGAAGTAAATACCATCAACATCAACCAATGACATACCAGGGTCTTTAATTGTCCCATTTTATAGAGGGGTATGTCAACCATTAACCCTTGTAAGTCTGTTCTGAGGGTCAAGGGGGCACTTGAAAGTGAGGGGTAGGGGTAAGAATTGGAAAATGAGCCTTGATCTACAACAGTGTTGTGGTGTTGTGTTGTTTCTTGATGATCAATGATATTCACGTAGGTTTCAATGATTTGGCTGATCGATGTATATGTCAGGCCAATGAAGAATTGATTAAGAATTATGTGTCAGAAAGTGTGAAATAAGATTATTTTCTCAACATTAAAGCTATTTTTAAGGGAAATGAAAGGAATCTTGATGTTTACTTTCCATGAGAACGCTACTCAAAGTATGAAAACAGAAAAACTCTTGTGAAAAAGTGTTGATGATGATGTCATCAGGGTTATCCCAGCTTTGGCTTGAAGGCTCAAGATCTTTGAGAGAAAGCCAGCTTTTGAAACTGTGGTGAGTGTGGTGTGTGAAAGATGTGGGCATTCAACAGAAGGGAAGAATGGATGTTTTGGTATCAGACTTAATCGCTGAAGGCGGTTCGATTCTTTGCCCTTCAATGTGTCCAGTACCTACCAATACTTGATACTGTATATATTATGGTGAGTGATACAAGGCAATGCCAAGGGATATACTGTATCAAACAATCAGGAGGACAAAAGTTCTTGTGGAATATGGAAAGTTCTTGTTCTCTGTCATTTCACTGTAAATGTTATTAATGACATAATCTCCCAAAAGCTTGTTGACTTTGTATCCAGAATGGAGAATAAATATGTATCTCTGCATATTTACACATACCCCAGACCCCTCTGCTGATTCCATACTAGGAGAAAGGAAACAATGAGGTTTGATTGCGGACAGTGAGAGTCTTGGTCCATGTAGTGTTTTATAAGCTGCTGCCGACAGAGTAGCTTTGGTGCTTGTGTGATGATAAGCGCAGTGGTTGATAGATAGCTATGTGTTTTCAGGATCTCTGGCTGACATGGTGGAAACTATCATGGAAACTTGTAATGTTGCTATAAATAAATGTCCCCTGTCCCCTGTTGCCAGCCACGCTATCAGGGCAGTCCTTTAGTCAGTCAGCGGGTCTTTCTGTCCAACTGCCTACTTGTCTGGTTGCAGTGAGAAACATCTGCCCTGTCTCTCTGTTTACTAGTTTGACTATTCATTTTACTGTCTGCCTACTTGCCAGTCTGTCAAGCACACTATCCTTTAATCAGCTCTACAGATTGCAGATTTGCAGCAGCAATAGTGTTGGGAAAGTCTACACAATATCTGGAGTGGGTTGACATAGTGTAGGTGAAGATATTTTATATTTGTATTAATGTCTCTCTCTCTCTCGGACAACACTCTGTCTGGTGTCCCTCTGGTTTACCTTGGAGCACCTGTTGCTGGTCACACCAGCAGCTGTTGGCCTTGTGATACTCCCACACACATACACACACACACACACACACACACACACACACACACACACCAACTACTGTATTTCAGCCACTCTCGCAACACCTCGCAGTGTCATCGTACTCTGAGGACTGCCCCCCTCCACTGTGTCTGCATGTGGGTGCATAGCAACATTTTGAGCCTTTAACTGGATTTACTTCCCGATTGTGTTAAACTAATGTTTGTAAAACTGCGTCAAGTCTACTGCGTCACACTTCTGGAAAATGTTTATGTGAATTCATGCTCAGAAAACACATAATTTTTCACATACTGGCCACCACTGCACCTTCATTCACCCTCCATCTGAACAGTCCTTTTTAGTGCCTGTCCCTTTCAGCTCTAGAGTTAGCTGAAAGACTGAGTGCGTGTTAAAACAAACTAGATTCTGCTTAGGGCCCCCAAAAGGCTTGGGCCGGCACTGCAGATCGGGCATGGTTATCTTGTGTTCACGCCAACCAAATGAACTGGGCTTTGGGGTCAAGCATACTGGGTCTGGGCCCCTGATGTGAAAGCACCGTCCAAGTGGAGGCAACAGAGTGCAAGACAAGGTGCTGTCTGTGCAGAAAGAGATGATGCCAGTACTGTAATTGTAATTATTCTTCATCCCAAACGTGTGTTTCCATGATTATTATGGACACTTTTGACCCTCAGACACACGAAAATACACTTTTGCTGCATTTTCTCCAAAAGAAAAAAGGAAACTGGTAGAAACAAGTCAGATGTCGTGGATACATTTGAGTGTTTTGTGTATCTTTGCTACAATAATCAGCAAGGGTCTATTTACAGTGGGTAAAAGAACAATGGCCATTTTCAAAACACTTTTAATTTTCTTCCATTGCGTAAGTTACCGTTCTCATGGCCAGTACCATTTATAAACTGCCGTGCTTTCAAGGAACAGCTGTCACGTGGTTATCAGTGGCAGGATACAGTAGATATAACTGGTTCCAGTGTGGACCCCTGCGGGGAAAATTCAGCATGTATGTGCATGTGTAGTCAGCATGTGTGTCAGCTTTTACTGAATGAGTTCAGATGGGACATCTGTTGATCTGCTGCTGTCGAGCGCGTGTGCCGTTAAAGGGACACGTTACATAATCCTGCACAACAGCATGATGGATGACTGGAGTTCCTCACAGAGTCGTTGTGTGTGCCGACGCCTTTGCTCAAGGACAATCGTCCATCACTCACACAGACTGGAAAAATAATGTAATGACAAATAAACAGATGTTTTGGTTTGATTCAAGTGCGTATCTTGATTCTGTCATTGCAATCTGCTGTCTGTTTCTTCCATCATCATCAAGATATTATTGGAAACTTTATGATCTCGTAAAACTTGATGTCATTTATCCATTAGCTGACTTATCAGATTTAATTATGCTTGTTAATTCAGTGATGTTTCTGTCCTTAAAGTTTGGAGTTTGAGTTTCTGTAGGTGGTGCTCTTGTCTGTTCAGCTATGGTGGAAATCACTGCTCTGAACACAGGATTTTCTCTTTTTGAGATTTGTAGAGGTTAACTCACTTTCGTTAATCACCCGAAATAGAACTTAATTCACAAAATGCATTCATACAAACATCATTTCAGAATTCAAAATGAAAAAAAAAAAATGTTGTGGTAAGCTGGATATTGTTTGCTATGATACATTTGAATGGGTTGATGGTAACGTTATACTTTAATCTCATTTAGTAATCTACCTCGAAGTGCAAGAGGGCTCAAGTGACGTGACTGCAGTTCAAACGTCGAGGTCAAAGGTCTTGCGCTCTGCATTTTGGGAACTTGTACGAGTGGACAGAGGTGTTTGGGTGAGCGGTGCAGCAGCATGTGTGGAGCTGCTCAGAAGTGTTTGGGTCAGCCGGGTTGTGTGGGAAGGGTCAACTGATGTGTCCTGCCTGCGGGGAAGCAGTGCGTGGTAGTTAATCAGAAATAGATTGCTCATGCATAAAGACACACATTTATACTGGCTAACATACTATTCTTCTCTGCTTCCCCTTCCCACAAATGATTTTCTCCTCTTCTTAAGATGAACATAAGCGCAGCATGTGTTGTTTTCATGCTAAACTAGATGTTTGACTTGTGCCGATTATGTCTGTAGATCGAAGTAAATCAAAAAAGCGCTATTGTAAAGTTGTGACTATAGTTTTTACTGTGAAACAACAAGGCCCAAACACAAAACACCTGCTTTTAGACTGAAGCTTGGTTTACCAGGCTGTCTACTCGACAGACCACAAGGAGCAGAGGGTGTTCTTGTCTTAATAATACACATAAATTGAGCTGACCTACCTTCTAATAATGAACCTTGTAAACAGTATAAAGTAATGTAGGAAGTGGAGTTAAGCCCGAGTTGTTTTTACCTCCTCTCATAGTCACGTAATTAAGCAAAAACAGCTGTCAAAACAGAGACAATGGTGCACGTTCTTGGCCCATTCTTGGTTGGATGAGGTGTGCTTTGGCACGGTACTGTTGTGCATGCATGAGCCCAAGCACGGGTGCAATAGGTAACCGCAAGCGGGCCGGAGCATGATGAATACAGGCCAGCAGGGGGACTGGGGAGGACGAACAGTCATGCTTCGGCATGGTACGGAGCAACTGGGCCAAGTGTGAGTGTGCCCTTAATGACAGAAGAGATGATAGATGACAGAAAAATGACCTGGACATTCAATAAGATAGTTGTGTGTGTCAGGTTTGTCCACTTTGATGGAGACTGGCACTGATAGGACACAAATCATCCACTGCTTCTTATTTATTTGTTCTATGTAACAACATGATATATTATATATATATTGCCATAGTATTTTTGATCCTGGTACCTAAAATGATAGACGATTTTCTTGTTTCATGCTGTTAATTTAGCAGAGTCGCTAGAATTTGTGTTGACCGCCATTCAAATTAGAGGGATTGTTTTAACCCAAAAGGGGGAGGGGACGTGACGCAAGGGCAAAGTATCCTGATTGGTCGATCTTGTCTATGGACATATGTCAGACATATTTGTCATATGACTTTGTGCATCGGACCGTGATGTCCGGACCATGTTTGTGTGTTAGTGTGTGTGACTTATTTTCTACACACTGTAAAGCTCATTGGCTCAAGCAGTTGCTAACTCTGCCACGAGCACACAGGTGCGGGGTCACCGGCTCATGTTGCTCACATGTCGCCATGAGGTTCCTCTCATTTCACTCTCAAGTGACATTATTACTGCTGCTATTACCAGTGCTACCACCACAACTATTTATGGTAAATCTTACAACCGCTGTTGTGTGGTCTGGCACCTGATTTTGAATAGTCAGTTTGTTTGAAAATAAAGGAGTGTGTTTATTACTTTGTTTAGGCATTAATAGTCAGTCAATGAAGATCTTTCTCTTCTGACTAAAATAACTTCTGCCCCTTTAAGTTGAAGTTCTGTCTTCATTATTGTTAGATTTGTTCAGTTTTGGTCAACAAAAACTGAAGACATTTTAATCATTGCTCATTTCTTCAGCTTATGCTGCTAAAAAATAACATTACTATTACTACTACTACTCCTGATGAGAGGTTAGTCAGTATGCTGACAGCCCGGGATGGTAGTTGACATCATGTGGAGGTTTAAAGCCCAAAAGACAGTCAGAAAATGCTAGTAACGAGCAGCAGTACTCTTATATAATGAAGTGAGCAGAGGCTTTGATTCTCCCACAGACCCAGCCGCCTGCTGTGAGCAAAGGGAAGCAGGCCAGAGTGCAGGAAAGGCTGTAAAACAGAGCAGAGGAAAAAAAACATCTACAACCAACCCTCCCTCACTCTGCTGTCACTGAGGCCTAACAAAACAGCCGAGTGCAACGGCAGTGCACCAACTAGTATTTGTAGTTTTTTTAAGCTGCTGGAAAATCAGTGTTACCATATTTAACTACCTGCACCCTGATACTGTTGGATGCATTTAATAACAGTTAGATTCTCTGTGCAAAATAAGATTTGTTGTGTCTCAAACGGATCCAGTGCATGAAGCACAACCTTCCCGTGCCTTCATCCGAAATCAAGTGAACGAATCGAGAATTAATAAATAAATTTCCTATCAAATTGTACATGGCAAAAACACAAAATCAACTGATAGCATAGCATCGCTTGTCTTGGTCTCTGCACTGGTCTGATTGAACTCAGTTGGGGTGTGATGCTTCGTTCCACTCTTCCTTTACAAGCAAATTACAAACACACACACACTCATACATACACCACTATAAGGTGGAAGTGCAAGGTTGCTTAACTTCGGCACTTCTTGGCTATCAAAGCAAAAACAGTGAGAGAAGAGGCAAAAAGCTACCGAATGAGAGGAATAAGTTGTGTTTATCAAGGCATATCTTTTGTGTGTGTGTGTGTGTGTGTGTGTGTGTGTGTGTGTGTGTGTGTGTGTGTGTGTGTGTGTGTGGCTTTGAGGCCAGTGTGAAAGTGCAACCTTGAATGACGCTCGCTGACCGCATCTACTGTTTGTTTGGAAATCCTCTTGTTTGAGTTCAACCCCTAGCACTAAAAAAATGACGCTGAAGAATGTCACTGAACCGCTTTTTCGTTCTCTGTCTGCACTGACTCACATTTTGGAAGACCATCAAAGTGAACGCATCCGATGGGAAGAAAGAGAAAGTTGAGCATATGGGAGAGAAACCTCTTATTCTCTTGGCCAAGTGGCGTTCAGAGTGCCAGCAGGACCTTGGGCAGTAGCTTGATATAATCAGCGGCAAAGGAAGAGCTGCATGCACACCTTCTTACTCACAGATGTTAAAACCAGATCTGTTCACTAGATTAAAAACTTCACTGAGAGGGCTCCAGCACATGTATTCTCTCTTTGTCATACTGCATTAGCATACTAGACCACAGGGACACCAAAGTGGATTTTCAATGGGTCAGTGTGATATTGGTCTTGTATTAAATATATGAGCTTCATCCGTCATTTTAAAGGCCATAATACTTTTTTTTTTTACATGATTGTGCTACCACATTGTTCTAGATTACCAATAAAACAGATTTCCTCATGTCTAAGAGTATTTAGTTATGCCAAGCTAGTGGTTTAGTCATGAGCCCTACAACATGGAAATAAGTATTGTTTTAACTCACGGTTCCCTTGACTTGAAGTCAATGGGTATTTGAATGGGTTTCTCTGTTAAATACCTGAAACAATGCCTGCAGTTACCACAGAGTTAAGATATTTGTTTTGCTCAACGACATAAAACACATCATCAAATGTCTCACAATTAAATTATAAGGTGCTCGTGTGTCATAAAAATGACGGTTGCCAGTGAGAGGCTAAATGAGACTACAGGCCGACTTTAGCAACAAACTATTCCAACTCTCACTTTACAACCTCAGGATTAATCAATTTATGGAAAATAGTGTAATTGTGTAGTAAGAGGCGTCGTGGTGGTGACGATGTTTAAGTCACGTGATGTAGTCTGTTTATAGCCTAATGTTAACTTTTTACTTCTAGCGATTTGACTTGCGCCTCGAAAAATCACAAAAGTGGTGATCATCTCTGAAGATCATCTTGCTGAAAAAATGTGTAAATATCACAAGCTTGTGTTTTCCACAGAGTTTATTTTCTTGCAAAAATCCAAAATTCAATTTTGGGGTTAGCCTCCAAAAAACCCTCATCTCTACACCACTCTGAGAAATAGACGACAGTAGTCTGTGTGTTGTGTGGGTTATCCAGAGTAACCAGGACATTGTGTGACATTGCATAAGAGTACATTTCAACAAAGTCAGCCTGGGAAGATTAAAGTGCACCATCCTTGTCCACATATCAGCCCTGGTATAAAAAAATACTCCAATAGCAAAAATGCAAAAATTAAGGTTGCATTATGGCACAAAAGAAGCATGTCCACCAAAGTGCAAACTAAACAGGAAGAGGCATTGTTTTCCTGTGTAATACCTGTGGAAACACTGCAAAAGCAAAAGATCCGCTCTGATGGAGGAGGCAAAGAAAGTGAGGAGGGAAAGAGAGGTAAATAAGAGTAAACAGAGGGACATTCACTAAATGGAGAGTGTCGTGTTGTGTCAAAATCTGTTCCTTAGCTGATATGTGTTCCCCCTTACCAATGTGACTCGAGACGGTTCAAAACCGGCATTCTTTCTTTTAGGTCAGTCAGAAAGGTGTTTGGCTCTGCCTTTTCACAGCACTGAGATCAGAATTACTGGGTCAAATTGATATTCTTATGGTTGACTTTTGCTTTCGGCGGTAGCCAGGCTGCATGCAGGGTTAGCTGCAACTCCGACAGCGGCTCCAACAGTGATACCACAGGGAAATGTTACGTTTTGTGAAAACCAAACCAGACCATAAACACAGCATTGTCACAAGATGAAACTGAAAAAACTGAGACCAAAACAAGCATAGCGTTGCAACATAAGGAAATGCAAAGTTTCAACATATCCGAGGTTTTGCAGAAACGTTACCGACATTTATTCTGGGGGTTGGTTTTGCTGTGCAAGTTGATTTTTTTTTGGCCAGAACTGAAAGCAACCGTGTGATTAAGATGTTCCAAAATGGTCTTTTAATTTTACAGCTTGTGTACCATGTTTTTCACAAGGTTCATTTGAGTTTGCAGTTCGCACAAACAGGATTCAAGTGCTTCTATTTACCAGCCTGCGTCACGTGCCCTGCACATCAAATGAATTCTTCAGCTGTTTTTAATGTGGTTGTGTCAAACACAACACTTGAGGGCGCCTTCCCCATCACACACACACACACACACACACACACACACACACACACACACAAACACACATAAGACTCCCAACGTATAGACGCTTAATCGTTTCTGCTCCATTCACATAAAGAGCTCAGTATTGAATCTGCCGGATAAAATCTAGGATGTGCTGGATGTGATTTTCTCATCTCATTGTGGTTCTGGAGCGTGATGTGGGATCGTTTTACTGAATGAATGGTTTCTCTTGGAAATGTCCAGGGCTTCTCTGACATTCATGTAAAAGTGGGGAAAATCAAGCGGAGAACACACTCACACAGGCGTGCGCACATGCAAACACACACACACACACACACACACACACACACACACACACACACACACATAGGGCAGAGAATAGTCCAACCACAGAAGAAACTGTAACGCTAACCAGGAAATGTTGGACGATGATGACAGTCTCTGGAAAACAGATTTTCTGACTGGCCATGCATCTTCTTACATAATTCTCCCACAGAACTATTGTGCATTGTGAGAAGCATCATTTTTTTGAGCGCATGAGTGTGTGAGCGAATGCTTTAAACAACACTTGAGCTGTTTGGCTGTGTTTCTTATTGACTTTAAGCAGGCGAGCAGAGCCTCATGGTTTTTCCGCCAAGTACAGCCTAATCAGTCTTATAATTGGTCTGGGCCGTCAACAGTGGATAATAAAACTACAGTCAACTCTGAGTCCACTCGGTTTTTTTTTTTTCTTCTCTCCCAACAAGTGAGCATAAACACACAAACACACACACACTGCCATATGCAACCATGTGTGTACACAGTGTGTGTCTCTCTCTCGCTGCAGGATTCGTAGCATGTGGTAGTGTTTAAATCTCTGTCTTCAAGACAGAACTCAGGCACACTTTACACTCACACACAGCTCTCTCCCCCCTCCTTCTGTGTGTGTGTGTGTGCGTGTGTGTGTTTCTACCTCTCTCCTCTCTCTTGGATGCCTCGCTCTGAAGTCTTCACAAGGTCTCAATTTTCTGTACATTCCTGTGTAACAGAGAAAGCAGATATCCCAAGAGAGGTACTGTTTTATAACAAACATTATCCCAGGCCCCAATATTGAAAAGCACCGCTCCCAGTAAAAAGTCACATAAACCCAGAGGCAGGAATACTTACACAAACTAACAGAAACAGAAGTAGAAAGTGTTTCGACTTAAAGTCTTAAAACCTTCATCTCCTGCTCCTGTGTATCAGATCTGTTCCCGACAACATTGGAGTTAAGAAACATTTGAACACAGGGTTTGATACAGTGTGTTCTGACATGCATTTAGCCCCTGGCACCATTTAATCAATTACGCTAGTTTACAATCCAGTTTGAAGTATGTCGGACCGTTTCCAAGCCCTCAGTCTGCTACCACACTCATCTTACATCACAACATTTAGTGGGCATATAGAATTTGAGCCCCCAAGTGAATTCAGTCCTCTGCAATTTTCCATCTGACTATCAAAGCCAATTCGAAGCAAATGCTTGAAATGTTGCAAAAAGATACAAGAAGAAAATGCTAATCAAGGCCGATGGGGATCGTATTGGGGAGGCTATAACTCAGGAGGTAGAGCGGGGCTTCCAGTGGTTTTCAGATGGTAGCTGGTTTGATTCATCAACTCCCTTCAGTTCCGTGTCCAAGTGCCCTCGAGCAAGATACTGAACCCCAAACCCTTGGCATCGTGTATGGAAGTCAGAGTGTGTGTGTGCATGGGTACTGAGGCTTCAAGACATGTGTAGCATTTTTCAACAACATTAAAACCACTGGCAGGTGATGTGAATAACATTTATCGTCTTGTTATAATTCCATGTTCTGCTGGGAACATTTTGACAGGCACCATCCGCCCAAGCAGCCATATAGACCACGTAAACAACCTCCTGGCAATGGCGCGCTCCAATAGCATTGCCCCCCAGTAGGACAATGTGCCTTGCCATACCACAAAAAATGGTCAAGAATGACCCAAGGCACTGAGCCGATCCCCAAAGTCCCCAGATCCCAATCCGAGTAGCATATGTGGGATCTGCAAGATCAAGCTCGATCCATGGAGGCCCCAACCCACAGGACCCAAAGGATCCACCGCTAGTGTCCTAATGCCAGACACCACAGGACAAAACCACCTGCACAAGATAAAGCAGGTGGTTTTAATGTTGTGGCTTCCACTATTTTCATATGGTGGCATGCGAGTACTCGTGTCCCAACCACTCATTGTGTCAAGTTTTAAAGATTGTGACACAATTCCAGCTAACAAACTGAAAACAGCTCAAAATGCTACAACTCCTGTTTGCCAGTGCACTCCTGGCCTAACCCCAGGTGTTTCTCAACAGTATTGATAAGCGCTACAGTTTGAAACAATGAAAATATATAGATGCAGTCACTCATTGACACTTTAACAGTGTGGATACTTGCTAACACTGCTGCTTAAGTCAAGGTTTTCTGGCTGTCTTTTTAACCATCTTGTCGTTGATGCCCAGAATGCAAGACGGGCTGCAGGTCTTCCTCTGTTGAGGGCCAGACGACAGAAAGGGTGCTTTTATTTGTCATCCAGGCTGTGAAATGTTTTTGGAGTCTTTACTCTTTACCCTTTTTAAAAGCCCGTCTGTTTGGAGAAGCAAATGGACCCACATATGTTGGAGACACAACTCTCAGTTCTGCTTGAAGACAGGCAGGGAGGAGAGGCAGTATGGCCGCTCCTTGCCCCCTTTAATCAGACTGATTTCCCCCAAAAGCCAAACCCTTAAAGGAAAGAACCGGTCACTTCACCCACAACTAAAAACCCTAAAGCCCCAGAAATTCCATCTCGACTAACTCTTTGAACTCTGTGTTTATGTGTTTTAACAAGACTTTGGAAAGTCAGCTTACCGATGGATATATTTCGTAGAATTACATTAAAAAGTCACTTCAACATCAAGGACACAGTTTGTTGCTATAGTAGGAATGAAGTCATTTACGTTATTTATCTGGCATGTACGTTCTGAGTGGGTTGAGGATCGGATCTCTCTGGACAGAGTCAGCCTGGGAGTAGGAGGCACGATGAGATTGCCTATCTGTTACAGTGAACGCACCGAGAGCCCCTCCAATTCAAACAAACACTTGGCAGTACACGTTGCTGCGGCAATTACACACACAAAAAAAAAAGATTCAGTTTGATCTGATGAATGGGCCGAGTGTGTGAGTGTGTGGCCGGTTCCGAAGGGCTCGGCTGACATGACAGATAGATGGGAAGATAATCGCTGGAAATGAGGGATCGAGCGAGGAGTGGATGCCTGTGTGTCTGTTTATATGTGTCGAGAGAACAGATGCAGTCATCCACCTTTTTTCTTTGTGGCCCTCAAAGATGATCCGTCCAGAGGCACTGGGAGCTCCGCACTGATATCTGAAGTGGGATTTGTAGCAGGCTTACAGCCGACACAAAGTACCACTGTGTGCCTGCCAGCTTTCTGACTGTGTGT
The DNA here is from genome assembly GCA_963678695.2 of Diplodus puntazzo. Classification (NCBI taxonomy): domain Eukaryota; kingdom Metazoa; phylum Chordata; class Actinopteri; order Spariformes; family Sparidae; genus Diplodus; species Diplodus puntazzo. The sequence goes on along the minus strand of OZ023165.1, from coordinate 7,787,360 downwards.
GTAATGTCAGAGTTGCAGTATCTGATTTGGACAACGTGCAGGAAATTAAGCCCAATTACAGGCCCAAGATCGGCACCCTGAAATCAAAAGCAATCCATTCAAATTCACGTGCTCACGGATCATGCTGTATGCAAATCAAATGCATGTGATTATAAGCGTTTGCATGTTTGCGCACAGGAAAGTATGGCACCCAATAGAGAACATTCACACTGGCCTGACAAAGACCTTTTTACTACAGGAAAATAAATCACCCACTACAGAACATGTGAGTCAAAACAGAATAGAACAGCTCCAGTAAAAAGCTCCACCAGTGGCTTATTAATGCTGCTATATACGTAAAACAGCTTCAGGTTCAGATATTTGGTTTCCAGGTCCTGCGTGGTACAGAGCCACTGCCAGCAGCACGATAATAAATCCACTTCAGTTTGTTAGTCAACTGGGCACCGAGCTGAAAAGGCTGGCAGAGCCGGCTGGAAATGTGACTGTGGAGGTCAAGGGTTCAAAACTCAGGTTAATGAGGAACTTGTATGATGGAGAACACACACGCACACACACAGTTTTTCAGCCAGCAGAAGGATTTTCTTTTGCCAGGGACTTTTTTTAATGTTTTTTGTGGGCCTTCCAGTAGCTCAGATATAAGTTCAACCAGGAGACACTTCATGTAATATATGATATTTTTGCATTTAAATATCTTTTTTTACATATGTTGTGCAGTTGTTCATGTACATTGTTCCAAATTGTCACCCTTTTAAAATGATGGCCTAAATAATATTGTCAAGTGTTTCAAAAAACAGAAAAAACGGAACCAAATATAGAGTGCATAATATTTATTAATAATTCAACACAAAAAGCTTGTGACAATAGATGACTATTTACATAGTCCATTGGGGTAAAGATATGTCTTGGAAAAAGCTTATGAAATTGCCTAAGTCAAAAATAAAACAGCCTTTGACATAGCCCATAAGAAGAGCTGACTTAGGCAAAAAAAATGTTTCCTACAATCACGTGGCGGCCGTTTTCCTCTGACGTCGTGCTCAGGTTGGGGAGCTTGAATGCTGGTATAATGTTATGCTGCTGGGATGCAGGTTGAATAAACGTATGGAATCTGAAAAGTTGTTATTCCTTCACTTACCGGTTTAGCCTTAACTTAAAAAAGTTATTGGACAATAAAAATCTGGAGGGTAATATTTTGAAGCAAAACTACAAATTTGATAACCTATTGGCTAATGCTAGCATTCAACCACTACCTAGCTAACGTTACAGTCACATTACATCCAGCGTGTTTCACTTCCACGCTTGAGGAAATGTGTCAAAATATGAGTTGATATTTGAGGACTCATTTATGCTTTCTTATTGTAACATGTAAGACTATCAAACATATACTTAGCTCGGCAGTGGTTTAATGCTTACATTAATAATTGTCTAACAAGCTATAATGGCTTGGCCTGATATGACGTTTTATCTGTTTTATCTTGAAAAATGGCCCAATGTCTCTGTGGATTTTCACTCTCAATTATCTTTTCAGCTGCTGATCATTCAGGAAGCTTTGACATGATAAGAATTTGTCAGATTCTCTGTGTTTGTACAGCTTGCAATCTGGAACACAGCAGTCCCACAGTTCAACCTCCCACCCTGAGCATGATTCCAGGAGAAAGTGACCACTGCGTGAAAAATCTGTAATCATACTTCAGGTAGGCGCGTCATTGGATGATACATCTGTACGTGAGGAAGAAAGTCTGCTAATTTGACTGCTTGTACGCAAGGTCACGTGAAAGAAACCTTAAATGACCATATCTGTGAATTGTCTACTTTATCCATGTCAGTGGTTGTAAATTCCCATGTTCCCACTCTTCTTCAAATCACCAATCATCAAACTACATCTGTGCGTTTAAGAGATCAAGAGACTAAATTAATTATTTATTTACGTGAGCGCATAAGAAATATGAGATGCGTCCTAAGCAATCAGTCCCCATAGTGACATCATCATTTTTAACAGGGACTACAATGCACTGGAAAAATGAGTCCCCTCATGAATCCTCTTTGCTGTGCACCACTGGAGACAGTAATATTACATTTTAAGTCCCCAAAGTTATTTTGAAGTATAAGTAAAGCGCTGTAGAAGATTGATAGTATCATTACAAAAATAGTTTTACTCTGTTTTATCGCTCAGTGTGTCCACACTTGATTTGAAACATGAAAAATCTGACTTAGGGGATAAAAAAGGGCTCAACATTGTAGGAAAATCACTGCCTTTACTTTGCTTTGCCACAGGTGAACATATATGTCAGTAACATTTTCTGTTCTTATAAGCTATTGACAAAGAATTAACATAAACGACAAACATCATATGTTTTTATGTGTCCGCTCTTTGTTTTTCATCCTTCATGTCTTTAAGTTGTGATGAAACCAGGATGAGAAGTCGCCCTCCAGTGCAGACAAAGCAACAGGGCCAGTTGAAAAGACCTGTGTGAGCTGTTATGTTTGCACCCTGCAAAGAATAAAATGTAAAGAAAAGGAAAAAGGCAGTGAGGGCAGATAACTGGGCGTGGAACACCCTGAGACACAGAAACACTGATAGATTTGTGGCTTTCACCCGTATAGTTGTCAGGAGTTTATTTTAGTCTTCAGTCATTCATGATTATTGAAGGGTCTGTCAGGTAAAGTGCATTTTTCTCTATATTATTGACTGAGTTGTTAACATACCACCACTTCATGTGAGCCACCTTGCAGACTTCAGAACCTTTTCCAAACCGAAGATGCTGGAAAAGCCTCCCCTCTTGACTAAATATGAATTTTTTACCTTTTTTCGGCATTCTGACTTTTTACGTTTCTCAAGAGAAGCTGTGATGTAGTGGGGCAATAACTCCTGGTGAGGTCTCCCAAAGCAAACTGTTCTCATGGGAGCCGCCAGTCTAAGAGAGATTTGGAGACAACATGAATCGCAGTAGAAAGCGAAGGAGTGCCTCGCCCGGCTATGGGGAAACCGGGGCCTCCCCTGAGCTAGACTTAGGAGGAGAGCCTGCCGGTGAGCATATGGTGGCCAGGCTTTAGACAAAGGGGCTCAGCCAGGCTCAGCCCAAAACAAACTACATGGATCCGCCGCCTTTAGGGCCCACCACCTGCAGGGAGGAAAAATGGGGTAGAGTGCAACGGGTGCCGGGCAAGCAAAAACCTGGGCGTCCTCCATCAGACAAATTGAGCTGAAGTGGGTGCAGCAAGCAGAAGAGAAAAGAGGAGGGAAAGGTGTCAATGTAAAGAAGTGTGCCACCAATTAAAAATACTGATGAAATCTTTTCAAAATGTGGGGAAAATGTTTAGTAAGATGTCATACAAGCCAATCTGGAGGCTACTGTCAGTGCTCGCAACACCACAACCTGAAGCTAGCTGTAGCAGCAGCCTGTGATGGTGGTGGATTTATCTTGTGAGGGGGAAAAATGAAGATGGAGAACAGGACAGAGAAAGGAAAGACACAGCAAGAGGTTTGTGTGTGTGTGTGTGTGTGTGTGTGTGTGTTGCTTTATTTTCTATTTAATATCCGATACTTGAATGCTTTTAGTCAAGTTGTATAGTAACGGTTACATTTAATTTCCCAATAAAGCACAGTGCTCTTTTTAATTCCCTGTATGCTGAAAGAAAGAAGGCCCTGACGCCTAACCCTAACCCATACAAAGTTATGGCCCCATCAAACACTTGTGGTCAGGGGACTACAATCTGATGGTTCCAGCCTGCCCCAATAGACTCTGAGGAGGAAACCTATACCCTCATCCCTGTCACCTTATCTCAGAGCCCCCATTTACCATTTAAGATGTTGACCATTCTCGCCCTTAATCTGAAATGTGCTTTTTTGGAATGCAAGGTTATTCAAATGTCCAAATAAAGATCATGCAAGATACTCTTGTAAATGCAATACCTTATAACAGCATGATATTCTTGTGTGAATGTAGACACACTGAACCAGACACTTTGGAAAAGGAGTACTAACAAAACACTCTTTGGAGGACAGACCAGATCAACCTTTTAATAATCTGTTTTATTATAACTTAAAACAAAGGATTGCTTACAAAGTCACTGTCTACATACATGACGTTGTATCTGACAAATCTTGTTTAATGAGATAAAACAAATAAATAATTTGGAAAAGTTTTAGAACCACATATTTACCTGGAGGTTTTCAAAGCCTCTCCATAGTTTCATATACTTTACTCGTCTTCTTTTGTATTATTTCAGGCTGCAGAAAATGTTCCACTGTGACTAGACTACAGGCAAATAAGCAAAAGAGGTAAGATGTTGAAACTGACTGCAAGTGAAATAGCAATCAATGTTTGCTGAATTGGCTGACATTTATTTTTCCTGTGTATGTGTGTGTGTGTGGGGAAGAGAGGAGGTAAAGGTCATTTGGCAGCCTTGTGACTCATGGTAAGAACTCAGCACTTAGGTCAACATTGGCTGTTTTTAAAGGTCCTTATAAATAAATTACTTCCGAACTAGTTTAGTGCCAGACCTTCAGCAAAAAACTGACCCCGAGTCATTTGTTGTTTTGTGATACTCCATTCATATAAAATAATCTCACAGTGTCTGAAATGGTCACAGTTATTTGCATTTATGGTTCTCAAAGTAAAAGTTTAAGGCTTTGAAACGTGTTGGCTGCAGAGGTCTTTCCTGTGATAATGTCACTGAAGCTGAGATGGACGGTCCGCTGCTGGCGCTGTGCTGCCGCAGCTTCGCTGGATGCCAGGAATGTGTTGCAGTCCTACTGACCAGAGGCTCGGCCTGCCTCAGTGCGCAGGTCAGGACTGTTGCTGTGGCTGGCCTGTCGGAAGCTGAGCAAGTTGAACTTGAGCAGTCACAGCTTATTACAATTTTTTTTTCTGTTGTTCTTCTTGCTGTTAAATCATGGTAAGACTCAAGCTCAGGTCAAGTTCATTGCTCATTAAAACTTGTTTAATGAAACCCAGAACCTGCCTCTGATCTGCTTTATTGAAAGCAATGTACTGACAATTCTAAATGACATGAACCTTGCTGCGCTCTGATGAGTCAAGTGGGTTGAATCTGTTTGGCTTACTTAAACTTACTGTATTACAAAATACTGAACATTACGCCAAACCATTGACAAACTACAAAGAAATAAAAGCTTTGCCAAATATTGTCACAGCTTGAAATATTGCATACACAGTGTTGCAGTCGGCATGGATTTCAAACTGGGTGAGCATTCACATTTGGGGCCAAATACTGAGGTCACGGTGTCAGCGTTACACGCAGCAGTGGACGCGATCGAAAATGAATAATCCTGCAATCAAATGAGTCATGCAACGCAAATATTTTCTCAGCGTTTGGTCTTAATCTGTGAGACGATTTTAAAAAGAGGCAAAAGGTCTATGACAAAGCAGCAGACTATCTATTACCAGGAGTATTTGGGTATGACATGTTTGTCTTAACCAAGTCACAGCTACCACCTGCAACAAGCTTGTTGCAGATGTTGTTTGTGTCATTTGAAAATATTTATAGTCCAGGTGCATCTTATTAAAACACAGTGACAAAAGGCCAGGCCACTGAGAGGCAATTTGCTGAATTTGACAATAAGTGGCCCTGGATTACAACTGTGACTCTCTCTTGTTTCAAGTTTCTTTTGTCCATGCACAAATCTATACATAGCCACTGTTTCTGGAATCCCATCGAAATCTACTGTCTATCTATTATCGCTGATTGATGTTCTTTCATAATTAATGAGAAATATCGACACGGCTCTTTAACTTTTTCTCTGTCCTAGTAAAGTTACTGCAGGATTTCTATTCTTATGAAAGGAGAAGCTTTGAGTGTCTTTATTTTTTTAACTCACTTTGGCAGATACTTTGCAAGACATCCATCATACCCTGAGCTCGATGCCAAACACGCAAGTCGCTGAGACCAATCAGCGTCCCGTGGGGAGCTACTGGCAGCTACGGGTGTGGTTTCAGAGTGACAATCAGCGAGAGAACAGCTGCTTGAAAACAACAATAGTGGCTCCTCAATAGAGTAGCGTAGCCGCTGCTCTAGCATCAGTTCTATCAGCGCTGGAGAAGGGCAAAGAACGTCAGATGGAAAACATGTTTTTGCACTTCTCTTGAGAGTAAAAGTACATGTTTTGTGATAGCTTTGAGCGTTTCATTCCACATTCACATAAGAATCCATTCCATCTGATCAGTCTCATCAAAGTTACTCATTATGGGGAACGAGAGTGTCAGTTCAACTTGACTTTGGCCAAAACAACGAGCCTGTTCATCCGTGCATGGAAATGAGGGAAAGGAGGGAAAGTGCAAAAGTGACATTGTGATGATGTGAAACATTGCCACATTTGCTTAAAAAAATAAGAATAAGCTGTGATGGAGGGCCTAATACACCGGATATTTCTAACACATTCTCTAAACTTTGAAGGACATTTTGGCTCCATGTGCCCCCGCCCCCCCGCCCCTAATTTCTGACCCTGAAAAGCCTTTTTTTTTTTTCTTGGATCAGAATCAGAGGACAGCTCTGAGGTGATGATTATTCTAAGGCTTGTTGGTTTACGGCTTCCCAGTTTTGGCACCCTGTGGCGGTGGATCGTAAAAACCTAGCTATTTGGATGTGTGTGTGCTCATTCCTCGAATGCGTGGAGAAGGTTGTCCAAAGTCATCAGAATCACCCCCAAGTGTCAAAGCTGCGCTTCACATCTCAATCTGAAGCCTGTCAGCAATATCATACTGCACTTTCTCTGCACCGATTCAAAATTGGGTTCACAAAGTCCTTTTCATTCAAAGATAATCTGTATCTATTAGTTTTACAGCAAAACAGCTCTTATCTGAGCTTCAAGAAGCTTTTGGGAACTCATGGGCCCCAAGTCGGTAACTTTCCAAGCCTGGCTCAGTGCTTGTACTGCAGTGCAAGGAATGCAGTGGTTGTTTTAACATTACAATGGCTTGGCAGGACTTTGCTGTGGTCAACCACTTGGTCCCAGACAGCGTCAGATATGCCCTCCAGGGTGTCTCCAACAGCAAGCCTCAGAGACCGGAGGCAATCACAAAAGTATAATAAGATGTTTGAAAACGTCCTGAGAGCAGGTTCTGTGGAGAGTCGATCCAAAGCAGCGCAGCAGGGCTCAACAGAATATGCTACTTTGAGACCTCAGTCACACTATAGAGCAAATTATGTCTTCTTCCTGTGTGCTGTATCAAGTGACAGATACGCTCAGACACCGCAGGAGATTTGCTGTTCTTGATGTTCTATGCCCTATTTATAGACAGCGTGTGTCAGAATCTATGTTTATTCCTCACAAGGGAAATGAATTTCCGTCACACATTACGTGGACAGAATGCATTTCATTACCATGCATTGGAAGATATATTTTTACATTTAATGTGAAACTCTCGTCAAAATGCAACCCAGGGTCTTTTTTGTGAATGTACCGGTGTCAAACGTTGGTTTAAAAGCATAATTGCAACGAAAGCTTCACTTTTAAGAGCCACTTTTTATTGATTTTTGTTTTGTTGAGTGCTAGGGCTGTTTCTATAATAGCTTTAAAATTGCTATTTTTAAAACACTAAGAAGGCTGACCCTTGACCTGAAAATGAAAATACAGTCAATCTTGCAGCACTTTCGTCATAATTATGCTTTTAAATGAATGTTTGACTCAGGTACATTCACAAAAAGACCCTTGGTTGCATTTTGGTAAGAGTTTCACTTTAACTGGCGAGTAGCGGTTTTATATTAACAATCAAATGCAATTTTAATCAAAAAGTAGATGTATTCACTTGATCACTATTAGTTTTCAGTTAATCTATATAACATCATAATAACAATGTACCATACAAATTTGAGGCTGTTATTTTAAAGTAAAAACTGAAACCAATAATTGGTGCTCAAAACATTCACTAATTTTTCTCTTCTGGATTTTTTGGGGAGGGTTTTCGATGTGTTCTACAAGGACAATGTTCAATGATGAACGAACTTACAGCAAGCCTTAATGGTATCAAAAATGATGTGTAAAAGATTAAGGTGGAGATATAGGCTGTGTTTTTGTTATTGCCAGGGAATTCTATAAAAAGACTAGGCCCCAAGCCCCTTCACTCCGGCTGAAGAACATAGATCTTTATATACGGGTCACAAATATACATACATAACTCTTTAAAATGGGAAATGTAGTTAAAAATAAAATGTCATTCAAACTAAAGCTACTAGGTACATTTGTTGGGGATGAATCCACATTTGGTACTCAGCGAGTGTGTCTGGCAGCAGGATGTTGTAAGTGGGACTGACTCAAAATAAACTGCAGTATGTGTGTGTTCATGGCAATGAAGTAAGAAAGTAAGCCAGTGCAACAGTGTGGCTCAGTGATGTGCTTTTAATAGTTTTTATACAACACTGGAGACATTACTTGTTAGTAGAATCAATTGTCGATTTTGGTCTTTTCAATGGAATTTGGTTGACAGTGAGAACATTTACAGACTATCGCCAGATGCGTCCTTTAATCAAGACACGCTCTTAGCTGCGATTTGTCAAGACATTCATTTTCGTAACTCTGTCCATTGCTTCAGTTGGCTGTGATGACATTGTACGACTAAACATGGAGACATCACTAAAAATATGTCTAGAGGGTAAAGTCAGTAACAAACAAACCCCAAGCTAATCAAACTTATTTCAGTGGTTATTTTCTGCAAACTTGAGCTTTCCCGTGCAAGGAATGATTATTAGTGACATTATCATTTTTCTGATGGTTGATTGTGATGATTTTGATGATTTTTACCCCATGAACCAACAGTTGCAGGAAATGCGTCTGGTTCCCTCAACTTGAAGTCGATGCGTTTTTTTTTCCTTTTTTAATGGTTTTTCAGTTAAATAACTAAAAATAAGGTCTGTGGTTAATACACGCTTAAGTGAGTTTCACATTATGTTCTACGAAATAAAATATGTCAGTACCCCACGTTTGAACAATAAAGCATGCACTTCGTCTCAAAAAAGATGGATTCAAACAAGTGGCTTAAGAAGACTTCAGAAGTTGTTGGGGATATTACATATCATTACGCCCAACATGGAGACTCAGCTACTCATTAGTTGGTCTTTACAGTTGGGCATCAGTTGAGAAATAGTCTAATTTGTAGATTGATCAGTTCATAATAAAGTGTGTATACTGTAGTGTATAAAGATTTTTAGGTGACGTTGAAGTCATGCGACTGCAGTGTAGTTTGTTTACATCCTAACATTAGCTTTGTATTGCTGGTGATTGCAATTCTGCTTTGTCAAGGTTATCTTGCTGAACATAACATATATCACAACCTTGTGTCAATCACATAATTTATAATCAGCAATAATCCCAAATCCAACTGAAAATTCCCATGGGCCTCTTGTCGAGGGTAACAGGGAGAAGCGAGCTTCCAACAAAAAGACATTATCCTTGCAGCACTCTTTTCCCGTTCTGCGACCTCAATTGTCGTCCATATACAGTCGGATGATCTTCATTGTAATTGTAACAAAACCAAAAGTGTCATGTCACTATTTGGTTAGGTTTAGCAGCAAAACTACTGGTTAGGTTTCAGAAAGAAAAAAAAATGATGTTGCATACATAGGTAACATTACATCCTTTAACTTACAGACATAAGTGTAAACAAGTCAATGTTGACTTGTGGTTTCCAACAGGGCATGGACTCTGCTGTCCTGGCAGAAAGCCCCGTCCTTGTTTAATCTGTCCATCAACCCCAACCTGTAACCTGCAAGGACTTGGTTTTCCACAGAACATAATGTGATGATGTGATTGACGTGTCAGCTGTGTACAAAACAGGGGTGTACGCAATCAAAAAGCTACTTGTACACTGATAGAAGCAACTGTATTGGAGAAGCTGGACAAAGATCGCGATGGCTTGAAAGTGGCGGAAACCTGATGTAGCAATTGTGAGCACACCTGTAGGAATGTATCTACAGTTTCATTAGTTGTTATTCCTGTGATTTATTGGCCCGTCTTTGTCCTGAGCCACACGGACATTCCTGATGCTCGCTGCCTGCAGGACATTCTGCAGATGCCATACCTACAGCCGCTCCACAGCCTTCCAACCAAAATCGCTTTTAAAAAAGTATGTTGAGAGAGAGAGAGACAGTGAAACAGGAAGTACATAAAAGAACAGTAGCCAGTCTTATGAAAGTGTCTCCTCAGCAGTTTTATGTAAGCTCCTGAGCACTCACTCTTTTTTTTTTTTTTCTTCTGTGTTGTTTCTTTTGTTTGTTTAGCCTCCTTCGGGTCTCCTCCCTCCCCCTCCAGCCATTCCTCCCCAGCCACAATACAAGCCTGTTTACCCTTCAGAGGAGTCGAAGATGTTCTCAAGTGTAATTTTCAGATTCCAGTGCAAATAATATGGTGCCTGGGAAGATTATTATTATTTTTTTTTTTTATTCAAAGAAATGATTCCCTGCCTCTTTTCTCTCTCCTCTCTGATTCTCTCCCCGACATAATGTTGCACTTATGGTGGCTGTTACAAAATACAGAGCTGATGAATGATTGATGAGGCCCTGACCAGCGAGAAAGAAAATCTCATTCTTGCTGGCACAGTGAGAACTAACACACAGGCAAACTAAAGGAAAGAAACCAACGGAGCGCATTTCGAAATGTCTCTCTGATCAATTAATACCAGAGAGCATCCTGGGCAAGCCGTGTCTAGACAAACATTCTGGACATGACACACCGGCAGCAGATTGGAGCTTCATTTATATAAACAGGAGACAGGAATCATCTCAGTTGCTGAGGCCAGCAGAGTCAGGTTTTCATGGTACACATTAGGAAATTCTTCCCCATTAGTAGGACAAAGACAGACTGTTTAAGATTAGAGAAGTCAGAGGTTTGGATATTCTCTTATGGTTGACTGTAGACGAGACACAAATCCTCACCTCTGGTCAGTTGACTGTCTCAAAAAAAATGGCATATACCTTTTCTAGGAAGTTTTATGGAATCTAATTCAAATCTGTTCATCAGTTTTTTTTAAATGTGTGCACGGAACCGAATGTGAGCGTCACTGACTTTATCTTCTGGCAGAAATGGGCGACTACTACTTTTAAATTCAAAGCAACAGTCTGTAATTGTTTTACCTTCAAATAACAACTTTTAAAGCATTTTAATGGTACAGTGACCCGTAAAACAGTGTCTCTGTCACAGCCTCTCCAGACCCCTTTCAATTGTTTCTATGCAATATAACTTCAGTGAGACGGTACGATCCCAGTGCGTAACACTTTCCAGCAGTATATCACACAAACTGGATCATATTTCATGAAAAATGTGTTTTCTGGTTTCCCCTCTGTCTCAACACTCGTGATTTATGGCATTTCCTGAAAGCAACTTGTAACTAATGTGTACTGCAGCTAGAAGTTAGTTCTGCTAGCTTACCTCACTATCAGCAGGTTTGGACACCTTGGAGGAGGTGGTTTCCGAGGGTCCAGGGCTGGATTGGGCACCAGAACCGGAGCCAGATGAACAGGCAGCAGTCTTGTCTTGCACGTGCATGATGTTTGGCTGTGCTAGCAAAGCGGTCAACTATTTGACAGAGGTGTAGCTGGTAGCATGTTACAGCCAGGTGTTATTGTTTTTGGTTCAGGCTACGTTAGCTTTATGTTTGACTTGACTTGACTTGACTTCTCTTATAGAGAAACCACATGAATTTCCCATAATTCTATATATCCCACATGTTAACAAAGGGTGTAACACGGTGTGGTATTACGTGTTGTCATTTGTGAAGCAGGTATCTCCATTGTCCCAGACAAGATTTAACGTTAATCTTCAAGTCCTGCACGTTACCATCACAAGCATCAAAGCTAGCGAACTGACATTACTGTGGCTAACATAGTAATCTAGCCACTGTTAGCCTGAAAGCCAGGCTCAGTCATTGTTTTGTAACCAAGAAAAACTAGCTTCCAGCCAGGCTGAGCAAACATGGCTTCCTAGGAAATTTCCAACAAGGTGACCCGCCCGACTTAACATTAGCAGATGTATATGCTTAGTTTACATTAGGACTTACATTTTGCTAAATCACAGTGGAATTAATAGCCAGCTCAAAGTGTCTCTTTTGGTCGGTAATGCTCCCAACTTAATGTGTCTCGCAGTTCATGTTTTTACCTTCTGCTGAGTTATTTGTGCGTCCACTGATCTATTGTTTTTTTACCAAACCCTTTTTGTGTTGAAGCCATAATGATCTCACTAACTGGCTGTCGGGTGGAAACGGCATCGCCTGGGAATCTGCGCACGCCAATCAATGACAGGGATGTATTGTTCACATGTTGACGGACAGACTAGAAGAACAATAGGGGGAGAATATCATGCATTTTTTGGAATGTCCAATAGCACACCAGGAACACTTGAGTCCCGGCCCGTCTCATTGATGAAAAAATAATAATAAATTTCCTTTAAGTTTTTACCTTCAAAGATGTACTTTTGTTTTTTTCGTCTTGTTTTGTAATGTAAAAAATCATCATCGTCAAAGTTTTCATTAATGAAATTAACTCTGATCTTTCACATGTGTGTTCATGCAGGCTCCAGTGAATTAGCCTTTTCTATGTGTGTGTATAATAACCAGACTGCACGTCTGTTAAACTGTAACAGATACTGGTGAATGCTGAAAACAGCCAGATTGCCCTCATAATCAGAGGCTTGCCAGAGGGATCATCTGTTGGACTGTGATCTTCTTTCCCTGCTTCCTCTGGAACACAGTTGCGGGTAAAATAGCCGTATTTAAAGTGGCACAGTTACGTAAAGCCTAAGATTATTAATGTGTGCTTAAATCGGTCTTTAATTCCTTTCCCGTTCTTGATTTATGCCTTGCTTTCTTATTTGTTTGCTTGCTTTCATGTGCCAGTATCAAGGCCTTGAAATCCAGCACCCTTGTGCATTTGAGTGTGTGTTCATAAGGCAGGAGCAGCATGCTTCAGCAGATGAAGACAGACGAGCTGAGAAATCTAATATAGAAAGTATCTTTTGTTCTCTTTTCTAGTTTTCCCTTTGCTTTTATTTCTCCTCTGTGTTGGATGCCAACAGAGAATAGAGGCATTACTGTGTTGTCATTCTTCTTTTGGTCTCTGACACACACACATACACGTACGCACACACACACACACACACACACACACACACACACACACACACACACACACACACACACACACACACACTTCATCCTGCTCTAAAGGACTGAATAGAAACCATTGAAATTCAAAAAAACAAAGGCGGAAAAAGCTTGGCTGACAAGAACCACAATCACCATCCTCTCTGCACAACACAAATGGAAACCAGATGCTGAATGTATATGGTATAATAATGACAGGATCTCTGTATGAAAAGCAGAAAGAAAAAAACTGCGTGTTGCTGTTATGGCAGCCATTCAGGATGTAATTTACTGCTTTATTTTTAATGACTGGAATAGATCGGCTTTGTGCACTGTTGCAACTGAGCCCAATTTCTGTTTAGAACAAGGAGGTGATGACTTTCTAATCAGCTACAGTCAGCACTTTCATTAGAGTTGGATGTTTATGGATTGATTTTAATTCAATATTCTGCAACAAGATCCGACAATATAAAGCTCTTGGTGCAAGAGGGAAATTTGTTCTGTGGGTGGCTCTAGAGGAACAGTTATGCGGTTGGTTAAATGAACAGAGTTTATCCCAGTGGCAGCACATAGGTATGTGCTCAGCGAATGTCTTTATAATTAAAATGAACTCGTTGCCGTGAGGATGGCACAAGAGCAGAGCTGAGAGTGTCAAAGGCGCTCAGTGAGTGTCGTGGCAGTCAGCCCATTAGAGTTTGATGTTTCTTGTACGCAAGTGGAGCACGAGGGGAAATGTCAAGCGTGATCAGACGCATCCAAATTCAACAGAAACCAACAGTGAAGTCCTGTCATTATTTTTGCCTTGCCTTGAACCAAAGTGATTTTCAGTGGGAAGTTTTGACCTGACAAAGACAATCATCCTCTGGAAACCATGACTGCTCATACCCAATTACACACTTTTCATGATATTGCTCTGGACTGCACTGTAAGTAAGCAAGTAAGTGCTGTACCTGGGTACAATTTAGCCATCCTAGTCATTTTTATGCTTCTTCTCAGTGCTTAATTTGTAAATTTAAATGCCCTGGAACACAGACAGGGTGCTGCTCCAGCGGGAATGAAAAAAGTCATGGAACACATAAAAATCCACAGTGCCTGCAGCACATTGTACAACGCCAGGGGCCGGCAGTGAACAAAACCAAACATGCCGTTACAAACTGAGCATTATTTATTAATCAGCATTCACAGTCAGCATTCTCTCTCATATCTTGACTTTCCCTTCACCTCCCTACAGTGGGGTAAAAATGGAAATAGGGTGGATGAGCTGTAGAACAACTACAGAAAGCCTTAACCATACTCATTTCATCATTTCACAGCACAGACGCCCTCTTGGGTTTACAGTGATCCCTCCCTCAACTCCAGTTGATCAAAAGGCATTAAATATGGCACAAAATGTACTTGATTGTGACCAAGGAGGTGCCAGATCCAATCAAAAAGGTGCCAGTCCCAATCTACGAGGTCCACAAATTACACATAAATTAAGCTCTGCTCCTTCTACACCAGCCCATCCCCAAGCGGAACAATGAGCTTTGTAGTCCACAACATGTTTGGTCACTTTGCAGATTAAGATTCTGCTGTCAAAACACACTATGATCAATTTATAAAGCTTACCAGAAATCCAGTCAGGATGACGGTATTAATCCATCCATCCATTATCTATGACCGTTTATCCTTTGGAGGGTTGCAGGGGGCAGGAGCTGATGTCAGCTGACAATGGGCAAGCAGCAGGGTACATCCTGGACAGGTCAGCTGTCAATCACAGGTAGGGTAGCCACCGTCCAAGCGGTGAAATGAAGGACACCCCCCACACCAACATTGTCTTAATAAAGTATTACGATTCATTCTTCAAGTTTGAAGTGCTTTATAACAGTGTTTTTAGAAGTTTATAACTTTTAATCCACAAACTTACAGTGATGTAACAAGAAATCAGCAGATGCTTTCTAATGACTTTTAAACTCACAACTTCAACTTAATTGATTAAATTAACATGAAGTTATTAAGTTAGTATTAAACAAATGCTTTGACACATTCCAAAAAAAAATGTAGTGCAAGAGAACAGAACAACTTTCAGTGAGAAGGAATAATCATAGAATATAATTTCAGAATGGTGATCCTCCTAGTGCAAGACTTTTCATGTCAATATTTTCATATCCCTCCATGTTTCCTTTTTCACCACAAATGGAAGAAACCTAAAACAAATTCTGAGTGTGTAAATAACAATTCATGAAACATTAAACGTGTAAAACATTCCTCCTTCTCTCATCTCTCTTCCACAAAATCATCTATTAATCCCAAAGGTTTTTTTTCCATGTCTGTGTGGAGCAGTAGACCATGGTTAAACAGTCAACAGACTTCTCTTCTTACTCTTGAAGCACTGAAACTCTCAAAACACTGCAGTAAAACCGGACTGCTCAAAGAAAGTTGAGAGCGATCAGGAGCTCACTCCTCATGAGATCCACCTGTTCCTGCTGTCACTCCATTTGTTGGCCATTCTGAAAGAGATCCTTCCCACATATCCGTTGGGATGCTCAGGATGTGGCTGATGATGGCCAGTATGTTGGGCAGGTCAGCTACTTGAAAGGGAGCCACATCTTTGGACTTCCATTCACCCTCTGCCTCCTCTCTGAGCTCCTTCAGAATGGTATTTGCAGTGGTGCATTCATCATATAGTTCACCCATGTTAACCGTATCAATGTGGTTGAGCTTATCAGTGATCTTCTCTTCTTAATATCACTAAAGGGAGGCATGCCATGGTGCAGAGAGAGAGGTCACAGGGAGAAACAGCCAGTTGTTGTCTGAACAGTCAAACCATTTCTGTGTGTGTGAAATTGTTGTGTTGAGAAATGTGATGAAATCTGCCCTTGCCTTGTTTGCATCATGCGGGAGGAGACGCTGCAGCAAGTAGCCATAGAGTTTTCGCTCGAAGGTCTCCATGATGGAATATAACTCAACACAGGCTATTGAATCACTCTCCAGCTTACTCACAACTTCCTCAATGAGGAGGAGGATATTGTTCCAGAACAGGAGGTACACCTCCACATCATCAACATCCTCAGGCTTTTGAAGTAAAACCGGAAAGCAGTCCAAGTTTGTGTTAGGATTGAGGGAGAGCCACCATGTTGTGACATGTCGGAGAATCTCCTGGAACTCCACATCACAAAATTGGCAAAAGTCTTCAAGGGATTCTCTTCGTGTGGCAGATGAGCCGAAGAAGCCATAGTTCCTCAGCACAACGTTTGCCACATCTACAGTGAGCTGGTCAAGATCCTGCTTTACTGTTTTGCATAATATGTAACTTTTTCTTCAGGTTGGTGAAGACAGAGTTGTGGTCTCCATAATTGACACTTGTGTTGTCTGCAGTATAAACCTATATCTAATGATAAAACTAAACTTACTAAGGATTGTTTTATGCATATAATCCCAGCAGCTGACTCATCTGTATTCTGTATGAAATCTGGCATTTTGTTGGTGATCCCACTTTCTGGCCTCAAGTGTTGTACAGCATGGGGAAACATCTTCCTGTTCCCCTTATTTGATGTATCAGTTTGTATGGGGAATGGGAGGGGTTTACCTCATGTTAAGACGTTATTTTATTACATTTTGCAACACTACATGTAATAAAACACAGGGATGTTATGCTAATCTACGGAAGCGCATTGCGTTCACTGGATAAAAAAAAAAATTCGACACCTTATCTCGTAATTATGAGAAAAGATCTCATAATTACGAGAAAAGATCTCGTAATTATGAGAAAAGATCTCATAATTACGAGATCAGGATCTCGTAATTATGAGATCATACTTTTACAGTAAATACTCCCGGTAATAAACTGAAGGTATCGCGAAGGTATCCGGATTTCAAAGTAAAGGACGACATGAGAAAAAACAACAACAACAACAGCAAAAAACATTTTTTTTTTTCCATAAGTAGTTCAATATTCATAAAATGCTGAACTAAGTACTCCCTAGAATACTTGTGTAACTATAATGAAGTACTTCTACTGTGTAGTATTTAAGTAATCCTCTTTCAAAATTCTTATCCTGGTATGCTTCATGGGTCTGACTGTGAGACTGCAGTCTGACCCACACAGTCGCCACCAGCAGCTCTTTAGAGCGGCTTCAGCACGATTACCATAAATGTTATTAGATAGAAAAAAACGGTGCGGCTGATTTGACCAAGCAAACGCGAACCACGGCTAGCTTGATCACAATCAATGACGCACCTTTCCTCATCTCGTAATTACGAGATCAAGATCTCGTAATTACGAGATCTTTTCTCGTAATAACGAGATCCTGATCTCGTAATTACGAGATCTTTTCTCGTAATTATGAGATCTTTTCTCGTAGTTACGAGATCAGGATCTCGTAATTACGAGATAAGGTGTTTATTTTTTTTTTATCCAGTGAATGCAATGCGCTTCCGTACTGATCCTCTTATACACACTCAAGACCATCCAATCAAATATGAAACAAAATTTGATTAAGAAAACCTTACTATACTGTATGTTGCTCATCTAAACAAAAAAAAAGAAAAATTGATAAAATTAGACATTGTAGTTCATATGTGGATCAGCCAAGAGTGGCACGTCCCCCCAATGTTAAAGTAATAAAGACTTTTGTGTAAATTAATATGTATTTAGTCACTGTCTACTGCTGAATGATGTAGCACAATGATGACTGAGCCTATGGCCAACTGATGAGAGCCCTCACATTTGCTGTAATACCAAAGATATACACTGGGTGTCGGTGGCGACGTTCCTGGAAAATATCACAATCGGCACACAGTTATTGACACACTACATGGTTCACATTTTAATGACAGGACTAAGTTAGTCTAATGTTAGACAATGAATAAGTACGTAGAAGGGTTAAGCCGACGAACAATGCCATTGTTTATCGCTGATGGCGAACAGCCATTGACTACTAATCTCTGACCATCGCAACATAGTGATTCAAAAGGGTCCCCATCAGAGAGTGGTGTGTCCCATCTGAGTTGCCATAGGGCAAGAGTTGTTGTTGTTTGTGATATGTGGGGAGAGGAAATGAAAAGAGGTATGTTGCTGCTCAGTGCACCAACATTACGTCTCCATGTCCCTTTAATTATTTTCTTATTAAACCAGCTCAGTTAGGCGAACCCAAGGCATTCGGTTAAATTTGTGGCAGCAGTGTTTCTTTCCCTGCGGGCCGCTGTTTCTCTCAGTCATGCCGTTTTATACACAGTTTTCTTAGCTTAGCTTACTTGGCAAGTTGGCAAACGTTGTTTTATGCATATGAAGCTGAACCAAGCTAAGTTACGGACATGTGTTACGGAAACAAGGACGCTTATTCACCTGGCACCGGGATGTATGTCAGTGGTAATGGGAGATAGTTTCCTCTGCAGGGCGAGACAGTTGTAAATTCATGTCAAAGTGGAGACATTGGTGAGCTAATATGCAACTGCTGCTGCACAACCAATGATGTCTCATCAACTTAAGACAATTCAGCCAAATCCTAGTATGTACATCACGTTACTTTTACAGCAACCATTTTTTATTCAGTAAATAGTTAGTGTAATAATTACTCTCCCTTAAGACCTCCTTCCTTTTTGCTTGTGGTGTTGTTATGGAGGCGTGGCAAAGCTGCCAACTGACAACTGACTGGCGTCACAAAGGCGACACTGGATCACCAGGAAGCAAGGAGGTCCAAAAATACACCTGCAATTGCTGCTTCCAGAAATCTCTGATATTGCCATTTTAAGCCTCTAAAGTTCGCACCGCCCTCGCTGGACTTGAGGTGGAGATCAGTGCAATGTTCTAAAGACAAAGATGGTTGTGGTCCCCATCGACTTTCCGGGCACAATCGTCAGGACCTCAAGTGGGAGCTAAGAAAGCGTGGCAGAGGATTCACTTCATGCTGCAGATGAAGAAGAACCATAATCTTTCCTGTTCGCCTCAGGGTCCTGGAGGGTTGGCAGGGTTGCAGTTCTATACCATCATCCTCACCTTTTCCCACCACCATATGATACGCTGCTGCCACTGCTAAGGACAAAAACAGACGGCAGTGTATCTGCACTGGCTCTGCTGATAAGATGATTGACTGCCATCTGCAACCCTCCAGGACCCTGAGGTGAACGGGAAAGATAGAGGTAGACCCCTCTGACCCTGGACACTGACTTTTTGAAACAAGCCCCTCCAGCATGAGGTTGTGTTCCATCAGGACAGTCAATACCACATCCTCATACCACAAAAACAGTTTGTCTAGACTGCAGTTGACACGTACTCTTACCCCAAAATACAAAGTCAATTTCCTTTGTGAAAATATACTTGGCAATAAACAATTCTGATTCTGATTAAGGTGATAATAACGACTGCATTCAAATTACACCCCTAGTCTCCAGATCATAACAAAAAAGCTTATGCTTATTATTTGTAATATCCATGGATGGAATAATATAATGTAGGCAGTCAGAAAACATAAGCTACATTTGAAGGGGCACGATCCAACTTCAACAAACACGTCAACAACCCAGGCCTTCATATCTTTCTTCACGCCATGATGTGTATCACGGCAGTTTGGGTAAACACTGAATAAAAATCAACCTGGGAGGCCCTCTGCTGTAAACCAAAAAAGTCAACAATTAACCTAAGGCACAGAGTAGAGTCCAAATCCTGGCTGGGGATTTATGGTCACGGCGGGACATTGGCGACACACTCTGTGAGAGCATGGGGCCAAATGATACGGCCATAACCCTGCGCACACACACAAACATAATGTCATGGGCTTCCATTTGTTTTGCCACATACCTCTCTCACGTATTGTAAGGATTTAGGTGCAGTAACTTTGCAGGAGATAATGGTGTGTACATCCAGACGGGAGCCAAGGTACTGCACTGCAGTGGAGGAGATTGTGGGGCAGATAACTAAATTGTCAGGCATGTTAATGCATAATGTTACATTGAGCAATTCTATAACTGTATATCAGCATAATCCATGTCAACCATGGAATACACACTATATATACAATACATTTTTATTGCATTGAATGATTCTCATAGTATACTTTTGGCAGATCCTCCCACATGCCTGTCTGTGCTGTAAACCACTTGCAAAATAAAGACTTGACACTAATCATAAATGAGTTTACTGTGGAGTTTTACAGTAGACCCTGGAGTCTCCTCCAGCTGCAATAAAACTTATGATAATGGACCCAAAGCCGCAGAGCCCCTGTGTAAAATGCTCCTCAGTCCTGCTGCCTTTTTACTGTCTCATTCATCTTAATCTGCTGAGCAACGTTCACATATTCAGCGTTCGCATGCTTTTAATGAGAAGTTGACATTTTTCTTTACACATGCACGTTACCCACTGCCTCAGTTAAATGGAACTGTAAATACAGTGAGGCCCTTATTTAAAGACTGTACACAGCATATGAGGGTGAGACACATATTAAAATAATTATAAACACACACATATCCGAAACTGCAGGCTCGAAATATTTCCAAACCCATTACAATATGAGACTTTAGATTGGTGTTTTGATTCAATTGTGTTCACAGTTATTAACTTTACACGAAGCAGTTCACTCTGTTACTCACCCTGCTTTAGTTCTCTGACAGTATGACATAAATCAAAGCTAATTTAGGCTACAATATAAATTCAAGATCCATCTCTCAAATGGTATAGATCTGTGGAGGAAGTACTCAGATCCTTTAAGTAAAAGTTGCTAATCCCACACTGTAAAATATTCTATTTTAAGTACAGGTCCTGCATTAAAAATGTAATTTTGGTAAACACATGTGAGTATAATCAGGAAAAGGTACTTAAAAAGGGACTATCAAAGATAAAAGTACTCAAACTAGAAACGTGCTGTTCGACTGTTATACTAGTATATATTATATCAATAACTAATTATTATCAGGAGTGGAAGTACTTATTACAGCTACTCAAATTACTGGTATCAAAACTTTTTTTATTATTTATGTATTTTTGCATGTATGCATTACATGAAAAAATATGTCACATAACCTACTGAGTTTACTTCTTTTAAAATCACAATTGTGTACTGAGTACAATTTAAATTAATATCTAAACCTTTCAGCTTTTCTTCCTTCCTGTCAAACTCGAACTGATAAACTGACTCACCATTTTAGCTGCACTTGTACATTTCCATACACTTTTTGTTCAAAACTCTATATTCGAAAAGTAACTAAAGCTGTCACACAAAATTTCAAAGTCAAAGAAGAAAGTGCTATTTGATCAAAATACTCGGTACAAGGAGCCTACCTCAAATTTGTAGTGTAAAAGTATAGTACTTAGTAAATGTATCACACTATACAACATGATTTGACTTGTACAATATCAACCAATTTACCTTTAATTCAAATTAGTGGTAAACACAATGTATGATGAACAATCCAGTGAAGGAAATATTTAGAAAAAAAGAGAAAGGAGAAACAATGAAGAACACCGCTGTAAATCGAATGCAGCTTCTCACAACCCAAATGTATGTTTCTTTACAGGGGGCGACCCCTAGTGGCCATGGTTGTTATTACAGTGGCAAAGAAGGAAGTCAGGTGAAGTAGTATAAAGACCGAGACAGCCCACATGAGGAGGCCAGGGATGGGTGATTGGGTCAAACAAGCACAAAACCCTCACCCAACAAAAATAAGATGGCCAGTCATTCTAACGTTCTAACATAGTTAAGATATGCCACATAAATTACTGCTGTTGCATGTGTAACAGTGGTACGTTTGTAACAATAGTTAGATAAGTAGCATGGTTATTTTAAGCCAGGCCACAATGTTTTCTTGAACTGTCACCAAGTAGTTCAGTTTTGTGGAATGATGAGGTGAGAGGAAATGTTTGAGATTAATAACATCAGATTATATTAAATTCTGGAAGACGAAAAGAGTTTAAAGTGAGACAATGTGATATCGTAAAAAAAGTTAACTTACACAGATACATTAAGACACTGTGACATTAATTGAAACACTGTTGGATGCGGTCTGAACAGTGATGAAAGCATACACACACTCCCGACATGTAATTTCCTGTACCACATTTAAATATAATTAATATGTTCTCTTTGTGTTGGCAGGCTTCGCTATATCAAAATGTGAACGAGTTTTCTTTGTTTCATCAGTAACTGGCTCTATCTCCTTCTGGCCTGGCCCAAGTCGTGCTCTGTTTCTGGCTGCGTGACAATGTCACTGACCTGGTGGAAAGACTTCTAGACTTGCCAGCTGGATCACACACGCACAGACACACACACACACACACAGAGTAGCTATAATAGACGGTAGTTACAAATGCAGCGGCACACTCTCTCACACGCATATGCATACGCACAGATCACATTTTATCAGATGACTGTCAGCATCTTGGCCAGCGCTCTGTCAGGTCATCATCACCTAGCTGACACTGACACACACTCCGGCGTGCGCACACACACACACACACACACACACACACACACACTCACACACACACACACACACACACACACACACACACACACACACACACACATACACACACACACACATTTTATGTTAATAGAACAACACCAGGAATAGAGCCCTTGTGCTTGATGTGAGCCAATTATATAATGATATCAAATGAAAATAGAAGTGTCAACATTTTGTAATCTTGCAAATTATTTTTACATCATAAGTATGATACCAAGTACATATGTTTTCTGAGAACTGCATCTGCAAATATGACTTAAAGGATCATATTACTTGTTTTTTACTTGTTATACTGCTTTACTTAAAGGTAGAAAAAAGGAGTTGAAAAGTGAAAGTGCACTTGAGAGATTTAACAAAAAAATCTTTTCAAATAAATAATGGAGGACAAGGAGGCCGGAGCCGTCCAGTGAACAGTGGAGTCCATTAATTCCTGATTAGGGATCCCTCCAAAGGCATTATCCTGCTTATAACATGGTTACTTACCAAAGTAAAAAAAAAGACTACTAATTTACAAATAGCTGGAACGATTATTAGAATGGAATGCCATTTTAGTTAATATTAAATAAACAAATAAATACATAAATAAATCAGTGCTTCAATATGCCTGTGAAATCCATTCTAAAATAAATAAAAGGGACAATAAATATGTTTTCATTTTGAAAAGAACATTTTTCAAAGGTCAATTTTTTATTTATTTTATCAGACTTTTATTTCATTATGACACATTTATTTATTTCTAGAAGCTTTTATTTCAAAGCCATATTTCAACTACCTCTGAGCATATTTATTTATGTAAAAAAATGTACTAAAATGCCTTTCCATAAATTGGAATCCAATAAAGTTCTTATGCAAAAGAGTGGTAGTGATAGTGTGCCATATTTCCAGGTAAAACATTTTATTTTATAACCCATTAGGTCATATTAGCATTCAGCCAGTCTTAGCTAACGTACTGTTTGATGACATCCAGTGCTTTTCACTCCCAGACTATGCTATGATTTGTTTTTATGTATGCCTTTGTCATGAGAAACCAAGGCAATGGAAATGTTCCTGGTACTGAGGCCAGTAAATTTCAGTCGTGACCTTTATACAACATAGAAAAATAAATGCTAAAATGGAAATGTATAAACTTAACTTTGAATAGGTAAACCATCCAGGTCTGCTCCTCATGGCCAAGAGGAAAAGGATGTCTGGAAAACACATGAATAGATGGTGAGATTCACAATGTCCTGAATGGAAACAGTCTGATCTTATTCAAGTTATTTTGCTTAAAAAAAATTATTCTGAGTAGTGTCAGAGTAGGGTTTGGAGTGAGGGGCATGGGTGTAGGAAATAACTCTAGCCTCAATGGAGTGATTTCCTCATGGAGTCGCTTTAAATCTCACTGCCGCCCAGTAAACATGGCAGCATTTACTTACCTGCCGCAGCTACTGTGTGCTTTGTGTGAGTGTGCCTGGACTTTCACATTCGTCTAGGCCTGGTCAGTATATTTAGATCACCACTGTATGTGTTCGGCCAGCGTGTGGAATTCTGATGGAGTCATGAGAACTGACTACATTTGAAATCCAAATAATGACCTTCATTATGGCAATTTTACGTAATTCACATCCATTTGAGGCCAAATGACTACCAATAAACACCTCAATTATGGCCTGTCCACCCATGGGGCACAGCCAACCGCAAGAGTCTCCTTACAAATCTGTCTTAGGTTGTACAGGTGTGGTCGAGCGCTTAGTGAGGCGGACTGCTGAAGACAGTTGAAATTCTGACTCGTGTTACTGTCATTTGGTTAAGTGGTCAACAAAGAGGTTCAGGCTGTGTCATAAAAAAGTCTAGTGTTCGGATTGGAAGGTTGATGGCACTGATTACGTTTGTTGTTAATGTACAGAAAAAATTGCAAAACGCATTTATAACTTTTATATAGCATGAAAACACAAAGAGTGTTGCAAGAGGGGAGGGAAATGCTATGTGCACTGAGGGGAGGGGGCCCTTGAATGGCATGAAATAAAAATGTTGTTATTATTTCATTTTTTTTATTTCTAAGTAATTATTGTCATAACTACCTTAAAATTGGCAGAATAAATCAGATGACAGACTTTACTCTGTATAAATAAAAAATAGTGGAGGCTGTCTGAGGCTCCTCTCACCCCTCACAATACATAATGGTTCAGTCCACCCTGCAGCTGCAGGTGTGCGAGGATGCGTCTCCAAACAGCTTAACGAGCGGAGTGGCTGCTGCTCATCAAGACATGTCTTTACCCAAGAAAGTAAAGGAGTGCAGGGAGCCTTAAACGAAAGGAAAAGGCAGAAAGGGAAAGAAAGCAAGGAGAGGGAAGACAACTCCTCACAAATTTCTTTCAAAAGAAAGCTGAGCACAGTTCACAGCTAACACAGTTTAGGAACAGTTAAAGTTGATAATAATATCAGTAGTTGTAAAGATTGAAGGAAGTCAGACAGCCATGAATCTAGTTTCTCAGTTTCAGCAGCAGCCCATTCCTCATCCTCATCTCATCCCTCATTA